>CM031243.1:786789940-787989940 GCA_018340775.1 Taxus wallichiana var. yunnanensis
CCCTGACCTTGGGGGATGTGAGGGACACAAAATCCTGTCAGGCTCCTGGTGCTGACACGTGTCCTCCCAAAAATTTGGCTAAGTCCTGAACTTGTAACAATGATAACTTGAGCTCTGATGGAATTTTTTGGAAAATATTTATATGATATTGACTGGAAATGGCCTTATGAATCCAATGGTGTGGGTATAATGTCTTTATTATTCCATTTGATCTCTAAAAATAGGATTTTTTATTTTGTACTCCACCTATGCTTGAGAAAAAGCCTGCAAACCTAATGCACCAAAGTGTTGTGAAAAAAATTATTTCACCATATTGTAGGCCTTGGAATCATATTTTTGGAGATTTTTTTTTCTCCTAACTCCATCTGGAGCTCCTAGAATCTTCTTTTGAATCCCAAGTAGTTGTTTTAGGCCTGTGTACCGCCTAGGCTTGTGAACCCTGTTTTTACTCAGACTACTCCAAGTATTGAAAAACTTCCCCAAACCTTCAAAAATCATTTATATTATGTTTTAAGGTCTTCATTTCATCTCTGTGTTTAATTTTTACCTTCCGTTCCACTCTAGGGAGTTGAATCCAGTCCTGGGAAGGCTAGCGATAACCCTTCCCAATATTGCCAGAAGATAGTATCTTTTCAAAACTCCCTAAAATCACCTAGGGGTGATGAATAGACTTACATAAATCACCTAGGGGATGAGATTACATTATTCAAGAGGTCATTTGGACTAATTGGATAGACTCGGGGTGTCTTGGAATGATGGGACTTGAAAAAATTAACACTGGGGTATCGTTGTCATGCTTGGAAATTGTCAATTTCCTGTTGCACATTTACATGACAACAATTGGCTCTAGCTTGGGGACATGACATGGACTGAGCATAGTGAAGACATGACATGGGAATCCAGAATCTTAATTTTAGACCATATAGTTCGTTGACTAGTGCCTTATCCATTGGGCCCTATTGATTCATGTACAACTTCTAGAAAGGAAGATTAGAAGGAAACACACACACACACACACACACACACACACACACAATTAAGGAAAGGAAACACACGAAACACAAAAAGAAGGGAAACACACCTATCAATCACCTATGGTACAATGTGGGGGAAAACCTACTTTCACTAAAGTACTTTTCATTTCTCAAAAGTTACCCCTGAAGAGGCAACACCGAATGATGATGTTCTACGAATCCGTTGACAGGTTCCAGAAAGTATCCTCCTTTCCTTAATTGTTTATGGAATCCAGGTGCTTCCATGATTTTCCTTTTACTTCGTAGGAGTGAGTCCATGTGAGCTTCTTGATGTTTTGGTCCTTGCTTGGAAATTCCACTACCTTCATGTTCTTTGAAGTTAGTCTCATAGTGCCAGTTGCCTTCCATGTTTATCCATATAGTTGATTTTCCATTGAGCATCTCATCGCTGCCCTAGGGATGCTTTTTGTTCAAAATACTTGAACATTCTTGATTCTTTTCTTTCCCATGCTTATGCTCATTGACATCTTCTCCATGAGAAACATTTGATTCATCCTTTATCTCTACTCCACGGTGAGGCATTTGAGTACTGAAGGAAGGATTGGAGGAAAACTCATACTTGTCCCGTATTTTCATGGCATGAGTGAAGATATCGAGAATCAACTAGGGGTCTTCCGCAACTTCTATCACATCCAATATTTCTTACACAGAGTTATGCTTCATCATTTCCTGCAGCTCATATTGATATGCCTTTGAAGAATCTTTATTTTATAGCTCAAGGAAACTATCTGGAGGGATTACCTCATCATCTTGAGAATCACTTCACTCTACCGATCCTTCATCAAAAAGAGCTTCATCTTTAGAGGTCTCAAAACTCCTTTCTTCAATTTCTTCATCATGGATTGAGTCTTCATCGTAAAATGGGAAAGAAAATATCTCCATTTCGGTATTGCATCCATCAATCATTAGCTCAAGAGTGGCATCATATATTTCATCTTTCCTTATCTCAATATGGCCAACCTTCACATCAGCTTCATGCTTGTCTTGCAAATTTGTGGCTTGCATCAGGAGCTCGAGGTTGAGCTCAAGATCTTCAGTTTCTTCTGCGGCTCTAAGCAATTCTTGTATAAAAATTTCTTTCTCATTGTTCGAGGGCTCATTATAGACTAGCTTGGTCTCTTCCTAGGTGACATGATCAAGGGAGTCCTCATCTTCAAATGGGAATGTGAAAATGTCTTCATCACGGATAAGAACATAAGCTGATTTCTCTTTTTGAAAATCATCAAGAGCCATCTCCTCTTCTTCATGGTTTGCATCATCTAGAAATTTGGGGCTTCCCTCTTGTAACTCAAATCTCCTCAATGCTTCTTCACAATCAAATATCTTTGGGAAGGCATGTCTGGTCCTATCAAGATGGGGATATCCTCTTCTTCCTTGGTTGCCACAAAGTGATTCATCTGCCCGCTACCTTGATACAAGATGTTAGCTTCCGGGCTTCCATAATTTCATACTGTGTACCTCATCTTCTTCTCAGGAAGTAATTTCTCCATGTCTCCCTTCACTGGTATGGTTGTAAAAGACCAATTCATCTAAATTTTCCCTCCTAACTCTTGGTAGAAATTTCTACTCAACAACATTCGAATGAGGCTAGGATGTCTACTACCAAAATCATCGCTGAAACTTTCTTGTCTAGAAATCTAGTGAGAGCCACCTGTGCATCTTTAACCGTCCCTACAAGTGAGACCTTTTTGATTCCAAAGAGTAACAAGAGCCACTAGGTGGAGTCATTGTAAGTTTAAGAGCCTTGGTGACCTTCAAAGGCATCACGTTGTCTGAGGCACCATAATCTATTATGAAATTGTTTAGTACATATTCTCTAACAAGAAGGGAGACGTAGAAAGGTTCAACTTTATCAATCTTCGATGCACTCAGAGAAAGCATGTTCTATGAGGGAGGTGTGGGTGAGTTTGGGAGCATGCCTTTGGAACTAGATGTTACAACATTGGGTGTTAGACTACCATTTCTGATGTATTGGACAAACCTCTCAAATTGTTCAGGATGAGTCCTCAAATATTTAGTTTCAATAATTTGGACTTTGGCTTTATTTGCATATTCTATGAAGTCAAAGGGAGAAGATGTAGACAAGGGGGTGAAGGGACTGATTTTGGAGTCTGGATAGGTTTAGGAGTAGGATTTGATGTTTGAGGAATGGATGGTATTTTGAAAGGCACACTAGGAGCTTTCAAGGAATTAGATTTTGTAGGAGCATATTTAGATTTAGACTTGGAAGAGACATCGAAAGACTTACTTGGGATTGTGGGCATCTTCTTACTTGTTATAGGGTTAGGATCCAACAATGCAGACTTCATGGAAGATGGAAGTGGGGATCCTCAACTGATTATTTTATTTTGTGGAGTCGCCATAGGAGGATCATCAACCTTCTTTTCTTTTGCAGTAGTGGAGGGAGATGCTCTTTTCTCATACTGAGAATGAGTGAATACCACGCATGAGAAACTAGGTGCATCTTCTTCATCTTCTTCATAACCTCCAGAATACTCACAAAATCTGATTTGTGCATCATTCTCAAACTCATCACTTTCTAGGAAACCGCCACCTTCACTTTCTTGTTCAAGCTCTTCTTCATCTTCTTATAATATGAAATTTATGTTCATGGGTGGGACCTCCAAGGTGAGACTTTGGGGTGCTCTTGCAATCTGATTTATGTTGCTTCTTTGAGAAGATACTCATTCAAATAATTCCCTCTTCAAATATGCCATCTCATTCACCAAATTTTGCAATCATGGATTGGTTCTCTCATCTTTAGAATGTTGGGCCTTGCCCTTTGATGGGTTCTTGATCTTTCCAAAGAGAATGAGATCATCATCCAATTCGATGGCCCTCCTTTGTGCTTCTAAAATGTTCCTTAGTTAAACTCTTCGTAGGAGAAATCCTACCTCACGGTGATTGATCATTTATGAAGAATATTTTGATATTTTTATGAGAGGGTGAAACTTCTTCTCGGTATCCTACGAAGGAACCGTTCGAAACAAGCCACAAAGTCTCTCATGGTTTCATTTTCTCCTTTCCTCATTTGAGCCAACTACACCAAGAGGTCTTGATAGTCTTCAGTTGATTTAAATATTTCCTTGAAGGCAGCCTTGATGTCATCCCAACTAGTGATGGATCTGGAAGGCAGGAGGTAGAACCATTCTACTACTTTTTCTTGGAGGGACTCCACGAACAATCTTACAGAAAAATATTCATGCTAGACACCGAGAATTCCACGTGATGTCATGAAAGAAGCAATGTGTTCTTCAGGATGTTATGTGTTGTTGCCTTTAAACCTTGGAAATTTCTTGTGGGAACCCATTGGTAGATCATAAAGAGGAGGTTCAAGAGCAAGCGGGCATGTATTCCTTCCCCATGGAACAATGGGTCAAGGTATTTCTTGTTCATCTTCCATTTCTATTTCTGCTTCGAATCAGTCCTTGATTCTACAAATTCTTCTTCTTCAGGGAGCTCAAAGCTCAATGGTGGTTGAAAATGGGAGAATTTGAAGGGGGAGTATCAACAGGAGTTTGGATAGGATTTCCAGGTGAACTACTCGAAGTGCCAGATGGAGAGGAGGCTTAAGAGAAGAAGTATGGATTATCTCTAATTCGTTCTTGCTGATTTTGTGAAGCCTTGAAATTGAAATCATCAACACCTCTCGACCTACTCAACCGGGTGTGTCTTCCTTTGGCCAACTTTTTGAAATTCTTGAAGTGGGAATATGAAAAGACACATGCAGAAATCAGTAGTATGTCTTTTAGCAATGGAATTTCATGAACTCTTTTTTCTTTTTCTTTTTCAATATTTTATTTTTTTAATATTTTGGGACCTTATAGTCATATTCATGTGCAGATGCTGCTAAATCTGCCCCACGGTGGGCGCCAAAAACTTTTGGTGAGAAATTTTTAGGTGGACAAACTTGTGGATTTCTTGCCAATGCTCTAGGAATCTAAGTGCTGTGCTTAACCGGTGCAGCTACCATATGTGCATGCACATGAAAAGGTGGATTTTTGTGGTGGCCTTTCGACCAAGGATCTAACAGGGGCACTCCACTAACCTGCGAAAAAGCTAGCAATCTCTTGCTAGGGAAGACTTCATCTATAGAGCGGGAAAGGGGAGTGAGAAAAGAGGTAAGAGAACTACTCGCTGCATGTAGAAAATCAGATTCGGCACACACACTAGTTAGAAACTTCAACACATGCATTTATGGGAAGAAACAACTCTACGAATAGCAACAAGACCAAATAGAATTCACTGATCACCAAGTATCAAGAAACCCCTTAGTCAAAGAAAGATAGAAAATCCTTCTTCTTGTATTGATTGCTCAAATCAAAGTTGTACATAATGTGAGAATGGAAGAAATTGAGAAGTGAAGGAAAGTAGAAAAAAATTGGCTATCTCCTTTGCTTTCTCTAGGTACAATTCACTCTTGAGTTTACAAGATCAATCGCCAACCCTTTGCAATGGGAATGATGTTACGGTTTATAGAGTGAGAGTTGACTCTTCATCTACCTCATGACCCTCCATATGCCTTAATATGACTTAAGACTGTTCATATTCCACTTTAAATATTTAATTCCCTTTTATAAAAGAAAGGTGACTTAATTTACATTATATTTCTAAAGTCATTTAAGTCATATTAAAAATTACAACCCTCAATGCAAAAATATAACATTGAAGAGAGAGCGCCGTATGAGGAGCGAAGAAAGAAAGATAGAAGAGGAAGAAGAAGAAGAAGAAGAATTATGCCAAAGGATGAGTTCTTCTGATGGTCTGATGTCCCCCACCTCAAGTGCATAAGGGACATCAAATTCCATGGTGGTCCTAGAGCTGACACGTAGCGCCCGATCAGACGACGAGGGATGAAATCTTCAAAAATGCACAGGTGCTTTGAATCATCAAGCCCGAAGGTCACATGAGGGTCTAAGAGGTCATATGAGGGATGAGAGGGCTGAGAGGGAGCTGGGCGTACTTTTCCAACCTTGGTGTCCCTGACCTTGAGGGACATGAGGGACATAAAATCCCGCCGGGATCCACGGTGCCGACACGTTTCCTCCCAAAAAATTGGCTAAGTCCTAAACTGTAACAGTGATAAATTGAGCTCCTGATGGACTTTTTTGGAAAATATTTATATGATCCTAACTATAAATGGCCTTATAAATCCAATGGTGTGGGTATCATGTCTTTATTATTCCATTTGATCCCTAAAAAATCAGATTTTTGATTTTGTACTCTACCTATGCTCGAGAAAAGCGCCTCTGAGACCTAATTCACCAAAGTGTTGTGAAAACTATTATTTCACCATAATTTATGCCTTGGAATCCTCTTTTCTAGAGATATTTATTTTACTCATAACTCCATCGAACTCCCATACTCTTCTTCTAAAGCCCAACAGTTGTTTTAGGCTTGTGTACCACCTAGGCTTGTGTACCCTATTTTTTACTTAGACTGCTCCAAGTATTGAAAAACTTCCCCAAACATTCAAAACTAATTCATATTAAGTTTTAAGGTCTTCATTTCATCTCCGTGTTTAATTTTTACCTTCCGTTCTACTTGGGAGTTGAATCCGAGTCCTGGGAAGGCTAGCGATAGCCCTTCCCAATACTGCTAGAAGATAGTATGTTTTCAGAACTCCCTAAAATCAACGAGGGGTGATGAATAGACTTACCTAAATCACTTAGGGGGATGATATTACATTATTCAGGAGGTCATTTGGACTGATTGGATAGACCCTGGGTGTCTTGGAATGATGGGACTTGAAAAAATTAACACTAGGGTGTTGTTGTCGTGCTTGGAAATTGTCAATTTCCTTGTTGCACATTTGCATGACAATGATAAGGTTACTCTATAAAATTCCTTCCATATTATCAAATGTGATGTGTTTTTATCCTTTGAGATATTCATAGTTTGGAACAATCTTCTTATCATTCCTTTCATGGTATCGAGTGGTAGATTATGTAGACATTCATCGTAAACTTCTTCTTTGTAAGCGAGAGATTTATATTTTTGTGTATATATGGAATTTTATAATATGTTTCTCCCATGAAAATATCTAGCGGCTGGTCACATGGTGTGGTAATATGGGGCTAAAGTTGTGGATTCCTATTAGAGGGTGTTTAAGTGTAGCCCCTTTAACATTTTTGGCTTTGTGGTAAAAGGCCAACAATTTTTTTATTGTTTTATCTAGAAATAATTTTTATTTTATTTTTAAAATAAAAAAATGCATTTTAAAATTAAAATGGACCATTAATGACGAGAAACTAAATCTATCATAACTTTTAACTAGTAACTCGTGAGTGTCACTTTTTACAAAAGTTTATGATTTTTTATGTTCTTTCCATTTGTGTCATTTAATTTGTAAAACACACTACTTTATAAAGTGCCAAATATTTGAGGGTGTTGTACACATAGGTGAATGCATTTTCGGTTGAGCCGAAGTCCTAAATTTATTGGGTGTTGCATTTTTTCATCCATAATGGATTATGAAAATGAGATGTTTTTCTCCAAAGTTTGTGGACATCAGGAGGACATAGTAAAGTTTGTAGAAGAAATAGATCACTTAAGAAGAAAAACTCACTTCTATATAGCCTCATTCATGGTAAATATGCACTCATACACTCTTTCCAATAGAAACTTGATACCTTCAAACATCATCCTTAGATTGTGGACTCTAAAACCCTTGTTCCTAGTCCACTTGCAGATATTACTCTTGTACCCATTGACCTTGTTTTTTTAGTTTTTGAGCTTTCTTATGCTTCTAATGTTCATGAACCTCAAGTCCTTATTATTGTATGTTCTACTTCCACACATATACCTATTACAGTAACATTTTCTATGTATCCCACTTATTCTCACATGCATGGTTATTTTGAGAAGCATACCATTGCATTCGGTTCTCGCATGCTCCATTCTATGGGTTTCAATGGAAAAGGTATTGTGAGGACATTCATTGGGCATTACTTCCCCTATTCCACCTATTAAGTGTAATTCTCGCCATGGAAATGGTTTTCGAGAAAATCTTGTTTAGGGATCACATATTGACAAAGCTCCTAATTTTTCACTCGACTCTTTCGAGGATCATGAGCTACACATGAGTTATGCACCTCCAATCAATATTGAGAAATATGATATTTCGGTTGTAAGACATGATCGACCTAGAACATATTCTAATGCTATTTTACATGACCTTATTATGCATTTCACATCGAATCATATGTTGGCATCTTATTTATCCATATATTTTTATTTGGGGTAGATTTATGATCACTCATGGTGGTGACATAGGCATTCATTGAGATAACTCTATAGGTGTGGCTCCTTCACCATTCGTCTTCTTAATCCACTTTCTATACCATCTGCATTGTAATGCTCCTTTTTTTATATTTTTTCTTTAGTAGGTGTAGTGTATCTCTCTTGTTTGTTAAGAGATTTAATAGCTATATTTTTGACACTCTTTGGCATATTAACAATCTCTCTATTGGAGGATCTATTATAGTGAATACCAATATTAGTTTTTCAATGTTTGAGTAGTTTTTGATAAATTATATAGATTTGTAGCATCACTCTACCCATTCAATGGTATGAGAGGGTATGGTGTTGACCATGCTTATTTGGTTCTTGTGTCCTTGACTTGTTACCTTGGTGGTTCTTAGATCATATCACTCCTATTTCTTTGGATCTTGTGTCCTTGCCTTGTTTCCTTGGTTTTTATACTTAGATCATGGCATAACTATTTTAGTAGTTGATCGAATTATGTTTGGTTTCTTTTCACTTTTGACATCACTCCATTGAAAGTCTCCTTGTATGGAGCTATTATGTCTTATCACGGTGTCATTTTTTTAGTTTTTGATCGAGAAGTGGATTCGGACACACCGCACACCAAACTTCTTCAACATTGTACAAGTTTTTTTTATCCGAGCTTCTTGGGATGCCTTGCAACAAATTTTTGTTCTCTTTAATTTGTTATGACTAGTTTTTGGTATTTTGTAGTGTTTCTTTTTCCTAGTTATTGTATGTGGGCACCTCATCAGGCCTTGTTGTTGGGACCCACCGTATTTTCCACCCACCTAAGATATGCTTACAGGATGTTTTAGTGTAGGTTATTATTTATCCTTTTATTTATTTTTCAAGATGATTATTGCACTTGGGTTATCCCTACACTTGTAGTGTTATCTTGATTACATGTAATAGTTTTTTTTTTTTTTTAGTTTACAAGTTGTGTTGAGTTATCCTACTAGTTGTGTGGATTTAACTTAAGCTGTCGGATTATTAGTTAGTAGGATTTCTTCACCACTAATCTAGGTAGTAGTTGCACCTCCCTCCTCCTATATATACATCCTCATTATTGAGTAAATAAAATGACATTATGATGGATTTCCATGTATTATATTTCAGCTCTTTGTTTATAAATCATTTTCTAAAGTTATTTTGTTGAATTCCTTTCAGTTTATTAAATTTGGTGTGCTATTATCATCTGAGATATTAACTATTTGAAACAATATTCTTATTGTTCCTTTCAAAATATGGATGATATTTTTGTTGTCTTATTTTTAAAATAAGTGAGCCAAAAATCATTTGAATATTACTAAGATGATGCTTTTTGGTGCATAAAAAAATGTAGGTAAAAGGTAAGAAGAATTAAAGAGAGAAGTGTGGGAAGTCTAGAGGGAGATCTAAGTATCTAAAGAGACATTTAAAACAGTGTTATAACTATGGTAGAATGGATGATAACAAACCACTTGATAGTTCATCCTTATTTAATAAATATTTCGCTAATTAAGGTGGAGGTGCATGTTTGGAATATTAGAGTGTGCACTCATTTATTGAACCATGGTTAGTCAACTCGGAGCATGCTACTACATGACATATCATAGGGAATGGTTTAATAATTATGAGGAGTATGATTGTGGCAATTTATTTACGGGAGATTATTACACTTACTACATTGTGGTTCAAAGTACAAATTAAAGTTGATATTTAAATATGGGAGGATTAAAAATCTACTTAGAGTTGTAAAACTCCATGTGTTGCATGAAACTTGGTAAAAATATGAGGGATTTTTCAGTTCATGTGTCATTAGAAAATGTCGGTTGTAAAATACTTCACGGATAAATGGTATTTTCAAAAGAGTGTATACCAAACAATTATTCAAAATAATTTTAAGTACATTAATTGATTCGTGTAGTATCATCATTATTCCTAAGGCCAATGAGGTACATGAGAAATCCAATGTACTTGTTGTAGAGAATATTATGTTATGGCATGAAGCGATAGGTCATATTGGTGAAAAGGGATTGCACACACCTGTAATCCAAAGGAATGGATTGATTAGGGCCCCTTGGACTTTGAATTATGTGAGCATGACAGTACGAAAATAAGAGAAAAGTGTAGTTTTTAAAAGAACTCATGCAAATGATATATTATAGGTAGTACATAGTTTAGACCAGTGAACATCCCATCAGTTTGGAAATTTGTGTGCTATGTGTCCTTCATAGATTACTTTTAAAGAAAAAATTGGATATACTTTCTTCGGATGAAATGTTAAATTTTTAATAAGTTCAATGAGCTCAAATCCCTTTTGGATAAAAAAACAAACAATAATATCACAATGTTTTGCATGGATAATGGGGTGAATTTAATTCAAAGGAATTCAAAACAATTTAAAGTGGTGTCGAGTTTCAAGAAAAATCCAATTCCATACACACCATATCAAAATGGAATTATAGATTTGATCAATAAGATGTTGATAGAAAAAAATTGATTATGCTTATTGATGCATGTTTGGAGCTATAACGATAAATTTACAAAAACGTAGAAATAAATTGAATTTTTTAGTCATGTGTTAATTTAATTAGTATAAGGATTAATAATCTCATTATTTACATTAATATTTTGTTACTCCATTAACTCTTTGAAAGGTTATGGTTGTTAAGAATTGATAAAAACAATGTTATTAATATTCCATATAAGTTTCTAGCACACTTTTAGTCTCATAGTTATTTAACTATTATTCATAATTAAACATAATGAAAGTTCAAGTAGCATAATGATAGGATTTTGTTTTATTTTTTGTGTACAACATCAAGTATAACAAGTAAATGAAATCATTCCATATCTATCAAACAAGAATTTTGAAGTGTAGATATGATTTCAAACAACTTATAACATAGCTTAATAAAGAAATATATCTTTTCCGTAAATGTGATGTGTATTCCAACTTTCTGAAATCACTATAGTGCTATACCAAAAATTTATATCTTTATTTTACATTCAACTGTCACTACTTTAAATTAATAAAAAAAAATCAGTTCTTTATCATACAATAATAGTGACACTATTTTTACAATAATTAAATACACTATAACAATAATAAATTCCTTTGGCTATGCAATATTTTATTTCTTGATATTTTAATGCAACCAAGGGATAATATCATCAAAACATTTTACTTCCAAATACAAACCAAAAAGTATCTCTATTCACCTCCGACAATGGAAAGTGGTCATGTCCTTCAATAAAAGGATTATAAACAAGATTTCATCTCTCGCATAAATCAATAAAAGGATAACCATGTGTGTATAATAAATTCTACCTCTACTATATGAATCCAATTAAATTGACTTAGTACTCTACAATCATGTTAGTTTCTAATGTAAACATGCATCTCTAGGAAAATATTCAACAAACAATGATGACAACAATATCGTTGCTTTGGCCATAGACTACAATACTACGCAATAAGTAAAATATATTTGTGTTTACAAAAACACAAAAAGATAGGTCTCAATTCACACACAATCATTTCCTAAAACATTATCTATCAATACTTAAAAGAGGACATTGGCCTCAATGCGGGAGGATAATCCCTCTTGACCCCAACTTCATCTCCATGAATAAATCCAAATAAATAAGTTCAAATATAGTACAAGGAAGTGCATGTACATATGCATGTGTGCATGCATTTCCTTATAATATGGAGTTCACACAAAAATTAATATATAAAATAATTGAATCATAAAGATTTTATTAATACAATCATGGTTTTCTTTGGCATAATCCAAAATATCAATTTATCTTCTAAAACATGGAGCAACAATACATGCTCTAAACACTCTTGATACCAACTTGAATGTTTTTATACTGATTATCTAGTAGTAAGTATTATTGTTAAGGAGGACCCAAATATTTGTCTTGTGATAATTGAAAATAGAGAAAAATAGGAATCTTTTGATAATTCGATAGGATTTAAAACTAGCAATCGTATGTGAAATGTACGATGTGAACGCCAAAATATTGAGGAAGATATCTTGTAATGCATACCGCAATGACCACTTTTTGAAGAACTTAATAGGACAAATAGCTCTCCACGTGCTCAGAAACAGAAAATTAAACCTAATTATTTTTTCACCACTACAATGCTAATAGTTGTTCCAAGGGTTGTGTTTAACAACCCACATACAATGTTAATAGTTGTTCTTGGGGATGTGAATTGAACAACCCAAATGCAATTTCCAACCTCTCACTATAGTAGTAGAGGAGTAATTCCTTCTCCTCCTCCACATCATCCAATACAACTTAGCTAGAATATACCCTGCTGCCTTCATCTCCAAAGATGATTTCTCCAACTTCGCATAAATTTCTTATCTTTGTGGGTGTGATTTGTCTTCTACACAAAAACGTGTACAATTTTATGGACTTCAATCCAGCTACATCCAGGTATCTTCTTCATTCCTCTATCTTTCATCAATTTCCTTAGCTTTTGAACTTCATCCCACCTTCCTTCTATTGCATATATGTTTGACGAAGAACAGAAGGTGCAATATTTGTAGGATCCAACTCAAATAGTAGTGTTGCCACTAGCATTTTGATGACAAAATTTAGGGCTTCATCTATATGGCCAACATAGCCCAGAAGGTCAACCATGCGTACATAATGCTTTATTGTAGGCATAATGTAATGCTTTCCGGATATGCAATGCATGGATATAGCCAGGATGCCCTCAAATTCTTTGAATTGATGAGGCACTCTGGAACCAACCCAGACAATGTAAGTTTAGTTTGTATTTTATTTGTATGCAGCCATGCAGGTCTAGTGGATGAAGGCTAAAATACATCAAGTTCACGAGTGACATTACCGAACAACTTACATTCCTTATGAATGCATCCACATTTTGCATACATATCGATGAGGTCATTTGAAACTACAACGGTGATGGAGATCCACTCTTGATTATTTTTTGATTGATCTCCATGCCTTGTTGTAAAGCTTCAATTTTGTCAAATGCTAGACGGATTTGGCTAAGTTTTTGAGGTTTTGATTTTTACTTTCATGTTGCATTTTCTTAAACAACTCCAAGGCTTTTACAAGCTAGATCATTTTGTACAAACCTTGCAATCATTATAGTCCATCACCAACAACTTGCCATAAAATTAAATCTGGAAATGTCTACACTGCAGTACATGATGCATGAATATAATGGTATCAAAAAAGATAAGATAGATATTTTTGTTTTGCATTGCTCAAGGACTTACCCTCCTAGGAAATGGAATTTGATGGGGTTGTTACAATATTAAGGTTTCTTCCATCTAGTACGTAACATCTTCCACTTGATATTCTTATTCTATATTATACCCAAATAAAGAGTTGTTTCCAAGTACATAGTATTGAGGATATTTTGTATTCATATTGTGGAAAGAACATTGTTGGGATTATTCTGTAATTATCTAACTCGGTTGCATGCACAAATATGTCGCATCATTCCTTAAGTTTCAAAGCAAGGAACAAGGAGGCATGTCACCGACTTGCTGTCAGCAGATATCCAATGGAATGGGAGACATGGTTGGAGGTGTATGTGGTGTTTTCTGTGCTCATCCAGCTGCAGCTACTCAACAAAATATATGGCTCAATGCCAGGGAGTTAAACAAATTGGGAATTATGTTGAAAGCATTTACCAAAAAAATAGACAAAATCAGGTTTGACAGGTACTCCGACACTTTGTATCTTCCCGGATGAGACATATCTTCCCTAAGTTAGACGGTCCAAATTCATTCCATGAATGACCGGGGCTCTTTCTCATAGGAAAACACCTTTCAACATAATAAGATTTACCTCCTTTGGTTCCATGTGTACATTTTAAGAATGTCTTTTACTCATATATAATGCGTTTTGTAATCGTAAAATTTATATGCTCGTTAAATTAGAGAATTAAATAAACTCAAATGACTAGGTAGACTTGTAATTTATGGCAATAATTATTTAAAAATAAATGTAAGATTGTTATTATCGTAATTTGAACTATACATAAATGTATTATGGGAAAATTTTCTATTATCACTACCCTATCACTTCCGCTATGATTATTTAGCACATTAAAAAGTGGGACACTAATAATTTATTTCTGTAATTGAAATTGATATTTCCTCCTCCAATGAAATGCTTACAGATGAAAACATTTTTCATTTTTCCTAAGAAACCATGTTTTGGAGACTGACGATACAAAGATTTCCTATTATCCAAAGTGCTCATATTAGCAATTGCACGTGATTCGTAAAGTATGTCTGAGGAATGTCATTTTAATGTGATTGATTTTATTTGATACAATTGTTAGGTAAAAATTGTATTCTTATCTCATTTTAAAAGGAAATTATTCCTTTTACTACCTGTATTTATGAGGATAAGATAAAAATTTGAGAAACATTAATTATCTTTAAAATATTGTATGTTACTAATGTTATTGATTGTAGCTATTTCACCCGACATAAAGTTATAAATAGATTTTTTCCCTTAAATATTCACATGTTGTTTCAAATATATCTTAAGGAAGAGAATATCGAAGAGATTTGTTATGCAAATTATAGATGTTAAAGTGTAGAAATCTTAGAGAAAAACATTGCAAATTAAACTAGGAAAGCATAGTCGACAACTTTTTTTGATATTTTCTATTATCTTCTAGGATTTTCCCCACACTTTGTACCTATTTGGCACATTCCCCATCTTTCATATTTATGGGTGCACATTTTCAATCTCAAATTGTAATGGATATCCTTTTATCTCAAGAAATTTATGATTCATCTCTAAACCTATAACGGTTAATCATATCTCATTTAAGAAATAATTAGTTAAATGTTAGTTGTTTATCTATAAATGTTTGGTAGGTCCACACATAAATTTTATTGGGTATTTATGTCATAATTTAATTTTTCTAATGCATGTTGTACAATGATAGCATAGTGACATAGATTTCTCTGTTTTTGGTTTGGAGAATTCAATCAAAAGCTTATAATATCTTGGCCATAAAATACAATTTTGCGCATATTTTAATTTTTTGAAAATTATTTTCAAATATGACAAATAATTATAGCTAGATAAATGGAATTTATCACTAATTAGAGAGAAATTTATGAAGAAATTAAAGGAATTATTAATCATTTTAATATGTATAAAACCCAAGATAAGAGCTTAAAATATGTGTACTAGTTGTAATTCATCTATATTACAATTTTTTTCAAGCATTATGAAATTAATTTTTTTGTACTTGGGTATTTAATAATTGTAAGTCCTGTAATTACCTACTCTACACCATTTTATGTCAAAATTAAATAACCACTAGATAGTACTATAACAACTATTAGGTGGTAGTATGGAAATTATTTAATATTGTGTGATCAAGACTCATACCAAATATTGGACCATGTTCAAGTATTACCCCCTCACCTAAAAAATATTTTGGAAGAGGGACTATAACCTCCTCAATTAAAACTATTGCATTCACATTTTTTTGGTGACTAGTTCTTGTTTAATTTCAAAAATAATCATTTCCCGTGTTTCAAAAGATTTTTTTCTTGAAATCTATTCAAAGGCCACATGCTTCTTCTATATACACATACTTCATATAGTATCTCAACTCACACCATGATAGTTTTCTTTCGTTAAATAAAATTATGCACTCGTGGAGAATAGATTCGCTAGAGTTGGATTTGAAGTATTAAACTATATTTACCTATAACAATCATATATTTACTTCATAGAGAGAAGGTTATTACTATGAAAATGGACAAAACTACATCTAGTTGATTCTACTGATTTTATTTCTCTCTAAAAACTATGCTTTAAATTAATCACAAAATACAAGTAGTAGTATATGTTGATGATAAAAATATTTTTGGAAAAATTAAATATATAATTAGCTGAAATGGAAAAATCTTACTACCAAATAGACATTTTTAGGAAAAGGTATTTCCAAAAACAGGATTCATCTTGCGTAATTATCATGCCCTAGTTTTTTAGTAAAGGACAAGAGTTATTTGCATTATCTAACTAGGTCAAGGCCATGAAATTATAAATCTTGTCAAATAAAATAAACTTCCTATTTTTTAAATAGGGAAAAACAATAATGTAACATATTTTTAGGTTCATCCCCCACCTCAAAGGGGGTCATATATAAATTGACTATTTTATCTCTAATATTAATGTACAATTTATACCATATCTTAACTAACTCGACACTAATTAAGGAACTAAATAATAATTAAATAATTTACACTACATCAACATATCAATTTATAGGCATTAAAATTTGGTAAATTGTCTTTTAGAAATGAAAATTTTGTCTATATTCCTTTGTTAATAAAATTTTCATATTTGAAATCAAATAAATACATCTCTCTAACTCTTTCTGAATTACTCTCTTTATTGAATAGATTTATTGTGTGAATTCATTTTCCTAAGGTCATCCTTATCATAATATTTCACCTACAAAAGGCTCTACAAGAAATTCAATATCACTGTATAACTCACTGACAAGTATATTACAATATATTATTACAAATATCACTCCAAAGGAACTGAAGGATATCATATATCTTCCTAAACCAATTTCACATCATGTAGAGAAGTCACTACTACATTTATGAAGCACTCAACTATGTCAAATATTTTAAATTCCTCCACTTCCAAGCATGCAAATGTCATAGATCCATGTCTTAGAAAAGGAAAATTCAATCCATGCATTTTCAAAGGGTTTTGAGGAGAAAGGCTTATTTCGTACAACTAAATCAGAATACATCACACTACAACCATGATGGTTAGCTTCTATACTCTATAGCTACCCCACTATCTTTTTGTTAAGAGACACATGGGAACTCACGGGAATTCACATAGATCACACTCACACTTGCACATGTACCTAGGAGAACTACATGAGGCTTGATCCTACATAAGGGAATGCAGTTCAACACTCATATTATTTTGATAGGGTCTAGTGCCTATGGTATTCTAGCCTCACCATACACATAATTTATTTATTTTTATCTATTGATTTTATGAAGGGAATTATAAGTGTCTAGGGATTTCACTTTGTGTTGTTAGTTATTATAGGTCATCTTGAGGTTATGCGAACAAGAGTGAAATATAATGAAGAACATTTCTAGGAAATAAAATTACATATGGGTTTGTAACTCTTGACTATAGAAGGTTTCAATACCATACATGTTCAATAAGGAGTGTACACTTACATGTGTATATTGTATAGAATTTTTTTGTCGTATACTTGTTCACTTTCTAGTTCTAGTATTGAAAAAAATCATATGTAGTTTATAATCTACCTTTTCCACCCATCTACACATTTAAATATCCTTTATTCTCACATTCATGACTAAGTCTTTGCCTCCTCTTGTGTAATTGATATATCCTTTTATCATTTATCATCATTGCAATTATTAATACATTATTATGGTTGTACATGGTTAATTGTGAATTAATTAGATCAAAATAATCTCTTGTAAAAAACCTTGCATCATATTTATTGTTGTGAGAGTTATATAACATAATTTAATTAGGGTGAATAAAAAAATTCATTATATTATGCTTGAGAGTATCTTTTAAGACATAGCGAGAACACTAGAAACAATCATACTATGAGAGAATTGCAAAGATATAACTTGAATGAAAAACATAGATCTAACAAAATTACGAATTTAATAGAAATAAACCACAAAAACCATCAACACACTTGAATTATGAACAAATCCAATGATGTCTCAAATATACAATCCAAGTATACATGGTACTATATTTCCAATAAAAGACATGTAATATGTGCTATAAGATACAACATAATACATAATGTTATAGGATTGTCACAAACTCCATTGTAAAATCCAAAGGTACTCTGTTGTTAACTCTTATTAGAAGTATAAAATCTTCACAACTTTTAAATAAGGAACATAAAGGTATTTATAAAAATTTGGGTAACCTAAAGCACAACCAAGTTTTGCATGAATATTTCTTAGATGCCTTCCTATATTTTTTTATTTGCTTGGTTTTCTCCTTTCTAGCACAAACTTTCTAGTTATAGATAATTCCCTTACTACCTCATTTTCCCTGCATGATCATTGATAATCCATTACATTTTTATCCATACATTAATATGTGTATAAAACATATACTCTTGCGTTTATCAAATAAAAATGCCCCACATGTTTCACTCCCACTCACAAAATGAAAGAAACTAATATATTCACCTTATAAGGTTTAACAACATTTTCCCCACTAATTATCTTTGTTTTCCCTAGAAAAACATTTCATATCTTCCTTTCTTAGGCATAATATTTTTATGTGGTAAGTACCTCAAACAATTTTCCTTAAGAGTTTAATTTTTCATGTTTCCTAAGTTTCAATTGTATACATTCAAATTCACTTTTCTCTCCTCACACTTCTTTTATGTCATGTTCAATCGCATCCAAATTATCTAATGATTGCTCCACACTTTCCTTCTCCTTGCATTATTATGCGAACATAACTCATTTTCACAAGTTTTCCCTTATTTGAGAGGAAATTTGTTTTAAAATCCTTGAATTATTGAATCATCTTGTCCTTCTAATATAGTTATTTATCAAGAAATTATACATTAGCCAATATCACTAATGCATAATGTGCACATAACACCGCTATTTGCATCAAAATTTGACATTTTAAGGGGTTTTTTTATATATTACCTCCAAGAATTCACGTTGAATATTGTGGAAAATATGTGATGTAGTATTGATGTGGCTATAAATTATTAAATGCATTGAATTTTTGTCAACTTTGCATCATGTTATCGTAGACTTTGTGCCACTTCTTACGTGGTGTAAATATGACACAAACATTAGGTCAAAATGATTTTTTTCAAAAAATTATTGTACAAATATTATATATTATTCATTTTTATAGATTTTTATTTGTTTTGATGTGAATTTATTATTTGAAATTGAATTGAAGATTCCTAATATTGTATATTGTATTGAAGATTCTTAATATTGTATATTGTATTGAAGATTCTTAATATTGTATATTGTATTGAAAATTCCTAGCATTAAACAAATTTGGTTTATTACAAACTTAGAAAAATATCATAATATGGTTTGCATATAAAAAAGTACAATAAACACATATTACACATAATCAAAAAACACAATATTTATATTGCAATTTTGTTTATACAATAATGTATAGTATATTACATTTGGGAATTACAAAAAGAGACCAATTCCCTAATCAAATATGAAACAAATGAATTATTCCTAGGCAATAGTCCTCCTCTTCAACCTTGTATTCTTCCTCCTTGTCTTCCTCCTCTATGAGATCCTCTTCCGATTGAATTTGTGCCCCTTCTTCCTCTACCAACTTCATTTCTCTATCAACTTGAAAATATATAATGATAGAAAATTACGCCTTTTGAATTTAAAATGTATGTAACAATAAATTAAATGTGTCTTATTGCCACGCATAATCATTATAATTAACCCAATTGATGAGTTCATTTGAATCCTAACCCATTGATTTGAATGTTACTTGCATATATATTTTTGCAAGTCTATTATATTAGGTTTCCTAATAAACAATGAAATGAAAAAAATATGAGTATTAATAATTTATGTAAGAGAATTTTTTGTAATGAAATAAAATTTTAGAATAAATCATATTGAACTTACAATTTTTTACTAAATCTGCTAAACTATGTTTTCCCATTCGATGGGTCACCTTTCCTCCTTTTCTTACTCATGCTTCATAACCTAATAGTTGGTTACTTTTCCTCCTTGCGTTAATTATAATATTTGTTAAATATTTAATTAAAATAAAAAAATAAAATTTTAGATATCATAAATTGAGTTAACTAACCTACAACCTTATTATTCTCCTCTCGAGCAATTTGTTGCAAAGGTCATTCCAAGCTTTTCGTCTACATTGGGAGGTCGAAAAGTCTCATCTACACATCAGTTTTTCATTCATATTTTAGTTACATAGTATAGATATAAAGTAATAATTAAAATAGTATGAATATTTTTATAAAATTTTACATAATAAAATTAGCCTGATATGCCTCTTAATTATCCTAAACCTCTATGCTACAAATTTTTCATTAACCTTGTTTTATAGTGTGAAGTTCCAAAATTGTGTTGAGTGAACTCAATTAGCCTCTTGTGATTTTCTTTTGGGATTGTAGTCACAAAATCATGCACTTTAGAAATTTATTTATCCTAGTCTTATACTACTATTTAGAAGGTTCTTGAGTAAAGAAAGTACTAATTAACCCCGGTCATTTGGCCATCTTGTTTATTTTATTTCGTAAGTTACAACCTATTGCACCCATATTCCCAAACATTTTTGGACATCCAGCATTATTTTAGCCTTGGCTGGGGCACCTAGGTTTAGTACTGGGGTGCCCATGGGCACCCTGGTCCCACCTAGGGGTGCCCTGATCCTTCTAGCACTTTCTCACCATTTTTTGGGCCTCTTCTAGCCATTTTTTATAGTAATCTTTCTTTGGGTAGGTAGTTTCAAGGTTAATTACAAAATTAGAGCAAGATAACCCTATAAATATAAAGTTATGAGACCATAATGAGGGACCTAGCATCAGACACGACTATCACTTCATCCAGAGTTGCATCCATCTATTGCATTGGCATCCACATAGCTCCATCATCAAGGCACAAGCTAGGACATTTGCATCACACTTCATAGGGGAGGGATTTTATTATATTCCATGCACACATTCTACTACATTTTCTACATTTAGCTATTACTCGCTACTTCAAAAAGTGTGACTGACACAAGAGCACCTAGGACATGACATGCACACACACACCACAACTACATCCGGGTCTCGAAATGTAGTGCATCGCTCAGTTAGTAAGCCCATTTTTGTGGTAGATGAGGTCGATCGACCCATTCATTCTGCATCTTTATTTATTTAGGGTTTTGATACTTCCTTTTGGTCTTTTACAATTTATTTCTTCCTCTTGGAAAATTTGGAGAATTCGGCACAATATAGCGAAAGTGACAAGATAGGTAGATAATATTCCATATCACCTTCCGACCCTTCGAGTACCAGTTATAAATATTTTTCACAAACTAGGGTGCCCAAATTGTAGACCAAGGCACCCACATGCACCCTGAGACCTCCTCTAGGTGCTCCAATCCAACCACATCATCCAGATCTATCCTTTGAGGGACCCTGCCACAGTCGCTCCTTTTTTATTTTCTGTGTATCACTACAACACAGTCCGGCAGGATTCTATTATTTAGTCGGGTTCTTTCCTTTCCCTCCTTGCACATTAGGGTTTTTAATTTCATTAAGTCATTTACTTATCTCCTTTACATATTGTTTTAGAGCATTTACTTATTGTGTTATATGTCCTCCTATATTAGATTAAATATCTTTTACTACATTAGTATTAGTCAATTTTAGTTAATTAGGGATTTTATTCCACTCCCGTGAAAATCGATTTTGAATATATTTTTCACTCGATCAACAATTCTTTTTTAAATACTTAAAACCCAAAAAATAAGAATGTGAATTTATATCATGTTTTTTTATATTAATAAAAATGAATAAGTTTACATTAACAAAAACTATAAGTTGACAAAAATTACTTACGACTAAATAAAAATATTTAAATAAATACTTTCCCCAAACATCCTATAGTATTTCACAAATTTTATTTACATATATGTCCATCTCTAAGGCCCCTCTCACTCTATGTTGATACCTATCATAGATAAAGTGAGAGGGTCAATCATCATATGACGCTGGCGGGGATAGTGTGTCCTCCTCATTTTCATACCCCATTAATGCATTTGGGAGTATGTTATTGAGGCTAGATGAAGGGGGAAAAAATCATCTTCATTTTCATGTTTTATCCCGAGTAGGTTGAGAGGTTCCCGAACCCAAAGTGGATATGCAATAAAATTATAAGTTGTCATTATTGAATTAAATAAAATCAATTTGATAACAAAAAAATATACCTCCAAGGTGGTGACTCCCTTACTATATCTAAAGGGTGTGTACTCCTATCACCATCATCTCCTCCAAGCTTATAATAAAAATAGACCTATTAGAATGAAGTGTTTATTTTAATGACATTAAATAGTTAAAAATACATTAAATTTAATCAATCAAATGAAATGAAACTGTATTTGGAAAACTATTAAATTATGCCTTCATGGTTGGTCCAAGGATGTCAAAGGATGACCATTACTATGAAGACATACTAGAATACTTTTTGACTTTTCATTATAATTTTTTTTTATTAACATGTGTAAATATGAAAAAATATCCATTGATTAGAAAAAATATATAAACCAATACCTTTGTGGTGGGTGCATGGAGGTCAATGGATATACAAAATGGAAGCTCTTCATGTTAGGGTCCTCAAACTCTTCCTCCATGTCAATTCATGATGAAGCATGAATGCTAGAGCCTTCACACATAAATGTGTCAATCAAACAACCCATAACTCCATGTAATCTCTAATATTGATAAAACTTACAAATTAATCAAAATAAGAACAATAAGATTGGAAATATAAAACACTTATAATATGAAGATAAGGTTTCAAAACATTTAAAATTATACATTTTTACAATTACAATATTTAATTAATTCAAAAAGTTAATTAATTTTCTACCTCATTTTTCTTAAAATGGCTTGAGTGATTTTTACCACAATGAATTGAAGGATTTTTATAAATTATTTCATTCTTGTTGATTATATGAGGTACATTTTTATGCTTATTGTATACCAAGAGTGATGTGGGTTTAAATGGAGACATCTTCCAAGTTATTTTTTACTTTCACCACGAGATACTTTCATGGATCTTAAAACATTCATTTAAGTCAAATTCTAGAAAATTTTGTGAATTACGAAAAATTAGGGAACATTAGTCTGATTTTTTCAATTACATCAAATTAGGAAAATTCATGTCAAATTAGGTTAATTACTCTAAATTTGGTTTGTTTAGGACAATTATGTCAATTTCATGAAATTAGGAAAATTAAGGTGAAATTGTTTGAATTTTTTTCAAAATAGGGAAAACTAGGTCAATTTGGGTCAAACTAGATCAAACCTCCCTCACTCTCCCTCCTACCAAAAATAATCCCCAATCACCCACCCTTTATTGTGCATAGTGAATGGGTACATTGTATGGCATTAGAGTGGGGGTTGAAAACATGTGAAATCGCCATAGCATTTTTATAGATTGCTATGGTGATTTAGGTGTTTGTAGGGAGATTTATGTGAAGTGTTGTGTTCATGAATTCCAATATTGTTATATGGGGATGGGATTGTTTAGTATATAAATAATGCATAGTGGTAGCGAGATAATGTTGTATCATGCATGAGTATTGTATGGTTGTTTGGGTTCTTTATAGAAATTAATCTGGGTCATTATAAGCAACCCACTATGTTTTTTTTTTTCTTTATAATATGTAATCATGTTTATAACTACTGGTTAAAAAGGTAGTGTGATTTTGCAATAGCAATTTCGTATATATGAATTGGTGGATGATTTGTGTGATTTGAATAATGATGTGGGCATGGTAAATTTGGATAGAAAATTGGTCTATTTCAAGTGTGTGTTAAAGGAAAGCATGTAGTGGGGCTTCCATAGTAAATGATAAAGTCACTATAGTGAATGGACAAGTTATTATGGCGACCCACAATATTTTTGGAATATTGAATTACTATATCTTGTGGGGATACTTGAGATTTTTTTGGGTGGGGAAAATTTATTTACATGAATGTGATGATAATGATAAGTTTTTAATAAGTGGGAAAATATTATGATACACTTGTGACTCTAGTTGTGTAGTGAATGGGTAAAGTTAAGAAATTGGAAATCCCTATAGTGTTTTGGTTAGATTGTTTGGAAATTTAGGGATTTACGGTTATTTCTACAATTATGGAAATATATTTTTTCTATGGCTCCTTTTTGGTAGTTAATACCAATTGAGATTGCATCTCTTACGAGCTATTTTTGATCAAATGGTTTCAAAATTGGATTTTCTAAGTAACTTAGACTAGGGTTTTGGAAAAACCCTAAGGTTTTTTTACAATTAAAGGGAAAAAAGTATGATTTAAATAAAAAATTAGCTTACCTCTATCCTTGATCATTTTTAAAGAGGTGCCACATATTCTTCTTCTTCCTCTTCCCCCTTCTCTGCTATTATTGGGTTCATAGATTAAATTGGGGTTTTTTCTTTCCCTCCTCTTCTACTTGTCTCTATCATACTTCTCTTCTACTCATAAATTTTAAGCAAAACCTCTCAATGGCTCCTCCTCTCAATGTTATTTTACTTCCTTTTTCCATTGGTTACTCTCATGTCACTCTCAAGGAAAAATGAAATGAAATCCATTTTCAGTTTGGGCAGTTGGGTTTTTTATTTTTTTATGTTTCTATGTGGCAAAAAAGTGGTGTAAAATCGGTGAAATTTTTTCCACATTTTCATCACACCCATGTTATTTTTATATAATATATATAAGTATATATAACTATGTATATAAGTATTCTATATAATACATATTATATATGTATTTTATATTTATGTGTGTGTGTATAATACATATTATACTTATATAATAGTATTATATATGGATATATAATATTATATGTGTATATATATATTATATGTATATATTATATATGTATTATATATATTATTGTATTATATACGTATAATGTATTATATATTATATATTATGTATGTTACAATCTTATGTGGGAAAATGTATCCTAGATTTTTGTGACGTGTCAGATGTTTCAAATGTTTTAGGGACTTGGGGACTTAGAGGGGATGTCCTCTATTGTTTTAAAAAATTAAAAAAAAATTGATGTTGTTACTTTTAAAATGCCTTTGAATTACATTAAAATGCTATTACTTTTACCAAAAATATTAAAATTGTTTAGAATAAATATGTTGATAGGATGACAGACAAGTTCAACCTTCAAATTTAACTCCAACAAAAAAATTCTTATACTTTTTCAAAGCATGCATGTATTCATGAAAATCAGACCAATCTTGGTGCCACTTACATATGCTAATAGGGTGAGTTTCATACACCCAACTATTACCTATTTTATGTTGATTAAAAAATAAATCATCCACATCTCACTTAATATATACCAAATTATTAATTTGCCAAACTGGGGTAGACTTTAAAAAGTAAATTATGTTTGAAATTAGGAAACTAAGAGGGGGTGAGTCATTTTCTGTTCAAACTTTAATAATTAATTCACTTTACATAATTTGTGACAGCTAAGCCAAAACTAACATTCACAAGCAGTCAACATGAGAGTAAACATAGAGAGACATGATTTAATGTGGGAAACCCTTCAAGAGAAAACCCCACTGAAATCAAAGCACTAACTTGGAAAATAATGTCTTGAAAAGATTAAATTGATCTCACAGTTGAGCATCAACTCAACATGGAGTTACAACTCCAAAATTCAACCAAACCACTACTTGATCTTTAACAATTTTATACTCGCATGGAAGCTTCAACTCCAAAATTCATTCAAACACCCTACTGGTCTTCTATAAGCTCAAACTTACAAGGAAGCTTCAACTCCCCATTTTCTAAGTTGGTACTTAGACTTATGCAAGATTTTGATCACTCTGATTTTGTCATCTCACACAACATATTGTGACCACTAGATCAACTCATTTTTCTTCTCATTTCTCCTCCTAATCACCCTCTCTTCGATCACCTAATCAATATAAATTCTTTGTCATTCGATTCTTCCTTCACTCTCTCATTATCTTCATAATGCTCTCTTGAACTGCCCTTTTAGAAACTCACACTTTCATATTTACATGTTGATGCACCTAACTCTATCAAGAAGACATAACATCTGATTTTACATGTATCTAAGCTCCTTCATAGTCATGGTAATAAAATTTTCACTCTCATGATTTGTTCCTCTTCACACATACTAGCACTCACTCATAATCACAGGCTTTATCTTCATTCAATTCACCACCCTCTATTTCTTCATTCACCTATCTGCTCACACATCTACTATAAGGTATTTAAAGATGGTTTTTCACTCTAAATCATTCTCTTTACTTCATGAAGATGATCCTCTCAAACTCCTATTACTCTCCAAGATGATTTCATATCACCATATTTACCCAAGATAACCTATTGCATCTACCTTCAAAACTCATAAACAAAGATCTCTAAATATTCAACACTATACAAGCACACACAACTAGTTGTTTGTAGACAAGTCAATATCCCGCACTTGGCTTTTCAACTTCACATTCAAAGATTTTAATTTTTTCACTACATAACTCGAGAAAGGGAGGTAAAAGGAATTTAAATGAAACTGCCTAAGGTTGTCATGAATGCATCTGAAAGATATTTTTCCTATTCTCAAAATATGAAGGTATAATCATTATGCTTTAAAGACCAAAGGTGGCACATGGAGTCCCCTGAAGTTTTTTTATAAATATCCTCAATTGATAATGTTATTTTATGACTTCTCTCACTGTTTTGTAATTTATGAATAGACCTTCTTCATATTCTATACCAAACATATTTTGTCTTGTAGCTTAATAAATACTCTTACAGTTGTAATCAGTAAGAGGAAACATTACAATTCCTCTAAATAATCCTAATAACCTCTAAATAGTCCTCATCCTTCACCATTGAACTTTCAAGTTCCATTTGAGACCAAAAGGATTCACAATAATTGCAAGAGAAATTTTTTTCATTCTTGAGCCTTAAAGAGGAAAGGAGTAGTGTGCTCATCACTAGTTCTATAATCACGAACACGAAATAATGTGCTCTTCTCAAACACGAGAGTTTTTAACATTAGAAAAACAGGGTATGGAACTCTTTTTTCTTTGTTTCTTCAAACTCTTCAACTCACATTCATGGATCACATGGTCACATTCAAACAAATAGCTTGGAACACCATAAATAATGAGAAATCAACTGATTCACAACTTAGAGAGGATGATGTTTGAGCCCTTTATCATCCATAGTAATTAGGAGCTCATGTCATCACTATTCATCTTCATAACTCATACATTAGGACAGAGTAATCATTGTTTTTCTAGAACCGAGTTGCATCTTCACTCTTTTATCAAGTTATCACATACTTTTTCAGTCAAGATCACCTTTAAAGACATCTTTCAATAAGGATAGATACTTTACACAATTCCCCATATCAAGGTTTTTTCTAATATCATGCTTCTTAGATCAGATTAGCTTGATCTTCAAATGTTGTACACAGTTAGGGTTTTAAGTCTTGAAACATTAACCATATATTTGAGAGTTTTAACCAATTTTTCTTCATTTCTATGTCCATATGAAGTTATGATAACTTATCAATGGCTTCTTATTACAATTTAAAACCTTCTTTAGAACAACATCATAGAAGGACTTCATGATTTTAAGCCAAATGTACTTTTCATCTTGACTTTCACACAATGAAAACTTAGTCTTCAAGAATTAGATGTTCTACCTCTGTAGATGTTTTTCATAGCATCTAGGAGAATTTTTATAAGATCCATCCCTTAGTTAACTTGCCACACCAAATATACTCACCAGAACAATGAATAAGGTCATGAAAAACAAGCACTTATTAGACTATATGAACTTGTTCTCAAGGTGTAGTCACAAAATCATGCACTTTAGACATTATTTAGTCTTGATCTCATATTATTATTCATATGGTTTTTGAGTGAAGAAAGTTTTAATTAACCCATGTCATTTGGCCATTTCACTTTTCTTGTTATCATCACTACCAACCTCTTGCATCTACTCACCCAGTCATTTCTACCATTTGGTGTCGTTTTATCTTTGACTAGGGCACCCTAGGTGCCCTAGTCCCATTTGGGGCACCCTGAGCCTTTTACACTTTCCCACCACTTTTTGGGTAGTTTCTAGCCATTTGAGCTTTCTAACTTTTTAATGGTTGGCCTTTTCAAGGTTAATTATGAAATTTGATCAAGAGAACCATATAAATATAAAGTTATGAGACCTTAATGAGGGACTAATCCCTAAGCACTAATATTATCACCTAAGGTTGCATCCATCAAAGGCTCCATTTGCATCCATCTAGATCCATCACAATGCATAAGAATGGTTCATCTGCATCAAACTACATAGGAGGGAAGTTTATTCTATTCCATCCACCATTTTATTACATTTCTACACATAGTTATTGCTCGCTACTTTCACAAAGTGCAACTAGCACAAGAGCACCTAGAGCATGATTGCACACACACACACACACACACACACACACACACACACACACACACACACACACACACACACACACACACACACACACACACACACAAAACTAGATCAGGTCTGAGATGTAGTGTATTTCTCACTTATTAAGTCCACCATTGTGGCTGCTAAGGATAGTTTTACCTCTTCATATGCATATTTATTTTTAGGGATTTGATGTTCGTCTTGGGGTTTTGCAGGTGATTCCTTATTGCAGGTATTACAACAACATTTGATGTAGTTCAGTGAAGTTAGTGTGACAAGAAGAGAACACAGGTGAATATCCAACAACACCTCAAGGGAGGGTTTTAAGCCATTTCCGCATAAAATGGCACCTACGGGTACCCCCGACCCTCTCCAGGTGCCCCATCCTAGCTAGAGAGCTCAGATCTATGCTTTCTCAGGATTCTATGTGATCATTTCCTCCTCCTATTTTCCTGGTTCACATTGTGACATAGTCCAACGCCTTGATGAATGAGATATGGTCTTCCTAACCCTATTTTCTCATTAGGGTTTCACATTTCTATTTACTTAGTTGCTTGGGTCATTTTCTTTATGCATTTATCTATTATTTACTATTGTTCTTAATATTAGATTAACCTAGAATACACCACATTTTAGTTAATCATTTTGGTGAACCCAATGCTTTCACACTTTTAGCATCCTCATTCTTTTCATCCTAGAGTCTAGTCATCATGAATATCTCAATCACTAATTATTTGCTTACACATCCTGATGTAAGGTATAGATTCCAACATCTTCTAGCTACTACCCACATTCGTGTTGATATGCATCCTGACTCAGTGTATCAAAATTTTGTAGATGCATTTTCTCAACACTTATCATTCAAATCTAATCTTCCCACTAATTTAAACACTTTTGATAATGACCCACCCTTGCATATTATGATTTGCATTCTCAATATGGGTATTAAGCACACTTTAATTGATAATGGATCTAAACTTAATTTATGTCCTATGTCATTCCTTGAAAAGTTAGGTATTTCCACTCATGATGTTAGTCCATCATCCCTCTCACTCCATGCATATGATGGTTCAATCCGCCCATGTGTAGGTCACATTGTTCTTCCTATTACTGTAGGACCAAAAACCCTCAACACCATTTTATTTGTCATTGATTTTCCAATCTCATATAATTGTTTACTTGGTATACCATGGCTCCATGCCATGCAATCCGTTTCTTCTACCGTACATCATTGTGTCAAATTCATACATGAAGGTATTGAATATATTGTACTTTATGACCGTGATGCATTCCAATATTGTGACCGAGATCCTAATACTACCCTTCCTATTCCATGCACTGATACTACAGATGACCCTCAACCAATGGACAAACTACCTCATTTACCACCACTTGAAGGTGTCATTTTTTTATAGATGTAATCTCTTCTACGACATCTACTACTGTTGTTATGATTCTTTATCAGGGGCATGTCCAATCTATGGATGTCACTCTATCACCTACACCTTCACATGTACCACCTCCATTAGCATGCCCACCATTTACTTGCACACTTTTCATGAATGATTCATATTGGGAACATATTCCATTTGATCCTACTTTTGATGACACCATTTTCTCACACGATGGTCTAGCTCGACTTGGTTTTGCTTTTGAGGACCTATATCCTCCTACTCATGCTCCTCATCTATATTATGGCTTCATCACTTCTATTGATTATTATGGCTTTCATGTATTCCATATTATATTCTATCTATCGTTCATTACTCAGTCTTCTCTACTCACATTAGGGAAATCATAGCTTGATTACATTGGGGGCACTCTAGATCCTGACCATATAGACATATTTTCCTATGCCCTTTGGTCATGTCTTTATTTGTAATAGTTCCTTTCTTGGCTATTTGTAAAATCTCACTCATTGGTATGCACATGGTTTTCCTCCATTCACCGATGAGGAATATGCCATGGGTATGTACAATTTTGCCTCAATGGCTCATTACATGATCAACTAGACACTATTTCTTATTAGGTCTCTAATGCTTATCCATATGACTTTGACCCTGAAATTGATGATCTCTTAGATGATATTACATGATCGATTCTTCATCTTCCACACTTTGGGGGGCATAGAATTCAAACATCCCCCATCCTAGCATCACCACATGTCCCATACTTGTATTTACACGCATCTGCATTCTAGCACTCACATAGTCCTCTATATTACATACATTATCATTTACACATCACCATTACCCGATGACACACTCTTGTGCTTTAGTTCACACTTGACTGTTGAGGGAATACTACACATGAACCCCACACACTACACATTAGGTATTACACATTGTGTCACTTCACACATATAACATCATATGTCCTATGTCTTACATCCTACATCTAGTCTACATCATTTCCACTTTTGTGCATTTATAGATCATACATTGTCTATACACCATACTAGTATTCATCACATATGCATCACACTCATATTATCTACAAGTCTAGCATAATATACTACTCATCCTACATACTACATTGCATACACTCTCACATTATTAGTCTATCTACACATCTTGCATTGCATGTTATACATTGCATTATACACATCTTGCATATCATATGGTCAACTTTCATCATCACATATACTCCACATTATCTATTTCATCTTCTTGTATGCACTCCACTCACTAACATATGGTAGAATATAGTTCCTTGGTCCATAGTCATTCGAGGATTTGCAAATCAAATGGAAATTATCATACACACACATTCAACACTTGACATTTCATCATGCGACACTATTAGGTTAGTTATGTACTCTTTAGGCTAAATGGTCACCTCTTCCTTCATCTTGTAGTGGTATACGCTTTAGGATACATCACCATTCCCTCTATTCATCTTGTTTTGATATACGTTTTGGCTATAGGATCACACACACACTTCATGTCTAGGTCATATATCACCATATATAGATATACACATTCACCACATCGCGTTAGATACAACACACACTTCGATCATTTCCCGATGACGCACTACCACTTTTGGTTCATTCTTGATTGTTGAGGGGGTATACTAAATGAACCTCACTGCATACACTTCCATTCACTTGGGGGACACGTGACTCCTATCATCCATATTGTATTCCATTCCATCCATCCACAACATGTTACATATCTTGGCTACCTTTTACTATTTCTTACATTTTCTTGTTCATGTTCACTTATTACACATGCTAGCTAGATCTCTTATATGTCATTATATTTACCATACACACATGCATGTTCACACCCTTTTCTAGTTGTGATCACATATACAAGTATCTGTACCACTCCTACAACGGTCATTGGGGGCATCCATATTCGTCTCTTGTAGGTGTTATTGTTCCATTTTTACGTAGCACTTTACACTACTTGTTTATACACACTTTTGACATATTGGTTATCTTTATAACATGCTAATAGGTTCTTCATGTGCATCATTTATTTGTAGGATTATTTTTGCCATGGCTATTTATTATTTTTACTTTCTTTTATTTGATTTTTATTGTATGTGGGACTTGCCCTTTATTTGGTGTGCACACATTTTGTTGTATGCATCCATTTTGGCCTTGAGTGTCTTACGACATTGTGAGTGATTTCGCATGTTTGCACCCCACTTTGGTAGTCTATGGTTGTCTTCTACGTATTTACTTGCATTTTATCCTATACATTATTTGTGTAGCGTACACTTTTCTTTTACAATGCATGTTTGTTCCTACTAACACTTATTTTCTAGCCATTTATTTTTGTGCGCCTTGGTTTCTACTAAGCTCATTCCATTCCCCTTGTAGGGAATATTTTATGCATTCGGTCCTCTTTTGGGGCCACATTCACCTATACACAATGTCACATTTTCCCCAAAGAGGGAAGGAATCATTTGGGATTTTACACACTACACAATGCTCTCTACTGGTATAGTTTAGTTCAGTTTTCCATCCTTGACATTATGGGTTATACAGTGAGTGGGTTCAGACTAGTTTACAAACTCCATACAAAGTGGTTTTTACAGACATGGTTGTCCTTAAAATTCTTGTGAGAAGTTACAGGTTAGAGGATACAATGGATTTTCTCTCTACACTACTTCATCCAGGTGACATCAAATCTCCCAAAACCCGGGAAGTACAGATATCTCTTCATACATCTTTAAGGAAGAAGATGCAAGTTGGATAATAATGTAACTTTCTCCCTACACTTCTTCAGCCAGGGTGGCATGAGATCTCCCAAAACTCGCAGTATAGAATATCCTCTCTACACCCTTTTCTCTAATCATGAATCAGGTGCACATGTTCCATTTACTTTTTCATACTTCCATTTATAGTATTTTTACTATATACATGCAATTTTTACATATACATGTGTATTTGACTACTTGATCATCTTCTCCTTGAAATTTTTACCGTATGAGAAGAAACTAGTCAACAAAAACAAAAAAAAACATTCTTCGGTGGCACACACCTCATACTAACATGCAAGTACATCACACACATCGGCAATTTCACATGCATTTTCACCCTAGGTTCAATCTCATCACTTTTTTCTCATTTGCATTATTAGTTTCCACTCTCCATATTTTTGTCACCCCATGCTTTTTCTATTCCTTGGCGCATTTTTACATCACTCTACATGGATTATCAGGTATGCATCTCTATCTACTTTATGTTACCAAGCTTTCCACTCACCAACATAAAGTGGGGAAAAATGTAGTCACAAAATCATGCACTTTAGACATTATTTAGTCCTGGTCTCATACTACTATTGGTGTCAAATCACATCACCCCTAATTGTTTGCAACTCGTTAGATTAAAACTCTATTTTTGAACATGCATTAAATTTTACACGCATTACGGATGTTTTCCTTTGACCCTTTGGTCCCATGGCTTCACACATCCTTGCGAGATCACTCACATTAGATAGTATTCATGTGGCATTCTTCCCAAAGTGTGCATCTATAGGTGTTCCACATTAGCGTCGTCCTTCAAAAATTGTATAATTTCCCCTCCCAACTGTTTCCAAGATTAGTACCATCTCTATAAACTCCTCCAACATGGTCATTTTTTTGATTACGGTCAAATTCTCAAGCATCTTAAAGAAAATATATCTAACCAATTTAACTCTCTTCAATCCAATGACTGACATACTTGGTCATTAGCTTGAGGGGGAACAATATCATTATCACAAAATTGGGGGATCCTCGCACTATTTTTTGTCTTGTAACTGTGCCTATACACAACTCAACAAAACTAGTAAATGTAGACACCACTTTTTCACCCCTAGGTGACCCAAGTATATCAATCACATTATCATTATTATCATCATCATCACTATCCTAAGTACATTATGATTTACCATCACAAATGCTCATTTACCATCATAAATCCTAGTTTACCCACATAAACCTCATTTACCCTCCCCTAACCACCTAAAACCAACCTATCCTAATTTATCCTACCCATCCTAACCCCCTAACCTCTTCCTACCTAGATTCCTAACCTCCCACCATTTATCAAACAACCTAAATCCTCATATGGAAAGTGGTTTCAACCATTTTCCATATTTCCTTTATTGGTTTTACATCTTGAAAAAAATTGACGTTGATTTATGATTGTTGGCGATCATTGTGGACATCACCGATTATACTTAAATCACCCTCTTACCCATTTTCACATTTACACCGATGTAGCCTAGAATATACCCACAAATCCCAATCCACACTAGCACATCACCCATACTAAATCGAGCACTCACCAAAAGTGTGCAAGGGTACCATGTCCCTCTTTAGAGTTTCTTGTGTAGTATGTTAACATGATTGCATGCATATATATTCAGATTCCCAATAGTTATAGGACATTCCACAACGCATAAACTATATCTAGAGTTTAACCATATGGAAGATTGACTAAACAATGACTATAATGAGATTTACCATGCAAGAACCATATTCATCACATCTAACACCAATATTCATCCAACAAGATCAATTGTATTAAATAATATAAAACATAGAAGCTTCATACATCGTGATCCAGCCTTCCATAGTCATGCGAGCTAGCAAATCTACAATATAACTCTACAATAAAATGGTATATCCAAACTTTGTAAATCAATACATATATATAAGGGTAGGGACTTTCCCTTCACCACCCATGCACCTTCCAAAAATAGGCTACATGTTAATAATAGCCATGTGCCTTTACAAGAGAATACAAAAGCATGTAAGTGCTAATAATAGATCTTCTAAAGTTAACTCTAAGTATAGATCCTATTATTAGACCAAAACTCTGCATGGCACTCAATCTATTGTAATTCCCAAAATATCCTTGTGTGAACTGCAAGTCTTCATGTCATTGCGTTCTCAACACTCCAACTCCAAAAATAGCCTTAAACCACACAAACAACTAATTCTAATTTTTTCAACTATTCCCGGGTGGGACATTGTTATGTGATACTTCCGCACATTCTCTCTGCACCTTGTTTTCATGCGCCCAAACCCTTATGATTCCATCCTTGAGCTGCACTTCATCTGCTCAACATTATCCCACACTAAATGCATTTCCTCCTGGTAATGAGTAATTACAATTGGTATCTCTATGAAACAAGAATAATGAATGAAATAATAAATAATCACTTGTGCAAAAATAATTGACTACTCAACGTATGGCTCCTCTATAGGTAATATCAGTTCAGGATACTCACTTTTAACCTTATATTTTAACACTTACCAATCACTCGGTGCTTCACCCATTTTATCTAGGGCATATGTCACTATGGCATCCAGCTCATCAAGAATCGTGTCTTCTTTCTCATTACGTAAGATTCTAACAAATATTACACATGCTAGAGACCATCCCTTCTATGAAATCCATCTTCTACGTGATGAGCTTCCCAATCTCATTTATTCTTTCCTTATGTGGGTCCTAGGCTTGTAAGTTTTTACGCATTTCTTCGACAAGATAAATCCTTTCCATACACCCAAGCATCTCATTCTTAACTTTCTTTAGGACCTCATTATCCTCTTCAATTGTTCATGTCCTAATTACATCATCTAGTTTCGTACACATATCCGTGGCTTGTTCTTCTTTCTTGATTTAACTTTTAACTCCTGTAGTAAGGACTCATTTCGTAATCTTCCTTACAATTGTGGCCTTGTTCCTTGCTTCCTCCTCCACATGATCCTTTGGTATTGGCATGTGAACAGGACCTTCTTCTAATAGCAACTTAACTGTAGTGTGTAAATAATGTAAGGTGGATTTAAACTCTATTTCTAAATTCTTATGGAAGTGTGGCCTCTTTTCCATTATCTCATCCCCTATCTTCTCGGCCATTTTTAGGAAATTCTTGGTTTCCGCCTCAACATCCTTTTTTTCCTTAGCAATGCACTTAATCTTTGCATCCTTTTCCTTCTTATCCTTTAGAAGCACTATAATGGTTGTCTCTTTATCTATGTTCATGCACATAACCTTTGTTGATACTTTCACCAAGGAATTACTAATTTTTCAACTGAAATGAGAGTAGGCTTAACATTCATGTGTCGTACATGGAATGACTTCTTCATCCTGTGTAAAATGCATGATTCTTCACATATATCAAAATATGGCCCATCCATATGGGTCTTTATAGACCACGACGATTTCTTGCATGTTCATGTGTTTTCCACCTTTACGTCCATCAGCTCCCAACCATATAGTTCCTTAGGCTCCACGGTGCTTTGGAACCGTGCATGTATTATCTTTCTTATTTCATCCACATATCCTATGGAAAGATTCTCATAGTCTTTTCCCCCTTCTCCTTCCTTATGTGCTTTCCCTTTGGAATCTAGACGCCTAAATCCAATATTGGCCCTTCACCTTCCTATGTTGTATGGGGGCACTGAGGTCTCTCCTTTATCTTCTTATATCCTCCCTCCTTCAAACCCCTCTTTTTCATTCTTCATTTATTCACTCCAATGTTCCTCTATATCCTCAAGTTGCACTAGATTACTTTGTAGGCTTTCCTCGGATTCCTCTTCATCCTCCCGAAGCTTTAGCTTGTGTCTTCTCTTATTTTTCTCGGGATCTAGTTTTTACGAGAATTCCTTGGTGACCTCCTCGGTGGTTGGGAAGTTCCCGTACCCTAATTTCTTGTCTTCCGGGTACCCTCTTGTACTAAGGTTCCTCATGTGTCTTATCTAAATCCACCTCCATTGCATCGTTTCTAAAACTTTCTCTTCCTGTTGTAAGGGAGGGGTTACCTCACATGCACTTTCCTTCTCCATAGTGGGATGTTTCCTACCCCTATGCTCTAAGCCACCACTATCCTCTTGGAATTATTCTTCTTCCTCCTTTGTAATAGGTGAAATATCTTCTTCCTCCAAAGTACCCACAGTGTGTTTTCCCTTGGGTGGACCAGGGAGCTTGAACTCATTCTCCAAATACTTCTCATTCTAAAGTATTTTAGGCTTCAAGTATATATATACCAGATTCACACCCATCTTCCCAATGGCAAAACTCATAGCCTTCATATTAATGTAATCATAAATTAATCTTTCAATGTAAGTAATCTTACCTAGCCGAACATGTGTCTTCCTTAGTGTGTGGTAGTCACAATCTACCTTGTCTGTATTGAACAGAAGCTTGTGCACATCTAAAAACCTATTTATAGATGTTTGAAAATAGCGCGTTGTGAAGGCATATGTAATCTTTCACCAAGGGCTCCATTTTACATCCTTCATTCCAAATCACCCAATATAAAAGTGTTGGTACACTGCAAACTATACTTGTTTATCAAACACCGGAGGCAACTCCTTAGGTATTCTCCACTATTCTTAAAACGTGACGTACAACCACTCGTACCACATTTCCACCCTTTTATTGAAGGGTACACTCATTGATCCATCAAAAGTATACTTGGAAAATATCTCCACTAAGGACTTTTCTTCAAGAAATTCCCATATCTTGTCTTTTGGCTTATCGGGCACTCCAATCTTAAAAAGACTAATGACATAAGTATAGTACTAAAAATAATTTTCTCACCTTGTTTTTCTTCCTCAATGATTGTCTCGAAATGAAATTTTGTAAGTTGTATTCAACACCTTATATCATCCTCTTAGAAATATGGAGCCAAGCCTTATTTGATTGAGACCAAAGCTCTTGATTGTTTAAATTTTTCAAAAGATGGGTTGCTTCCCGAATAATCTGGATATTTCAGTAACTTAGGGATATCCAACTCGCGGCCTCCTTTGGTATATCCAATTTCTTTCCTTGTATTATTTATGGCCTCTTTATCGGTGAGGTCACTATGCAACTCAAAGACTTGAACTCTTTAGTGTTGTAAAACTTCCAATCAAAGGTGTGGGGATCCTCATCCGGTGCCCAAAAAAATATAAGAAGTTCTCATGGACTCTACTCATAAGCCACTGGAATGATTTATTTAGTTTTCCAAAATATGGGAGCTCATACAACTATAACACTCCCACCTTGATCAGTAACTTCTCACCCACATCGTCATAGACCGTCATATCATATGTTTTCTCTTAAATGTCTTCTTAACTACCAATTTCTCCAATTCTTCCTCGTTATTTGTATTCCTATGGTTATAATTGTTTACCTTACAATGACAAACATTTGAATCCCAATCACAGCCCATAAAAACTCCTTCTAGGTACTACATTTTAGAAAACCGACTCTTGGGGGCATCTTCAACCTCAATCTCATCTTCCTTCTTCTTCTTTCCCCTTTTTCTAGCTCCAAGTGCTCTTTTGGGTGCCATATCAGCTATAAAGGTGTGATTGTTTTACCTTTTCTGAGTTTTACAACTAAAATTCAGGTACCCTAGCTCAACACCAAACCCTAACTGTCAATATTTCTCCACACACACCTCTATCTCACTCAAACACTTCACCAAATGGAGTGAAAGATCACCCTATGTATAGATCGACAAATTCTACTAGTTCACAACTCTCCACACCACACAACTCGTTCACTAACTTTCTTGCAAAACAATTGTTCAATAACTCTTGAATGAAAAGGTAAAAATGATTCTACATCATGTTCTTATATAGGTTTTTCTAAAATGTATCACATTTATTGCTTGCCACCTACCACTGTACCCAACTTGTATTTTCTGTTTCTTCAATTCTTTCACGTTGCTCATTTCAATGCCACAGTCATAACCTTTTGGTGTGCCTCCTAATTTTTGGCCATAGACCTCCTTCCGCACACCCTCATGCACCAAAATACCTCGCCATTGTGCCTTTCACTAAGTAGTTTCCCTTGATGCATCCTACCTCACATTATATTATGCATCCATTTTTCCATCTGTGGTCTTTATTCATGATCAATTTTTTCTTCTTTTCCGCACCCTTCTTTTGAGAACTTGCACAAACTATATTCTATGCAAACCCGTCTTCAGCTATTATTCCAACTTGGAAATGATTCCTTGTTTATAAACCACCCCACACTAAGGGTATGCATGCTCCTCTACGCATGAAAACACTTAGATAGTAATCAGCTTCCAAAGGCATAAACGTGCTTATTACACAAAACAATGAACTAAATTGGCAAGGCATAGCAATGATGAAGGACACACATATAAAGGGAATGCATTAAGTAAATATATTCTAAGTGGAAATATTACCTTATTAAAAATACCAAGAAGACTTATTTATAATAGGGCTTTAGCGTACTCCCATTGAAGTAGCCAGTAATGAGTGTTCCATCCAAAGACCTCTAGCTAGCAATTTCTGAATGAAGTAAATAAGTGATAACATACGGTCTGTTGGTCGTCAAATAGGACTTCAAGAAGAGCAATAGTTAGGGGACAAGAAGTCCCTCCTCTTTAATTGGAGAGGTTCCCTTATTCAGAAGTGAACCTATTTACACATATACAAAGCATGATTTTCTTGTGGAACTTGGATATTATGAAAGTGTTTTCTATAAGGATCATCAATCACAAAAGGATTGAGGAATGAAAATATGAGAACAAGTAGAAAGGCACCATTCAGAATTATAGATGACAGAGTAATTCCTTATGCATGCGAGGGTACAATGAATTGGAATAAGATCATTTGTATCACATTAATAAGATGAAATTTGAAAAGACACAAAGTTCTATAAATAACATCTGCAAGAATACAAAGCTTCTCAGCATAATACAGACAAATGATCTAACAAGATTAAATGAATAGCTTAGGAATAAAGGAAACCAGATAGACAAAGAATGAAAAATCCTTCTGTATTGATTTCTTTAAGATTTATTTACACTTTCAGAAATAAGCCAAGTTCTTCCTTTTTCAAAATGGTGAGGAGAGGCCATTATATAGTTTACAAATTAGTTACTCTCGGTAACTACTTCTTTTAACTAATGATTAGTTAAAGGGCTGCTAATCGCAATACCCCAACTAATTACAATAAATTCATGCTGAAGAAGAGAAGGAGGAGAAGAATCAGGAGAAGAAGACAAGCGTTCAAGATTGGGAGGGACCCACTAATTTAAGGATCCGTTATCTGAATCTCTTCAATGCCTCTGCTATGTCTTTTCCACATGGAACTGATGTGTTGGTGGTGGCATCTAACTTGGCAATGAGTTCTCCATGTACGTTCATTAGTTTGCTTGAGTCGGGACTGAAATGAGCTCTTCAAGCGAGTACAGTGTCTGCACATTGTATTGAAATTGGGAAGCCACCGGTGAATGCCAAGCCATTGTCATGAATCATCTGTGCCATTGCTGAAGGGTTTGCATTTGTCATCCTTTCCCAAAAATTCCCAAAATCAAGGTGGAGAACTTCACTATCCCGATATCGAGCAACGGACTCGAGTGGTGAAAATTGTTCCTAACCCGGAATTTGATCTTTATGTTGATATTAACTCGAGAGTAAAGGCAAGCTAGACTTGGGATGGAATCGCAAGGGAAATGGATACGCGCACGAAATTTTGGTTGCAAGGGTTCGAGCAATAGATAGCATGAAAGCAGTGTGCAAAAATGCATAGGGGGTAGTTCATTATATAGCTGTTTAGGAGAGAGAAAGGTAATAAATGTGCATTAAGCAAGATATTCGAGTAGAGCGGTAAAATTAGCACGAATGGCACTTGGTTCATTTGGGACACGAGGGACGCAAAAGCGCGAAGTACACGGTTCGGCCGATTCGGGCGATGCGGGGAAAAGATGCACAAATGCTTTTGGGACATGCGGGATGAAAGTACACAGAATATGCGAGAGTCGGCCGAATCGGGTGAAAAGGGAACAACGGGTCCTAAGTAACTTGGGACATTTGGGACAAAAGTACGCAGAATGCGTGAATCGGCCGATTTGGATGAAAATGAAATGACGGGTCTAGGCGAACTTGGGACATTTGGGACAAAAAGTTTCGACGAGCCCGAAAAGAATGGACTTCGGGTAAACCGGCCGATCGGGGAACAGAGAGCCCGAATGAACCTGGGACACGCGGGACAAAAATGTCTGACAGACCGAAAAACACACAAAATGACCCAAAAAACGCATATTTTCCCAATTTCTTGAATTTTCACATCACCAAGACAACGAAAAGACACTTAAACCTCAAAATTTTAATTTTCAACTTCTTAAAAGCAGGGGAATTTTGAGTGGAGAACACAATCCTAACAATGCACCTTGAGATTTCCAAGGTGGCACATAAATTTGAATCATACGAAGTACCATCTACCCAACCTCAAGATTTTTATCCTTGACATTTCTTTCATGCCATGCCTTCTTCTTGGATTTTTCTTTCTTATGACTCCGTCGTGTTATGGCGTGCCTCTCATCTAGCTGTATTAGTTTTTCAATACGTTCTTCCAATGATTGTTCATCATCCGGACCTCCCGCACGCGTAATACACAAAGAAGGTAACATGAATTACATAGGTAGAACCGCCTCTTTTCCAAACACTAGATGAAAATTTGTTGCTTTGTTCAACCTCTTGTAGGTTGTCTTGTATGCCCAAATTACATAAGAGACTTTATCATCCCAATCTCACCTTCTAACGTCATAATTTTTTGTCAAGTTATGGCTCAAGATTTTTTTAAGGCCTCGATAGTTCCATTTTCCTGAGGGTGATAAGGAGTTTTCTAATAGGGTGCAACCATAAAATCATCCGATAATATCCTAATAGTCTCATTAAGGAAATGATTATCCCTGTCACTTGTTAAACTTAAAGGGCATCCATACCTGCTAATAATGTTTTCCCACAAAAACCTTGTTGTTTTAGTTCATGTGCAATCCTTTGTAGGAATTACTTCTTCCCATCTCGTAAGATCTGCTGCAAGTTATAATGTAGCACGATCATGCCTTATGCATGGCTAGGGAGATAGGGCCCACAAAGTCAATTTCCCACTTCTCAAAAGGTTTTACACTAGTAATATGTCTCAAAGGAATCTCATCTATATGCTTAGGTTTTCCAAGGTGGTGACAATGGTCGCATGCCTCTTAATATGCTTTGTAATCCTTGTATAAAATTTTCCACCATAGACCAACTAGTAGAATCTTATGCATGGTGGTATCCCCTACATAGTGTCCACCTGTAATACCACTATGAGCCTCTTCCATAATTTCTCGTGCTTATGTTCGAGTACACACCAAAACAAAAGATTTTCATGGCCTAACTTGTACAAATCTCCATTGATCAACATGTAAGGTGTGGTATGAATAGCAATTTGTTTCTTTTCTAAGGCCTTCATTCCCTCGGACGCCACACATGTGCGTAAAAAGATAGAAATATCCTCCAAGTCCAAGGGTGTGTGGTTCAATCAACAGCAGATCTCGGCATTGTGTCCTCAATGCTCTATGTGTCCTCTCCTGATTGAATCCTTGATAAATGGTCTAGACCAGAATTGCTCTTACCGACTTAACCACCACCATAAAATTGAACTCCTGAAATAATAGAACCCAATGGCATATGCGCCCTAAAAATGGTCTTGTTCACTAAATAATTTAGTGTCATGTGGTTTGTATAAAATATGAAAGGTGTAGTAAGAAAATATTATCGATACTTATGGAGCGCGTAGATCATAGACAGGGCCTCATGCTCTGTCATTGTATAATTTTGTTATGTTGGAGTTAACTTCCTGCTAACAAAGAAACTATGATGATCGATAATCCCTTCTCCAAGTTGAGCTAGTACCAAGCCAACGGCCATGCTAGAGGCGTCTACATGAATGTGAAAAGGTTTGGACCATGAAGTAAAGTGCAAAATCGGTGATGTAGTAAGCCTTTCTTTCAGAGTCTCAAATGCACGTTGTTGTGCCTTACCCCAATAAAACTTGCCTTTTCCTTTCAATAATTACTCTATGGGCATGGTGATCTTAGCATAATATTTTATAAATTTCTTGTAATATCCTATGTGCCCCAAGAATCCATACACCTTGCTTTTACCGACTAGTTTTTCTAAGCCCAAAATCACAACAATCTTAGCATGATCCACTAGCCCTCTTTACAAATTATTTGTCCTAGCAAAATTCCAAAGGGTGTGGAAAATATGCTTTTCTTAATATTTAAAGAGATGCTCAACTAATGGCACCTCTCAAACATGATCCTCAAATTATCACAGTGATCCTTTACAATGACATAGACTATCCGATCATCCAAATATACCTACAAAAACTTGTGAATAAATTCCTGAAATTCTTGTATCACTATGCATGAAAATACTGTAGGCATATTTTTTAATCCAAAATTCATAACCATGTATAAAAACTTCCCCATTCGGTGGTGAAATTTTTCTTCTCTTGATCTTCTTTAGCTATCCTCACCTGATGGTATCCAAAGAATCCATCAGTGAAGGAGTAGATCTCGCGCCCTACAATGCCCTCCAAGATTTCCTCAACAAATGGCATGGGAAAAGGTTCAATAACACATGCAGTATTCAATTCCCTATAATCCACAAAAAATTGATCATGTAATATTTTTTGATGTTGATCACCATAGGGCTCACCCATTATGATTACTCGACGGGCATAATGATCCCATAAATTAACATTTTGTCAATTTTTTCTTTCACCTTGACATGCAAGTTCAAATTTATCCTATAAGGCCTCTTACGAGATAGATGTACACCTTATTTTAGTTTATCCTCATCTCTCCCAATGATTCATGTATGCTTTTTAACTCATGATAACCCCTAGGGAACTATACGACAGACAATCAACACGTGACCTTCTTCGCACCTGACCTCCCAAGGTCATGCCGAGACACCTAGTGTGGAATTGAAATGGGGGTGGAAGTGGGAGAGAAGAACCATCCATATAATCAAGGTAAAAATAATTCTTACCAGCGAAGTGTCTGATCTTGAAAGGTCCGAGCCAAAGGGAATCAAACTTGCCATGGCTGCCACGAGGTTCATGCCTTTTATCCCACAACAAAACAGTGTCTCCAATTTTGAAATCCCTGAACCTAGATTTCTTATCAAATAAGACTTTTACTTTCTGTTGGTGAGCAGATATCCTATCAGCAACTTCCAATCTGTCCTCATTCAATTTGTGAAGATACATGATTCTCTTATCCAAAGAATCATTGAAACTGGTATCTTCAATGGCCTTCATTAAATGCAGAGCTGGAAGCTCCACTGTAACTGGAAATTGGGCCTCCACTCCGTATACTACCTAAAAAGGAGACATCCCAATGGCTCTCTTAGGTGTGATCCTATCTGCCCAAAGAGCATCATAGAGTTTCTTGTGCCAGTTCCGTTGGGACTCATTTACTAATTTCCTTATTATAGCCACCAGATTTTTGTTTGTGGATTCTGCTTGTCCATTTCCCTGAGGATAGTAATCTGAGGAGTGAGCCAAGGAGATGCCATATCCATAGCAAAAATCCATCATCTCAGTTGAAGAAAATTTTGAAGCATTATCTGTCACGATCTTGTTTGGCACACCATACCTTATCAAGATGTTTTCTTTGATAAAACTGCATACTACTTCTGAAGTAGTACTCTTTACTGGAATGGCTTCTACCCATTTGGTGAAATAATTTGTGGCAGTTAATACGTGGGTATGACCAGCACTAGAAGAGGGATTAAGTGTTCCAATGAAATCTAAACCCCATTGCTGAAAAGGTTCTTCGATCACAACTGGTTTAAGGGGCAAGGAGGCCAATTTGGGTCTACCCACGAAAGTCTGACAAGCCTCACATTTATCAACCCATTTTGATGCATCCTTGAACAAGGTAGGCCAGTAATATCCTCCATGAAGTATTTTATGAGTAGTGACAGTTGATGAGTAATGCCCTCCACATGTGTGATCATGAAAAGCTGAGAGTAGCTTCTTCTGCTGCTCCTTGTCCACACATTTCAAAACCTTCCATCTAACCCACGTTTAAACAAGGTGTTTTCCCACAACACATATTGGGTTGACCTTAGTTTAACGGCTCTCTTCTCTTTGGCGATCGAATGAGGGAGAATTCTCCATAGGTGAGAAAGTGAGTGATATCAAGCATACCATTCATCAACCGAGCTAAGAAGCAGTAACGGTAGGAAGACCATCTTTATCCTCCAGTAACTCATGTCTAGCTCCTTCAGCGATGAGTTCACACAGGCCTTTTCCACGGACGAGCTTGGTTGGTTTGATGTCAATATCATATTCTTGAACCTTGGCCACCCAGTTCCCTCTCTTGGATCCAAATTCCTGCTGTGTGAGAATTGACTTGATAGTTGTATCCGGTACCAACACCATGGAGTGAGAGTTAAGAATGTAAAAACGAAACTGCTTGACAACTTTAACCACTGCAAAAGCATGTTTTTCCATTATGGTGTATTTTAACTCATGATTTTTTAGAATATAGCTCATAAATGCAATTGGGATTTCATGCTCATTAGAATCTTCCTGAGTCAAAACAATAGCCAAGGTGTTATCCATGGCGTAGCAATAGATAATGAAATCTTTGCTGAAATCTGGACATGCTAAAACAGGAGTTTTAGCAATGGCCCTTTAATACCTTCAAAGGCTTCTTTCCCTTCAGGAGACCAACCAAACATTTGTTTTCCTTTCATCATTTGGGAGATATTCAAAGTTAGCTCTGCAAAATCAGGGATGAACCTTCTCAAAAATTTGATCTTACCAAAGAAAGAGTGCACTCCCTTTTTGCTGGTTGGAAGAGGAATTTGCTGAATAGCTTGAACTCGCTCAGGATCAATTTTTATACCATCTTTGGAGACAATGTGCCCCAATAATTTCCCCTCGTGACACAAAAAATAGATTTCTTAGGATTCAAAGAGATCCCATGTTCTCTACATCTTAGCAGAACTGTCTCTAGATGCTGGAAATGATCCGCCCTTGTTTTAGAAAATACAGTCAAGTCATCAAGGTATACGATGATACACTTTCCTTTCAAACTTCCAAAGGCCAAATCCATAGCCCTCTGAAAAGTGGCACCGGCATTGATGAGCCCAAAAGGCATCCTTTTGTAAGCAAAGGTACCCCAAGGGGTAGTGAAAGTCGTTTTGTGTTGGTCTGTGGTATTAACTTCTACCTGGTTATATCCTGAGAATCCATCAAGCATAGACAACATTTCAGATCCGTTACTACTTGCAAGACCTGATCCATCATAGGTAAGGGATAATTATCTTTCAAGGAAGCTTGATTTAGATTCCTGAAGTCAACACAGATACGAATCTCACCATTTTTCTTTCTAACGGGCACAATATTGGCAATCCATGTTGAATGATGGATAGGAAAAATGATTTTAGCTTTCAATAACTTCTGTATTTCTTGAAAAATGGTGTCAGCTATTTTAGGATTATATTGCCTCTACTTCTATTTAAAAGGCTTAATCCCAGGTTTGAGAGGGATAAAATGTTGCATCTCCTTTGGTTGGAAAGCTTTTAAATCTTCATAGGAATAAGCAAGAACATCCTTATACTTTTTCAAAAGACTCATCACCTTCTTCTTTTCTTCTGAGGTGAAACATTTTCCAATGTTCACGAGTTTAGGATCAGTAGAACTCCCAATATTGATTTTGTCATATTTGGCTGATTGTTGGGGTCCAGTAGAAGCTCTAAACTTTACATACCTGTCGTGTTTGTCAAACAGTTTTTCTAAACTCACCAATCCTTTTGGAATCTTGTTTCCTTTGAGTTTGATACATCCATCCTGATCCGCTTCTTCTTCTTGGGCGGCTTCTTCGTTAAAGGGCACACTTTCACGAGGAAAATTATCGCTTCCTTCAAAGTACAACTATTCAAAATTATCCTTGAGTTCTAAGAAAGAAAGCAAGTGTTGATCATTATTGAAAACTTGCCAGTTACTTGTATTATCAGGTACACTGGGTCTATGAATCATTTCAATGGTGAACTTATCTTGAGAAAAGTCAGGATGAGGAATAAGCAATGACCCTGAGACTGCTAGAGAATCAGCCCTGGTATTCTTCTCCCTAGGCACTGCTTCGATGGAGAAGGCGTCAAGAAATTCAATGGAGTCCCAAACCTGATTCTTGTAATGTTTCAACCTTCCATTCTTTACCTGGAAGAGGTTTCTAACTTGTTTGACAATCAATTCCGCATCCCCACGAGCTAGAAGATTCTTCACACCTTGTTCTTTTGCCACCTGGAGTCCAAGAATGAGAGCTTCATACTCTGTTGTATTATTGGTATTTTCAAATTGCAACTTGAATGAGAAAGGATGAATGCTTCCTTCAGGTGACACCAATATGACACCAGCTCCAGAACCAGCTGAAGAACAACTTCCATCAAACTCTAATATCCAAACATCATTAGGATCTTTAGGTGAGACTTTGGGGAGTTGGATTTCTTCTGGAGACATAATCATGTAGTTGTCATGCCCCATATCCTCATAGAGTATTTGTGCTTTGGGATCATTAGTTTTTTGTACAATATACTCAGACTGCTTCTCAGGCAACAGCTTCTTCATTTTCCCATTAACAGGTATGAGGGCATGTGACCAATCCATTTGAATTTCTCCACCCACATCCTTACAAAAATTCCTGCTTAGTAGCATCCCATATGAAGGAGGAATGTCTGCAACTAGAATAGTAGCCAAAACTTTCTTCTCTGGAAAAGTGGCAAAAGCCACTTGTGCATCCTTAATTCTTCCGACCAAGGGCACTTCCTTACTCTCCATGGAATAACAAGATCCGTAAGTGCGTGTGAGATTCAAGCCTAAGGCATGAGCTACTTTGGCAGGCATTACATTGTCTGATGCTCCTGAGTCTATGACACACCATTCGAGCCTATGGCCGGCACTATAAGGAGTGTTACATAAAATGGTTTGATTTTGTCATTGGGTGAGGTGACAGTGGCTACCAGATTAGGCTGTGGTGTGAAGAAGGAGTGGGCAAAAGGCCTTTAGAGGTAGTTTTAGAATGGGAATTGACAAAGTGAATCATTTTAGCAAAAGCCTTGGGATGTGTTTGATAATATTCAGCCTCTGAGATTTAAACCTTAGTCTTTTTTAAGTGATCAATAATATTGAAAGACCCAGAAGTGGACGGGTTATCATCACTTGAGATCCTAGTTTTATCAATTTTAGGGGAAAAAGAAGTAACTTTAGTAGCAGAATTGACAGGACTCACCTTTGGTGTAGATGAAATGGGGATAGGAGATCCTCTTTTTGCAATTACAGGGATAGTTGTCGGCTGCTCCTTAGATTTCTTGGTGGGTTGCATCACTTTCTCCCTCTGATTTGTATGCTCTCGAGTCATGACAGCATATGATTCGCTATTCATGTCTACTACTACTTCATCATAATCATCCCCTTCATCAATGCCTTCAGTGGTGAAGAAATTAACTCGAGATCCCTCAAGTTCATCTGTTTCATCATCAACCTCTTCAACAAATTCCTCACAATCTTCATTAACCTCCTCATCCTCTAGTTCCTCAACTTCACAGGTTGCATTGACAAGAACTTTAATAGGAGGTCCTTCAAGCGCTAGCCTTGTTTGAGAAGCAGGCAAATGATTTCTGGGCTGAAAATTCCTCCTTGGAACGTCTGCATAGGGAGTATGCTGAGCCAATTGTTTCTTAATGGCGATGAGATCATTTGCAAGTTTTTGTACCAATGGATCAATATTAGGTCCAGGAGTGGAAGAGGAGGAAGAAGCAGACTTAGATTTAGAAGGGTCTCTCCTCAACTTCCCTGACATGATTAAATCATCTTCAACACTAACAACAAGAGTTTGATCCTCGGCCAATGTTGCGAGATTAGCCCTTCTCAGTGCATAACTAACTTCAGGAAATTGGGCGTTTAGGAAGAAGCATTTTTGAATTTGATCTACAGGTTGAGTATTTGGTGGAATTTTTTTAATCAACCTGTTGAATCGAGCCACAAATTCTCTCATGGGCTCTTGTGATTCCTTCTTTATTTGAGAAATTTGGGCTAGCAAAGCATGCACGTCTTCCACTGGTTTGAAACGGTTTTCAAACCTAGTTCTCATTGTGTTCCAGCTAGTGATAGCTCCGGCCGGAAGGTGATAGAACCAATCAGCAGCATTATCTTGTAAAGTCTCAACAAAAAGTCTTACGGAGACGTCTTCATGTTCAACTCCTAGAACTCCGCATGCAACTATGAAGGCTACGATGTGTTCATCAGGATGTACTTTACCATCGCCTTTGAATTTAGGAAAGTTCTTCCGGTTACCTCTGGGTAACTCATGCAAAGGCTGAGGAAGGGCAAGAGGCCCAACACGATGGCCCCAAGGCAATGGTACCGCCATTCTTGGAAAAATGGCTTGAAGAGGAACTGAAACACCAGCAAGAATCAAAGCTCAAAGATTAGGACTGATTTGCTCTGAAGGAATACCACCCGTAGGGATTCTATCTTGACAGGTGGAGTGCTTGTTGAACGAGCCTTTCTATTTCTCCTTGTTGAAGGGAGAGGAAAACCCTGTTGTTCCAAAAGTTGAAACTGAGAATCTTCAATACCAAGGGCCCTTCTCCCTCGAGTAAAACATGGAGTCGCAGATCAAAAGATGATCGATAAATGATTATAGAACTGGAATATGATTCCCAATGGAGTCACCAAAAACTATTGGTCATCAAAAAGGACTTCAAGAAGAGCAACAGTCAGGGGACAAGAAGTCCCTCCTCTTTAATGGGAGAGGTTCCCTTATTCAGAAACGAACCTATTTACACATATACAAAGCATGATTTTCTTGTGGAACTTGGATATTATGAAAGTGTTTTCTATAAGGATCATCAATCACAAAAGGACTGAGGAATGAAAATGCGAGAATGAGTAGAAAGGCACCATTCAGAATTATAGATGATAGAGTAATTCCTTATGCATGCGAGGGTATAGCGAATTGGAATAAGATCATTTGTATCACATTAATAAGATGAAATTTGAAAAGACACAAAGTTCTGTAAATAACATCTGCAAGAATACAAAGCTTCTCAAAGATAATACGCATAAATGATCTAACAAGATTAAATGAATAGCTTAGGAATAAAGGAAACCAGATAGACAAAGAATGAAAAATCCTTCTGTATTGATTTCTTTAAGATTTATTTACACTTTCAGAAATAAGCCAAGTTCTTCCTTTTTCAAAATGGCGAGGAGAGGCCATTATATAGTTTACAAATTAGTTACTCCCGATAACTACTTCTTTTAACTAATGATTAGTTAAAGGGCTGCAAATCGCAATACCCCAACTAATTACAATAAATTCATGATGAAGAAGAGAAGGAGGAGAAGAATCAGGAGAAGAAGACAAGCGTTCAAGATTGGGAGGGACCCACTGATTTAAGGATCCATTGTCTGAATCTCTTCAACGCCTCGCTATGTATTTTCCACGTGGGACTGATGTGTTGGTGGTGGCATCTAACTTGGCAATGAGTTCTCCATGCACGTTCGTTAGTTCGCTTGAGTCGGGACTGAAATGAGCTCCGCAAGCGAGTACAGTGTCTGCACATTGTATTGAAATTGGGAAGCCACCGGTGAACGCCAAGCCACTCTCATGAATCATTTGTGCCATTCTGAAGGGTTTACATCTATCATCCTTGCCCAAAAATCCCCAAAATCAAGGTGGCAAACTTCACTGTCCCCGATATCGGGAACGACAGACTCGAGTGGTGAAACTTGTTCCTGCCCCTGGAATTTGATCTTCATGTTGATAGTAACTCGGAGAGCAAAGCTGCAAGCTAGACTTGGGATGGAATCACAAGGGAAATGGATACGCATGCAGAAATTTTGGTTACAAGGGTTCGAGCAATAGATAGCATGAAAGCAGTGTGCAAAAATGCATAGGGGGTAGTTCATTATATAGCCATTTAGGAGAGAGAAAGGTAATAAATGCGCATTAAGCAAGATATTCAAGTAGAGCAAGAAAAATTAACACGAATGGAACTTGGTTCATTTGGGACACGAGGGACGCGAAAGCGTGAAGTACGCGGTTCGGCTGATTCGGGTGATGCGGGGAAAATATGCACAAATGCTTTTGGGACATGCGGGATGAAAGTACGCGGAATACGTGAATCGGCCGAATCGGGTGAAAAGGGAACAACGGGTCCGGGTGAACTTGGGACATTTGGGACAAAAGTACGTGGAATACGTGAATCGGCCGAATCGGACGAAAATGGAACAACGGGTCCGGGTGAACTTGGGACATTTGGGAGAAAAATTTCGATGGGCCTAAAAAAACGGGTAAAGAGGAACAAAGAGGCAGAATCGGGTAAACCGCCTTGATCGGGAACAAAGAGCCCAAATGAACCTGGGACACGACAAAAATGGGACACAAAATGTGCCGACAGACACTTAAACCTCAAAATTTTAATTTTCAACTTCTTAAAAGTAGGGAATTTTGAGTGGAAACACACTAACAAATGAGACCAAGGTGGCACATAAATTGAATCAGATTTTACCCAACCTCAAGTTTCTTATCCTTGACGTTTCTTTTCATGCCTTCTTCTTGGATTTTTTCTTTCTTATGACTCCATCATGTTATGGCGTACCTCTCATCCATTTGTATTAGTTTTTCAAACGTTCTTCTAATGATTGTTCATCATCCGGACCTCAAAATATGCAAAGAAGGTAACATGAATTACATAGGTAGAACTGCCTCTTTTCCAAACACAGATGAAAATTTGTTGTTTTGTTCAACCTCTTGTAGGTTGTCTTGTATGCCCAAATTACATCAAAGACTTTATCATCCCAATCTCACCTTCTAATGTCATAATTTTTTGTCAAGTTATGGCTCAAGATTTTTTTAAGGCCTCGCAGTTCCATTTTCCGAGGGCGATAAGGAGTTTTCTAATAGGGTGCAACCATAAAATCATCCGATAATATCCTAATAGTCTCATTAAGGAAATGAGTATCCTGTCACTTGTTAAACTTAAAGGGCATCCATACCGCTAATAATGTTTTCCCACAAAACCTTGTTGTTTTAGTTCATGTGCAATCCTTTGTAGAATTACTTCTTCCCATCTCGTAAGATAATCTGCACAAGTTATAATGTAGCGCAATCATGTCTTATGCATGGCTAGGGAGATAGGGCCCACAAAGTCAATTTCCCACTTCTCAAAAGGTTTTGCATTAGTAATATGTCTCAAAGGAATCTCATCTATATGCTTAGGTTTTCTAAGGTGGTGACAATGGTCACATGCCTCTTAATATGCTTTGTAATCCTTGTATAAAATTTTCCACCATAGACCAGCTAGTAGAATCTTATGCACAAAGTGGCATCCCCTACATAGTGTCCACCTGTAATACCGCTATGAGCCTCTTCCATAATTTCTTTGTGCTTATGTTCGAGTACACACCAAAACAAAATATTTTCATGGCCTAACTTGTACAAATATCCATTGATCAACATGTAAGGTGTGGTGTGAATAGCAATTTGTTTCTTTTCTAAGGCCTTCATTCCCTCTGACACCACACATGTGCATAAAAAGATAGAAATATCCTCCATGTCCAAGGGTGTGTGGTTCAATCTGAACAGCTTTGCATCTGGCATTGTGTCCTCAATGCTCTGTGTGTCCTCTCCTGATTCAATCCTTGATAAATGGTCTAGACTAGAATCACTCTTACCCGACTTAACCACCAGTGGAATTGAAATGGGGGTGGAATTGATGGTGATGATCAAGATAATTGGGAAACCTTATGTCTTCGACACATAATAATGGAATCTATGAATCTAAGGCAAGGAATGCTCTCCTAACTTGAAGGGGTGTGATTGTATGGTCGATATGATAGCTACTCGGAGACTCAATGATGTCTAGTTCTACCGAAGATTCTATTGATTGGTTGTGGAATACGTGGAAAGTAACCTGCAGGTGCCTCGTATGGGTTTCCAAGACAAGGTCATGGAAATTGAGACAAGAGATGTAGTGGAGCTGCAGGAACTAAGGGTGATTTTCTGGTCTTGTCCAGAAAGTCTTAGCCTGATCGGTTGCTATATTCAACAATGAAAGTTGTGTAATAATATCGGGTGGAAGTGGTGAAGATATGAATACCAAGTGTGTGTAAGCTAGTGTCGATATCTAACTGACTAGTAGGCTCATTGGGTTGTGGGACCTATGGGTCACAACCAAAGACTCGTTGAGGTTGAGGCCCTTGTATGGTCATGCATGCAATCAAATCCTATTTCTAGGAGCAGTCCAAAAGTCGTAGGCTTGATTAGCAAGCTATGTTCAATGTCTCTAACTATCTTATTTTCTCTATGTATGTGGCAGGTGTACGTAAGATTGTTAAGCACAAACTTGTGTCAATGTCAGTTATTAGCTCTGGCCCGTTGGGTTGTGGGACCAGGGGATCACAATTGTAAGTCTTTTCTGTCGGACCATTGATGGTCATGCAAGATGAATTGATTTGTTTTCAGTAAATAAACTATCTATCAAAGGAAATCTAAGCTATATTTTTGGTGTTTTCTCAATATATCATAACAAAGCAAGTAAAACAAGCTAATCTATGGAAAGTAAATGTTTTTGTTCTTTTCTAACTTTTCAGACAATGCATCTAATCTAATAAACTAGTTTAAAACAAATAACTAGCTGGATGTAGCTAACTATTTGTGCAGATGTGTGAATCTAAATCTAAGATCTATTCTAACTCAAATAAAATCTTTCCAACCCTACCTCAGAAGTGAAGAACAAATCATGGCTCTAATAGAGCTATTGTTCCCCACAACTTCCTGGAAATATTGAAGAGAAAACTTCCTATTGATTTGATCTACTTGCAATTATCTAGCTAATTGAAATGAATTGTTTCTCTACTCTATTTGATATGCAATTGAAATTAACAATTGTAATTGACAATTTGATAAACAAAGAAAACAAATACACAACTCCAACCTGGAAGAGCAAGAACCTTGGAAAATCCAGTAGTAGCAGTATCTGTCCCCTCAGTTCTTTCCTTTCTTTCTCTGAGTGTTCATGTGAGTCCAAAGGATTGGGAATGCAAAGAACAACAACAAGAGGATGGTGCTTGAGCGATGGCAAGCTTGGAAGCAATCTGGATGTAATGCAAGTAGAAGAGAGATAGCACAAGAGATCTGAGCTTGGCTATGCAATTCCTAGCAAGATTATGGCAGCACAACAATGCAAGATACACAAAATTCAGGCCTTTTGCTTGAATACAAGCATGGAATATATAGGAATGAAGGATAGAAGGTTACTTCATGCACAAGGCAATGAAGAGGTAGTTCCACTCATTAAATCTATTTAAAAATAGAAGGAGCAAGGAGAACCAAGCAAATGAAGCTATTTTTAGAAAATTGGCTCACGGATGCATTCAAAAAGAAAACTTAAGTGAATCATCGCATGTAATTTTACGCATGAAGATTCTGAAAAATCGATCGGGATGGTTTCGCCTGCCACCGCCCAGAGGTGGTGGTTTCAAACCACCGCCCAAGCAGAAGGCGGTGGTGTTTGACACTTAATGCCAAAACAAGCACAAAAAGAAGGGGAAGATGGAAAAATGCAAGGAAAAGTTAAGTAAGGCTATCTAGGCTACAAATATATACTGTGAATGGGTTTTGGAGCTCGAACACCTTCTTGAAAGGATTTTGAATCATCATTGGGGACTTTTATAACCATTTTCCCGACAATGTAGCACATGTAATTTTGGGTGTGTACATATTGCCCCCTCGGAGAAGCATCTTAGCCATGAAAGAGGTGTAAAATGTAGAGTCGAGTATGGTGTTCCTAAAATGGGGAGTTAGAAGCTATACCTGACATGCCCGTGTGTCGAAATCTCATCATCAAACTCCCGCTACCTACAAGAGAAAAAGAAGACTCAAGTGCAGATAGATAAAATATGAAAAATAAACACTAAATTAAAATGACAAGAGGACTTACCATTTGCGCGAGGCTGTAGAAATATACTGTGCCAATGCTCCAGCCCTATAAACAAACACACTCAAAATGAAGTTAGAAATAACATATATATATATATATATATATATATATATATCAAAACAAACTCATTTCTCAATTCATTTGTGCATTGTTGATTTGGTTAGTTTGATTGATTTGGAGCTCTGGATTTACTGTGACCATTCTTGATGAGAATACAGTGATACATTCATGCCGAGATCGTGATCATGCCTCCGTGAGTGGGAGATCGACCAGCGTGCTCTCAAGTTAGCTATTTCCTCCTTTGTCTTTTTGTACCCTAAAAGTTAAAATGTTGAAAAGTTCACCTAGGGGGAGATTTTCAAAATTTCTTGTTTGAATGAGTCTTTAGGGGGGGCCCATAGGGCATGCTTTTATTTTGTCAAAAATGGTCAATTTCAACATTTTTGGTCATTTCTAGGGTTAAGGGCACATTTTGAAAATCGGTTCAGGACCGCTGCCCAAACCAAGGTGGTGGTCACAAGACCGCCACCCAAAAGTCGGGGGTGGTCCGAGGAACCACCCCCTGCACTGGGCGGCGGTTCTAGAAGAATGTCAAAACATGCTCGAAACTTGACTTTTTTGGATTTTTGAGAGTTTACTATGTTTTTGATGAGCTTATCATGTGATGTACTTTACTAACTTGCTCTTTTCTCATGTTTTGGTGGATGTAGAAAAGGTGGAGTACATACGTTGGAGAGAGAGAGAGAGAGAGTGTGATTGGCTCCCTGGGATTTTAGATCAGCTAACCCAAGATGAGACATATCTTTTACAGTGGGAAGGCATCTGGCGGATAGCATGGGTGCCCCATGTTGCTCCTGTAGTCACATTTTGTGTGACTTATTTTCTTATTGGGATGCGTGGACGGAACACTTTCTAGTTCCCAGGTGTCGAGGGGAGTGGACTATCACTCTGGAGGATGTATACCGCATTCTTGGACTCCCGGTACTTGGTAGGAAACTTACATTGGACAACAATGGGGTCCAGGGCCGTGATGACACATAGTAGGCTACATACATGGGAGACATTATTGTCTCATCTGGCTCAAAGAAGGGAATGAAGGTTTGGTCTATTACTACTACTCCCATTCCTATCCTTGGAGAGCCATCATGGGTATCTGTCCTCGAGACTAATCGGGGACAAGGGAGGAGATACACTCTTATATTGTTGGGCCCCCATCATTACACAAATCGAGGTTCATGGCCGTAAGTATGCCTTGGGGAGTAGATATTCTGGGGACCACATACCATGACTTATATAGAGTTGTCAGATTGCGTAGGGATAGTCCTTGAGCCACCCCACTCTAGTTATGAGTTGGGTCTATGAGTGTTTCATCCCGTATGGTAGGGGGTATAGGTATTAGATCTAGAGGTTGTCCAGGAAGCTAGATGGATAGGCATGTTAGTGCTCAGACACCACATCAGTCAGTGGCCTCCCGACTACAACAGACATGACCACCACACCCTATCAAGACATGGTAGGGATATGGGGTGAGGAGACTATGATGATGGTAGCTTGCTCTTCCACGAGCCAACTAGTTGATAGAGCCGGGAGACTAGAGATTCACCCCTTTGACCGGGTACCCCAGCAGTTTGGTCTTCCATACCCTATCATGCTTCCTCTAGTGATGCCTATTTACAGGACTATTCAGGAGGCATGAGAGAGGTCCTAGAGGGGATCTTGGTTGGACAGTTGTTACCCCTGGTGTGCCTATTATAGTTAGGCGTGTAGTTCAAGCTCGGTGGAAGTAGTTGGTGCTCCTCAAGCACCCTTACTTCAGATTGGGGTGGCTCCTGCTCACAGTGGGGAGGAGGATGAGCTGATCGATTTGGACTCGACTCTGAGGAGGATGTGGGAGATGATACGGAGGGGGAGTCGGGTCGGAGAGGAGGATGAGGGGGCAGGACCTTCGGAGGGGGCTGATAGTGACCCTGAGTGGCATGATACTCAGGAGATCCTCGAGAGAGCACATGAGGAGGTGAGTGTGAGAGAGAGACTCTGGTCTCGGAGGAGACACTTGGAGGGGATGATGAGTTCGTGATTGGACAACACCATGCCTCGGATTCGGGGAGGCTCCACAACCACCAGCAACCACCATTGATCCCACATGGATGCCCGAGAGACCCAAGTATGTTCAATACTCCTTTCTCAAATTTGTCTATTGATTTTTCACATGTTTAGCTTAGCATTCTCTTTTGATTTGCATTCTGTGATTTTCTCTTAGCTCATTATCTCTTCTTTTTTTTTTGCAGCATCCGCACATGAGTGGCGAGAGCTCATTCGTCGGGTATGTGTGGACACCCTGTTGATCCCCTCGGGGAAGACTCGGGCCGAGTTGATTGCTGATTTAGGGCAGCCCTTAGCCGCCGGCCGACATACCGATGTGTTTGCTCCCATCTGGAAGGTCACGGAGATAGTGACCTCCCTTCATACCACCGGTAGTTAGATACGAGACCGTCGAGTGCTGATGAGGTGAAGCCATTCTCATAGTGAGGCTATGGGCAAGCGGGCCACCATGAGCACTCACACCATTCAGTCCATTCTCATTGTCACACCATCGCCCAGCCATAGTAGAGCCCTAGACGTGGTCGCACACCATCTGAGGGATCCCATAAGGATTGACAGGCCGTTGAGCCTTTATTGCTTTGATACCATTTTTTTGACACTATATGATTTTTTTTGTATGTTTGGGCTCATTGTGAGCATTTTGACCATGCCTAGCACATGATGACATTGTATACAAACTTGATCTACTATGATATATACATACTCTATTTTTGGTTTGGCATTCCATTATATCTAAGTTGACTCTCTTTGGCTTATCTCTCATGTGTACTCTAGATGTTTAGAATTTCCACTTTTCTAATGCTTTTTAGAATGTATGCAATGGATGTGAAATGATAACAAAATGATTTCTTTTTGTATTTCATAATGTTGATATATGATGATGCAAACACAATGTGATCTTAAACTTAGTTTCTTTTGCAATCTTTGGTACTTCATATTTGTCTTGACAAAATGTGATGATATAATGATATGATAAATAGATATGCTTGCCCCACTCCTAACCCCACACAACTAGTAAGATGTGAGGGCTCAACACCAAGAGTTAGAAAGGGCACAAGCCATGAAATTTGTTGAATGGCAGTGATGAGAGAAAGACAGAGGTTTGACAGAACCAAATTGGGACACTACAACCTTACCCTACTCAAGCTACCTCATAGTTTAGAATGTGAATTGCTTTGTAGTTTATCTAGACTTGGATCCGTAGATGGCCACTTGGTTGACAAAATCTGGTTTTTAGGGTTTTGAATTCTCTTGGAATTTTGAACATCTAATTCACTTTGTTTTGACTTAAGATTTCACAGTAATTGATTTAATTGTTTATGACTTTCAGGTTTGTCAAAGAGACCCCCTACACCTTGCCCCATGCTACCAGTAGGAAGCATGGGCTTATCACCATGGACAAGGCATAGGTGAGTAAGGGAATTTCCTTCCTTTCCCAACCCTACGTCACTAGTAAGAGACAAGCTCAACACCGAAGGTTGGTAGGGAAAAGAAATGTGTAAAATAAATTTTTTTGTTGATTTGCATTTGACTTACTTATTTGGGAAAAATGTTTAGAATGTTCTTATTTCCAAAGAGATGTATATGGGATAGATGTGACACCATGAAGCTTCTAGAACAGACCATGAACAAAAGACACCTATCCTAAGAAGAGACCAAAAGTAGAACCAAGTATGTAGGCCTTGGTATGGTTACTGTCAAAAATTTGCCTTATCTTGTTTGGATTGATAAATGATATAGAAACAGTTGATGATATAATGAAGGTTTGAAGAGACATGATTTGAATGTTTTACCAATATTTTTAGAAGTTTTTAGGAATTGCTATAAGAATAAGCTCCTTGATCACACTTTTTACAAAATGAACAAACAGATGAAAATGCAATGCAGATGCAATAATGTACATATGAGAATGTTGATGGATCATGTGTAGTACCTCTTTAGGTGAAGAGATTTTATGGATTCACTAAACTCCTCACCTTCTAGTGTACACAAGTGAAATGCACCATTTTTATAGTCTTTGACTACTCGATATGGACCTAACCACCTAGGTCTGAACTTTCTTCCCTCACCGGTCTTCTTGTCTATTTGCTATTGAGTCTTAATACCAAATCTCCTTTGTAGATCTCACATTTGTACACCTTTTATTGTATTTCCAAGCCATACGGTCAGTGTAAACATTGTGTCATTTGCTCAACGTTCAATCTAGCTTCATCGAGACTTTCTAATTGGGAGAGTTGAGCTTCTCGATAACCCTCCTCTCCCAGGATCCCATGTAGCGAAATGCGGAGGCTGGGTATTTTGACTTCAAGTGGTAGAACTGCCTCAACACCGAATACTAAGGAAAAGGGGGTTGCCCCCGTTGGTGTTCTAACCGACATTGGTAGGCCCACAAGGCCGGAAAAATCTTTAGATGCCAATCTCATTTATTCTCCTTAATGGTTTTTAGAAGAATGGACTTTAAAGTCTTATTGGTAGCCTCAGCTTGTCCATTAGCCTGAGGGTAGTAGAGAGAAGCCATGTGATGGCTTATTTTAAACTTTGTACACAACTCATGCACCTCATCATTTTTGAAAGACGTGCCATTATCAGAAATAATGACTGTGGCACCCCATACCTACAAATGATCTGGTTCAGGATGAACTTAGCGATTACAGAGCCAGGAATAGTGGTAAGGGGCATGGCCTCTACCCACTTGGTAAAGTACTCTGTGGCCGTGATTATGAAATTATGGCCATCCATTGATGAGGGAGAGAATTTCCCTATCAGATCTAGGCCCCACGTGGAGAAGGGCCATGGAGTTGTGATTGGTTGTAAAGCTTGTGCCGGTATGTGGATCTCGTGGGAAAACTCTTGACACTTGTGGACATCTGCATGCACAAACTCTACCACGTCATGCTCTAGGGTGGGCTAGAAATAGCCCATCGATGTATCTTTCAGGGAAGTGGCATGGCCACCAAAGTGACCTCCACATACCCCACTATGTGACTCATAAAGAATCTTTTTGGATTCTTTGGCATCAACACATCTCAATAGCATTCTATCAAAGGCTCTATGATAAAGCACATGTTCAGGATAACATACTTAGCGGAAATGATGCGTAACTTGCCTTCTTTGTTGTGATGTTGCCCCTTCTGGGTATGTGTGGTCCATGATGAAATTGATAATGTCAGTGTACCAAGGGCATACAGAGATAGGGGGCCTGGTTTCAATGAAATATATGCACTCATCGAGAAAGTCTAAGTCTACCAAATCACCCCCATCTAATGGATTATCAGCCAACCAATCTGCAATGATTTGACCCTTAATGATTTTTGATTTACAAACGTTAACTCAAACTCACCCATTAATGTAATGAAATGCCCAACCTTTTTAGACAAGGATCCCTGCATGAGGAATGTTCATAAGTGGTCTGACTTGATGATGACCCTTGTTTCTTGATTGAGCATATAATGTCTTAAGCGCTTGGTTATGAACACTATGGCAAGGCATTCTTTTTTTGCCTGCGTGTAGCATGTCTCATAATCAAGTAACGTCGACTGATAAAGTAAACTTCCCATTCCCACTTATCGTCATCCTCTTGAGCCAACATATAGGCAAGTGAAAATGTCTGTAGCCCATGAATATAAGATCAAAGGGTGATCTGACCTAGGTGGCATTAGCGTGGGAGGGGACAACAAGAATCGTTTAACTACCTTGAAGGCCTCATCGCATTCCTCATCCAATCAATGCTATAATATTTCTTCAACAAATTGTTGATTGGATGAATGGCGAAGGTCAAGTCAGGGATGAACCTTGGATTGCACCAAGTTTCCCAAGAAAATATCTAATACCAGACTCATCGATGGGAACCATTTCTAACACAACCCAGATTTTGGCTGGGTCAACATCAATCCCTCATGAAGATATAATGTAACCCAGGAGCTTTCCACCTATTACACCGAATACACATTTTTTAGATTCAATGTGACACCATACTCAATCAAGCATGAGAGAATGATGAAGCACCTCTAGGTGATCGCAGTGCTTCTTGGCCTTGGCCAATAGGTCATCTACATAGGATTCCACAATTTTATGAATAAGATCATGGAATATGTAGGTCATTTCTCGTTGGTATGTAGCGCACCAACATTCTTAAGACCAAATGGCATGATGACATAACAATAAGTTCCCCAAGGAGTTATAAATGTAGTTTTAGCTTGATCCTCGGTAGATATTTTGATTTGATTATATCAAAAACCCATCCATGAGGGACAACAACTCAAATCTAGTTGTTGCATCAATGATAACATCAATGGATGGTAGTGGGAAATCATCCTTGGGACAAGCCTTGTTAATGTCCTAGAAGTCTATGCAAATACGGATCTTTCCATTCTTTTTTAGAATGGGGAAAATGTTAGATACCCATTGTGAATAATCAACTGGCTTGATAAATCCTACTGGAGAAGCTTCATTACTTCTTCTTTTACCATAAGGGCCACCTTTGGCTTCATAGGTCTTGATTTCTACTTAATTGGTTTGGCATCTAGCTTAGTGATGAGATTGTGAACTGTGATGTGTGGTGTAATTCCCATCATTTCCTTGTAACTAAATGTGAAGGCTTTTGATGTTCCTTGAGGATTTGGGTATGAATTTCTACTTCCTCTGGAGTTAAAGAGGACCCTAGTTTTAAGATTTTTGGTTCCTCCTCCTCCATTCGATGTTTATATCAATCATTCCCTTGATTAAGGAGGTGTTACCCTCCTCAAACTTAGGTGGGGCTGGAGGAAACTCCAAGTCCCCTTCTTCTTCTACCTCGTAAATCTCAAGATCTTTTCCCGGAGAGGACTCAATCATTGGATTCCCAAAATAAGAAGAGGAATGTGGAATTAGGGAAAGGTCTACCTCGTGACAAGTAAGATGCAGCTCCGCCAAAGTGTTTAAATAACTTAAGGTTGACTCATCCCCATCAATAGGGTCGAAGAGTCAAGTTGGTCCTCAGCTTCCACGTATGTCAACATTGACATTACTGGTGCTTTGCGAATCAAGGATTCAGCGTGGAGTGAAACCGTGAAGTTGGTGTCCTCTAAATCACTACTTGGGGTGAAGCGTGAGGTGGAAGTCACTATAGAGTCTGCCAGAGGTTTTGTTCACATGGAACTACCTCGATTGATATAAAATCAAACCCCTTAGTTAGGCCCAACACAAAGTTTTGTAGAGTTGTAAGTGTTCATCCCTAGTCTCGTATACCTCGGATATATCTGATTTGTGACTAGTTGTGAATCACCCAACACCCTAATATTGAGGATGCCCATTCTCTTAGCTATAATGAGACCTAATAGGAGAGCCTCATACTCAGCCCCATTGTTTGTGCATTCAAAATTCAATTTGAAAGAAAAAGGTAAAACCCTTCCTTCGGGTGAAGTAAGGATTGTGCCCACCCTGCAAGACCGAAGCGACACTTGGCCCCATCAAAATGGAGGGTCCAGCAATTACTCGGAAAGATGGATGTTGAGTCATCCTTTGTAAGTTCTCCTTTTATCTTAGTTACATCCACCATGAAAACCTCATCTGCTGGAAGGGAACCAAGTCCCAAAGCATGTCCCATACCCATGGAATCAAAGGGGAGAAGGATAGGAAAATCCTTTTCTAATAGTTCAACAATATTTGTTGTAGTTCCTAACGATACCATCTCTACAACAACATTTTCATCCTTGACCGCTGGAATACCTCGATCAAACCTTGTAACTTCTAATTTTTGTGGGAACCAGCTTTTCTTTAGGAACCGTGTTTTCTATTTTGTTTAACTGGTTCGTAGGAAGTTCAAATTCAGAGTGGACCCTGGACTTTTTCTTCAAGTTGGCCAAATGTATATCAAAGGGCTTTGGATCACCTTGAGTGACAAAGACTTTCCCTAAATGCAAGAATATGACTTCTTGGAATAGGGTGGAGGGGATTGCTTTCATGCGGTGGATCCAAGGATGGCCAAGGATCATATTATAGTTGGTTTCCGATCTATAATATAAAACTTAGTAAGTACCGTCTTGGGCCCAAGAGTAACCGGTAATACTATGGTTCCGATCGAGGTTTCCTTGAGGCTATCATAGCCCCTCAGCATGTTTCACGTTGAGGAGAAATTAGTCTCCCCATATCCTAACTTCTTGAAGAAAAGAGAAGGGGACTATATTAACTTGCTGCCCCATCATCGATCATTACGCATTTCACATAGTTGTTGTAGATCCAAACCTGTAAAAACAAGGTCGGATCACCTCTACGAGCTATTTCAAGCATCCGTGGGCATCTTTCTTATGTCAAATACAAACCCAATATCCCTTTTAGGTTTCCCTAGAGGGAAAATGTCAAAGTCTATATGGTTTATCTGTGCCTCTAGTGGAGGGGTAACATTAATCAGATGGCCGAGACCAAGTGCTTCTAAGAGAGTGGCTCGATGAGTAGGGAATTCTTCAGTAGATCCAAAAAGGAAATGTGTGAAAAGGTCTTGGTTAGATCATTGATCAAATCATAAGCCCCTACTAGCTTGCTTAGCGTGTCATGAACACTATTCGAGACAATTGGATAAATCGGGATCGGTTGTGATGAATAGTCTTTAGCTCTTGTTATAGCGTTAATTTGGGGTTCAACATCTAACTCAACCAAACCTACAATCTTCATTTTTTGATGACCATCCAAAGGAGGTACCACTGTGGTTTGACAAAGTTGAGGCTTCATGATCATGAGTCCCTATTAAAATGCCTTTATTCAAACCGTTAGGATCCAGTCTACCATCCTTTGGACATGTGGGGAGAGGATTGTTGAAGATTCCCAACGGTGTGTTCTGTGGAGACACCGGTCCCATATAGTGTTTGACTAGGTGCAGTTGGGTTGGCTAGAAACATGTCGACAAATAACTATCTTTGGTCTTCTAGAAAATGCTACAAAAACTTATTACAATCACATGACAAGTTCTTGCATCATGCCCATGGACCCTATGGAAACCACAATACAAGTCAGGATCGTAATCCCGAGGCCTTTGGTTTGTTCCTTGTTGTGGTCTAAAACCATGGTTATTGTTTGGTTGTTGACTATTATAATTAACACTTTGGAACCCTTGCCCTGGTTTTGGAATTGGTTGGGGTATTGACTAGGGCTTGGGGTCGGCATTTGTCTTTGTGGTTGAGGTTGTTGTTATTGTTGGGGACGATTAAAATCCCACAATTTAACGAGGGTGAGAAATTGTTTTTTTGATTCTGCCATTTTTTCCATTTTGTTGTTATTCATTGCACATATACCGGTGGGATTAACAACATTAGGATTTTTGGGCTGGTCAGTTACACCATCGGTCGTGACTCCATGATTCTTATTAAGGATATTTGGTCCTTGATTGTTATTTGTATTGTTGGAGTAACCGAGAGTTTTGAGAAGGGGTAACTAACTTCCCATTTTCTCCATAGGTCTTATGACCACTTTCGATGGCCATTTGGTTGATCCAAAGAGCACCCTCTATCACCTCTTCATAGCTCCTTAGTGGGAACTTTTGAACCTCTTCCTTCGTCTCTCTATTGAGGAGTGAAGGAAAAAATCACAAAGTTTTGTTTGATCCATGTTTGGAGAACTTGCGGAAGAGTAGAGAACATGTCGCCACCTCTGAATGAAGTGGGTTGTAGATTCATTATGTTCTTATTTGATATGAAGGAATTCCTTGATTCCTGTTCACAAAAGCTTGTTCATATCAAAAGCTTTGATAAAATCTAACACGAGTTGTTTGAATGAGTGTATTGAAGCCTCTCGGTATCCTATAATACTAGTCGAGAGAAATACCTTCAAGTGTCTTAGGAAAATATTTGCAATGACTACATCCCATGGGAGCAACTCTCGAATGGCTATTGCATAAGCCTTGATGTGGGCATTTGATCACCCTCCCTTTGAACTTTGGGAGATCAAGCAAGGGTCTCGGGAGCATGACTGCCCGAATGGAGAAATCTAGGGGTTCTTTGAGATATTTAGAATAAGTCCCCATTGCATATGTTTCCACCATTGAAGACCCTTATTGGGGAGGTGGGGGCTGCATTGGCTACTAAAATGGGATAGCATAGACATTTTGTGGGAGCATATGACATCCCCTGTAGTTTTCCATATGGACCTGGGTAGGTGTACATGTCCCCCTGTGGAGATTTAGAATACATGTGTATATAAGGGGGTTGACTTCCTTGATATGGAGCTAAAGGTGCGAAGCCAGGGAATGTCACATTTCTAGCTAGTATAGCATTTGAGAACACACTTCTGGCTAGCGCCTATTGTAGATATCCATATGTGGCTTGAGGAGGCATACCCAAGGTACCTGTCCTAGTTAACAAGTCTGCATGGTTCAGAGTATTCATGTAGACTGGAGGATTCTGTGTGGTCAGTATTTTCCCATAGTTTATGTGGGTAGGAAGGAGCCCATGCTTGCCCTGCATATGAATTCTATGTATTCTGGGCAAGCTCTAACTCCTTGACTTTATCAACCAAAGTTGAAATGACATCGCCTGTTGATGGGGTGGTACCTTGCTTAGATACCTTTGGTTGAACCCTTGGAGGTTGTTGAGGAGTATGGTATCCCGCTATGAATTGTTCATGATGTTGCCACCCCTCATTAGTTGTATTGTCAGTTGGTGGTAGGGTAGCATTATTTTTTTGAAGCAGGACATCACCTTGTCCTTGCAACCTATCAAAATATTGGTTCATTTGTTGGAATTGTTTCTCACTCCTAGCATATCGTGCTAAATACTCCTCATCAAGATGGGGAGTTGATCGGATTGCATGGTAATGGGCTGTCAAAACAATACCGAGGAGATGAACTCACTTCTCCAGTGAATGTCATGTTATTTGAACTTGATTGTTCAAGGGGATAAGTCTGAGTGACCTGATCCAATTCTTTGATGCATACAGAAGAACCAACATTGGTTCCCTAAAGTAGAGGGTTTTGAGTGGATGAGCGGTTGTCTGCCCATGTTGAAAGTGAAGGTGATTGTTGTGGGATATTTGATTGGTAATGGTACATGTTGAAACCTGGGATGGGTCGACAGTACTCATCATATCTCAAAATATTGATGGGGTATAAGAATACCCATAGAATAAAGAATGGACAAAAGTGGAAACACTTAGAGACTAGCTCTTCATGTCGGGTTCACCAATTTGTATGATATAAAATCAACATGTGACCTTCTTCGCACCCGACCTCCCGAGGCCATGTTGAGACAGCCGGTGTGGAATTGAAATGGGGGTGGAATTGATGGTGATGATCAAGCTAATTGGGAAACCTTATGTCTTCGACACACACTAATGGAATCTACAAATCTAAGGCAATGAATGCTCTCCTAACTTGAAGGGGTGTGATTGTATGGTCGATATGATAGCTACTGGAGACTCTAGTCGATGTCTAGTTCTCCTAAGATTCTATTGATTGGTTGTGTAATACGTGGATAGTAACCTATAGGTGCCTTGTATGGATTTCTAGACAAGGTCATGGAAATTGAGACAAGAGATGTAGTAGAGCTACAGGAAATAAGGGTGATTTTCTAGTCTTTTCAAGAAATTATTAGCTTGATCATATGCTATATTCAATAATGAAATTTGTGTAATAATATCAGGTGGAAGTGGTGAAGATATGAATACCAATGTGCATAAGCTAGTGTCGATATCTAACTAACTAGCAAGCCCATTGGGTTGCGGGACCTGTGGGTCATAACCAAAGACTCGTTGAGGTTGAGGTCCTTGTATAGTCATGCACACAATAAAATCCTATTTCTAGGAGCAATCCAAAATTTGTAAGCTTGATTAGCAACTACATTCAATGTCTCTAACTATCTTATTTTCTCTACGTATGTGGCAGGTGTACGTAAGATTGTTAATCACAAACTTGTGTTAAGCACAAACTTGTAACAAGAAACTTTACTCTGGAAAGGCCTATTTCTCTCACAAGTTGGAAAGATTCAACTCCTTATGAGCTCTCTTCAAGGTGTCCCCATTTACATTATGTCTCTCTTTAAACTCCCGACCAAAATAATTGATGCTCTGGAAAAAATTCAGAAGAGATTTCTCTGGGCTGGGGCCTCAGAAAAGTTTAAATTCCCTCTGGTGGCCTGGGAGAAGGTCACTAGGCCAAAGATGTGTGGAAATTTGGGTTTGAAATGTATACCTATCATGAACAAAGCTTTTGTTGCTAAATCTAGCGGAGAATTACTAGAAAGGAATATGGATTGATATAATAAAAAAGAAACACCGCGGAATTTAGGCGAGAATTGACTCGTTTCTTCTTTCATGAAAATCTCCCTAGAGGATCCTTTCTGTTGGAATCGAAATATATCCTCTCAAATGGATCCTTATGGGAGATTTGAAAGGGGAACATGATTAGATTTTGGTGGGATAGTTGGATTGAAGATTCCCCTTTAGCAGATCAAGATATATGCAAGGAGGAGGTTGCTCAATTCTATGAGGAGAATGGTAAAATATGGATAAGAGATTTTTGGAGTTATGATGATAAGGTCCAATGGGAAACCATAGCCCCTCCTCCTAATTATGATGGTGATATAAAACCTTTTCAAGATCTCAATAAGAAACTCAGGGAATTCCACATCCCCATCTTCCAAACTAAGGAGGATTCCATCATTTGGAAAGAGGAAGACTCTGGAAACTATTCTGTTAAATCTACCTATAGCTTACACTTCAAGAAATATTTTCAAAAAGAGTATTGGGGTAAGTTATGGATCAAGGACTTGATCCCTAAGATCAATATTTTTTATTGGTTGGCTGTTCAAAATAGAATCCTGTCGGTTGAAAATCTTATAAAAAGAGGAATGCAGATCCCAAACAGGTGCTCTCTTTGTTAGAGAGGGGAAGAGAATGTGAATCATATTTTTTTACATTTCCCTTTCTCTAAAGGTGTCTTCTCACTGATTTCAGAACTTTTCAACATGCAATGGATTATGCCTTCGAATATGGAGGATTGTTGTACTCAATGGGAGAGCCCTTTTAGGTTCCCTTATTTGGCCTGGGCCTGGAAGATTACTCTACCTCATCTCTTATGGGGTTTGTGGAAAATAAGGAATGATAGTGTTTTTAGAGATTGGAAACCTTTGATTGTGGTGGCTAAAAGGAAAATCCTAGCAGCCATAAAGGAAAATATCAAACTATTTAAAGGTAAAACAAAAATCCTTTCCCGAAATGGGAGCAGGAAGTGTTGGATAAGTTTGCCTATAGTCCGATCAAGATCAAAATCCTGGTAAGAATATTTATTGGATTAGACCTATGGGAAATATGATCACGATCAATTTTGATGGGGCTTAAAAGGGGAATCCTGGTCAAGCTGGGGAAGGGGGTATCTTAAGGAATAGTGAGGGTGATTGGTTGTTTGTCTCTGCGCAGTCCCTTGGGAAAGCACACTAATAATATGGTTGAAGCTAGAGCCCTCCTATGGGGTATTTTTGTTGCTAAGGAAAAATTCCTTAAGGACATACAGATTGAAGGTGACTCCTTAATTATTATAAATTTTCTCCTCGGTAGGATTAAGATCAATTGGTTGTTAAAAAACATCATTCAAGATATCAAGGAATTGCTAAAGTATTTTGATAAGATATCTATCAATCATACCTTGAGACAGGGAAATAAATGTGTGGACAAGATGGCCAATGTGGGAGTCCTTGGTAATGAGTACAAAATTTGGTGCAAAGGAGAGAGATTACCCTTTAATATTAATGATGAAATCATTAAGGATAGTAGGCGCTAGGATAAATGAAGCTAGCACGAGTAAAGGAAAGTATCCCAGGTACCATGCTAGCTTTTACAAAAATCATTCTTTCTGTTCGATATTTGATAGGGCAAATATTTTGTTGGTTGTGGAAATACTTTGTTGGGATAGAAAATTTACCTACGTGTAGATGGGTGGATACGAGATTCATGTGGAACCCGCCGGTCGGAGACATGGAGTGGAGTAACTAGGATCTTTGGAACAAGCTTAAAGTTAGTGGATTTAGCAATTATATTGCTAAATTACATGGTCACAACCCATCTCTATCAAAGGACTTCAGAAATGCTGGAAAGAGGGGGTTTTTATTGTCCATGGTGTGGAGGTTAAGGTCTCGGAGTCCAATATTGCAGGGTGACTGATATGAAGATGGAAGGGTTAAAGATCTACAAGGAAAGAACCCGTAGAGACCTCAAGATTGATCAATTTTTTGTTGGCAAGGAGAAATGTTACTTCTTCATGGATGGCATTGTGCGTTCGTGCATTCCTAGGGTCTAGAAGGATGTTTTCCTTCAAGTTATGAAATATATTACACTGGAGGGTAAGTATAGAAAAATATATACCCATCACATGACCTTCCTCAACATGTTCCATCACAAGTTTATGGCTAGTATTCCATTTTTCTTTCCACCTCTCTTTCGAATTCGTTGATGGCTTTCCAGAATGAGAAAGCTGAGCTACCCCTCCATGAGGGCCTAATTCTTCTTCTGGTTGAGAATGGAAATCCAGTTCTGGATTATCCTTTGACAACGGTCCTGGAGGAGTAAGCTGAGGAAGATGATATTACTCTTGTGGAGTGTCTAACTAAAATGAAAGCGGGTAAGGGTATCCTCTGGGGGAATGAGAAAGATAAAGACAAAAATGAGGGTGGTGTTAGGAAATCCAGCGCTTGAGGAAGAATGAATGTGTGGGAGACCTAGTGTATTTGAATAATGGAGCAACAATATGTTGTATTTAGAAGGGGTCCTAAAAGCCATGGAGGACACGAACAAAGGGCAAAGGGAGTCCATTCTAAACATCATCAACATTTCGAAGAAGATGGTCGCGGATCAGGTCCAGATAAAACATAGAATGAAGAAGCTGGAGATTCAGGTTAAAGTTATGCTTGACAGAGTGGAGGGGATTGAAGGGGAAAAGAAAAGGAGGAGATTCAACCTTTGCATAAGTAGCTCGGAGGAGGAGTAGGTGATGGATGGTTCTGGAATCCAAGATGGCTGCTGCTAGCTCGGGGCCTCCGATGGTTTTTTTGTGGAGGTTTTTTTGTTCTCTGAATTGTGTGCGGACTACTAGCGAACTATGGTGTCCTATTGTTTTTTGGTCTTTTTGTCCTCTCTGGGGTCTAAATCCTGTAATGTAAGAGTTAAGCCTATTTAACTCATCTTTTTGGGACCAATTTCTAGTTTTTACCCATTTTTGTTTCTAGTTACGTTCCTCTCTTTTGTTATGGCCCCTAGGAGCTGATCCCTATTTTTGCCTAATCTAATAAAAAAATGTCAGTTATTAGCTCGCTCATTGGGTTATGGGACCGAGAATTGAAAGCGTAAGTCTTTTCCAAGTGCGGACCGTTGATGGTCATGCAAGATGAATTGATTTGTTTTTGGTAAATAAACTATCTATCAAAGGAAATCTAAGCTATATTTTTGGTTTTTTCTCAATATATCATAACAAAGTAGTAAAACAAGCTAATCTATGGAAGTTAGATGTTTTTTGTTATTTTCTAACTTTTCGAGACAATTCATCTAATCTAATAAACTATTTTTAAAACAAATAACTAGCTGGATGTAGCTAATTATTTGTGCAGATGTGTGAATCTAAATCTAAGATCTATTCTAACTCAAATAAAATATTTCCAACCCTACCTCAGAAGTGAAGAACAAATCATGGCTCTAACAGAGCTATTGTTCCCCACAACTTCCCTGGCAATATTGAAGAGAAAACTTCCTATTGATTTGATCTACTTGCAATTATCTAGCTAATTGAAATGAATTGTTTCTCTACTCTATTTGATATGCAATTGAAATTAACAATTCGTAATTGACAATTTGATAAACAAAGAAAACAAATACACAACTCCAACCTGGAAGAGCAAGAACCTTGGCAAATCTAGTAGTAGCAGTATTTGTCCCCTCAGTTCTTTCCTTTCTTTCTCACGAGTGTTCATGTGAGCCCAAACGATTGGGAATGCAAAGAACAGAGAAAAGAGGATAGCGCTTGAGCGATGGCATCTTGGAAGAAATATGGACATAATGCAAGAAGAAGAGAGATAGCACAAGAGATCTGAGCTTTGCTATGCAATTCCTAGCAAGATTATGGCAACACAACAATGCAAGATACACAAAATTCTCAGGCCTTTTGCTTGAATACAAGCATGGAATATATAGGAATGAAGGATCTAAGGTTACTTCATGCATGAGGCAATGAAGAGATAGTTCCACTCATTAAATCTATTTTAAAATAGAAGGAGTAAGGAGAACTAAAAAATGAAGCTATTTTTAGCAAATTCAGCTCACAGATGCATTCAAAAAAAAATTTAAGTCAATCGTTGCATGTAATTTTACAAATGAAGATTCTAGAAAAATCGATCAGGACCACCGCCCGCCTAGGTGGCGGTTTGCAAACCACCGACCAGACAGGGTGGCAGTTTCGACACTTAATGCCAATAAAAGCATAGAAATAAAGGGGAAGCTAAAAAAATGTAAGGAAAAGTTAAGTAAGGCTATCTAGGCTACAAATATATATATGCGAATGGGTTTTGTAGCTCGAACACCTTTTGGAAGGATTTTGAATCATCACTCTGGGACTTTTATAACCATTTTCCCGACAATGTAGCACGTGTAATTTTGGGTGCGTACAGGAAAAAATCTTGGAATTCAGAAAATAACTCAATGATCTTAGCAACTTTAGAGTCAGACCAATAATCTCTGATGATGGCCTCCTTAGGTTCAGTATCTGTTCCAATGTTCACCTTATTGGTCCTCATGGGCTCATGGTAGGCACATTCCTTTTCATCTGCACTATCTAGGACCTCGCGCGTACACTCTGTGTGCTCAATATCCAAGTCCTCAACCTCTTCATCATCAACTATGTAGACCATCTTATCCTTGTCTCTTTCTAGGTAGGTACGGCCAAGTTGTTAAGAATTTGTTTCTTCCTCTTCAAAACGGGCCCCCAATTATGACTCTCTTAACAACTCTTGAAGGACCTCTTCAGCCTTTACATTATCTCCCATAGTTAAGCACTTCATAACCTGTAATGCCTCATTCACCGGAGTTTTAGTGGAAAAAATATTCAAAAGTATGAATCATATCTGTAGTAAGTTCTTTCCAATTTCTACTCTCTTAGTCATACCATGCATGTGCTGACCTCGTAAGGTGAAATAAAGCTTGTGCACCCACAACAAAGGTGGTAAGTTTCCGCCCCTCTGTCCAAAGTCTCTCACACTACTAAACGTGGTTTTGAACAATATCATCACCATGAAATGCACATATCTAAGTAGGCACATTGCTCCTTAAAAATCTAGTAGATAAATCAAACTTCACTTCTCTCCACTCCAAAACATTATATTTGTGAATCATCCACCAACGCGTTGTTTTCCCACATAGAATATACACTAACATGTTCCTTTTTTCCACTTGACATTCCCACTAAAATTCCATAGTAAGCGGGAATCTTTGCTTGATTCTCTTCACATGTTTACTTTGGTACTGCATGTTACCCAAATGTCGATATGGTGTGGCTTACTAACGCACATAGCCGCACTTCAAAATTCATACCCAACCATTTCATAAGTGCCATGTTCCTATTTGTCACATGCAACACTTGTAGTATCACTCATGGACTATGCATCATCCCATTGGAGAAATGCTTCCTTCAATGTCTCAAGAACTTCCGAATCTTGAATGGTGCCCACAAAATTTTTGTGCAAGTCTTCTTAAGGGCTCTATATAAGGTGCAAATTTCCCATCTATGAATGGGATAATGATGTGTTCTTCCTTATTCTCAAATTTTATATACCCCTTATTAAAACGAAGGTCAACGTTGTTTGCATAACACCAAAGGCACCCAACTAATGCGGGAAAATTGTCTTCTTCTACAAGCGCTAAGACCTCAACATCCCCAGTAAACTTGACCCCTAAATAGTAATGGATGCATATTTTAAAAATCCTATGGTCATGGCCTTAGTCTGGTTTGTCATGAACATCACATTAGAGGATGGCTACAATGGAGGTCTACCCATCTGAACCCACGCATCCAAAGTGAGTACATTCACTTACGCACATGTCAATCAAAATGTTACTCAAAATCCAACCATCAATAATAGAATTTAGAGTAATCTCCTTGTCATAATATAAAATGTCCGGAGGAAGATTAGCATGCAAAATTTGTCTCTCGTGCTCAGTCCCGTGTGCGAGTGTTTCCCTTCAACCAATTCCCTAACAATGTAATAATGTTCTCTTGATTTAAAATCTTGTAAACCTCCTTCAAATCATCAACATATTTTGGGTGGAGCTCAACTGATTTCTTTTGTTCTAACTTCCGTGACTATTCCTTCAAACATTTTATCTCACCCTGTAAATTATGAACCAATGATGTAGCATAGAATATACCCACAAATACCAAGTCTCACTAGAATATCACCCCAGACCGAACCGAGCACTCACCCAAAGTGTGTAAGGGTACCAGTCCCTCTTTAGATTTTCTTGTGTAGTATGTTAACATGATTACATGCATATATATTTTTATTCCCAATAGTTACAGGACATTCCACCGTGCATAAACTAGATCTAGATATTAACCATATGGAAGATTGACTAAACAATTGACTATAATGAGATTTACCATGCAAGAACCATATTCAGTCACATTTAACACCAATATCTAGCCAACAAGATCCATTTTATTAAATACTGTAAAACATAGAAGCTTCATACATCATGATCTAGTTTCCATAGTCATGCTCACTAAAAAATCCATAGCATAATTCTACAATAAAATGGTATATCCAAACCATGAAAATCAATACATATATAAGGGTGGGGACTTTCCCTTCACCACTTATACACCTTCCAAAAATAGGCTACAAGCTAATAATATTCATGCACCTTTACAAGAGAATACAAAAGCATGCCAGTGATAATAATAGATCTTCTAAAGTTAACTCTAAGTATAAATCCTATTATTAGAACAAAACTTTGCATGGCGCTCGATCTGCTGCAATTCCCAAAATAGCCTTATGTGAACTGCAAGTCTTCATGTCATTGTGTTCTCAACACTCCAACTCCAAAAATAGCCTTAAACCACAAAAATTCCTAAGTCTTATTTTCCAACTGTTCATGGGCATACCACTATTCTATGATACTTATGCGCTTTCTTTCACACCTTGTTTCTACATGCCCAAATCCTTATGCTTCCATCCTTGAGCTGCACTTCATCTTATCAACATACACACAGGAAAATTACTCAAATAATGGATTTAAATATGCATTACTGAACCTCGGAATATCAACACTCTTCCACCATCCCTTAGATAAATCTCATCAAAGTCATCGGTCACCCTTTTGGAACTCTATCATCCTCAGAACATCCAACAAGATTTGTACATTATTGTTTAGAATTTTCAATCATATTTTGCATCAACTATAGTCTATGATTGGTTTTCTACACCATCCTACATAGCCATTCCACATGTTTTCCTTCATTCAAATCATTTAGTCAACTTTTATAATATTTATCGTTTCAATGAAAGTGAAATCGTCAATTGGTGTTTTAACCCCTTTTCTTCTTATTATCCTTTCAAACACGTTTAAATCTCAATTTTCTAAACTTCATGTGTTTCTAGGATCCTTCTAGTTTACCTTAGCATTGTCAAAATTCATCTAGCATCAATCATTATAGGTTTTATTAGTCTTTTATCAAAGTAATGATTTTGTCCACGATCACCAACTATCCCCATATTTTTAATCATTTCTAGCATTTATCATATTTTAGCAATATATTTTGATCTGATATGTTGTCTTGAAAGATGTATTCCTTGTAGATGATTGTTCCAAGTCCATCACATCCTATCACCAGCATATACGACGTTCCGATCATCCAACAACCTTTTATGTGGGAACAATTCGATATTGCACATGAACCTGAATCATGCACCATTTACCTTACACAAGAAGTTGAAGACATCGAGGATCAGCTTGAGATCTTATAAAAATAACATGAATCTACGAGAGAAGTTCTAGTTTGATTACTTCTAGGACTTTGAGCTCACCATAGCCCTTTCCGGGCCACATACCACGTAGGGTAGGATCTTCCCATCCTTCTTGAGTTTTAAATCATTTTCTTTTATCTTATCATTATCAAATCACTTAATTATATAACACAAGTTGACACCCTTCAAGGAATCCCTTTGGATTCCTAGGATCAATCAGTAGTATGAGCAAGCAACTCGTTACATTCTTATCTAATATTTTCCTATTTAGTTTTCCTTGTATGCGGTATTCTCACTTGAAGAAAGGAGGATCCTTTTTACGTATTCGTATCCAATTATCCTTAAATTGCATTTGTCGGTGTAGGTATCAGTAAACCCTTTTTTATTTGATTTTTTTGTTTTTCAACATTATAGCAACTAACTGAAAGTCACCATAAATAGTTGTTCATGTATTTATTCCGTGGGCTAGGAGAATCCACAGAACACTAAGTGCCTACATTCCACAAGAGGCTAAGTTAGTATTCTATGGATTTCCTAAGAAAAAGTGGATAATTCCATTTTTGATGAGTTATTAAAAAATTACAGAGGGTGTAATTTTGGATAACAATAAACATTCACTAAAATCAATTAAAGTTCCATTGTTACAAGTTATAAATCAAATCATATCATACTTACAATGTGCAACATAGATTTTTACTACATTAGATGAGGGCATGCCTCTTGGTGGTGCCACATCTCCTCTTGCTAGTGTGGGAATGGATCCTCCATCTCCATCATCCCCTCCTATTGGTTGGGTCAAGGATCCTCCACCTCTTGTTATGTTTGCACCATATTTTGGGCCCCTTCTATCACGACAAATAAAAATACCCATTGGACACTCATCCACCACTATGTATACATTGTTATGAAATTGACATCATCTCTTACCATAGAAACCAATGGTGGGTCCACCTCATCAATTGGTGGCGGAACTATCTCTGCTATTTTGGTCCCTCGCATGTCCCCTATCAATGATTTTCTTATTGTGAGTATCCCAACGGATATTGTGCTAAGGGAACTTCATGTATGACCCCATACTATCATTTCACTCTCTCGTACTGAAATCATTTCCTCTTCCCTAGGAATCGATCCACTAACCACATGTTGGCCTTGATATATCATAGCTCCATGACATCCTCATCCTAACCTCCAAATACATATAAGGTCTCCAAATGATCCCTCCAAGTTTAATCGTATCTAGAATGGCTCAATTTTCTATACGTTTCATGCATGGTATCACCCATTAACCTATAAATATTTTTATGTGTGCCCGATTTGGTTGTAGAATACCCACCATATAAATCACTACTAGATGCTTGTAAGCCCACATGTGAAATAGAGTAACAGATTTTAAGCCTTATGTGTGACTCTTTAAGGAAAATTCATATAAATGGGAAAACAAACACTATCCCCAAGAAATTTTGGTTCCCTTCTCCTTAATGGTGTCAAAAATCTAATAAAACCACTAAGAAATAAATACCCCATCCCCATCAACTTATATAAATGATTTTAGTAATACAAAAATGAATTTCAATAGTCATAAAACATCTAATCTAGCAATGTCACTAAGCCACATGGTAGACCTTGTATCACGTACTCTCCTTCACCCTAACCGAAATATGCAAGCCCATATTATCTACTTCAACACATCGTAGGAAAGACATGCACCCTCTCATGTTAGCTCTTGTTTGGTTTATTGTCACATGACTTGATTGACTTATGTACATCAAAATATCTACTAGTCTTGTATAACCCACATGTATTAGTCCCAAAATCTAAATAAGTAACATTAATCACAAAATATAATACAAACATAACAAGGATGTGAAAGAGTACTCTGTAGTAAATGAAACAATAACACATGATAATGAAGAAGATGCCCCTAGATTAGAAATGCCACTAGAGAAAGGGTAAGTCCAACCACTATGATCATGTAGAGTCATGTGTATCCTACATCATGCTTACATACCTTACAAAAATCATCTATATATAATATAGAATATTTTATCTATCAAATCATCTAGAAATTAACATATGTAAAGTAGAAAACTAGTAAATCAAATCATGATCGTGTCTTAATTTTGTATTTTGTGGAATATTTGAATGTCTCTCTATTTTTTAGATGTATTACAAAACATTTATACCCTTTGGCATGATCAAGAGGGTGGGGAGAAACTCATAAGTTTAGGAGGCTTGGACATAAATAACATATTATTTAAGATAGGAGTAATATGTGTCACTTTAAGTCAAGATTATGGGACATGTTAGGGAGATTGTTTTCTTATAGAAGGAGACCTATAAGAAGGCATTTGTAAGGTTGGGTGTGTAGATATAACATGAGTAGGCTTAACAAGAAAGGGTCTAGAAACTATTTTCATGTTAGAATAAGGAATTGGGATAGGGTCGCATAAGGGATATCATTAACTACAATAACTTGATTGCAAAATATATATTTAACATGTTGATGATGAATAGAAGAATTTACACCCTTTTTAAATTAAGATATAAATAAAAATTCTATGAATGCAGTAATAAGAGGATGTAATATTTTTTGCAAGTGATCATTATTATTAATTATTTTCTAACATGAATCATGTAATATCAAAACAACGAATTAATACATTAAGTTAGTGATAGTGATATGCTATAAGCTCAAAAATGTTGGCATGGTGTCATATTAGGTGTTGTCATTGATGAAAAACCACATTAATGACAAATTGAATTTTTTAGGATGATGACATGATGATTTATTTGGATTCTAACATGATGGTTCATATGTTTATCAATTGTTAGAGTGGGATTCAGTGATGCGTGTTTGTTTTAACAAGCCCATACAGGTGCCTAGGAGATGTAGCTTGATGGTGTGAGTTTTGTGGATGAATGGGAAGCATGTTGACATGATGTATAACATGATTTGAGGTTTCTTAAGCACTCACAATAGTGGCATTGTGTAGGTATAGGTATTTCTTGGTTACAAGTACTCATTGGGAGCAGGTATGTTAGTGAGGAGGTGTGACAAAGTGTATTGGAGCAATTTGAGATCATGGAAGCATGAAATTAGGTATATCATAGTAAATGAGGTATGTTTAGGTCATTTTTATAGTTTTCATGTTCATTTATTGTATTATTTCAGTTGGCCCTAGTTGTTACTATGAGGATCTAGCATGCGAGCATAGGTAAGTCTTAATGAATAAAGATATTGGACAATGGTGTTGTTATTATAATGATTTATTATGTTATATAGATGAGTTATGATGATCTCAGCTAAAACTTAGGTGCCCGTTTTTGTATTTTTTTAGATATAACCGATGTTGTGAGACAAGGTGAAAACAAGGCAAAATCCAACTCAAAATTCAACTTCAGATGTTCATTGTGAATAGTGTGGTTTTCATGGGACATTTTGGATTTTAAGTATTATTATAAGGTGATCTTGGAAGGTTTCACAAAAATAATCAGGTTAGTTGATCGTTAGGTTTTTATGAACGAATGTTAAGAAGGTAAAGTGGTCTAAAACCCTAGTTAAACCCTAGCTAGGAGCAGTAGAGCGATGATATTGAAGTGTTGTGACCTATTTTTGATTGATTCATAAAAATTTATGATTTTATGTTGTAGATGAATCCTTGTTATTTCCATAAATGTATGGTTGAGGTCATGGTGATATGTGGGACCCACCTAAAAATAGCAGTTTTAGAGAAGAAGGTTTTAGGACAAGATGGTCCAAAGGAATAGCATGCAAAATTGATGATTTGTGGTGATTGGGAGTTTTTATTGATTTACATGAATGTTTTAGGACATTTTCATACATTTTATGGTGTTTTGAGGTCCAAATAGGTTGACTAGTCAAAGGGCAGTTTTGGGGTCTCAAATAGCATGGTCCAAGTAATTTCATCATAACTTGAGCTACTGGCAGAATTTTGAGATGATTAAAGTTGTGTTGGAAATTATATTCATATATATTTATATTTATATATAATTTTTCTCATGATGAGGTCATTTGATATGGTTTCTATGTCATTCTTTAAGAAATAATATTTTTGGCAGTTTAAGACAACATCTATTTTGGTGTAATTTTAATGTTATTTGAAGCATGATATGGATTAAGTTATTCTTCCTATCACTTGGAATTTTAATATGGATTAATTTTTCATCTAATTGATCAATTAATAATTCTTTAATTTATGAATAAATTATTTTATGAGAGAACGTTTGGAAACAATCAATTTGCTTTGGCAAGTTGTTTTGGTAAAGTCAAAAGTTTATGTGGTTTGAAGTAAAGGATGTTTCATGACTTATAAATTTATTATAAGTTTTCTACAGGTCCTAAAATTTATTTTTAGTGGTTACATGACAATATTTTCTCATTTTTAGGGATTTTGTGATCAGATGAAGTTTTCAGGGTGTTGAAGGGTGCAGAAACAAGTTGTTTTGAGAATTGTAAAGGGAATTGGGCCCAGTAAATGAAATAATTTGATTGGTTGATATTAATTTGACCATTTATGAATTTTTTATGATATTTTACTCATATTTAAAGGGTTTTGGGTCATGAAAAATTATGGTACTAATGTTAGGGCATTTTTAAGAATGTGCCTATGGGGTTTTGAGCCATTTTTGGCACATGTATTGAGGGTTTTAGCTAGGCTGACCTACTTGGGTCATATGTAACTATTGTAATTAAAATTTATGAATTTTATAGATATTTATGGGTCTAAATTATCATGAGGTACCGACCTCTTTTGGTTTGGAAGGAATAAAAACATATTTAAGTGCTTGTTTGGTTCATTTTTGAACTAGTGCTCTTGGAGGGAAGGTGTGCGACCTAGAGGAAGATTTTTTGTAGGTATGAGAGCATTATTTGAAGGCTAAGGAATACCATTAAAGGTTGATTAATATTAGATAGCATGTGTGCATGTGATTAGAGCTTTGACAAGTGAAGAAATAGCAAGATTATGAGAGATTGAAGACCTTTTGTGTGAGCTAGGGTTTGTGAGCTGAAATTGTGATCTCCATTAGTTGTGGCTGCGAGAAAAATCAGAGACCATATATCTTCATGTGGTTTAGTTGGTATGTGGTCATCTTTATGGGGTTTTATCTTCCTCTTATATTGGGTGCTTCACTAAATTAGGGTTTAGTGTTCCTTATAGGATTGTTGCTCTACTAAACTAGGGGTTGGTGCTCCTTTTGGGGTTGTTGCATCACTAAATCGGGGTTTATTCTCCTTCTATAGTTGGTTCTGCACAAAATTACTTTTATTTGAGTAATATAAGTAGATTTTCATTGGGTTTTCTTCCCCGTGAGGGTTTCCCACTTACATATGGTGTTCTTGTGTTGATTACTTTACTTTCTTGCTCTTGTGGTTGATCTTGTATATCTTAATAAGCACACATGATCATGGATGTTGTTTAAATAATCAAATGGATGAATGTATGTTTAACCAAATGAAAGGAAATTTATTGTAGAACTGATTTACCCCCTCTCAGTCCCTTGTGCTTCTAACAAAAACATAAAGGAAGGGATACACTTCATTATATAGAGTGAAACATGAGAGATATATGTGCACATAGTGGATAAACTGGGAGTATTTAACCTAAAGATGCTTTTTTATTGAGAATCTAGTTAGAAAATGCCTTGATCCAAAAACATATAACTCTACTAAGAAATGTTTGTATGGTCTTGGACCTTCTATACATCTTTGGACCTATGTAGAGCATGAATCTATAACTTCATGTACCCTTTGTTTTCCTAAAAAAATTTGTCACTATCAAATCCTAATTGTTATACGGTTGTGAAACCCTCTGAATATTTTGAACCAAACTCAAACCCTAACCATGAGTGGAAGACCCCTGTAAAGGTTAGTATTTCGGTCGAAATGAAATTTTTGGACTACCTACGTCATCAATACTCGAAGAGGCCTCCAAATACATGTATTTATCTAACTAGCATGTGATAAATATGGATGCAAATATATCGAAACTTGAACCATCTTGACATTTCTTGGGAATATTTTGATCTTGTTAAGACATTGGATTGGGATCTTTGGATGCTTGGAAAAGAGGGAATCTAGACTCCTTGACCCGGTTGAGTTATTTATACCTATAATAGTTACTTCCTTATTAGATGTGCATCAACTTTGGGAATATTTAGGAAGTATTAAGTGCCTTATGTGTTAGAATTTACAATAAGAATAAAAGCTCATAAAAGTATGATTTTAACATAGCTTATATAGTGTTCAAAAGGTAATTTGTTTTTTTAATATTGGTAAATAGTTTTTTGAAAGGGACTATACCCTTGTGTACAGAAGAAGGCCTAAAAGCCGGAATAAGAGAGAGGAGCAGAGAAGCTGTAGCAGAGCACAAAAGTTACAGCAAAGAACAACGAAGCCCAGAAACAGCTACACAAACGAGACTTAACAGCAAAACAACGGCAAAAAAACAGCAAGCCTACAGCCAAGAAGCAGTAATAAAAACAATAAGGACCAGCAAAAGTAGTCGGGACTACTTCTTGGCCGCTTGATCAATACTCGTCTTTACTCTTTTCCAAGCATGATACATGCCCAACGTGGTCATATGAGCAGCATCCGTCTTATCGAGCTCCTCTCTGGTTCTTTTGCTCTCTTTCTCATTGCCCCAAAGTGTAGCCGGGACACCGCTAAGATGTGAAACACTTCTTGCATGACCTTCGATGAACTCCTCGATGGCCCTGAAGGCTGCAATATTATACTCATGCCTAGTCTTCATCTTCCCTAGGCGGGAGTCTAAGGAGGTCAGTTTTTTGTATATGTCATCAATCTGGCTATTGCCAATGCTCCCTTCCCCCTCAATGCTTTTTTTGCCTTTTTGCTTAGCAAGGTTTTTGACCTCATCCTTCAGCAATTTAAGCTCAGCCTCTAAGGCCTCCAATCTCCTAGAAGGGTTATCCGTTGGTGCCGCCTGGGGACTGGCACTACTAATGTTCAGCAGATCACGAGCAATGTCCTCCAAAGGTTCATCCCCCTCAGCAGTAGACTCAAGGTTGAGTCTCCTAGAAGCCCTGGTGACACGTTTAGAGGTAGAGACAGGGTGGGTGGCAGGGGCAGCAACAGGAGGAAAAGAAGGAGAAGCATGAGCAGCCGGCATGGGGGTAGCAGCACCGAAGGTGGGGCAGCAGCAGGGGCAGCAGGGGAGACAGGACTGGCAGCAGCGGAGCCCAACAAAGCCGGGCCGGGAGAGGAAGGGAGACCGGGGAATTTAATAAGGCAGTGCTTGTGAATAAGCAAAATAAGCCCTTGGTGTAAGGGAACCGCCCGGGTATGCTTCTGGAACTCCAAAATGGAGCGCTCAAGAGAGTTTAACAGATAGTGAGGGAAGCAAACCAACCTACTCCTACGAAAGTGATTCAAAAAGACAAGGTGCTTGGCAGGGACAGTAACAAACCTGCCTTCCAAGGATATGAAGCGAATCATCATGCGGGTGACTTCATCATACGGGGATGGAATTGAGTTAACAAGCAGACCCGCGGTGTTGAATATAAGCTTCTCCTCCTCCTCCACAAATCTTCTCTCTTCAACCTCTTTGATAACCCTCTTGTTGAAGAAGCGGTATCCTTCCAAGCTGAGGCCAGTCGCTTCGGCTATGAGTTCCTCATTAATAAGAATTTTCTGCCCTCCATAGTCGACCGTCCTCTCATTCCACTCCTTGGCAAAGCGAACAGAGATGCTTTGATCATGTCCTTGCACTCTTTCCACAAAGTTGGTGAATCCGCCGATGCTAAGAATGTTCCAGAGCTCAGTGTTTTCTTTCCAGTCAGGGTCCGCGCACGGCTCAATCTGGCAGGGAGGCCCTCCCATCTTCACAATGATGTGCTGGTTACAACAATTTTCAGAATACCTTTGGGCGTTGAGAGTGGTTCGTTTCTCACTGTTGCGGGTCGCATAAAAATGGGAACTGTAGCCGTTGGTCCTCCCACGAACGGCTGTATGATTGCCGATCTGAGCCTGCGTGGAGTCGCGCGTGAAAACCCTTTCCCTGTCAGCTTTCACCTTGTAGTTATCTTCGGTTTTCGCGGAGCTTGGCATCCGAATATCAACAGCTATTGTACCTCCCGCGTGCGCTGTTTTTAAATTTAGACAACTCCACTTGAAGTTCCTAAACAAAATCTTGCTATCATTTGAAGTAGATATCATTTGCCACGCCAAATAAATTAAAACAGCACATGTGGAAGAATTTATGGATTTCCTCCAAAGATTAAGGCATATCTCTAGAGATTGTTTGCGTGTGAAGGTCCGCATGTATGCTGTTGTGAAGCTGATTAGGGATACTATCATTATCCCAAATAGTGAAATTTATATTAATGCCATAATTGGCCAATGCATCGGCCAGCTTGTTTCCCTCCCTGTAAGAATGTATGATTCTGATGCTGTTGAAGGTATGACTGATGCTTATGGATTCAGAGATAAAATCTTTGATATTCCAGCTAGGAGAAGAGGACTGATTAAGCAGTTTAATAATATTAAGGGAGTCCCCTTCAACAATGAGGTTCTGGATATTTTGGGCCCGTGCAACTCTCAATCCCCAGAGAGCAGATAAAGCTTCTGCAAAATGATTGGTTTGGATTCCCATTTTTCCAACATATGCAAAGAATCAAATTACCTTTATGGTCCCGTATTGCACCTCCTCCAGCTGTTGTTCCAGGGTTCCCCTTAGAGGCTCCATCAAAGTTCAACTTGAACCAATTGGATTCAGGGGGATGCCATTTAACCAAAGATCTATCCACACTATTCAAAAGGTAATTTGTTATTATAAGGCTAACACAACAATAGAAAATGATCCAACAAAGATAATATAATTGAAACCAAAGTTAGAGGATGTGTCAATCCAATATCGTACATGTCAACTAGGACTAGATATTACATCCTGACCATACCATACAATTTTTGACAGGGTGACAGTGCATGTAATGTAATAGATGTATCATGATAAGTAGCTATGAAATATTGATTTTATGCATTTATACTTAGAATGTGATGACATGTTAGTGTGTAGAAATAATAAAATTAGGAGAGAGAAAATAAGATGTACTGAGTGGGGATAAAATGTGGGTATTTGTCTTTAAAAGGAGCGTTATTAAAACAAGTAGTGTTAAAAGGTTAATTGCAAGTTTAAGTGTCTATATTTTCCACTCTTAAAGTATGAAGTGAAAATTACATGCTCAAAGGAAAAATATACCTAAGTATGTAGACACACTTTAGATTTTCTCAAAAAAAATTATTGTTCAAATTCGTTTTTGTTAGCATGCTCCATGATGAAACTCACAACACATAGTGTAGTCAATGTCCACAATAGAAATTGAATTGTAAATCAAAGCCGAATATAATTTGAAATTTTTACAAAGTGAAATAAAGAGATGAAAAACATATAATAAATAGATTTGTTTATTATGTTGGGCAAGGGAATCCCATTCTTTGTTTGTAATTGGATATTTAAATTATATTGTTCAATTTACCAAAGGATTGGGGGTGATCAGTCCCCAATTATGGTGAAGGATAAATTGGATTATTGGGTGCATGCAACCCAACACTAGATAGAAGGTAGAGAGAGATAAATAAATAGGTACCAAAGCACCCCGTGAAGGAAGAAGATTGTGTATCAAAGTTTTTAGTAACCCTGGTATCTTCCCCTTTATGAAGATAGGAAGGACTACCTATAAAGAACTTATCCACTTTGATACCTTCCATAACCCCATGGACCATATCACCATAGATGGACCCGAGATCAAATTTGTTACATATAGACACAAATCATAAAAGAGAATGGGTGTGTAGATACTCAAATTTGGTAATTTACTCTTTGAAATTTTGGTATGAACAATGCACTCTTGTTAAGCCAAACACGCTCTTTCTATCATCATCCTTTGTTTAAATATGTTTTACCTTTCTACTCAAATTAATGCAGTGAAACAATAAAAACAAAGCGGCCTCGAGAAGACATGGGGTTTAACAATACCGTAGATGAATATTGTAGTTGATGGATGAAATCTCATTCCTTCTTTCGCCAATAGAGAAACACGAAGATCACATACTATAACAAGAAGATAGGATTAAGTAGATATATGGTGGATTTCCTGGCAAAGGCTAGTCCCTAGAAGTAAATGGACTTCCTTGTAAGGATGTCAATTCGCGTTCAACAAATCAATCTAATAGTGATGAGATAAAATGATTAAATAGATGATATAACCAACAATGCAAAGGCAAAGGACTGATGTGGTCCATAGCTATATGATGGTATGATGGTGATACCTTGTCTAAAGGGATTCTAGGAATCACAAAATGGCTCAAAGGAGAAAGGATGTGATTAGTTGTGTACTTACAAAGGTAAGCTAGATGATATATCTGATTTAGATAATTGATAAAGTGATAAATATGACTCAAAGGAGCTTAATATGACTAGATAGACACTTGTAAAGGTAGAGTGTTTATCAAGATGGAGCTCTCAATATCAAAAAGGTGAGATAAGGTGTCCATTAGTTTGATAGATAGGAATCGCTGGAAATTTGGGGTAATCATCTGTGATTGCTCCAAATGTGTTTAGGTTGCTAATAAACTGGATAAATTCGATTGAAACTATAAAATAATAAGTGAACAGGATGATAATGTAAAAGATAAGGTACTTACCTAGTTCCATTTAATGAATAAAGTTGAGAGAGTGTTGTTACCTGAGAGAGAGATAGCAGAAGCTAATGATTGTTGAATTCAATTGCTAAATGTTTGAATGAAATCCAAAGATTGGAGAGGAAAATGTTGATATCTTGGTTGTTTTGTGATGAAGGACTATGATATAAAAATAATACAATGTGACAGCCTTGAAGAAGAAAAAAATTCAGAGTGGAGGAAGCTAACCTTGAATGAAGGCTCGAAACTCGTATTTATGGATTTTGATGTCAACAAGGGAGAATCGTCGTGATCCGGGAAATACGGGGAAGTTGTTAAAACAACTTCCCGGATCGAAGTTTTTGTTTGTATTTTTCAAGGGAAGTGTGTTGGAAAGGGTTATACGGGTCGAGTGATGTTTTTAAAAGGTTGGGAGGATGTTGGTTTTGTTTTGTTTTATTTGATTTTGGTTAGAATGTAGTTTTGGGTGGTTTTAAGAGGAGTAAAATAGGATTTTACATTTGTGAAGTGATATTTACGGGAGTAAATATGGAGGGGAGGAATAATACTTAGGATATGGATTTAATGGATAAATATCATAGTGATGTGATTTTGAAGGGGTACTAGTGTAAGCGGACATGGGTAAATAGTGGTGCTAATTTTAGGTGTCTACATTTTGCCCCTTTTTGTTGAGTGGTTTTATACAAGCCGCGAGATAAAAAAAATATGTGATAGATGAATGATGTATAATTATATGATGAGGTTCTCCCCCTCAAACTAGGGATTGATGACCTAAAAGGGAATTGATCATGAGTTTGAAAGAGGTAGATGGATGAAAAGATGCAAGGATGGGAAGATGAGAGATGATGCCCCAAGATGAGGTATAGAAACAAGATGGGTGCCATCAGAAAATCAAGTGATAGGGGAACCAAAGGGTTCGTGTCCTATAGATGTATGATTTAATGATGGAAAGGAAAATAAAAGGATGTTTTGATGAGGTCAAAGGACCAATGATTGATTTTTCCACAAAGGTGGGCTTACGAAACCAGAATTCAAGTGATAGGTGAACCAAAGGGTTTGTGTCCTATATACATATGACTTTAAGGGTATAAAAGATGATGTTTTGACCAGTCGGAGGAAAAAAAAATTATGTTTCCACAAAGGTGGGCTTACAAGACTAGGAAGTCAAGTGATAGGGGAACCAAAGGATTTGTATCCATATGACTTAATGGCGCAGGGGATGATTTGATGATTTGATGAGGTCAAAGGACCAAATATTGGTGTTTCCACAAAGGGGGTCTTACAAGGACTAAATGGGGGTCCTAACAATGATCATAAGTGTAGCACTTGAGGAGGTATGCAGTTGACAAATTTCAATTTTAATGAGTAGATGTGATGTTTTAGAAACAATGATGTAATGATGAGATGTGCTTAGGATTGTGTGGATATTGATAGATGTTTGATATAATGATAGATATATTTATAGATGTCGATGTGGCAGGGTTGACAACTATTAAAGTTATGTTTTAGGTATGATTTATTATTTGATATTGATTTTAAAGTGATTTTGATGTTTTTCAAAACCATGGTCAAGAATGAAACATGGATTGATTGCTTTATACTAGATTTGATACATATGTGATGGGAAACAATGAAGTGAAGGCTCTTTCACTTTTGGCCTTTACAACAAATGTTAACAAATGAATAACAATGGGTAGTCATATGTAGGATCTTGGATATAGAGATGAAGTGATAAGATGTACCTTCCTAGAAACATGAAAGGAGTTTACATATGTAGGTACTATAGGAAAAGAGGGTTCTCCTTTTCAATAGTTTCATAGATAAATGCCCCAGCTATACATTTTATTTTTATGCAAACTGATCAATGTGGGAAGTTTTATTTTGATGGGAAAGTTGATCAATACAGGAAGCTTTCCTAGGATGCTTTGATATTTGACTTTTTTAAGGTTGATCAATATAGGAATCCTTTTTACATGGGTATCCAACCTTCGAGGGAGTGGTCTACAATTTTGAATTTTGACTTTTATTTTTGATTTATGTAGATATTCATCCTTCAAAGGATCGGTCTATGATTTTGACAGTAGTTGTCCTTTGAGGGATCAATGTACTTTTATTTTTAAAAATATGATTTTGATATTTGAATAGATTTCCTTGAGGATCAGACTATTTTTTTCACTTTTGATAGGAAGCATCCATATATATTTCTAATTTTATTTTTAGTGAGGCCAAACCCTAATAGACCATTTTACCGATCTCTCATTCCATGACTCGGTATTAAACCGATCTCTCATGTTAACTTAATAATGTGTATACTATGTATACTTGGTTCCTTACCCTATTAGGGTACCCAAGTGTTTTGTCTAAGAATCCTATCTGAATATTTGTTACCGATATTCATCTGAAATCCTGCATCTTAGACTAGGTGACATAGGACAATGCAACCGAAGCTTGTGATACTTTGGCCAAAGTTTTTAAACATGTTTACATTCCTAGACAAAATACTCATCGAAAGGAATATGTCCCTCACCACACTTGTTCATTATCTAGAATGGTCTTCTTGACTTATGTCAACTCAATTTGATTCAAGGTTTCACACTAGACAAGGGCAAAACATGCACTAGTGTGGAAGACTACTCGTGGTGACTAAGGATACATAGACATACTCAATGAATTACGTCGATTGGGTGTGTCTAGTTACCCTAAGTCAACATGAGTTGACCTCAACACTAGATCATGTTTTATCTTTGTTTAGGGTGGGACCATGATCCAATATTCCACTTATGTCAATCGAGTTAATCAAACTAAGTGGGGTGTTGAGGCATAATGTTGCATCATAGTATCCTCGTAATGACCCCATGTCATTATGAAGGTACTATGTCATAGTTATTATGTTCCAACATCCAACTGAGTTTCCTCAATTGGAACTAACATACTTAAGATTATAATTTTATTAACCCAATTAATTATTATCTTATAGATTAATGATAACAATGCTTTAAGGGTCAACTAAGCATCATTTAACCTAAAAAGGTTACAAGGTGTAAATTACATGAGAGGTAGGTATGTAGATAAAATATGCTTTCCTAACCATTTCCAAATTCATGCTTATGTTTATCTTAATCTTATCTATCTATTTCATATGTCGTTATGATTGAACTTAATGTTATGAAAGTGTGATCATTAGATATTTTACTTTAGTTTTAGCTTATAATAAGCTTATTGAAACTTTTACTTTAGACTTCATAATGTTGAAGTCTAAATCCTTTTATTATCCTTTTAAGCATTCATATTTCAATTACAAAAATCTGCTTAAGGAAAACACAACCAACCATCCTCATATTTTAATCATAACACCTAACAAGATCTCAATTAAAATCTTTTGTTAAATTATAAGGAAAATATATTTTTTTCCTTATCAAGGACTAATGTCCTAATTATGAAAATAGATCACATATGCTTAAACACAACAAAGAATTCATACTCATTTATATAATTCAATCATATTCCCTTTTTACTATTTAAGGATCCACTCAAGAGTATCAACTTAGTTGTGCTCTTTCACTTGAAAATAGATCAACTACTAGAGTAGGTCCTTAAACCAAGAAGCTGATATATTATAAGATCTAATAAGTTTCTTAATCCCATATCACATAAATACCTAAATTGCCCCCTTCATGAATGATATTACTTAATAATATATCACAATTTATGCCAATGAAAGTATCATAATAAAGCAAGTAATCAACAATCATCAAGCCATTCATTTATCAAAAAGGGAGTGATCCACTCACTGAACTTAGGAATATTTCAAGGATTACAAAATGTCATTGCATCAATATAAAACTAGTTTTAATACATCTTTTTTCCCAACAAAAGTACATCTCAAGTAATGTCGCTACATAATCATCATAATAAAGAGATAATTTCTTTAGTAAAACAGATGTAACTTTCTATATGTCTTTCTCCTTTCATATTTTATGAAATCCATCTGCAAAATTGTTAGCATGAGTCAGTTCATATGAACTGAGCATGATAAGTGCTATAACATTAAAACAATGTTGCTTTTATCTAATTGTTTCATAAAAGGAACCCTAATTTAATGAAATAGTTCCGAAATCAAAAATAAAATTAACAGAAAGATTTCCCAAAATATTACAAAACCAAGAAGGAGAGAGAAAGATCATAGAATCTACAATAAGTATTTTTAAGTAATAACTAATCAAATCAACATAATTAATTCTATCTCAACCACAAATATGAACTCATTACAACCTACTAGTCATCTAAACAACAATATTTAATAAAGAAGAAATTCATATTTCAAACTTAATCTTAACTTCTAAATCCAAACTTCAACTTAAGTTCAACAACTCAATCTATTTTCTTAATCAAGAAGAAGTACAAGGATATATAACAACTTCCTTTTTATAATAAGTTTATGTTTTATAAATTCAAAATGTTAACAATTTGTATTATGAATGTGAAAGATCAAACAAGAATCCAAGTATCATTTCATCAAACAATCTTTCCTAGCTCATAGGCTCAACTCAAAGTCTAAATAGAGTGATCAAGTAAAATTCTCAACATTACAGGTGAGAAAGGTTTATCCAAAAAAATCTTAAAAACAAGACCAACATAACTCATGTATAAGTTCCCTTCAAACCTAAACTCATTTCAAAATTAGGATCTTAAATGATCAATACATAAATAACATTTAGGCTTCCCAAAAACAAAAATAACCATATAAAGGTCTATAAAAGGTTTTCAAAACAAAGGTTTTAACATAATCAATTTAAGTTAACTCTTAACTTTTGGAAATACTATTCATATATAATGCCATGTAGTCCTTTATAAGGTAAAAATCAAAACTATAAATAATTATTCCAAATGCTAATGTTAGAGACCTAAAATTCCAAATGCTAATGTTAGAGACATAGTAACAATTCCAAACTTTATACCAGTTCACAGTCTTATCCAAAATATTGAACTCATCTTAATGAAAGGATCCTAATAATGAATGAAACAACAAATTACAAAAACACAAGACTCCAACCATCCCAAGGGAATTCATACACAAGATCCAATAGTATCACGGTCATGAAGATGACATGATAACACAAGGTTCCAAGATAGTAAGAACTACAAATGAGAAAGAAAAAACTGATACACACCTACATAATCCAAGTTCCACAAACCCAATATTTGGAAATAACTCATAAAAGAGTGTCCATTAGATTTAAGAATACTTCCCTCCCAGAAGGAAAATAGGGTTTAACTAGACCACAAGAATATGAAACCATTAAGATTTATCACCTAGCTTTGAACAAGCCAAACCTAATAGTTCCTCCTTATGCAGGCCAACCCAACATGGGTTCAAGTTCCAAGTAACACAACAACAAAGAAAAGAAGGAGAAAATTATAGTCTTAGCTACTATGTGGTTCACCCGATAAGGTTACAACTACCCAAACAAAGAAGGGTAGAGAGAGAGAGCATAAGAACAATCTCCATTCAATAAAACACCTTACCTAGGATCAACAATCCTTAAAACTTTCCAAGATCAAAAATATCTACTAAGGAAACCACAAGCCTAGAATGGGTTTAAAATATGATTTAAATGAAAAATAATAGAACAAAAACATTCCACAGGCATACTTTCATGTTCAAATTTTTCAAGAGATACAATCACTAGATAAGGTTCTAAAAAAAAAAGATTTGATATAGTTCCCATTTGGGGAAGAACCCAAAATAATCATATCCTAGATCTAAACAACATGGATATTCCATGTAAGTAACAAAAATACAGTCACGAAACAAGTCGAATAAAAATAGTTGGTCCCCACTACCATCAACAAGCAAAAAACCAAAACAAAGAACACAAGGATTTCCTTAAGTCACAAGTGTATTTCTCAAATTGCCATGACGAATTCTCCTATGAAGTTAGTCTCCAACCATTACTAACATGGAGATTTTCAAGATAAAATCTATAGATTTCAACAAAAACCAAGCTACTATTAATGCATACACAATACCCAGACAAGGTATCCATTAAACAGAGAAACAAACACAAATTCATTTCTATTCCAAAGAAAGTTCATATGCAAATAAGTTAACACATTTTCTGTTCAAACAAAACAACCTAGATTCACAATAATACAACACACTCAGCATCATAAAGCATCCATGAAACCAAGTGAAATGCCATGGAAGCAAGGAGAAGAAAATACAAAACTAGAACTAGAAAGTTTCAAAAAGAGAAGAGTTATTTTAATGAAGACATTTAAATAAAATCATAAGACTTAAAGAGATAGGGCCTATCATGCTTGATAGAGCTCATGTCTTCTATTCCTTGTTGCAAATCTTCAAGCAGAGCCTCGATAGAAAATTTCCACAAAAATGCCAAAGACCAAGCTCTAAAACTTTCTTTTCCTTCTTCTTATAACTTCCTCGCTTAATTCCCGTTACCATCACCACCATGCAAGGTGAAATAAGCATGCACATATTCAACTAGAGGTTTGAAAATGAAACCACATGCAGAGCTACAAAGCTCACAAAAACCAAATGAACAATGAAAACCAAAAACCATATTTTCTTCCAACTTCCCTATTTCCTAGGTTGTTTTTCACAATTGCAAGATCAATTAATGCAAAACAGGACTGATAGAGTCCTTCCTTATCTCCCACCTTCCACCAACTCATGTTTGGCTATTACCAAGTTAAAATTCCATGCAACTAATACTTTAGTAGAGGTGCCAACTCAGCCTCCACTAACCTTTCATGCACTCACCAAAATTGGTAGCAACAAAGAGTTTAAAGCCCCATTTAATCCTCTTAAATACTTAGAGATTGGTGCCACCGACATCCCTTTATATGTCATCCATGCCATCCCTTTAGGTTAGTCCAAGTCTTAGGTTAGGTTCATAAACATTAGATTAGAAACCAACTTAGGTCCTTAGGTTAGTTTATTAGTTTAGTCTAGGTTTCCTTTCTAATAAACAACCAAAATAATAAATATCATCTAGTTTAACTTAGGATAAGATTACAACTTAGGAACTTAGATTTAATTAGGTTCCCTTAATAATTATTAAAATTTTCAATTAAATCTTACCAAAAAAGAAGAAAATGAATTTCATCACGGATCACATAAGAAGGAGTGCGAGTAAAAAAACCGGTGATCCCGTGATCCATGATAGCTTGGGTTCAAAAATCCAATATTCTACCCATCTTGGTCAAGATGACCTTGACATCATGAAATTGAAAGCATGCCTTGGATCACTGAAATTGATCCAAGGTATAGCTATCCTACATTAGAAATCATAAAGACTAAAGCACAAGTTCAAATGCAATAAAGACTATGAATGAGTTTAAGCTGAATCAATTTACTTCTATCCACATGTAGTGAACATTCAACATAAGAAGAAATGAAATACTTCATTCTAATTCAGAATAGACATGGAAAAATTTTATCTATTTTTAGAAGATAACATATTATCTATAGACAAACATGATTACTTAGTTCACAAGAGTACACCATCTTCAAACAAGAATCACATATCAACATTTGTAACTTGAGTAGAAGTCATCATAGATATCAACCATGTTAGAGGCATTACATACCTCCCTCCTAAAAATCATCATCATCCCGATGATTAACTTAGTCCATATTCTTAAAAGAAAAATAATCATAATTATAGTTATTTTATCCACAAGTTCTCAAATAAAAACCAGATTTGAGAAATTCAAGTTTTCATAATTTATTACAACATTAAAATAGTTGTTCAACACTAATAAAATATAGTACCTACCCAAAACTAGTAGAAATTAAAGATAGCTTAAAAAAAAGTCTTTAATTGTTTCCAACATTAGAACTAATTATGTTCAAATAAATGAGGAAAAATAGTTTTCATGTCCTCAAGGTTTTCCCATGTTGCACTTTCTTCATTAAATTGGTCCCACTAAACCTTGCATTGACTAATTTCATGATTTCACAAGTGTAATTGGTGAGTTTCCAACACTCTTATGGGTTCAACCATGATTATTCCTGGGTCTTGGACCTACAAGGAATCCCAATTTAACACATGTGATAAATCTGAAATGTATTTCTTAAGAAAATAAATATGGAAAACATCATGCATTCGTGACAAAGTGGGAGGTAATGCTAATGATAAGCTACAGTGGCTAATCACTTCAATAATCTCAAAAGGTCCCACAAAATGAGGTGATAATTTGGCTACCTTGCAAAGGTTATAGAGCTCTTTTTAGGCTTAACACGTAAAAAGACCTTTTCACCAAGTTCAAATTTCTTATCGATCCTTTTCAGATCTGCATAAATTTTCTACCTATCTCATAACTTCTTTTAATCATTCACGAATCATTTTAACTTGTTGTTCCATTTCAGTAAGAATTTCAGTCCAATTACCTCTCTATCTTCAATGTTATCCCAACTAACTGGAGTTTTGCATTTCCTTCCATACAATGCTTGAAAGGGCCATTTTCAAAGAGGCATGATATGTATTATTGTAAGAAAATTCAACTAAAGGAAGGTATTCTTCCCATTTGTATTGATCCATGTAGTACATTTGTAACATATCTTCCAAAACCTGATTAACTCTCTCAGTTTGACCATCTGTTTCTGGATGGTATGCGGAACTAAAATTTAATTTTGTTCTAAGGCTTGCATTTAGCATTTTCCAAAAATGAGATGTCATTCTAGGGTCCCTATCAGATATAATCAATTCAAGTACTCCATGTAATCTGAAAATTTCATGCACAAATATTTTCGCTAAAATAGGTGAATCATCTTTAAGATTACCAACAATAAAATGTGCTACTTTTGTCAGTTTATCAACCATAACTAAAATAACATCATGTTTATTTCTAGACATAGGTAGCCCCTAAACAAAATCCATGCTAATTACTTGCCACTTATATTGGTATGCTATGAGGATATAATAAACCAACTGGGTGCATATGCTCAACCTTAACATGCTGACATTCCAAGCAAAGTGTGAAACAAAATCATTTATGTCTTTTTCATCCCTTTCCAAAAATATTGTTGTTTTACATCAGCAAGCATTTTTGTAATATCGGGATGTCTTGAGTAAGGTGAATTATGAAATTCCATCATTAAATTTTTCCTTAACTCATTTCCGAAGGTACGTACACCCGCTTTTCATATCTCAAAATTCCTTCATTATCAAAGTTAAAACCTTTGTATCTTACATCATTTGGATGCAAAAGTGTTGTTTTTACCTACTAAAAGTAAAAATCAGATTCCATGATACTTTTTACCTCATCCTTAAACTGAGTTCTCAAAGTTATAAGTGCATAAATATGTTTCCTATGACTTAGTGCATCTGCCACTCTATTTTCTTTTCCTTTAATGTAACTTATGTCAAAATCATATTGTGACAAAAACTCTAACCATCTTCGTTGTCTTGCATTCAGATTTGGCTGAGTGAAAATATACTTCAGCCCAAGATGATCAATATCTTTAATTCAAAAGGTCTTCCTAAAAGATAATGTCTCCATACTTGAAGTGCATGAACTATGACAAGCAAGCTCTAGGTCATGGGGAGCATAATTCAACTCATGTAACTTGATTTTTCTCTCTCATATGTTATAACATGATCATTTTGTAACAGAATACCTCCAAGTCCTTCACCGAAAGCATCTGTAACTACCGTAAAGTTTCCATTTGGATCTAGTACACCAAAATAGGTGTAGATGTTAACTGATCCTTAAGAGTTTTAAATGTTGATTCACATTTATCACTCCACACAAACTTCTTGTCTTTCTTTTGTAATGAAGTTATCGGGGAAATGACTTTTGAAAAGTCCTTACAAATTTTCTATAAGTAACAACAAGCCCCATGAAGCTTCTGACTTCATGTACATTTTTAGGTGCAGGTCACTCATTATGGAAACAATATTTGATGGATCAACTATTATTCCATCTTTACTTATGACATGTCCTAAATAGTGCACTTTCTATTTCATAAAAAGAACATTTGGACAACTTACCATATAATCTTCTCTTTCTTAAGATTTCAAGTACTATTTTCAAATGCTCATGATGCTCATCAATGATTTTAGAATAGATAAGAATATCATCTAAGAATACAAGTACAAACTTGTCCAGGTATTCTTGAAAGATATTATTCATTAAATTCATAAAAGTTGTAGGTGCATTTGTCAAACCGAAAGGTAAAATCGTGAATTCATAATGTCCATACCTTGTCCTAAAGGTTGTTTTATGAATATCTTCATCTTTGATTCTTAATTGGTGATACCTAGAATGAAGATCTATCTTAGAATACTTGATGCACCACACATCGATCAAACAAATCATCAATTCTAGGAAGTGGATATCTATTTTTGATTTTTGCTTTGTTTAACATCCTATAATCAATACAAAGTCTAAGTGTTCCATCTTTCTTTTTCACAAAAATTACCGGTGCTCCCAAGGTGAGACACTCGGTCTTATCAAACCCTTAAAAAAATCTCTTGTAATTGTGCCTTAATCTCTACCAGTTCAATGGTAGTCATTCGATAAGGTGCCTTGGAAATAGGCTCAGTTCCCAAGTTTGATTTCTATTGTGAAGTCAAACTCTCGTTTGGGTGGAAGACTAGGTAGTTCTTAGAAAACACATCATTGAAATCTCTTAACAATGGAAAATTTTCCAAGAAATCACTATCCCCTTTAGTTGTTTCAAAAATTTTTATTGCATACAAAGTGCAACCTTTTTTTTGCCTTTTTAAGTTGCATAGATGACAATTTTCTAACTGAAATTTCTCGTTTTACCCCTTGAATGTCTGTTGTTTTCTACAGATCATCAAGACAACTAATGTGTTTTTCAAAACAATCACTTTTTCTTTATGATCAAGAAAGCCAATTAACACCTATTATGACATCATATGACCCCAAAGGAGCAACATAAAGATCTACTTCAATAGAAAAATTAGGTAATTCTAGGACTGCTCAAAAAGACATTTACTAACAATATGGCAACATTATTTCCATAATGTACAGTCCAATATTTTTCCATTATTCCAGCTTTTCTTTTTAGTTTTACAGCTAATTTACTAGAAATAAAACATTCAATAGCTCCAATATAAAAAAGTATAGTAATAGGCATACCAAATAATTTACCTAGCACTTTTATGGGCGTAACTTGCTTTTCAACTTGTTTATCAACTATTGTAGCATGTATCCTATGTTGTTGATTGTTTTCATCTTTCTTTAGAGGGCACTGATTTTCATAGTGATCCTTACCACAATTGAAACAACCCCTATAGGTCCTCTTTTTGGTTCAAATTTATTTCCAGCCCTGAAATTATTGTATTTTGTCTCCATAGGACTTTTGTCCATTATTATTGTTCTTCACAAAGTTGTTTCAAACATTTACAATAGGTTTATTTGTTATTGTTTTCTTATTATTATCATTTACAAAATTATTTTTGGCTCCAAAATTTTTCCATGCCCCCTTTTTGGGTGTAAGAGATGAAGAAGAATTAGGATTTTTCTTACGATTCTCTTCCTTATGGGTAGAAATTACTTTTAATTTATGTTCTGCCGAATGGATTTTTCAACAACCCCTTCCATGGTGGTTGGGTTGTGAACATCTACTTCACCCCCAATGATAGGATTCAATCCCATAATAAACTTACATATCTTGAACTTCTCATCAGTTTGATACTGAGGAACATACTTAAGGAGTTTAGTAAACCTTTCCCAGTACTTCTTAGTTAATTTTCCTTAAATTAAATTCTGAAATTTTGTCATCTTCTAATCATAATAGAGTTGTGGCAGCCAACATTGCCTAAAGTAGCTCTTAAACTGATCCCAAGTGATGCTTGATTCATCAATGTTTAATTCAGCTTTACGGTTATCCCACCAGGAGGATGCCTCATGGGAAAGTTGATAAGCTCCCATACTACTTTTATTGAGAAGTTCCTTATTACAAAGTACTTCTCCATTTCTGTTGAGCCAATTCTTAGCTCCATCCCCAATGTAGTGCCATCAAACTTTGGTGGACTTATCCTCTTTATGTCATTTGTGAGTTCAGTTGTTAATCTTGCCTTTTTATTTTCAAGCTGATTGGGTACATTTACATTTACATTCACAACATTATTATTAACATTTACAACATTGTTATCTACTACATTATTATTATCAATGCCCAAATTTCTAGCATTGGCATTGTCCCCAGGAGGTGGTTGATTGTTATTACCAGCATCATCTTCCTCCTCATTACCCATAACTTGTTGTTCAAGTACAACCAGACGATCTCTTGTGTCCAACAGGAAGCAAGAATCTCGTCATTTTTTTGTGTGTAGTAGCTGCCTCTCCACCTGGAGGTGGGTTATTTTCAACCTCCCCTTGTTCTAACCATTTTCTATTAACAAGAAAATTAAGTTTTTATCAGATATGGACTCAATAGGTCCAAGAGATGTAACCTTCAGCTCTGATACCAAGATGTAACATCCTCATTTTAAGACTTTAGAAACAAGGAAATTTTTTTTTTTCATAATGTTCTCTATTCTAAATTAATATAATTTAGAACACACATTCCATTTCAATCCATCTCATAATGAAAACCATATGCATTGTAAATGACTCGGTGAGACACCAATCTCTCATTCCATGACTCAGTATTAAACCGATCTCTCATGTTAACTTAATAATGTGTATACTATGTATACTTGGTTCCTTTACCCTTTTAGGGGTACCCAAGTGTTTTGTCTAAGAATCCTATCTAAATATTTGTTACCAATATTCATCTAAAATCCTACATCTTAGACTAGGTGACATAGAAAATGCAACCAACAACTTATGATACTTTGGCCAAAGTTTTTAAACATGTTTACATGTTTACATTCCTAGATGACATACTCATCGAAAGGAATATGTCCTTCACCACACTTTTCTATTATCTAGAATGGTATTTCTTGACTTTCTATCAACTCAATCTAATTCAAGGTTTCACACTAGACAAGGGAAGCAACATGCACTAGTGTGGAAGACTACTCGTGGTGACTAAGGATACATAGACATACTCAATCGAATTACATCGATTGGGTGTGTCTAGTTACCCTAAGTCAACATGAGTTGACCTCAACACTAGATCATGTTTCTATCTTTGTTTAGGGTGGGACCATGATCTAGTCTTCCACTTATGTCAATGAGTTAATCAAACTAAGTGGGGTGTTGAGGCATAGAAAGCATGCATCATAGTATCCTCATAATGACCCATGTCATTATGAAGGTACTATGCCACAATTTCTATGTTCCAACATCCAACTGAGTTTCCTCAACTAGACTAACATACTTAAGATTATAATTTTATTAACCCAATTAATTATTATCTTATAGATTAATGATAACAACACTTTAAGGTTCAACTAAGCATCATTTAACCTAAAAAGGTTACAAGGTGTAAATTACATGAGAGGTAGGTATGTAGATAAAATATGCTTTCCTAACCATTCTGAATTCATGCTTATGTTTATCTTAATCTTATCTATCTATTTCATATGTCGTCATGATTGAACTTAATGTTATGAAAGTGTGATCATTAGATCTTTTACTTCAATTTTAGCTTATAACAAGCTTATTGAAACTTTTACTTTAGACTTCATAATGCTGAAGTCTAAATCCTTTTATTATCCTTTTTAAGCATTCCTATTTCAATTGCAGAAATCTGCTTAAGGAAAACATAGCCAACCATCCTCATATTTTAATCATAACACCTAACAAGATCTCAAATAAAATTTTTGTTTAATTACAAGGAAAATATCATTTTTCCTTATCAAGGACTAATGTCCTAATTATGAAAACAATCACATATGCTTAAACACAACAAAGAATTCATACTCATTTATATAATTTAATCATATTCCCTTTTTACTATTTAAGGATCCACTCAAGAGTATCAACTTAGTTGTGCTCTTTCACTTGAAAATAGATCAACTACTAGAGTAGGTCCTTAAACTAAGAATCTGATATATTATAAGATCTAATAAGTTTCGTAATCCCATATCACATAAATACCTAAATTTCCCCCTTCATGAATGATATTACTTAATAATATATCACAATTTATGCCAATGAAAGTATCACAAATAAAGTAGTAATCAACAATCATCAAGCCATTTATTTATCAAAAAGGGAGTGACCCACTCACAAAACTTAGGAATATTTCAAGTATTACAAAATGTCATTGCATCAATATAAAACTAGTTTTAATACATCTTATTTTTCGACAAAAGTACATCTCAAGTAATGTCGCTACATAATCATCATAATAAAGAGACAATTTCTTTAGTAAAATAGATGTAACTTTATATGTCTTTCTTCTTTCATCTTTTACAAAATCCATCTACAAAATTGTTAGCATGAACCAGTTCATATGAACTGAACATGATAAGCACTATAACGTTTAAAAAATGTGCTTTTATCTAACTATTTCATAAAAGGAACCTTGTTTTAGATGAAACAATTCTGAAATCAAAGTAAAATTAACATAAGGATTTCCCAAAAGATTAGAAAACCAAGAAGGAGAGAGAAATATCATAGAATCTACAATAAGTATTGTTTAAGTAAGAACTAATCAAATCAACGTAATTAATTCTATCTCAACCATAGATATGAACTCATTACAATCTGTGATTCATCTAACAGCAACATTTAATAAAGAAGAAATTCATATTTCAAACATGTATTTGGTCGGTAGATAAGGTGGATTGATGTAATGATTGTGGGGTTCTTGCTGAGGAGGAACTTGTCCATGTGAAAGATGTGATGAACAAAGTTTGGTGCTCATCTTTAAGGTTTGTAAGGATAGTGGCGGAAGACCAAATACTTTCAAATCATTGTGATGATAAGATGGTTGGTTGATGGTGGAATAAGATCTTTGATGTGACTACTATCATGATGGTCAATGTGTTAACAGTAGAAAGGTCATAATTGCAAGGAATTCAAATATTGACCCATACTATATGGACTGATCCAATTAAGGGAAAACTTTCCATGTTTACTTCTTTCCAAAGTAGCGATATTTTGATCGGATTGATAGGATATTTTTGGTGAAGATGCGTTAGGGGAATGTGTGTAAGGTAATACTTTTGATGTCTTAGTAGAGAGGAATCCCCCTAGCATGACACTATGGATAGAGATAACATGCGCAAAAAGGAATGATGTGACTTTTAAATTAGGATGATGGAAGTTTTAATCTTGATTGATTGAGTATATAGTAAATAAAGGAGGCTTTACCAAAGGATCAATTGAAAATTTGGATGGGATATGAGGATAAAATTGAAGAGTTGGGATAGATGACGAAGCTTTGATTTTAGCTTTTTTTGTGTATGATGATTCCGGGTTCATGAGGGTTAGTGAACCGTATCGATTTGAGATGAGGGACCTTCATTGGGAGGTGATGAGAAGATGTATGAGAAAGGTTTGTCGAGATCTGATTGAGGATGATCCCCTTGTCCTACATATTTTGGTGAGGACACTGTCAATGACTTGGGTGTATATATTGATGAGATTGAGGGACCTTCAATGGAAGGTGTGGAAATTAATGGTATTGAGAGACCTTAAATGGAAGCTGCGACAAAGGTTTGATAATATAAGATTGAGGATGTCCCCTTTATCCTGCAGATGTCCATGAGGACACTGACAAGGGTCGAGGTGTATATTATATCGATGATGGATTAGGATGGTCTTCTTCTGGGAGAAGATCATCAACGAGGAAGATTCATTGGATTACGGCTTTCAACACTTTACAACTCTTCATACTATGCCCTAGGATTCTATGATAGGCACATGTTTTTTTATCATACCATGTGAATTTTTGAGTATGTCGATTGGGTGTTTTGATTAGTGGTAATGTGATAAGAGAAGCCTACGTGAGTCTCTTAAGGATGTGAATGTAATTCCCTTTTAGGGGATTTGAATTAATTAATTTTTATTTTTATTTTTATTTACAAGAACACTTAGTAGGATGCATTTTATTTTTGGATGGGGGTGGATTCATAGATGTTGTATGGTGTTGAAACATCATAGGGACGTTTTGAGGTTGATAAGAGAGAGGGTATGATGTGGGATTGATATAATTGGATGATGGATGAGGTCCCAAAATGGATGAGGAGGGATGGATTATGGATGAGATAGGGTACAACTGTGTGACGTGATATTGAGATAAAGGATGGGGTCCCAAAATTGATGGTGAGGTTGAGCTCTTAGATGATGTGTGTTTTGATTTTGTAATGTTGATTTTAGGTAAAGGAGGGGTTTTACAATAGATGATGAGAATGAGGAAGTGGATGTGATAATATTTTATTATGTAATGTTTTCTTTAGATATGGAGGGTCTCACATCACATGACGAGGATGGGTTTGTGGATGTGATGGTATTAGATTGTATAGTGTTTGATTCGGATGGGTTCTAGACTAGATGGTAAGTGAGTATATGGGGATAGGGTTGAGTATGGTTTGGATTATGGAGATGTTGTTTCTAGACATGATTGAGGCAGAGTTACATTCACATGAGCTATCCAATTATTTTATTATTTTAAAAAGTGGTCGGATGTCAAGATATTCGATTATGAGTGCCTCCTTTGTGATGGTCTCTAAGGTGGAGTCTAAATGCTACAGAGAGGTAGTAGGTGATTGGACAAGAAGAGAAGGTGATTTTGATGTATGAGGATTATCAAGGAGAGGATATAGGGGCTTTGAGTCTTCAAGGGGAAGCATTAGTGATGAATGGGTCTCCTCATGGGGAAGCTCATATGTAATAGTGGTGATGACGTGACCCGAGGGATGTCCAATATCTACATGGACTAATTCTATTGAGGGTATTGGGTTAGAAGGATAAGAGTTGGACACATGTGTAGTAGTCTCATTGGGTTTTTAGGAAGACATAAGAGAATCAGATGGGACATGTGTAGATTGAGGATTGACATGGGATTCTTTGAGGGCTTTGATTTCTAACTTTTTAGACATAGTGAAGGCTTTTTCAAAAGTATGGAATGTGTGGATCTAAAGAGTGGATCATATGTGATGGGAATATGATCAAGTAAAAAATCAATTAGTTCCGATTGAGTTTGAGATAAGGTTAATTGATTGATTATGATTTTCCACCTAGTGACAAAGTCACTAAGGGATTCATTTTCAGATTTTTTGATGGTAGAAAGGTCAGAAATGGTGATTTTGTGAGTAACGTTGATGGTGAAGTGTTTGAGATAAAACAAGGCTATTGCGTGAAATATAATAAAGAGTGTAGATGGACGGAGTTGTACCAATCAAAATAAATTCCTTATAGTGACATATGAGAGGTTTTCAAAATGAGATCTTGATCGTGGATGATGAGATAACATAAATATATAAATGATAGTATGTGCTCATGAGGATCCTCCTGGACATGGAACATGGTAAATTCTAGAAACTCCTAATGTAGATGATATGATTTATATGGTAATCGATGGATGGATGAGTTTGTTACAAACCTAATCATAAGTGAGGAGGATATGATTTAAATGTGAAGGAATGTAAATATACTGCAAGAAAGTAGGGATCCTATTACTAGAAAGCGGAAATGAAAGCAAGGAATTTAAGCTAGGAAGTGGAAATGGAAAGAAAGAAATTTAAGCTAGAAAGAGGGAAATGGAAAGCAAGAAATTTAAGCTATAAAGTAATGAAATTTAAGCTAGAAAGTAAGAAATGGAAAGAAATGAAAACAAGGAAATTGATTACTCTATGAATATTGAATTGACACCTTCCCTAATAATGGAGCCAAAATGATGTGCGGACTAATTACCCAAGTATTTCTTTGTTTATTATATGTTATTCATTAGTTGTCAACCCATGAGCATAAGCTTTTCAAAGGTTCAAAAATTATATGCATCAATATCCTTAGAGTAAGGTCTTTGTAGCTATGAACATAAATACTTATGCAATAGATCAAATGAAGTTATTATGAATGGAAATAAGGAGTTAAATGGATCTGTAGATATGTACTACTACTCACACATGTACTCACTCAACATAAATATCACACACTTAAATAAAATCACACAACAAAAATAAATGAGGATTAGGATCTTCCTTGCAAATCTTCCCAAGGGGGCCTCCTCATTCAAAAGTGAGTTCCAATCCTACTCTTGAAGCTTTACAATATCTCTTTAGGAAAGTAGCTTTCTCATTAACTTGTTATAGCAATTAAATATTGCTACAATTTAAATATTTACAAAAATATTCAGAATACAACAATGAGAAAAATATCTATATTTCTTACTACTCCCTGCCTAAATATATTTGCAGGGTACATTCTTGTTTCACACCTTAATTATATTCTAGGAAAATACAACAATGAGTAACTACTCCAACATGAGAAACAAATTACAAGTATCTAGTTTCAAATTGATTAGATATGGAAAGTCAAAATCAGCTTGAATATTGTCTTATTCTAATGATAGAAAAACCTACTCAACCGCCTAATAATAAGCTACAATACATCCAAGTTAACTAACTAGGACAACTAGATATTTTGTCTTTTTCTTTGAGCCCCATAGGTAAAAGTTTCCTTTTGATGTGGGCTCATTGTAGGCGGTGTTGTCATGATGCTACAGGTGGGTGGAAGTTCTATGTGCGATTCTACTACGGGCTCTAACATATATGACTATGGGAAAGTATAAGTGCCCAGAAATGACTCCTACTTCATCATGATTCACCCATGTTGCACTCATTCATCTTTAGCTCTCCAAACCTAGTTCACCAAGTTATAGTTGTTTCTTCCTCCATTTGTTGCGGAGTTAGTTATAGGTGTCCATCCGGTGGGTGTAGGAACTTGATTAACCTGAAGTTTATTCTCAAGTTTTTCTAGAACTTCATTTCTCATATTAGAAGCTACTATCACATAAAATAACAAGCATATTAAGTCCTAAAAATGACATATAAGATAAAACACACATATAGTCAAAACTTAGTTCTTATTATAACAATCATAGAGAAGTGTAGACAAAATGGCATGTGAAATCCAGATTAGAGGTCTTAGATGAGGCCAATATCAAGCCAATGTAGGGCCTCATCACACCCCCTACTTAATCTGTTGTTTTTCCTCAAGAAACCTAGTGCATCTTAAATGCACAATACTTCCTAAAATCATAGGGTTCTATAATGCCTATTTGGCCATAACCATAGAAACATCCTCTTGCATTTATTTATTTCCATAGTTATTTTTCTTTCTCTTTGTCTATGGGAACTTCTCCTTTCCAGTCTAGAATGGGATACCAAAAATAGGTGGATGGAATCTCAGGCCTATCCAGTTCTATCTCTTCTTTCTGACCAATTCTATATAGTTATAAACTTTTTTCATGGCCTTTTTAGGTTGAGATGAGAGTATGGTTCCTTATTTTTCAAGTATCTCTATCAACTCCTCCTACCTTGATTTACATGATATAAAATCCTTCCTTCCTTATTTTCCCAAATACTCCAAGTAGTGATTTTGAACTGCAATTTGCCTTTGTCTCTTATCCAGGTAGCTATGTTGTTTGTATGTATAAATTCTACCCATTCTTCCACAATTGCTTCTAGTTCACCACATTCCCCTCTAATCATAAAGGAATTCTTCTTCTCTACTTCCTGATGTTGATCTGCCTCATCTTTTCTCTTCCTTTCATTCATCAAATAATATGTGAAGGCATTGAGGAGGATATCTCCCATGTATAGATTTGGATTCCATTTTACATTATCTTTGATAGCATATTGATGGATATATAATTCACACAACTAGACTGTGTGTCAGGGTCAGACTCTTTATATATAGAAAAGAAGGTTTTTGGGTCATCTACTGCATATGACAGATCATTGTAGATCCTATCATACTTAAACCTAAGCCATTTTTCTTGAAGGTACACAACATATACTCTAGGTGGGGATCTACATTCCCGGATTTGTGCTAGATAGGTCATACATGTTTGTCATTTTCATTTTAAGCCTCTCAATTTTATTTTCATTCTTTTCCACTTTTGAGTTAATCCATCATGTTTTTCTCTTGCCTCTACATAAAATTTAAACCTTTGAACCAATTTTTGAAAGTAATTCTCATCTTGCCCAAATTGTTCTTCAAGAAAAATTAAAACACCAGCCCTCTTACTAGGTTGTTGATATACGGCGGCAATCGGATCAAAATACAAGTATCTATTATTGCCTTGGTGGTTGCATTCTAGAAATGAATAGAGTAACTTGGAGTAAAGATTCATCTTCACCTCCTTCATATTCTCCTTGGTATTCTTTAGCTACGGGTTCCTCTAGAACATCTATTGTAGGTACTTCTTTTCATCTTCCTTATTTTTCAAAGGAACCTTCTAGAGTCTCGGCTACTCTAATTAGGGCATCCAATCCTATTCTCCCTTCTAAGTCTCTTATTATTCTTCTCAACAAGTGTATTTCTTGGATTGTTTGTTCCAAAGTCTGAAATTTTAGATTTTCATATAGTGAAGCTCCATGATCCAGTGAAGGTTTCTTGTTTTCTAATTGTTTTATTACCTATATCTCATCTTCCTCCTTTGGTGCATCTTGGGTGAATTTTTCTTCTCCTTATGGTTGGTCCCCAAGATTTTGTTCCTCTAATTTTTGTGAGGCTCCTCCATTCTTGTCAGTACCATGAAGTCCTCTCATGGATTCTTTCTCAAAATCATCATCTGAGTTACTAGACCATCTTACTATTTCGAACCTTTCCTCTATGATATAGGTATTAGGATCTTTAATTTTATCTAGTTCATCCTCACTTATATCAATGGGTAAGGAGGCTTGTGCTTTTGTGTCCTTATTCTTCTTTATTCTATGGGACCTTCTCGGAGTGTATTTCTTCCTTTTTGTTGCATTAGTAAAGGGTTTATGCTTGGATTCTTTTGAAATTGTTTTTCTTGAGGGAATTTATTCTTAAAAATTCCTTTCCCTTTAGATGAAGGGGTAATAGGGGTTCCTACCTCTTCTCGCAGTCCCTTCCTCTTTGATTATTACTATTAATGGGGTAGTAAAAACCTTTTCTTCTTCAGGTTCAAGGTTGCCTTCTTCAAGAGAGAGAGTTAGTACATGAGGAATTCTTACCTTTGTAATTTATTTTCTTCTTATAGAATAAACTTGTAAATTCCTCATAACTAGAGGTGCTACAAGTAGGCATTCTTTTGGGACTGATTTTACTGACCTATTGTGTCTCAAGGGATTCCTCTTTTGGAGCCAATATGAGATTTCTCCTCCTTCTTCTCATAGTAGTAAAGCTCCTTGTTACGAGTTCACCGGAATCTTCCATTTCTTTCTCTCTTAGAACCCTTATGATATGTCATACCTCTTATGTTTCTAGTTCCTCTCTTTCCTCCAGTTACTCTTCTGGATTTTCTTCCTCTCACTACTCTTCAAGTTTTTCTTCCTCCAGCTAAGGTTAGGGAGATGGATTCCCAACTAGATGATCCCACTTAATTCCAAGTTCAGGCAGTTTTTAGTCCCTGTTTGTCCAACAATCAAATCAAATAGTGATGGGATAGGGCCTTTTCTTCCCCCTTAAGGTACTCTTTTTCTATTCTTTTAGATTGTTCCATAGGTGGTTTATAATGTTTATAATCCTTCTATGTCTCAAATGGTTCAGAAATTTGAACTACGTTGTATAGACCATAGAGTATCTCCCTCACATGTGAGGTATTTTATGATATAGGAAGCTATTTCCCTCCATTTTGCGGGAGGACTTGACCTTGCAAATCATCATTTGGTTAGTCTTACTTTCTCATTTCCTTAACAAAATTGTTTCCTTGTCATGTGTGTATTTGGTCCTGTCCTCCCAATTTTCTATAGTCTAAGGAAGTCCATTTACCTAGCTTACCACTTCTTCGATGAAAAGAAATGTTATTCCTAACACCGTCATTTGTTTCCCATCAAATTTACTAAAGAATTCTTTTTCCACTACCTTTGAATACTCGCCCAATTTCTCGGAAGTATTTAGTCCATTGTGCTTGTTCAAAGACCCTCTAGCTATCCTGGATCATTTCTCAATGAAGTAATGTGAAATGATTCTCTTCGTACCACTGATCCACCCATGGATCTAGTTCTCGCTTACCTTCCTGAAAATGGTTTTTCTTTTCCCTCTTTTTATTCCTCTCAATTTCTCACCCTTGTTTGTATTCCCCTTTCTCGCAAATTTTTTTCTTTTAAAATTTTGATCGAGGAAATATTTAATTGCCCTTGGTCATTATGGGATGGGGAATATTGTTACTTCACAAGCTTCGAGTAGTCCCACAAAGCAATATTTTTACAAAGATCTCATTATCCCCCATGACATGATTGTCACTCGTCCGAGTGAGGGAAAGGTATGACACATACCATTTAGTGTGTGGGTAAATGATTTAATAGGGTGGGCACACTTCTCATGATGTCATGTTAGAATAAGTGATGATTACATGTATATCTCATCAAATACGCATTTATTAGGAAATAATTACTTATTAATTTAAGGATAAGTTTGTACCTTCATGTTATGTTACCTTGTCATTACGTGATTACTAATTTTGATGTGTGATTACTACTTTGTTAGGTTCTTCTCGCTGGTTTTGAATCACATTCTTGTTATATTGAACCTTCATTATGGTTGTAGGTGCTAAAGAAAAACATGATTATATTATTTTGGTTAGATGGTTGGTGATTTGAGGCATGTACTATTATATTTCCTTATGTTGAATGAACTTTTTGTTCAAGACAGAGTATCAATGGTGAAGTCCATTCAAAATTTGGTCGGGATATTCCTCTTTTGGATTCCTCAAAATTGTTGGTGTGTTCTTTGCGGCTATCTTCTAGTTGTTTCGATCTTTGTATTCAGGACCCTTTTTACATTTTCTTGGAAGATCTTGTTTGTAATTTTTGGTGTGCTTTTGATATCATGACTATATGTCTCAAGGTTTCTTATTTTCCTTAGAAATTCCTTCATGCAAGCCTTCTATGAATTGCTCCAGTTTGTGGCGAATGCAAATTATAGCATGCTAATTACTTATTTATTTAAGGATAAGTTCATACTTTCATGATATGTTACCTTGTTATTACGTGATAACTACTTTTGGTGCATTTTTTTATAGAAGGTTCTTACGGCCTTTGTTAGGTGCTTCGCCAGCTTTTTGAATTATGTTCTTTCTTTATTTCACCTTCATTATGGTTACAGTGCTAAAGAAAAACATGATTATCTTATTCTGGTTTGATGGATGCCAATTGGAGGCATGTACTATTCTATTTCCTTGTGTAAAATGAATTGTTTTGTTCAAAATAGAGTACCGGTGATGAAGTCCATTCAAAATTTGGTGGGGATATTCCTCTCTTGGATTCCTCAAAATTGTTGGTGTGTTCTTTGTAGATGTCTTACGGTTGTTCTAGATCTTGATATTCAGGACCCTTTTTACATTTTCTTGAAAGATCATGTTTGCAATTTTCGGTGTGCTTTTGATATCATGACTTTGTGTCTCAAGGTTTCTTATTTTCTTTACAAATTCCTTCATGGAGCTTATGTGAATTGCTCCGGTTTGTAGTGAATGTAAAGTATAGCATGCAACAACCTGAAAAACTTGCACGTTGGACAAATATGAAGATACATGTTATAGGGTAGTATACTTGGAGACTTTTCTTTCCTCGTGTGTGCCCATATGATGCCCCGGCTCATAAAAATGGTGCCCATAGCTCTTGGAAAAATTATTGTAGCGGTCGGGAAGTTTTCCATAGCATCTAGACAAACTTCATGTAGAAACTAGGAATTTTCCTGTAGTAACTTGGAAAAGCTGCCTATATCAACTGGAAAGTTCCTGTAGTAGCCTAGAAAAATGTTTGTAGAATCGGGAAGTTTCCCATAGTAGTCGCACTAAACCTATTTCATTATTTTCCATTATTGTTTCTTTTCCCAACCATCATCGGGTACACGTAGTAATTGAGAAGTTTCTCATAAGCTTTGTGAAGATGCTCTTAGTACCTTTGGAATGGGCTAAAAAATAGTTTCCAAGGTAGGTATTCATGCTTTGAGGGTTCCCCTTATATATATATTCCCCTGAATGGCCAAAGTGAAGCGGTTTTCCATTCAGAGCCCTTTATTCCAGGTTACGGGAAGCCAACATGTTGGTTTTCTACCCAAAAACTACCAATAATGCCCAAAAAGGTTTTCATTGTTGTTTTTACTCTAGCTACTACACCGTAGCAGATTTTTTTATTATGGACCTTATCATGGTTGCTAAAAAAATAATTCCAGTTTGTCAAGGTCCATTTGTAGAATTTAGTCCTTGTCTTCCCATGGAAGGTGGAGGTTGTCCTCCTCTCCTTCTTCAATTACTTCCTTGCCTTTCTAGTTTGACATGAAAGTGTGTTAATCTGATTTGTCATTATTTTGTTGTTGCATAGCTTTCAACACTTGATGGGAGAATTCTTCCTTTGAAATTGGATTCTTGTATAGTTTGAGTCTATGCCCATTAGCGAGTAGTTTGAATCTTATTGGATCAATAGTTCATAGTTGTAATGCACCATTATCAGAGACATGTTCAATCTCATAAGGCCCTAGCCATATGGTTTTCATCTTTCCTTTGTGGTCCTTATATTTAGAGTCAAACAGAGAGCCCAGTCTTCATTGTTGAAGTGCCTTGTCTTGATATATCTATCATGTCATCTTATCCATTGTTGTTGTAGTAGTTCTATATTTTGCAATGCTTTTTGTTTGTATTCATCCAAAGCACTTTGAAGCGCATCAGTCTTTCCTTTTGTGCTTTGGATATCTCAATCCCCAATTCCACTATAGTCCTTAGAGTTTTATGTTCAAAATTTATAGGAAGCATAGGATTCTTCTTGTATACTAGCTCCTATGGTGTGAAGTCAGTTGTGGTTTTCCATGTAATTCTATATGCTCATACGGCTTCATAAATTTGGGATTCCCAGTCTTTACGGGATAGGATGATAGTTTTATTCAAGATGTTTTCTAGCTCCCGATAGGTGACTTCCACCTAGCCATTGGATTGTGGGTGGTATGGGGTAGATTTCTTGTGCTGATTTGATATTATTATACTAGAGAATAAATAAGGTCAGCTATGAATCTGTGGCCCTTAATCGATTACTATTTCTCGTGGCACTCCATATCTAGTGAAAATTTCCTTGTAGAGAAATGTTGCTACCTTTTCATCTCGAGCATTTGTGAGGGCTTTGACTTCTGCCCATTTAGTGACATAATCAATACATATAAGGATGAATTATTTGTTGTTTGATTTGGGATCTAGTGGCCCTACAAATTCTAGCCCCCATTTATCAAAAGGCTCTAGTACCACTTGGGGCTAGAGCAGTTTTTTGTCTAACCATGTAGGTCAGCCCATTCATTGGAACTTGTCATAATGGGTTGTATATCTGATGGCATCTTTATGAAATGTGGACCAATAGTATCCTGTAGTCGAATTTTGATTGTTGCTCGTTTGGCTACAAACTACCCTCCATAAGGTTCATCATGGCATGTTTTAAACACAAGCAACTTCATCTTCTCGAGAGGCACCTCACGAAATATACAATTTGGTCCTATGTAAAAGAGAAAACTAGAAAGTCATGAATACCTACCACATTTTTGAATCAATGCACGTTTTCCCTCAAGGAGAAGTGTTGTGGCAATATTCTTGTAGTAATATAATTTTCTATATCAGCAAACCAAGGTGTGGAGATGGTAAGGGAAAACAAGTGTTTGTCTAGGAAGGAGTCATCCACTATGTCATCTTCCGATTTTTTTGAAGTCTAGATAAAAATTTAGAAATGAAGTTGTCCTTTCTGGTTTATCCATAATGGTTATGTCAAATTCTTGCAATGAAGGAGCCCTGTACCACTCTTCATGAGACATCTAGTTTGTTCATGAGATATTTGATGGCGGCATGATCCATATGAATGAAAAAGGTTAGTCTCGATGTAATGATGAACTTGTTGATTACATAGATGACGGCCAAGAATTATTTTTCGTTCACTATGTAGTTCATCTTTGTTACTGCGCATGTTCTTTCTCCCTGAAATAGATGGCATAGCTAAGAGTCCCATCCTTTTTCCTAATCTTGCACCAAGGGAAGTATCGGATGCATCAATTTGAATGTAGAATGGTAACTTCCATTTAGGTCCTCTTAGTATGGGTGTGGAAATCGGTAGCTTTTTCAATTGATTGAATGTTGTGTCACATTCATGGGTCCATACAAACTCACCTTCTTTGATTAATATAATAATCGGTGGTGCGGCTATCTTGTTGAAGTTATGGATGAACCTTTGGTAGTACCCAAAGCATGTCCTAAAAATATTTTGACATCCTTCTACTTTAGTGGTACGGGAAGGTCTTTGATGACTCGATTTTGTTGGCTCCACTTTGATCCCGTCTTGAAATATGGTGGTCGAGGACAATTCCTTTCATCATGAGCATGTAACATTTCTTGTGGCTTAAGGAAAACTGATTTTCTTGGTATTGTATGAGGACTTTCTCCATATTAGTGAGGCACATCTCGAATGTATCTCCATATACTATGAAGTCATCCATGTAGATTTCTACACAATTATGGGAGAGATCTAAAAATATGCTAAGAATAGCTCGCTAAAAATTTGGAGGAGCATTGAATAATCCAAATGGTAGGACATCATAAGCATATGTGCCCCATGGGAATGTAAATGTGGTCTTATCTTGTTCCTCTGGGGAAATTCAAAATTGGTCGTATCCACTGAAACCATCTAGAAATGCAAAGTATTTCTTACCTGTGAGTGTGTCCAGCACTTGATCAATAAATGACGACGGGAAAAGGTCTTTCCTTATGGTTACATTCATCTCCCAATAGTCTACATAGATATGTCATCATCCTCCTTTCTTTGGTACAATAACCAGTCTTTGAAACCCTTGGCCATCGAAATTGGATAGATAAACCGAACATCTAATAGCTTCTATAATTCTACCTTTACTATTTCCTTCATGGTTGGATTCATTCATCTTTGTGGCTAGCGTATAGGATTGCATTCCTCCTTTATGTATATATGGTGTGTGCATGTATCGGGATGATTCCATACAAATATTTGTAGTCCCATGCAAAATATCCTTTATTTTTATGTCATATGGTGTTCAAGCATATCTCTTTATCTTTAGTTAGTTTTATATTGATACGGAGTGTCTTTCTTGGGATGATCTCTATAGTCTTTGTCGGTTCTACCATTTTTTCTATATTGCTGATTTATTGGGTGTGACTACAACTATGTGGCAAGTAGTTGATGGAATATCCCTTGCTCTCGCTTCACTAGAGTCCTATTTTGACCAAATATTAGAGAATGGGCAATAGATGCATTGTAACTCATCGGGATTTATCTGTTTCTACGATAAGCTCATTACGTAACACATTAGAGATTATAGTATCTTCTTCTTGGTATGCCGGTGTACATGCATGATCTATGGTTAGGATAGGACATAGAGGTGGCTAGTTCTCTTCCTCGTCTTCAAAACAGAATGAATTATCTTTATCTTGTGATAGTTGAGTGGGGGTACATTTCAATTTCTTGGTGATATTTCCATTCGTGATTCTCATATTCGTAGATCCGTAGCTGATTAGTGCATGTGGTGAGCCATGGTTTTCCTAAGATCGAGAGGATATCTTTCCAAATTTTATTTTGGCTAATACACAATAAAGTCTTACGGATATTCCCATGAGTCTACTAAAATGACCAAGTCTTCTATAATGTCTTCGGGTCGGACGGTAGATCTATCTTCCATTGCAGCATTTTGGATGTAAGAGGAATGTTACGTAAGTTCATCTTGGTCATTTTTTCCATATTCATCACATTAATGGTAGCTCCTAAATCAATCAAAGTATTGTGAACTCGTTACCCTTTGATTTGAAAAGCAGTTACCCAGGACAACACAGGTCTGAATATTTTTATGGTAAAACCTTTCCTAACATTATCTCTACTAATTTCCCGATGACATGTATTGTGTTAGGATATTTATTCTTCCTTTCTGGCTTCCTAAGGAATATATATCTAACTATCTTGGAGTGTATGGGAACATATTTGATGGCTTACAAGAGGGGATCTTGAAACAGATATTCTTGAACTGGATTAATAAATCAAACTCGGGATCAACGAGGATTACATTGGATATTTAGACATTACGGGAATGGTGGTGAGGTTGTCTCTACATTTTCTTTATTTATTGGTTCCGATTCTCTTATGGTTGTGGGGTGGAATGGTCAATTGGAGTCTCTATTGTTGTTTCCTTTATTATGGGTGAGGTTGGTGGTGGGATAATTCTTCCTAAATGGAGGTGGAATTCATTGATGTCCACGGTATAGGTGGGGTAATGCGTTATTTCAGTAGTACATCTTGGTTGAGCCAACTTATTTATGGGGTTTTGTACGGGTTATGAAGGTATTTGAGCTGGTATTTTTGTTAGTTGTGTGTTTGGCATTATGGTAGGAGGTATTTTTTTATGTGGGAATCCACCTTGTTGATTTCCCCATTTATGTTTCCCTCTCCATGGTTTCTCGCCATGGATTTACAAAATTTTGTGGACCTTGAGGTGGTTGAGTATGCCATGTTTGGTTCCAAGGTGGTTTGTAAGGTGGTTGCCATGGTTGGGTTGGATTTTTAGGATTTGAATGGGGGCATTATTCCATTGGTTTGAAGGATGTGGGTGTTACATGGGCCAATTTGATATTGAAGGGTTGTGGGCATCCATGGATTGTTCTATTTGGGCATATGATTTGCATTTTATGGATTAAAGAATGCAAAATGTAAAAATTATGAGTTTGGTCCCTGTTGTCCACTCAAAATTCCCTGCTCTGATGAAAGTAAAAATTTCAAAATTTTGAGTTTAAGTGTTTTCTCTAATGTACCGAAGTCGTGAAATTGAGAAAAGTCTGCAGTTTTGGGTCATTTTGTGTGTGTTTCGGGCCTGTCGGACATTTTTGTCCCAACTGTCCCAAGTTCTGAAGTGCGCTCTGTTCCCCGATCGGCTGAAATCCCCGAAGTTGTTCCATTTTCGGGCCCGTCGGAGCTTTTCGTCCCAACTGTCCCAAGTTCAAAATTGCGCTCTGTTCCCCGATCGGCTGAAACACCCGAACCGCGTACTTCGCTCTTTCATGTTCCAAGTGTCCCAAACTTTTTGTGCGAGTTGTTCCATTTTCGCCCAAACCGCCCGAGTCGCGTACTTAAGAACTTTTTGTCCCAAATGTCCCAAGTCAAAAAGTGCAAGTTGTTCCATTTTCGGCCGAAACACCCGAACCGCGTACTTCGCTCTTTCATGTTCCAAATGTCCCAAAGTTAATTCTGCAAGTTGTTCCATTTTCGCCGAAATGCCCAAACCGCGTATTTCGCGTACTTGCGTTCCAAATGTCCCAAACTTTTCCGGACTCATTGTCACCTTTTCGGCCGATTCGCCCGAACCGCGTCCTTCGCGCGTTTTCGTCCCAGATGTCCCAAAATGCATTTGTGCGTCTTCTCCCTGTTTCGCCGAATCGGCCGAGCCGCGTGTTTCGCGCATTCACGTCTCACATGTCCCAAGTGAACCAAGTGTCATTCGTACCAGTTTTTGCCGCTCTACCCGAATATCCTGCTTATTCAAATTGGTGGGTATGCATTAAATGCGCATTGATCACCCTTCTCTCTCAGTCAACGGCCAACACGTCAGTCCCTCGTGGCAGAGACATAGCTGAGGCGTTAAGGAAATTCAAGCAGCGGATTCTGAAGTCGGTGGGTCCCTCTCAGTGACTGGCCACCTGTCTTCTTCTCCTTGTTCTTTTCTCTTCTTCCCTTTCTTTTTCCATTTTCTTTGTAAGAAGTTAAGGTATTGCGATTGGCGGTCCTTAACTGTTCTTGGTTAAAGAAGCGGTTACGAAGAGTAACTGATTTGTAAGCTATATAATGGCCTTCCTTACGCCATTCAGAAGAAGAGGAAGAACTTGGCTTATTTTCTGAAAAGTGTAAATATATCATAAAGAAATCAATACAGAAGGACTTTCCATTCTTTGTCTATCTGATCTCTGTTATTCCTAAACTTTCATTTATTTTCTTTGTGAAGATCATTTGTCTCAAGTTCATTAGTCTTTCCGATTGCATACTCTTCGACTTTGCAAGCATGGTGATCTTGTATAACCAAGAAGGAACTTTGTGTCCTTGATTAATGAGTCTGTGTTATGTTAAGAAACTTTGTGTTCTAGCAGATGTTGTTTATAGAACTGTGTCTTTGAATTCCATCTTATTTATCCGATACAAATGATCTTGTTTCAATTCACTGTGACTTCGCATACATAAAGAATTACTCTGATATCTATAATTCTGTATGTTGCCTTTCTGCTCTCTCCCGTACTCTCATTTCCTCAGTCCTTTTTGTAATTGATGATCTTCATAGAAAACACTTTCGTAATATCCAAGTTTAACCAATGAGATCATGTCTTGTACATTTGTAAATAGGTTCATTTCGAATAAGGGAACCTCTCCCATTAAAGAGGAGGGACTTCTTGTCCCCCGATTGTTGCTCTTCTTAAAAGTCCTATGTGACGACCAACAGTCCCATACCTAGATATGATGGTCTTGATAGCCATGGTTTCCTTTATACCACATAGAACACTTGGTCTCCATACCCTTCAATGGTGTGTAGCTCTACAAATGTTAGATCCTCACCGTGTGATGTTTGTTACTTTATCTTTCACCACTTGGCATTTGCAATCATCCTACTTCTTTCGACAAACAGGAGAGATAGATTGTGAGAACTTGGTCCATTGCTTCTTTCTTTTGTCTAGTATGTAATGAGTCCGATTGCATGGCCATATAAGCGATGATTTCCATCTTCATATATCACATTAGATTACTTACATCAGTCTTTGAGATCTCATTGGCTATAAAGGGCAGCATTTTATTGCTCTATGTTTTTCCTAGTGTTGAGCATGAGTAGTTCTTTGTGATCTGTTCTATCTCTTTAAAGGCTAGTTGTGATATATCTCCTCCAATCATGAGATCCAATTATTCTAGAAAATTGTCTCAAATTATTTTCAAAAATACCATCTTGAGCATGTCTAGGTTGAGATTAGTCTGTTTGAATTTCTGAGACTAAAATTGAAGCATTTCATGGGATCCTCTAAGGATTCATCCCCATCTTGAGCCATACGGAATATATCATTCCTCCTAAAGTTCCTGCCTTTTCCATAATCTTGGTATTTGGCCATAAAAATTTTCCTCCCAATTATTGATATTATTACCTCCCATTCCCATGAACCATCTCAAGGTTGAGTCTTTCAACATAGCTAGAAAGAGTTTCAGCTTATGTTCATCTTTCCAATAGTCATAACTTTAATGTAGTACATAAAACTTGAACAAGAACGTATCCGGATCTTCCTTGAGTGTACGTCTAAAGTTGGGCAAGGTTGAGGTGCGATATTCTTCATGATAGTATCTTCTTCTTCCTCGGTGATTAGGAATTCGAAGGTAGTAGCAGCATTCGGTCTCATCTTTCTATCTAAGTAGCATTTCTATCTCTTCTTTTATTATTTGATTCTCCATCCATATTAAACTTCCTTCTTATATGAACACCACAAGTCTTCAAGATTTGGTCTTCAAATTCTATATCATCTTCTTCTCTCGAAATGATAGTATCTGAGATACCTTGGGTGTGGGATTCTTAGTGGAAGTTTTTGCAGAGAAGTTCATGTATTGTTCGAAATGGATATAATGTTTCTTCATTGAGTGTGAAACTCGTTCATCTCTTCTTCTTGACTTCTTTCTACCAATGCAACGGAAATCTCTTTTTCTTCTTTTTCTTCTTGTATTCTCTGCAATGATTTTTTTGCCAATCTCCTTTTCCTTTGTGTTTAGGTGTATGCTTCATCGGTGGCAATGGGAAAATCCTAAGCTGCTATGGGCAATGGTGTTGTTACTGAACGTGGCAGGAATATTCCAAGAGAGTCTCTTTATCTATGCATAAAAAGGGTATCATCTCCTTTTTTGCCTTTCCTATATTTTTTTTGTATTTTCCTAAGCCTAAGTTGCAGAAAAAAAAATGTGCAAGAATGTAAATCTTCTACTAGAAAGCATGGATCTTATCACTAGAAAGCGGAAATGAAATCAAGGAATTTAAGCTAGGAAGTAGGAAATTTAAGCTAGAAAGTAGGAAATTGAAAGCAGAAAATTTAAGTGGAAATAAATGAAATTTAAGCTAAAAAGAAGGAAATGGAAAGCAATGAAAATAGGGAAATGGATTACTCTATGAATACTTTTGAATTGACACCTTCCCGAAAATGGTGCCAAAATGATGTGTAGAATAATTACCCAAGTATTTCTTGGTTTATTATATGTTATTCATTAGTTCTCAACCCATGAGCGTAAGCTTTTCAAAGGGTCGAAAAATTATATGCATCAATATCCTTACAAAGAAGGTCTTTGTAGCTAGAAAAATAAATACTTATACAATATATCAAATTAAGTGTTTATGAATGGAAATAAGGAGTTAAATAGATCTGTAGATATGCACTACTATTCACACATGTACTCACTCAACATAAATATCACACACTTAAATAAAATCACATGACATAAATAAATGAGGATTAGGATCTTCCCTGCAAATCTTCCCAAGGGGCCCTCCTCATTTAGAAGTGAGTTCTAATCCTACTTCTAAAGCTTTACAATATTTCTTTATGAAATTAGCTTTCTCATTAACTTGTTGTAGGAATTAAAAATTTCTATAGTTCAAAGATTTACACAAATATTCGAGAATACAACAATGAGCAAAATTCTATATTTCTTACTACTCCCCGCCTAAATATATTTGGAGGGTATGTTATTATTTCACACCTTAATTCTATTCTAGGAAAATACAACAATAAGCAAATACTCCAACATGGAAAACAAATTACAAGTATCTAGTTTCAAAGTGATTAGATATGGATAGTCGAGAATCAGCTTGAATATTGTCTTATTATAATGATAGAACAACCTACTCAACCACCTAACAATAAGTTACAATACATCCAAGTTAACTAACTAGGACATCTAGATATTTTGTCTTTTTCTTTGGCTCCATAGGTACAAGTTTCCTTTTGTTGTGCGCTCAATGTAGGTGGTCTTTGTCATGATGCTACGGGCATGTTGGAAGTGCTCTGTGTAGTTCTACAAGCTTTCACATATATGTCTACGAGCAAGTAGAAGTTCCTAGAAATGAATCCTACTTCCTCGTGATTTACCCATGTTTCACTTGTTCATCTTCATCTCTTCAAACCTTGTTCACCAAGTCATGGTTGTTTCTTCCTCCTTTTACTACGGGTTGGTTGTAGATGCCCATCATAGTGGCTACAGTGGGGCTAGTAGATTTTGTTGAGTTGTGGAGCTCAATTACTTCATATTAGCATGTAATGTAAAACTTGCTAGAAAACACAATAACAATCATCGGTTAGGAGGGACCAGAATCGGTCACCTAGGACCGACATCATCGAGAAAGGAGGAAGCGCATCGGTTAGGGAGAACCAACATTGGTTACCTGTGTGAGGATGTTTTAATTAACTCTCTGGAATTAGATCTATTTTTAGCATTAAAGTATATCTACTGATTTCAATTGCATGGCTAAGTTCCCTAAGTCTATAAATGACTATATAAGCATAAAATATAGGGTTTAGAAGTAAGTATTAACAAGAATTAAGAACTTGCAAAATTTGGTGAGAGAGAATTCTTAGTGATGAATAAAAAGTGTGAGAGAAAGAAATCTTGTACATCCGAGAGGTGTGGAAGATTGTAAATATTCATTGTATATCTTGTCAAATATTTGGATAATATATTACCTTGTTTCTTGGTGGACGTAACCCACACTAGGTGAACCACGTTAAATATGGTGTTGATTTATGTATCTTGTTTTGTATATTTCTTCCGGTATAATATCCATTTTTATTTACATGTATGCTTAGATCGATATATTATCTGCATAATCGGTGTGCTAACCCCAACCACTTTGGTATCAAAGCTTTGTTTGAGGGTTTTGTGTGTTGAAAAATTTACTCATGGAGGGATTTCGATTGAGTGGGAGCTACTGAGAAATGGTAGAAGGAAACAAATACAAGGTAGAGAAATTTGGCGACCGAAATTATCAATTATGGAAGATGCAAATTGAGGATTATTCTGTGTGACAAAGAGATTTATATTTCTTGTTGGATGAGAATTCTAGACCTAATGAAAGGCTTTGGGATATATAAGATTGAGCCTAGAAACATCTATGCATTCCAATATTACATAAGCGAATTCTACTATAGGGTTAATGAAATCTCTTGCTAATTTATATGAAAAACCTAGTGCTTCAAATAAATTTTATTAGATGAAGAAACTATTTAGTTCTAAGATGCATGAAGGTGGATCTGCATATAGTCATTTGAATGATTTCAAATCTATTGTTGATATACCATTTGATGATGAATTTGAATCACTTTTATTATTATGTCCTTTGCACGATAGTTGGAATAACTCGGTGATGGTTGTTAGTAATACAACATCTAATAATAATATTTTGAAGTTTGATGATGTAGTTAGTATAATCTTGAATGAATAAATTCACGGGAAGAGTACCGAGGAATCATCATCTAGGAAAGCTTTGAATGTAGAAAGTAAAGGCGGGTAGAAGGAGAGATCTAAGAATAAGAGTAATAGGAAATCAAATTCAAGGGATAGTAGATCTAAATCCAGAAGTAAGGGAATTACTTGTTTGAAATGTGGAAAGAAAGGACATGCAAAGAAATATTGTTGGTCAAAGGACAAAGAGAACCAACAACCAGAAAAAGGTAAAGAATAAATTCTTGTTACATTAGAGGTAATGCAAGATACTCTTATTCTTTCTTTAGATAATAGAATTGAATCATGGGTTTTAGATTCAGGAGCTTCTTTCCATGGAACCCCTAATAAGGGTTATTTCAAAAATTATGTCCAAGGAAATTTTGGGCATGTTTATTTGGGTGGTGATGAACCGTGCAAAGTATTACTTGGTAAAGGGAAGTTCATCTAAAATTGCGAGAATGGAAATAAATGGGTATTGAAAGATGTGAGCCATGTGCCAAGCACGAAAAGGATTCTTATTTCTACAGGGCAACTAGGTGAATCTGGTTTCATGATTACTTTGACATGAGACTCTTGGAAAGTCACCAAGGGTGCTTTTTTTGTGGTTAGAGGTAAGAAGGTAGGAACATTATATTTATCTACTTGTGTTATTGATTCTTTTTTTGCATTATCTACTTCAGATTCAGATGCATGCATGTGGCATAACCGGTTGGGTCATATGAGTCAAAAAGGAATGCAGATCTTAAAGGCTAAGGGTAAGTTATCAGATTTGAAAGATTTAGATCTTGATTTTTGTGAGCATTGTATCTTTGGAAAGCAAAAGAGAGTGAGATTTCTCAAAGTTGGGGAAACTAAGAAGGAGCAGAAATTGGAGCTTGTACACTCAAATGTGTGGGGACTAGCTCAGGTAGCTTCTCATGGTGGATCCTAGTATTATGTTACTTTCATTGATGATGCTACAAGAAAGGTATGGGTTTATTGTATTAAACATAAATCTGATGTTTTTGAGACTTTTAAAAGATGGAAAGACCTTGTTGAGAATGAATCAAATTCAAAGTTAAAGTGCCTTAGATCTGAAAATGGTGGTGAATATTGTAGCAAGGCTTTCAATGATTATTGTTTAGTGAATGGGATACATAGAGAAAGAACGGTTCCAAGAACACCACAGGAGAATGGTGTTGTAGAAATAATGAACAAGAAAATCATGGAATGTGCTAGAAGTATGAGGATACATTCTGGATTGCCTTTGCAGTTTTGGGCAGAAGCAGTTGATACAACGGTTTATTTGATTAACCATGGGCCTTCAAGTTCACTAGATGGAGGAATACCAAAGGAAGATTGGACCGAAAAAGAGGTAGATATTTTTTTCTTAAATTTTTTGTTCAGAAGATTTTGTGCATGTTGATAAGGAAAATAGGAAGAAGTTGGATGCAAAATCCAAGAGATGTAATTTCATTGGTTATGGATCTGGTGATTTCGGATTTTCATTTTTGGGATTTAGATAATTCTAAAATTATTAGGAGTTGTGATGTTGAATGGAATGAAAAGAGAATGTACAGGATCAAATTTTGGTACCCAAGGATGAACCGGTTGAGAAGTTTGTGAATGAAAATGAACTCTTGAATTTAAAAGTATTCTCGACAGGTTACATAGTGCTTAGGTGTCGATTGATGATCCATAGGGATCCAAAAAAACACACCACTTCATCAGTTCCATTAGCACCAAGAAGGAGAAATAAGAAAAGTGAAAAAAATGAGGTAAACGAAGGTTTTGGATAGAACCATTGCTCTGTGCAGAGCAGCAGTTTCAGAACCACCACCCTACGGGGTGGCGGTCTTGAGACCTTTGGTATGCACGGGGTGGCGATCTTGACACTTTCAAACAAAAAGAAGAATGGAATGTGAGTGGAAGTGTTCTTCAAGCACATAGCCATGTCTCTTCCCTTCCTTTCCCTTTCACATCCTTCAGTGCATGTGAGGACATGGGAAGGCCTATAAATACATGGAAGGAGCAAGAGAATAGACATTCGAAGGAAAATCAGAATTTAATGAGAGTAGTGAGCAAGATATTCATTGTTGGAATGGAATTGTAGGAGCAAGGTGTAGAAATAGAGCAAGTAAGTAATTGGAGAGAAGGTTTAAATTGTTTCTTCTTTTCATACTTATTCTAATCTGTAATTGTCTATGTTAGACCAATAAAAGTGGGAAGAAAGAGTAGTTTCCCTTCCCGACTGGTTTTCCTCCTTAGAGGTTTCCAGGATAAAACATGTTGGTGTTGAAGTTTGAATTATTTTCCTTCTCTTTAATTTCCTTTCTATAACACTAGATAATCAATCACGAAGCTCTAATATTTAAGCAAATCTTTCATTTTCCAGAGTTGAAAGTAGAACAGCATAATTGTATGATTCATAGAGTTCTAAAGTAGAAGTTTACGGATCATGTTGGTATCGAGCTGATTATATATCCGGGGATGTGGTATTCAAATATTTCTTATGATTTTTTCTTATAGTGACAAGGTCCAAAGGTGAATAAGTTTTACCTTATGAGCTAGACATTTCTACGAAGAAGTGGAAACATCGAATTTGATTTAAAATGGAGGAAGAGAACTTGGTCCGTATAGTTGAGATGCTAGAGACCATGATGGATAGAATGTATAGAAAATAAGAAGAGATTTCATATCTGCAAAAGACAGCTTCAGATAAGCAAGATTCCATCAACTCAAAGTGGTTCAAGCACTAGCCAAAAAAATCAGTATTGGAAAGAGCCATGAAGAGGGAGAATGGGAAGAGCATGAAGACACACCAATTGCAGGTGAGAAGGTAAAATCTGCACATACACCTTTTAAAGTTAAAACGAAAGTGGAAATAAAGAATTTTGAAGGACAAGTAGATGCAAAATTATTGGATAAATGGCTAAAATAGTTGGAAGTCTATTTTAGTGTGCATAATGTCATTGAGGCACAAAGGGTCACCTTTGCATGTCTCAAAATGGAAGGTCATGCTCTGGTTTGGTGGGAAACCCATCTAGCCACTTGTGAGAAGAAGAAACATCCTATTGTTAGTACTTGGAAAGGTTTTAAAGAATTGATAAGAGCTAACTTTTATCCTATTGGCCATAAGAATAACATGATGATTAAGTGGCAGTACTTTAGATAGGGCAGCAGTCAAAGCATGCAAGACTACACTACGGAATTTCGAGAGACAAGCCATGTTGCTTAATATGGACTTGGAGGATGAGGACATTCTGACCAAATATTTGGGAGCACTTCACACTCACCTTCAGAGGAAGGTAATCTATACGAAGCCCAAGGATCTCAACGAAGCTTGTGTACAAGCATACTACATTGATGATGAGAAGAAGCAAGGAGAAATAGAGCCAAAGGAGACTAGTCAACAGAACAGCAAGACAAAGAACATGGGAAGACAAGTAGCAGAGGGAAATGGAAAGATAAACATGTCACTACTGCTTTCCATACTTGTAAATATCCTAAGAATTTCTGTAAGAATTGTGATGTAAATGGACATACTAACGCCACATGTTGGAAGCGCATCTGGAATTGCACCCAAAGCACCGAACCAAGGATTCCAAGAAATCCATGGCCACTGTGAAGATAGAAAGAGAGGTAGAGATTGAGGATTATTCAAATGTAGACGAGAGGCTAGGATGCATGGCCACTAACATGTACGGGGCAGCAGAAGAAGAAAAGATGAGTAAGATATTTCAAATGAGAATCGAAATCAAGAAGACTAAGGTAAACGCTTTAGTAGATTCTGGTTCTCAGTCAAATTTGATTTCTGATGCGGTTGTAGAACAGCTTGGCCTAGAGACTTACACACATCCACATCCATACCCACTGGGATGGGTGAAGAAGGGTGTAGAAATACAAGTTACAAGGAAGTGTAAGTTTTAGTTTGGGATAAATACCCAATACATAGATGTATTAGAGGTTGATATTATTCCACTTGATGCATTTGACGTGTCTTAAAGTCCTTACTGTATGCCAAGGATGTTGTGTTCACAAGGAGGGAGAACCAATATAGATGGATCAAGGATGGAGTCAGTTTTAACATCCGAGCACACCAAAGAAAATCAAAGAAGGCTATGGTAAGTGCCAACCAAGCACCAAGACTTATTTAGGAAAATCATCAATTTTGTTTTCTTTCATTGGAAGAAAAGCAAAATGGACATGAGAGCATGGATATTTCTAACCAAAGGATGGAGAATTTGGATAGCACTTGTCAGTTTTTATAGAATAAGCCACCACAGGAACCGCTCATTCAAGGAGCAAAACAAACTTTCGCTATGCAGTCACCATATCTACCTACGGATTCTTGGACTGACCAGTGTGGGTAGTAAGAAGAAGAGGAGATACAAGGAACGATGGTGACTATAGCAGAAGCATACTTGGAGAGGATTCATCTAATCCATCTCAAGAGATAAAGACAAGAAAGGACTAAACCACTATAGTATGGGACCTTCGCCATACTTGAGCAAGTTGGAGAAGAAACCTTGAGCCATACTTCATGCAGATGCACATGATAATAAGTTACAAGAGCTCGCATCCACTAATGCCATATATGCATGACAAAGAAGGAAAGATACATAAGTTACCTTCTAAAGAGGATTATACTTGAGGCATCTTAGAGGAGGATGTAGCACTAGAAACCAGAGATCCATAGGAGTCTTGGCAGGTTGGACAAGAGAAGACACCAAGGCAGACCCAGTGGTACTCGAATGAGCACGAGAGGAAGTTGATTCCTCTACCACTCCACCACTAATATTTTGTGGGACCAAAAGCCTCCTAAGTAGGGGAGGTATGATCCATAGGGATCCGAAAAACACACCACTTCATCAGTTCCATCAGCACCAAGAAGGAGAAATAAGAAAAGTGAAAAGAAATGAGGTAAACGGAGGTTACGGGACAGAATCGCCACTCGTGAAAAGTGGCGTTTCACAACTTCCACCTTATAGGAAGTGGTCCTGAAAATATCACCCATCCATGGCAAAGTGGTCCCGATACCACCGGTCTTCATAGGGTAGCGGTCGACACTTTCAAACGAAAAGAGGAATGGAATGCAAGTGGACGCGTTCTTGAAGCGCCCAACCATGTCTCTTCCCTTCCATTCCCTTTCACATCCTCTAGTGCATGGGAGTACATGGGAAGGCCTATAAATGCATGAAAGGAGCAAGAGAATAGAAATTCGAAGGTTAATCGGAATTTAATGAGAGCAAGTGAGTAAGATCTTCAGTGTTGGAATGGAATTGTAGGAGCAAGGTGTAGAAATAGAGCAAGCAAGTAATTGGAGAGAAGGTTTACATTGTTGCTTCTTTTCATACTCATTATAATCTGTAATTTTCTATGTTAGACCAATAAAAGTGGGAAGAATGAGTAGTTTCCCTTCCTGACTGGTTTTCCTCCTTGGAGGTTTCAGGATAAAAATTGTTAGTGTTGAAGTTGAATTATTTTCCTTCTCTGTAATCTCCCTTTATAGCACTAGATAATCAATCACGAAGCTCTAATATTTAAGAAAATATGTCATTTTCCAAAGTTGAAAGTATAACACCATAATTGTATGATTCGTAGAGTTCCAAAGTAGAAGTTTACGGATTAGTTGACCCTGACCGATGTGCAGCGGTTAGATGAACCGGTATCAGTTATAGAAGATCCAAACTAGCATCAATTACCAAAGCGACATCGTTAGAGGTGGACCGACGTTAATCATTGACAGATTTGGATATGAATGTCTAGGAGGTTCAGATTGAGCCTCTGGTACCCCAAACTCCTGTGAGAAGGTCACAAATGGTAAGTAAACCTCCAGAAAGATTTACACCTTCTCTATTTTATTTATTATTGACTGATAATGGTGAACCAGAAAATTTTGAAGAAATGTAGGATAAGACCCATGTTAATGGGAGCATGTCATGGATGAGGAGATGGATTCCTTGGAATAGAACTAGACTTGGGATTTGGTTAAGTTTCTAGCAGGTAAGAGGACATTGTAGAATAAGTGGGTTTATAGGATTAAAGAAGAAGATGGTGGATAGAAAAGATACAAGGAAAGGCTTGTAGTAAAGGGATTTACACATAAATCAGGTATTGACTTTGGTGAAATATTTTCTCTGTTGTTAAAATGAATTTTATTTGTATTGTATTGATTTTAGTTGCAGTAGAAGATTTACATTTAGAGAAACTATATGTAAAGATGGTTTTCCTTCATGGTGATTTGGATGAAGAGATTTATATGCAGAAGTCACTTGGGTATGAAGTCAAGGGTAAGGAGAAATTAGTGTGCAGGTTGAAAAAGAGTTTGTATGGGCTCAAGCAAGCTCCAAGGAAATGGTACATGAGGTTTGATAGTTTTATGCATGAGCATAGTTACTTGAGATGTGAATTTGACCATTGTGTTTATTTCAAGAAGCTTGAAAATGGGAGCTATATTATTTTTTTATTGTATGTGGATGATATGCTTATTGTAGGATCTAGTATGTAGGAAATTAGTGAGCTTAAGAGAAAGCTAGCTCACACATTTTCTATGAAGGATTTAGGAGTTGCAAAAATAATCCTTGGCATGCAAATACATAGAGACAGGAAAAATAAGAAATTTTATTTGTCTCAGGAGGATTATATCTACAAGGTGTTAGAAAGGTTTAACATGCAGAATGTAAAACCTGTTAGTACACCTATGGTTGGACACTTCAAATTGAGCAAAGATCAGTGTCCATCATCACAAGAGGAGGTCAAATACATGACATGAGTACCATATGCTTCAGAGTTGGGATTCTCATGATGTTATGGTTTGTACCTGGCTAGACATTGCACAAGTAGTGGCGGTTGTGAGTAGATATATGGCTAATATAGGTAAAGAGCATTGGAAATAAGTCCAATGGATACTCAGGTATTTGAAAGGGACATCTAGCATGCAGTTATGCTATGGAGGTTTGGATATTTCATTGTGTGGTTATGTTGATTCAGATATGGTTGGAGATCCGGATGTAGGAGGAGCACTCTTTGGATATATTTTCATAGTAGGTGGGACGGAAGTTAGCTAGATTTCAAGATTGTAAAAGTTTGTGGCTTTGTCTACTACAGAGGTAAAGTATGTTGCAGCTAGAGAGGCTAGTAAGGAAATGATATGGATGAGTAGGTTCATGGAAGAGTTGGGAAATGAGAAATATGATTGTAAACTGTTTAGTGATAGTCGTGAGTACAATTTATTTGGCAAAGAACTCAGCATTTCATTCAAGAATGAAACACATTCAATTGAGGCATCACTTCATACGTCGGGTATTGGTGGATCCACGGTTGAATCTGGAAAAGATTCATACAAGCAAGAACCTTGTGGATATGCTAACAAATCCATTAGCAAATGAGAATTTGGTGCTAGAATCCACTGTTGGTCTTCAAGTTTGAGACTTGAAGAGGAAGAAATAAAGTTAAGGAAGGATCCAAGAATGATGTTGTATAGGTATGGTGTAGTAATTAATCTCCAAGTGGGAGATTGTTGAGTTGTGGAGCTCAATTTCTTTATATTAGCATGTAATGTAAAACTTGCTAGAAAACATAGAAGTCATCGGTTAGGAGGGACCAGCATCGGTCACCTAGAATCGACATCGATTAGGGGAAGGAAGAAGCGGCATCGGTTAGGGAGAACCGACATCGGTTACTTGTGCAAGGATTTTTAATTAACTCTTGGGAATTAGATCTATTTTTAGCATTAAAGTATACATATTGATTGTAATTGCATGGCTAAGTGCCCTAAGTCTATAAATGACTATATAAGCATAAAATATAGGGTTTAGAAGTAATTATTAACAAGAATTAAGAATAACTTAAAAATTTTGGTGTGAGAGAGAATTCTTGGTGATGACACAAAAGCTTAAGAGAAAGAAACTATCGTACATCCGAGAGGTGTGGAAGATTGTATATCTTGTCAAAGCTTTGGATAATATATTTCCTTGTTTCTTGGTGGACGTAGCCCACACTAGGTGAACCAAGTTAAAACGGTGTTTATTTATGTCTCTTGTTTTGTATATTTCTTCCTGGTAGAATATATGTTTTTATTTACATGTATGCTTAGATCGATATATTGTTTATACATGTTGGTGTGCTAACCCCAATAGATGCAGTACTTGATTAACTTGAATCTTATTCTCAAGTTTGTATAAAACTTCATTTCTCATATTAGAAGGTATTATCACATAAAATAACAATCATATTAAGTCCTAAAAATGACATAAGATAAAACACACATATAGTCAAAACTTAGTTCTTATTATAACAATCATAGAGAAGTGTAGAAAAAATGGCATGTGAAAGCCATATTAGAGGTATTAGATGAGGACAATGTCAAGCCAATGTAGGGCCTCATCAACACTCCCAAAAATTTATAATCTTATATTTAGAGAAAGTCCAAAACTATATTATAGGGTCCATACCATATGGACGATCGTAAGAGAGTTTTTATTATTACACTAGGCCGATTCCAACTACAGCTTTTAGTTTTGAGACATCATTAGGTTCATATCTCCATATTCCATTACTTTACACACCCAAAAATTCCTGGATCCATCTACTTTTAGCTAATTTCACTCATCATCTTGTGTTCTTAAGTTCATATCATATCATATACATTAGTTGTAACAATTAATGTGTTATGATATTACATAATTAATGTTGGAAGTTAATTAATCATAATAACCTCATGTAGTTCCCCTTACATCCTTTCACCGTGTTTACCTCAATAAACCTAGATTTAACATTTAATAAGGGTGTAAACATTTTGGTGAACCTAACTTGTGACTCAATCTTTACATCAACCCTAGTTACCTTAGGGTTCATCTTTTCCATATTGTTCTATGATTCTTTTTATAGGCCTCCTTATTTTATTTTTGGTTGCCATAATGGCTTCCTTTCATGATCAAACCATATCATTCCTTTAATACCTCAAGTGAAACCCCATATGCAAGGATGTGCTCCTTAAAAATTTGATAATACTCATATTCATCATAATGAGAATGTTCAATGTGCTCTTCAAAAGGTTCTCACTTTCAATAGTGATGATCCTTCTACTGCAACTCCTCCTTAACCACTACTTAACAATGGGCTTCATCTATATGTTCATGTCTTTATTCACAAAACTCTTGTAAAACATTTCATGTTTGACACAAAAGCAAGCCTCAATGTTTGTAACCTCTCTTTTATCCATGGTTTAGGTCTTTTTGTTAAGGATCTTTCTCCTTCTCATGGTAGCATTCACAGATCTAACAATTTACCTCAGCAAGTCTTGGAAAATATGACCATTCCAATCACTATTGGCCCAAATACCTTTGACACTCTCTATTTTGTTGTCCTTAATGATCCTAACAATAATCTCCTCCTCAGGATCCCTTAGTTATATGTTACACATATCACCTTAGCACCTTCTAGTTGAACATTTTCTCATCAAGGCTCTACTTATCTTTACAAATGGGACCCTTCCCATTTTGAGTTTTATTCTCTATGGAAACAACCATATATTAAAAATCATACCCCATCTCTTCCTATTGTTTCATCTAGATGAAAATTCATGTCTTTACCCTATGCTCCACATATTGTGTTGAAACATTTACTTTTGTACAACCTCATGTCTCTCCCTTCACTATTTGAGGTTGATATGAGTGAACCTTCTAGAAATAAATTCAATGCTCATACTAATTATAACTATCATAGATGCATTATGCACCATACTAACATATGTGTTAAAATTCACCATGTTAAACAATATATTCTTGATACACATGCTTTTCAATGGGATATCCTTTCTATATCCACTATGACATCTGCTCTTTCCACACATTCATATCAATCACTCAATTTAGTCCCTCCAATTGTTTCTCGATTCTTCCTTTCATAGCCACATCTATTGTCTCATTGATGTTAGAGGCATCTCATATTCCACTTCAAAATGTCACCATGACTATGGCTTTCAAATTGATTACTTGGAACAATTCCATATACATATCAAATTCTCATACACCTTTTGAGTTTTACAACCACATTGACACTACACTTGATACCCAATTTCCAAGTTCCACTTTAGCAATTATGTCTCTTATTGATACACATCATCTTATGGTTCCTTTTGTAGATATCATGACACTATATACACTTCTACACTCTATTTTTATGGGTTCTCCTATCTCTACTGATTTACATACATTTGAAACCCTTGTTAGGGATTTACATGACTATATCTTATAATTACAACAAGGTCACTCGATTTTCTCATACATCGGTCCCTATTCAATTGATTTTTGACACATCTACACCCACTAAGGAAATAATATGTTACATCATACTCACAATACATCTCTCTATATTTATCACCATACTATTGGTAATTTAGGATCATATCCCTTTTCCACAGGGTGCAACCCTTTCTCTAATTATCACACTATGACCACATACTCTATCGCCATGCAACCTACTTATTTATGTATATGCCTTACCTATGGAACCTATTTTTGATGATATGTTGTTGCTACCTAACCTATGTGTTTAACCGATTACATCCTTCTTTTGACACTCAATAGATTTGGTGCTACCCCTTTTTCAATTACATAGATAAACATTTAAAAATACAAAAATATTGACATAGTTTCAAAATACAAAAACATTCATATATTTACAAAAATATAAAATCAAGACCTATACACATAGGTTACGTTATTAGAACTTTATATTATAAATGTTTTTTTGCTTTCGGTTTAATAGATAACATATCTCTTTACTCTTTACACATATGCGTTCACATGGTATATTGAGCTTGATGTAGGACATACACAGAGTGGTACACGATGACATGTATTGGATGACCCTTTACCTGAATTTTTATACATCTGTAGGCATATATTATACACTACACATAGGTGTTATTGTTTCATTATAGTTCCTTTCTACTTCATAATTATGCAGATTACATACCTTGGGTACATGTTATCTTTTGATCTAACATGAATAACACATGTGTCTTGTGCAATGTTAAAACCATTTTTTTGCATGTTTTTATCCATACCAGTTTCTATATTATTTCATCACATTCGACATTATTATTTTTATAAATGTGTGTGTGTGTGTGTGTGTGTTGTGTGTGTGTGTGTGTGTGTGTGTGTGTGTGTGTGTGTTACTACTTGTTTATTTCACTCGATCATGGCATGTGTGCCTTGTTTATCTTATGGCACCATGGATGTACCATGTTTGGGGTTATATTCCTATCTTGTGTGACATTGTTTCTCATATTTTGGGACTACGAGGAATTGATTGTCTTGTGATACCATGGATTTCACATGTTTTTGGATCCATTCCTCTTATGTGACATTATTTGCATATTATTGACTCTAACTTTATTGTTGTTATATATTTACACTTGTTTTCTTATATATGTGTTATTATTGTTGTTGTTATTGTTACTATTCTTTCGTTATTGCTATTATTGATCTTGTTGTGCATTATGGTTTCCATTATGTGTAACCCATTTTCAGGTTTGGGATACCATTATAAGTGACCACCATTATAGCCTTCTATGTGTTCCTATGTAGATTATCAGACTCATCAAACATGGTTACACATCTATTCGTTTGAGATACGTGCTCAAATAATTTATCACATACACCTAAAAAGAGGGGGACTTCATCTAGGTATATTCTACACCTACAACATACATAGATAAAATTATGGGCTTAGACAAAAATATACATAGGGTATAGGTACTCATAAACAACATCAAAAACAAAAATTTAGAAAATAATGTGTGCATTTAAAAACTTACTTAGTCAGGACCATATAGATGGTTTTCCTCTTCAAACATTTTTTTCGAGGGTAGTTACATCAACTTTCTCAAAAATTTCATATTTCCATGTTTCTTGACATAGCTTTAGATTCATTTCACTTAGTCCAAATCAGTTAGGAGGCAAAAATAACTTCACAAAAACACTCAATTTCGATTCTGATTTTAGGGATCTTGGGGTAATTTGTCTCCTTTCTTAATCTACATTTTAGTATATTAAATTTGTTATTCAGTTTCTATATAATTGTGTGGCACATGGGAAGGATATGGGGGTACTCATTCTCTTTTCCACTCTATTTCCCTTTTTACAGAATTGGACCTAGATCTATTTAGATTGATGTGGTCCATGTGGTTATGAAAGGTGTCCAAAAAACTAAGTTCTTCATAAGTAGACATTCCTTTCATATGTAGTCATTCCTTTCCTCTTACATTCAATTGGTAAGATATCACAATTGTTGAATGATTTTGATATACTGTCTTCTTCCTTCATTGGGTACTTCATTATCTCATTTTTATTCTCTCTCCTCTTTTTGAATGTTGGATTGCATACACCTAACACTCTAGTTTCTCCTCGACACAATTGGGGACTGATCACCCCCAATCCTTCAACAAGCTCAGAAATCCAAATCTATAAGTACAAGCAAATAATGGTAAACTTCCCCTTCTAAAAAACAAATAGATGTATTCCTTCTATATTTTGCATCTCTTTAGTTTCACTCCTTACAAACACAAATTTTACATATTACACTTTACATTTGATTTATATTTCTATTTCTTACTAGGACAGTGACTACACTCTATGTTATAGGTTTCATCATGGATCATGTTAACACCAACACAATGGGACACTGCAAAACAAACTTCAAGCGAAGACAAAGTGTGTCTACACACTCAAGTATCTTTTCCTTTAAGCATGTAATTTTCATTTCATACTCAAGGGGGAATGTAGACACTCAAATTTTTAATTTACTCTTTGACACTGCTGGTTTTGACAATGCACTCTTGCTAAGACAAAAACACTCTTTCTATCCCCACTCAATACATCCTAAAGTCTATTATATAACTAGCTTAGTCATGCACACTGATATGTTGACATTTTCTAAGAATTAAATGCATAATGTCCATACACAACTCCACTTGAAAGGATGCAAAATTTAGTTTTCATGTTTCTTAGCCAAGTGCAAAAATGTCCAGCTTTAGTCAATTTGTGATATCTGGTCTTAACTGACTTGTATGATTTTGAACCATATATCCTCCAAATTTTCTCTTAATTTCATATACTTTGTTAGATCATTTAATTCCTATGGGTTGGAATTTCTATGATAATTCATCTTTAAAACCCTATATAAGTAAGTTAAACTCACCTCATTTAAGAACCTATAAATCATATGGCACTACATTGACATACTCTCTTACAACACTCACAAAAGGAACCCAAGGTGCCCTAAATCTTACAAAAAGCTTATGCACATTCATTAGGCTAGCAATCACTATAGGTATGAACCATCATAGCAGGTAAAGGAATAAAATTATCTCATTTGATAACATCCAAGCATAACCATCTAAGTATTAGCAAGAGACAAACTCAACTCAAGTATTTTCAAGGAGTCATTAATTGTCAAATCTAGTTGCATTTGTTCATATATCGCATGTTACTTGTGGAGAATGACTTTTGGTTTGAGGCCTCTTTAGAGCATTGCCAATGTCGATAATGTAAGGATTACACTTCAACCCAACTAATGTTTTTTTGTAAGGTATCCCACCCATGCTTAGAGTTTGATATCTCACTCAAGATGTGCAAAAGGTTTCACACCATGAGTGATAATTAGGGTTTGATAGTGATAGACATATCTAGGTAGGTGACACTCCCAAAAATTTATAGAGATAGATTAAAAGTAGGTATAAAACTTTACAATGTGTTCAAGATCATATAGATGATCCTATCATATTTGTAAGATCCTACACCAAGCAAGTTTCCAACTACATTTTTAGTGTCAAGGTATAATCATGTTCATATCTCTTAGTTCTAATGCTCTACACGCCCATAACTTCCCAAATCCATCTATAATCAGATAATTTCTCTCATCCTCTTATGAAGTTTCAAGATCATACCAAATTGTGTACATTAGTTTCAAGAATTAATGTGTTGTTATGATATTACATAATTAATGTTAGAAGTTAATTAATCAAAATAACCTCTTATAGCTCCCCTTATATCCTTTTAGTGGGTTTATCTCACTAAAGCTAAATATAATATCTAATGAGGGTGTAAAGAGGGTTCCCACATGCCCTCCCCATGTGCCATATAGTTGATTGGGGGTGTGTAATATACTATTACAATGATGTAGAAGGAGAACCATGCCCCCAAAATCCCATACATGTAAATAAAATTGAGCATTGGATTGGATAAGGAGTGAAATATTCATTCCCCATGTAAATTTCTTTGAACCATGTCAACTCGGTCTTAAATTATGCCAAAAAAATCTATCTATAAGTATAAATCTAAAATTGTATACAAATCTAGTATAACTACCCCTAGGGTATAAATGTATTAGATATTTAGGAAAGTACATATGGTCATGCCTATTTTGTATGTTTTTAAACTTTTGTAACTCAATTTTTGTACTGTGGAGATATTTTGATGACATGTACCCTATGAAAACTTATACCTAAACCCAAAAATATATCTATGGATGTAGAATATTTCCCGATGAATGCCCCCACTTTTAAGGTTCATGTGATAAGGAATTCGAGTGCATGAACCAAAAGAAAATATTTGTATCCATGTCGGTAGGTATGATAATCTACATAGGATCAAACAAAAGGAAAAAATGGTAGCCACCTTTGAGAACAAATACCGCAAACGAGAATGTGCATGGTGGAGATCATGCCTAATAAATAAATAAGCAACACTAACAATTATAGTAACAATAACAGTAGTAGAAACAACTCAAGTGTAACAAAACAAGCATAAAGATATAATTGTAGTTAAGTGAGTAAATAAAAGCAATAGTATGCAAAAAATATTTACATCAAGACATAGAGTTGTAAACATTGGACACCCTTGGTGTCACAAGATAACCAATGCACTTAGGCCACATGTCGAGAATAAATGCCACAAAAATAGGCATAAAGACACAAACATGGAACACCCATGGTGTCACAAGACAATCAAGGCACTTAGGCCACATACAAGGGAAGCAAATGAGTAGTAGCATAAATAAGTAGAAAACATGTGTAGTAAAATAACTATGTCAAACAATTGGGATTTGGGTAAAATTAAAAGGATAATTACCACAATTGGGCTTTGGGTAACATTATTTTTTATATTAAGGAGCATCTTAAAGGTTTTGATTCTTTCATCATCAAACATACTCCTCGCCTTGGTAACACATGTGTAGATAGGCTTGCTAATGAGGGGGTACATTATAATGATTTCAAAGTCTGGCATAAAGGTGATGTCATCCCCACACCAATTAATGACATTACACACCATGAAAAATCATAATAATTTCACTATTGTCCACATGAGTGAGGAAAATTGGCCCATTTTTCAAAACAGCAAGCTCATGTTTGGCTTTATTTCACTTTGGAAAGGTCATTTTAACACCAAAATTTACAAGAACTGTCTAGTTGGGATTCTGGAAAATATTTTGGCAACCATGGGAGGAGACAGAGTCAGGGTGGAACCATCTAGCCATGGCAATATTGTGGATGACCCTTCTATGTGGCACATGCTCTAGGTTGGGGGATTCAGAAAGTATATCATAAAGTTGTAAGGGCACGATCCCTCGTTAACTAGGGATTTTGGCTTGGCATGGAAGGATGGTAAGGCGGTGGTTAGGGGTATGGAAATTGAGACCTTGGAGGAAGCCATTTCTGGATTACTAGTATGGATATGGATGGCCTAAAAAATTTTAAGGATAGGAATAGACGTGAGCATGAAATTAACACCTTTTTCATTGGCAAGGAAAAGGTTCATTACTTCACTGATGGCATTTCTCGGTCCTGCATCCTGGTGTGTGGAGGGAGGTTTTCCTTCACATTATGAAGTATTTAACTTTGGAAGGAAAGTATCATAAGATTTACACTCATCACTTATCTCTCCTAAATATGTTCAAGAACAATAAAATGTTAAGTATCCCTTTATTTTTGTTCATGTCTTTGACTACCTCGTGAAATATTTTCAGCGGGGTAAGGTGGATACCCCTATTCATGAGGGGCTCATTCTCCTTCTGTTTCAAAATGGTAAACATGTGCCAGAAAAACCCATGCCCCTAACCGAGGTGGAGGAGGATATCACTCTGGCTGAATTTCTTACTAAGATGCATGAGGGAAATTTGGGCCATAACAAAGGTGAGGAGGGGAATAATTTGGTGAGATTGGATATTCAAGAAGTTGGGTCCTCGAAAGGTAAAGGAAAAATTATCTTAGAAGCTAAGCAAAGCCATGAGGACTTGAAGAAAAAAGTGCAGTACTTGGAGACTGTGGTTCAAGTCATGGAGGAGGAAAATTCGGTGGTTAGGAATGGTATGATTAGAAACATCAAAGCCACCAAAAAAATTTGCATGGCCCAGAATAATATTAGGGGGAAATCAATGGTCTAGATAAACTTTTTCGAGATATGAGGATTTGGTTGGAATCGATTGAAGAGGAACAGAGGAAAAGAAAATATTCTAGGGTCACCAGCTCTAATGAAGAAGAGGAGGATGAGGACGAGACAGAGGAGGATGTTGTGGGAGATGAAGAGGAGGAGCCACCTCAGAAGAAGCTACAACTCAAGCACAATAAGGAGACTGAGACCATGGAGGCCAAACCCTCCAAGAATAAAAAGAAAAATTAATGGTGCTGCTCCTAAACTTTAGGATGTTTTTGGTGAACTGTCTCTATTTTTGGTTTAGTTATGTAGTTTTTATTTCTCTCATTGATTTGGTTTCTAGACCTTACTATCTTGGGGTTAATCTTGTTTAACCCTTTTTGGTTTTGTTCCTCTTTTTTTTCTATCTATGATCTTTCACGATGTTATCTTTCATGTAATGGCCTCGGGAGTCGATCCTTTTTCTCCCTATCAAATAAAAAATAATAGTTATGTCGGGTAGTGATAAAACATCATACTAAGTATTAAAGAAGCACATGGAGCAAAATATGTCAATGTTGCACAAGACACATGTTAGTCTTGTTAGCTCAAAATATAGCATGAACATAATAGATGTAATTAATCGTAATGAAGAAGAAGAAAATAACTATAACATATGTATATAATGTATAAGAGATGCCCCTAGATAATATTGGTATCTAGGAAGGGCTGGTGACATCTGTCATCATGTAAGATTTTTGTTTCTAGAATCAAACGCAATATACCTCATGAACGCATGTGTGTAAAGAGTACATAGAAAATATATGGTATCTATCAAATCATAATGAAAAACAACATATATAATGTAAAGTTATAACAATTCAAGTTATGTGTATAGGCCATGGTTATGTAATTTTACAAATATTTAAATGTTTTTGTCTTTTTAATTTAACTTTATATAGGGAGAGGGGTAGAAAAATAGGTATCCGATAAGAGTATGATCGGGGAGGAAAGATGAACCCCAAGTAGTGAAGGAGGCATATGATCCAAATATGCCATGGTAGAGTAAGGATAATAGTAATTTAATCTAAATGTAATTATTAAATCTAATTTCGTGAGTAATGTATTGTAACTAATGATATACAAGAATTAAATTACAGTAGTCCACAAGCAATAATATGAAACCCTAAGCAAGAGGGAGAGAGTGTGTGAATTTTCTAATTTCGCACAACTGGAGATGATCTAGGTATGAGAACTGTCAAAAATACTATAAACAATGTCTTCAAGGCTCACCTTGAGAGTTCTAGGACTCGGGAATGTGCAAGACGAAGTGGTCACATGAGGATGGGAGTGCCGGGTGCTTTAGTGTATAGTCATGTGACTAAGTTCTATCATTTTCTATGCATGATGAGCTTCATTGTTAGTTTCTTTTTTAACTCCTCGGCTTGGTCCTAGATCATCAATTGTACTTTTAACCTTAAAACAATTATCTACCTACACATGTCTACAAACCACATCAAATCTAATAAAAAGATGAAAAATGTGGATTCGAGATCGAACCCAGTGATCACCTAAATAATGAACTTAGTACTAAGTGTTGCACTAAATTTTAGACTCCATGTAGTTCTATGTGAATGTGTGTAATGATGCCCTAGGATTCCCTTATGCAAGTTACATAGTGATAGTGGGCTAGATCTAGAATGTAGCAATGTATAGAATGTGTGTGATGGAATAAAATGAACTTCCCATCATATGTTGTGTATGAAAAGTTGTTAAACCCTTGTCCCTTTTATGAGTGTTCTATATGAATTCCTTTGAAGTGCTCTTGTGCCTTTGAATGCAAGCTTAGGTGATGATAGGTAATGCTTAGTGTTTGGCCCCTTATTTGAGAGCTATAACTATGTATATATATGATTCCCTTGTTTGAATTTCGTAATTAAAAACTAAAAGGCTAACCCAAAGTTATAAAATTCTAACCAAAAGTAAAAGATACCTAAAAGAGTAAGAAGAAAGAAAAGAAGGTCAGGAGCACCCAGAAGGGACATGAGCACCTGGGCACTTCTGTCCTAAATGGATGTTAGTGTCTGAGGCCATAAAAGATAAATCATAAAATTACCAACAGGATGTAAGGTGTATAAGGTCAGTAAAAATATAAGAGACAAAATGAAAAGGCCCAAAAGACATTTTCAACCACTATTTTTCTTGCCTAGGAATCATGTATATATTAGTATGCTCTAGGACCTAAAAATGTACCCAAGTGCATAGATTTTTTTTTTCTACATTTTTCCCCACTTTATGTTGTTGATTGAATACTCGATAGCATAAAGGAGATAAAATATGTTTACATTTTTATCATGTAGAGAAGAGTGTATTTGATAGTGTGTCGAGTGGACAAGTGAAGTGTGGAACTAGGAAAGGGAGGTAGACCCTAGGGGTGGAGCATATTTGTTAGAGCTTGTGCTTGTTGATGTGAGTTGCTTCTTGTTGCATATAAGGATGGACCTATAAAAGAAGAGCAAAAGAGTAGTCAAATTTTTGTGTATGAAAAATCAAAGTAACATTTGTATAACTAAGTAAAAGTGTAAAACTGTGTAAAAGGAAAGTGTGAACCTAATGTATAAGAGATTAAAAAAAAAAAATTGTCTTGATTTGCTTGGAGATGTTGAATTTTTGTTGAATGGATGAGGTTTTTGGGCCATCTCACACCAAGAACAATGTTTTTGGGAAATATCATGCCAAGGATGAGTTTTTGGGTGATCTCACGCCAAAGGTGAGTTTTTTGGGTGATCTCACGCCAAGAGAAGAGTGTTGGGGAGAGAGGTTATTTTTACTCTTCATCCATGATGCTTCCTAAATAAGTTCCACTATAAATCGCACATCACTATATGTAATTGTTTGCAACTGAATGTAAATAGAATTCTAAAAATGGAGTCAAGTGACTACTACTATAGAACTATGTTGTGGATGCTAGAAGCTATACTCAACTAAGAAAAAGTCTATTTTTTCCCCAGGACACAAGCACCCACCACTACTGTCTAATTTGGGTGCTAGTGTCAAGATGTGTTTGTGACCCAAGTCTTATTTTGGGCCATTTTGTGATATTTTTTGTTGCCAAGTATGTACATTTATGCTCTGATCTATAAATTTATGTTGTTATAAGGGTGATTTTCTCACCTGAATGATGATCCCCTCGTTTGAGGTGCATACGATGAAAGTAGGAGAAGGTGGCCCAAACGAGCACTTTGGATGCTAATATGCATATCTAATATTAGATACTTATAGGGGGTAGGGGATGTGCATGGTATAAACCAAGTCACATACAAATAATATGGCCTAGGAACAAGTGTTAGTGTAACAATAGCTAGCATGCAATAGAAGTCAATGTAACAAGTAACTATGGAGACAAGATGGACCGCGAAAAGTGAGTTTCAGAAATGGGACATTGCTCACAATGTCACAAGACAATTAGGTGAAGTGGAAAAAATCATACAATGATCAAGCGGGACATAGCGTATAGCCCACAAAAAATAGCAAACAATAAGAATAAAAATAGTAACCAAAAGGTGTGAGATAGCCATGGTTGTATAGATCATGCAAGGAAAATGCTACACATGAATCACTTGTTAGCATGTTAGAGAGATAAATAGTATGTCAAAGCATGTAGAGATCAGCAAAAGGTAAAGTGATAGTAATGAGAAGTAGTAAATAATGCAACAATAGAACCTATGATGGGTAGAGTGTGAGAGTAGTAAAGGTAGATGCCCCAGAGCCTCGACGGGACTAGTAAAGAGCAGTGTCGAGCATCATGCATCATGTATGAATCTGTGAAAGGTATTGCATTCACCTCAAGATACCAAGTGAATGTGCATGTGTATATAGAAAAATATAATGACATACTAAGTATCCAACTAGCATGGGAAACAAAGTGTAACATGTAAGTAGAATAAGCTAACAAGAGTAAATGCAACCAAGATATGCAGATGTTGTGCAAATATGATGGTGTGTTGCAATGTGTAGGATGTGAAAAGGAGGAGAGCCATGTTACCCTTAGTGGATATGTGCATGATGAGGTTCATTTATAAATTCTCCTTAACATTCAAGAATGAACCATAGAACAAGAGTGTGTCATTGGGAAATGATGGTACAATGTGTATACCAAAGATGTGAGAGTGTTGAGAAATATTGTTCATGAAGCATAAAGTGTATAGTAAAGAGTAGGTGATGTGAGGTTCATTTGATAATTGGACCCTCAACAATCAAGTATGAACCATGGAACTAGAGTGCATCATCGGGTAATGAACATATTGTGAGAGTAGATGCTAGTAAATATGTATCATGAAGCGCAGAGCATGAAATGCAGTAGAGAAACTATAAGTAGATACTAGAGACAACCAAGAGTGATAAGGGGAAGTCTGATTCCCCCAAGTGTACGAGTAATGGATATCTATGTGATGATGTGAGAAGGAGCATGCCATGGTGGTAGAGTTTGAAATGTGTCATAAGAAAACATATGGTCATCACAATGGTAGGTAGGAGCAAGAGTATGACCAACATCAAATTTTGGGCTTAACGGAGGAAATGCAAGTAGGTGATTACATCTTGTGTCGAGTGAACTAGTTGTGCTTCCTTGGATGGTGGTTGTTTATTTGGGATTGGTAACGTTGTAGATGAATTGATAGGAGGAGGTAATGGGGTAAGTATTTTTAAAGGTGGTTGCTTATTTGTAATTGGTAATGTTGTAGAGGACTTGATAGGAGGAGGTAATGGGGTAAGTATTTTTAAAGGTGGTATGACACTAGGTTGGATAGGCAGCTCTTGACTTACCAAAGAAGGAACATTATTAATTATGGCATGATGCTCATTAGACATAGAGGGATAATATTTGGGATCCCAATGGGATTTAGTAATTGGAGATGAGCATGTAGCATAATGTTGTGTAGCAAATGAAATAAAACCCTAATGCTCAAGGTGCCCAATTCTTCGTTTTAAAGCATAGCAATCATTTTCATGATGTCCATTAATTTTGTGATAATTACAAAATGGGTGAACTTTGTATTTGTAAATCTGATAAGGAGGGTAGTAATGAGTAGGTGGAAATTTGATCAATTGGTGATTAAGGAGCTTAGGAAGAATATCATGTTGCTTAGCATTTAGATAAAACTTGAGAGGTGCTGGTAGCGGTAAGACTTTAGCTTCACTTGTATGAGAACATGTAGTAGACATGGGATTAGGATGAGGTGTAGAATAAGAACTAGCATGGGCATGAGAAGCATCCTTAAGATGTTGGATTTCAGATTTGAGGGATGTAATCGTGGTTTCCATAGCTTGAAATTTATCTTGAAAAACATGGTATAAATCTTTAATTAAATCTAAGATGGGTTGATTGATTGCGGTATCACGAATGATAGGGTTGTCAGAGAGGCGATCAAAATTGGCACTTACTTGTGTAGGTGGCATATTATGAGGGAGGTACATATTGTCCAGGAATTTTTGGAGAACATATTTGAACGATGGGTGCATTTGAAGTAATTGATACAAGGAGACTTGAGGATCCATGAAAAAGATCCGATAGAATGGTAAAAATATAGATCCAAGTGTTTGATCACGAGTTGAGTTCACCAAATGATTTAATATAAATGTAATTATTAAATATAATTTAAGATCAATGTACTATAGCTAATGGTATACAAGAATTAAAGTACATTAGTGTATAAGAAATAAACAAGCAATCATATGAAACCATAAGCAAGAGGCAGAGAGAGTGTTTGACTTAGCTGATTTCACACAATCTGGAGATGATCTAGGCATGATAACTATCAAAACAGGTTGTAAGAAGTGTCATTAAGGATAAATGAGATTTCTAGGACTCATGAATGTGTAGGACAGAAGCACCCATGAGAGGACGATAATGTCGGGTGTTAGTCACTGATCTAGGTGCTAGTGTCCAATCAAGTGCCCAGGTTCTATCATTTTCCGTGTCAGAGGAGCTTCATTATTAGTTTACTTTTATCATTCTAGCTTCTCTCTTAGATTGTAAATTATAATTTAACCTACAAAACAATTATTTACCTACACATTTTCATAAACCACATCAAATCTAATAAAAAATATGCAAAATGTGGATTCGGAGATGACCTTAACGGTCACCCAAAGAGTGAACTTAGTACCAAGTGTTGCACTACATTTCATACTCCATGTAATTATGTGTGAATATGTGTGTAATGATTCCCTTATGCAAGTTGCACGGTGATATAAGGATAGATCCATAATGTAGCAATGTATAGAATGTGTGTGATGGAATAAAATGAAATTCCCCTCGTATGTTGTTTATACAAAGTTGTGCAGCCCTTTTCCCTTATATAAGTGTGTTATATGAATTCCTTTAAAGTGTTATTACTCCTTTGAATGTAATCTTAGGTGATGATAGGTAATGCATAGTGTTTGGCACCTTAATTGAGAGTTATAACTATGTATATATATGATTCCCTTATTTCAATTTCATAATTGACAGCTAAAAGGTCAACCCAAAGTTATACAAGATGACCCAAAAGTAAAAGAGACCCAAAAGAGTAAGAAGAAAGAAAAAAATTGGGAGCATTCGGAAGGGACATGAGCACATATGCGCTTATATCCTAAATGGGCGCTAGTGTCCGAGGCCATAAAAGATAAATCAAGCAAAGTATTATCGACACTAAAATTTTCCTTCGTAATTTCTATTTCATTAATGTATGTATTAGGAATAGGATGTTGTTAAGTGTAATTAGTAGTAGCATCGATAGAAGATAATGGCACCGTCAGTACGGTGCCACCAATAATGTAGAGTACGGTAACAGTCAAAGTACAATAGGAATGTTGTAAAAAGTAAATATTTGTCGTAAGTGGTTCGGTAATGTTAAAATGTTAAAGTTGGGATAAGGAGAGAAGTAGGGTCTACATGATTAGGAATTAGAAATATTATATTTGTAATAAGGACAAAGAGTGATGTCATAAATATTTTGTGTATTTTATTTGTGGAAAAGTCTAAAAAGGTGGAACCCATGTGAGATGATAAGGTTTATCTTATCTTAGAAGATAAGCCTACATGTAAAGGCAAGAGTTTAGGCATGAAATATGATTGGTCGGAAGAGATTTCCTATCCTATCTTAGAGATAAGATGGATAAGCCTAAATTCCTATAAATAAAGAGGCCACCCCCCTCATTTAGCATATAGAAGGAAGTAGTGAGAAATATTGTGAGTGTGTAAAGGAAGCCATCATTTTAAAGGTGTGTAAAAGAAGCCATTAAAAAGTGTAATTGTGAATTTTCTCCCATAGTTATTGTTGGAAGGAAAGTGAAGTCAGTAACACTTAAAGTACCTCATGGGTGAGATTGTAACAATTTCATATTGATATTATAATTTACACTTATATTTCAGATTTATCGTCATTCCTTCTTATCATAGTCTATGGTATTCTTGTGTTATGTTTGTTGTTGTGTTTCCAGATTCCATCCACCAAACTAAAAGTTGTGCATTAGTAAATAATCATAGCACGAGGAGTTCCCAGGTGAAGAATTATCATAGTGCCGGATTGGTGATGACATTTTGGTTTCGTTGCTTTGGGACCATTCCTCATTGGTGGATTTTCTGGAGAGATATTCCCACTTAGTCAAAAATCAATTGCGGGTAACCTTATTTTATCTTTGTGCATAGTAGTTACCATGGTAAAGTCATTTTTGTCATGAATAGTAATTACCATGGTAAATTCATTTTTACCATGAATAGTATTTACCACAGTAACTTCATTTTTTTACCGTGAATAGTATTTACCGTAGTAACTTCACTTTTTATCGTGAATAGTGTTTACCATAGTAAAGTCAATTTTTACCACAGTAAGTCAAGTTTTACCATAGTTTACCATGGTCATTTCTATTTTACTATAGAAAGGTGTAAAGTCACTTTCTATTATAGTGATTCCAATTATTTGTGCACATAAGTCTTGTTGATTGTACTTGTGGGTTGGTATTTCACGGTGGTTACTTTTGAAAATGGGGAAGATTCCTATTTTTTTAGCCCAATCTAATGAAGATGCTTCCTCTTTCATTCAAGAGTTTAAACGATCTTGTATTTGTAATGGCCTTATAAGAAGGGAACAATGGACTGAATTTTTTCCTACCTTTTTGGATGGTTCAAAGCACTTAGGTGGTTTGAAACACTATGTGAAAATGTAAAAAACTCAAGGGATTTATTAAGCGAAAGTTTTCTTGAAGAATTTGGTGAGCAACGAAATATGCAGATCTCATGATCGAGATCACAAAGCTAGCCCAAGGAGAGAAGAAGAAGATAAGAGATTATCATGCTCGTGTTCTAGAGCTAAGGAGGAAGCTTAATGCCTAGATCTGGAAGGAAGGATTAGCGGATGGGTTGATGAATGGCGTGGATAATCTCCTCTCGTAAGCACTTCATTCTTGGGATGAAGCCGTAAATCGAGACAATGGGTGAAGTATGACCGCCTACCTACCATTGAACAAGCAAAGGAGATTGCAAGAAAGCAAGAAGAAAGCATGAAAGAGGAGCCCAAAGAAATTGTTTCTAAAGTAGAGCCTACACCAAAGCACCTTTGGTTGAGAATCCACAACCACTCTCGATAAGCACAAATCTTTCTCCTAGTACATCTACTGAGTATGAAGATCTTCTCAAGAAGATGGGATAGTTAACTATTAATATTCTTCAAGGAAAAGAATTTAGTTCTCAGGGAGGAGATAGAGGTCCAAAAAGAAATATTTTTGAAGTTGTTTGTTATGGTTGTTATAAAAAGGGTCATTATAAGTATAATTGTCCAAATAGAACTTCTACATATGGTACAAGAGATAATGATAAAGAAAAAGCACCTGTGAATTCTTTTGATGTAGTAGATAAGAGCATAAATAATGAAGTAGATGTGTTTGTAACAAAAAGAAAGAAAGAAAAAGCTAACCAAGATGGAAATGATCCTAAGAAGATGAAAGAAGAAACTAGTAAGAAACATAGGAGAAGAAAGTTGGGTGTGCAGGATTTTTTGATTTCACAGGGACAAGGACCATACTCCATCTTAGAAGATCTGTCCAAAAGGCCTGCAAATATTACATATGGTCAACTCTTGGTTATGTCTTCTAAGAAGATGCGGGAGCTGCGAAGTGGACTCAATGCTCGATGAAGGAAGGAGGTTGAGGTCCCTATTTTGGAGGCAGAGGTGGATCCCTATGCTCCACAAGCTGAGGTACTATGTAATGGTATTTCAATTCATGATGTCTTAGTTGATGGAGGTGCTACAGTTAATGTAATGACCAAGTCTGTAATGAATATGTTGGGTTTAAAAATTGATCACCCCTCAACACTTATGTTAAGGTCATTAAATAAGGGAAAAATTAAACCAGAAGGTGTAGTTTCAAATGTGGCAATATCTGTTATGGGTGTTGTATGTGTGGTAGACTTTCAGGTGATGAAAAATGGTACTATTGCGTACCCAATGTTATTGGGAAGACCATGGCTAAGGAGAGTTCATGCAAGAAACTACTGGAATGAAGGCTTCATGACACTTGGACGTGGTAGAGAGGGTGAAAATAAATGTGATCCCTCAGCATCATAAGGCAGAACCTATCGATTCAAGTGATGAAACTGATGATTGGACATCCTCTGATTACTCTAGTACCAGTGAAGTGGACACAGAAGATGAAGAAAGTGAGGTTGATGTTTCGATCATGGATATCCTTCTAGTCACACCGACTCATGACCCCATAAAATTATCTAAAGAAGAAATTGATGATCGTCTCCAGAAAATAAAGATTGGTGATGTTGTGATGGAGAGTGAGAAGGAATCCTACCTCTAGCTCTTTCGAAGGTACATACACATATTCACTTTTGATTACAAGGAACTCCGTCAAGTAAGTTGGGTAGAACATTCTATTGAGCTGGTAGATGGTGCTAAGCCCATAAAGAAAATGCCATATAGAATGAATCCTAATTTTTCCAAGACTATAAAAGAAGAAATAGATAAGTTGCTTGATGTAGGATTCATATTTGTTGTGGAGAATTCAGAATGGGTTTCTCCCATTGTGATCTCAATAAAAAAGAATGGGAAGCTATGCATTTGTGTTGATTACAGGAAGCTCAATAAGGCAATAAAGAAGGATCATTACCCTCTTCCATTCTCAGATCAGATCTTGGACGAAGTAGGCTGGCAGAGTGTTATAGTTTCTTGATGGATATAGCGGATACAACCAAGTTCGTATAACAAAGAGAAAGATCGGTGAAGACCACATTCACCACTCCTTGGGGAACGTATTCTTATAGAGTTATGCCTTTTGGGTTGTGTAATGCTCCGGAAACATTCTAGCGTTTGATGAATAGGGTGTTCGAACCCTACATTGGGACCTTCATCAGAGTATTTCGGATGATTTTGCATCTATGGAAGCAAGATGGACCACCTGCACTAGATGGAGATAGAATTTCAAAGGTTAGATGAAGCACAAGCCTCACTAAACCCTACAAAGTGTGTCTTTGGATGTTCTAAAGATGTTTTGTTAGGGCATGTTGTATCCAGAGATGGTATTAGTGCGATCGATAAAGTTTCAAAAATCAAAGAGTTACCATTTCGTATGAATAGAAGTAAGTTGAGATCATTTTTAGGCCATGTGGGTTACTATAGAAGGTTCATCAAGAATTTCTCAAAGATTACATGACCACTAACTTGAGTTCTTGAAGAAGGATGTTACTTATGAACCAAGAAATAAGGCGCATGAAGCTTTTAAACAACTGAAGGAAGCCCTAGTGTCTTCACCTATTTTAAAGAATCCAGATTGGAGCAAGCCATTCATTGTGTATACTGATGCCTCAAATGCAGCACTAGGAAGTACTCTGAGCCAAAAGGATGAAAATGGGAATGATCATCTAGTTTACTTTGGGAGCAAACAAATGAGTAGTGCTGAGGTAAATTATCATAAGCTGAAAAAGAGGCTCTGCTATCATTTTCTTTGTAAAGAAGTTTAGGAATTACTTGCTAGGAAAATTTTCTTAGTTGTAACAGATCATCAGGCTCTAAAATATATTGTAAATAAGCCTAACCCATCAGGGAGGATAGCAAGATGGATAATTTTGCTATAATAATTTGAATTTGATATTATAGATAGGCTAGGAAAGAAGCATGTCAATGCAGATGCACTCTCTCGAGCCTATGATGGTTTAGGTTCATCTTGTGATGATGATGATTTCCCAGATGCAGCATTGTTATCCCTTGACACAATCCCTAGTGAATACATAGATATTTGGAATTATCCGAATGAATTCAAGTTTTTCGATGGTGCCAATGCAAAGACTAAGAGGAAGATTACTCAAGCCGATCGTCCATATTCTATTCGTATGGAGTATTATTTCGAATAGGACACGATGGACAAAGACAAGAGTGCGGTTAGACGTGATCAAGGGAAGGAGTTGTTAGAAGAATTCCACAATGGTACATGTGGAGGACACTTCTCTGGATAACTTACAACAAGAAGGATCTTGGATGCAAGTTATCACTGGCCCACTCTTTTTAGAGATTGTTATAATTATTGTAAGACATGTGATATTTTTCAAACACATGGTAACCGTAAGACTTCATCAGCTCCATTATGCCCTATTATTCCACTTGGTCCCTTTGAAAAGTGAGGAATATATATTGTAGGTCCACTTCCAACTACCCCACACCAAAATAAGTATATTGTAGTTGCCACAGATTATTTAACTAAGTGGGTTGAAGCTAGGCCATTGAAAACAACTTCTATGGATGAAGTGGCAAGGTTCATTTATGAACGCATTATCACGATTTGGTTGCCCATTAGAAATTTTAATAGATCAAGGAAGCCACTTCATTAATGAGGTAGTAAAAGCCCTAGTCAATAAATTTTCTATTAAGCACAAGAAGGCAACAACATACAAGCCAAGCACAAATGGACAAGTGGAACGAACAAATTTTGTGTTGTGTCAAATTCTAGCAAAAGACGCAGCCTTGTAGGTACATAAGTGCGATAAAAGGATTCATGCAGCATTGTGGGCATATAGGGTAACATCAAAGTGAGCAACATGATACTCCCCATTTCGGTTGACCTATGGCATTGATCCATTCTTCTATTGAGTTTGATATTTCCACTATGAGAGTTATGAAAAATGAAAGGATGGATGAAAGTGATTCAGTAAAAGAAAGGTTGGTACATCTTCATTTGCTAGAGGAAATGAGGGAAATAGCAAAGGATACAAGCTATAAGAAGAAAATGAAGCAGAAGGAATACTTTGATCAAAAGATCCGTTGGTCTCCATTTCATGTGAATGACTTGGTTCTAGTATATGATTCCATATACAAAAAAAGAAGACAGAGAAAATTTCTTCCAAAATGGATGGGGCCTTACAAAATAGCAGTTGTGCATGAAAATGGTATGTACTGATTTGGAGGAATTAGATTGCACTCCCATTACGAAATGGGTCAACCACAACAAGTTGAAGATTTTCCAAGCACTGAGAATAGTCTACTCCGAGGACAGAGTAGAAGATAGGAAGGGGAAGATGTCGACACTAAAATTTTCTCCGTAATTTCTATTTCATTAATGTATGTATTAGGAATAGGATGTTGTTAAGTGTAATTAGTAGTAGTGTCGATAGAAGATAACGGCGCCATCAAGATCACGGTGCATGCCAATAATGTAGAGTATGGTAGCAGTCAAAGTACAATAGGAATGGTGTAAAAAGTAAATATTTGTCGTAAATGGTCCGATAATGTTTAAAATGTCAAAGTTGGGATAAGTAGAGAAGTAGGGTCTACATGATTAGGAATTAGAAATATTATATTTGTAATAAGGACAAAGAGTGATGTCATAAATATTTTATGTATTTTATTTGTGGAAAATTCTAAAAAGGTGGAACCCATGTGAGATGATAAGGTTTATCTTATCTTAGAAGATAAGCCTACATGTAAAGGCAAGAGTTTAGGCATGAAATATGATTGGCCGGAAGATATTTCCTATCCTATCTTAGAGATAAGATGGATAAGCCTAAATTCCTATAAATAAAGAGGCCACCCCCTCATTTAGCATATTGTTTCACTTGGAATGATTCGTTCCTTTTAGAAGCAGAGATAAGGTTAGGGGTAGGAGGAATACTCGTAGAATGTCGAGATGGTGTGCGCGTACCGTAGAGAAAGATCAGGCTGATTGCGAAGAACTCCTTTTTGTCTTGGAAGGACTACCTGCAAATAAGAACACAAGACCACAAGATTTTGATTAGACAATAAATGAGGAAACTGCCTTGGGCCCAGGAAATATAAAACTTCCTTTCGAAGGTGGTCAGTTTCCCTGCTAATATGAATTAACACAAAAGACTGTAAAATATCAATTAAGTTGCTTCGTTGAACTGGGTAGGGGAAAGGCTGGTTTTCTGGTTTTGATCGGAGGAACCGATGCCGTTGCGATATCGATAACCGATGCCGTTCATCGATAACCGATACCAGTGGGTTCTAGGATCTGTAGGTTAGTTGCTTTGTGGGGTAGTTGTGTTGTTTGTAAGGCTGTATATAGGTGGTATTAGGAAATAAGGTGATGAGAGGTAGATGAATGATAGTTAGATGCAATGACACGTTGGGTAGTGGATCCAAGAATGGATTTAGGAGGACTGTGATTCAAAGAGCATAAGAAATGTTATAATAGAGGACATGCAAGATGTGACTTATCTGGTTTTGACAAAGATGCAAGTTGATCTCCTTTCTTTGTAAACACTTCTGGTTTCTTCACTCGTCTCTGCTCGGTCAAGTGAAGATCTGGACTCTGTTTTTCGCTCCCAATGATCTCTGTTGATTCAAAAATCCTTTCCTTTGATCCAAAAATGAATTTTCGATCCTTTGTTTTTGGTTTGGGGAGCCCATTTACAGGGAACCGATGGCGGTTGCGTAACCGATGGCGGTCGAGTAGGAACCGGCATCGGTAAGGAAAAAGTAGGCTATTTTTAGTAAAATAACCCACCTTCCCTGCTTTTCTCCCGAGAGATCAGTTGCGGGCTTGGTCAAGTGGCTAGAAGGTCGGTTTTGGGTGCGAGTAAGGAGGCATTAGTTATGGATGTGAGTCTAGACCAAGCCATAAGTCTTAATTAGGTTAGTTTAGGGTTAGGGCTAGGTCATGATGAGGTGGCAAAATGAGGTGGCAGGTAAGGTGATGTGGATTTATCAATTACAAGGTAATTAATAAATAATTGTGTAAGGTTTAGGTAATGAGGTTAGGTTGCGAAATGGGATGCGGGTCACAAGGGGTCGTAAGACACAAATTTGGTGTCTACATTAGCCCCTTATTGTCGTGTAGCTTGTTTTGTAAAGTCTGCACATGACAATAATATGAAGTGGTTTCTCCGTTAAGGATATAGGTAATCCCCTCAAATCTAGCACAGATTGAGCGAAGGGGAAATCAGGGATAGGGTTGATAAAGGGTAAATGGGGTAGAGGGGATGGTAAGATGGTGGGGTAGGTCCAAGGAAGCAGACGCATGGTAAAATGCAATAGTACGACTAGGGTACATGATTTGACGAGCAAACCAGAAGCAAAGGTATAGGCAAAGGTCGATAGTTTATCCAAACAAGGGTGATATAATCCTAGTATCCAAGGCATGAAGTAGTAGCTCCGTGGTATATAACAGGTAAGGTACAGGAACGTTTAGGCGTGTTTGGCAGTACCAAATGGTTGGTTTGGTTGAGATAAACGTCACGGTCTAGGTCTAGGCAAAGTTGGTCGACAGATCAAGTCAAGGACCCTAATCATGCTAAACACATGAACAGTGAGCTCGATGGAACAAAAAGCTACATGATGGGTGGATAAAATTATATGTTGTTGGTGTTGGGTGAGGTATCGAAGTGGTACGGCCTTGGGTCGGGCCAAATGGTTGGGGTGCGGCATTGGGTCGGGCCAAATGGGTAGGTTGAGGCCTTAGGTCGGGCTGGTTAGGTAGGTTGAGGTCTTGGGTCGGGCCGAATAGGTAGGTTGAGGCCTTGGGTCGGGCTAAATGGGTAGGGTGAGGCCTTGGGTCGGGCCAAATAGGTAGGTTGAGGCCTTGGGTTGGGCTAAATGGGTAGGGTGAGGCCTTGGGTCGGGCAAATGGTTAGAGGTGGAGGCCTGGGGTCGGGGGAATAGGTAGGTTGAGGCCTTGGGTCGGGCCAAATGGGTAGGGTGAGGCCTTGGGTCGGGCCAAATGGGTAGGTTGAGGCCTTGGGTCGGGCCAAATGGGTAGGTTGAGGCCTTGGGTCGGCCAAATGGGTGGGGAGGTGAGGCCTGGGTCGGGCCAAATAGGTAGGTTGAGGCCCTGGGTCGGGCCAAATAGGTAGGTTGAGGCCTTGGGTCGGGCGGGCCAAATGGGTAGGTTGAGGCCTATAGGTTATGGTGGGCCAACAGCAGAGCTACGAGGTACGTGATCGTCCGACATAGCGGTGATTAGGCAGAGAGGATCGTCTGCGGCATTTGGTTGGGCAGCTCCAAATGCGGGTGAATGAGACAGCTCCAAAAGAGGATTGTTAGTGGTTGCGGAGTCACGGGCGGAGAGACTAGAGGCTGGAGTCCTCCATGCGAGAGGGCGTATTCATATGTTACAGGAGAGATTGGCAGATCAGTGGGCGGTACCAATAGCCGTGGTACCATTGAGGACAGAGAGGCCTGGTGAGAGGGGTCGACGATCACGATCATCACCTAGTTCGGGATGAGGCGTGAGGGTCTAAATAAATGTTAGCAAGGTATAAGAATAAATAAGAGTACCGACCTGCGTGTCGATGATAGAGAAGATGTATTTGTTTAACATCTAAATAAAACTGAATATGTATGTTGATTTGAGTTATAATAATAAGAATGTTTTCGTTTTGACTTTTTGTGTTTTGAAAAAGGATAAAGAGGAATGTGATTAAATAGAAATACACAAAAATATTTATATTTACCACACATGATAGGTTATGGTAGGGGATGGTCGAGCTAACCTTGGGAGACCCCATGTCTCCGAAGTGCTGCCTACATAGCCCATTGCACAAAGCAAGGAGGGGCCTCAGACCGATGTAGTTCTCCCTTAGGATCAGGGAGAGGCGAATTCAGGCAATTTGGTACGGTTTAGGCAATTGGTTGGTTGGTAAGAATATTGATATTAATATTGGTAAGGTAAGGTTGTTGGTGTCGGTAATGAATTGGTGATGTTGTAAAAGGAAGCGAAAGTTAGCCTACCCAAGTAGAAGGGAACCATGTCCTGATTAAGATCAACACACAATCCTAGATGCGAGGCAAAGCGGAAAGAGTGCTCCGTAGGTGAAAAGAGCTAAACAAACCACAAAACGTAGAACGAGCCTGAAGCCCTAGGTACCGTGCATAGACGAGAAGTCCATAGGTGAAAAGAGTTGTATGATCACAATATATCGGGTGTACGTCATGTCCCTTGAGTTGAAACAAATGGTGAGGTGAGGTGGATGATATAGCTGAGGTACAGAGAATTTATTACAAAGTGAGTGTTCTGACGAAAGAGAACCTACCCTAAATAGACAAGTCCATGACCCAAAAAGTTCTTTTTGAATGAGGCTTTTATTTTACTGAATATAGACTGATCGATGCGAGAAGTCTACAAGGGATATTGATTGTGCTATTCTTGAGGTCTTCATGAAGCTGATCAATGCGAGAAGCTTCGATAAAGGCGATCGTGTATAGTCTGTCCTTCGAGGGAGCAATCTATTTATAGTAGCAGATATGATTTTAGTGCATAGCTGTCCTTCTGGGGCAATATATATATAGAATAGCAGCAATAATTTGGCATATAGCTGTCCTTCGAGGGAACAGTCTATATATAATTTAGATAGCTAGATGTTCTTTTGGCGTGAAGCATCTAGTTTGGTAGGAAGTTTGACTCAAGAAAATCCCATAAGAATACGGCTTATTTTAAAACTTTGAAGTCATGGACTAGACTAAAAAGGGGAAGGCATCGTTTAGGTGAGGTGAGAATCAAACTATGTGAGCTTGATTTTTATTATGAGGTGTAGGAAACGAAGTGCATGTGGTGGTATGTGAGCTCAAGGGACGAGCGGCAGGTAGATAAGAAGTGATATAACACTAAATTCAACAGTAGAATGGTCGAAGATGCAAGGCATTAAGGGGTTCAGGCTCAGGCTTACCATTAAGCGAAGCTAAACGATAAGCGCCTGATCCATAGGTGTGAGTGATTATGTAAGGCCCAATCCAATTGGGAGCAAATTTTCCACGTTTGCTCTTTTCTAGTTTGGTGACATGTTGATTCTCTTTGAGGACAAGATCACCAACCTTAAAGGTACGCTCATGAAGTCGCTTATCATAAGCACGTTTGATGCGTTTTTGATAGATTTGAAGGTGATCAAGAGCTGTAAGACGACGTTCGTCAAGAAGCTCCAATTGGGCTAACCGCTCTTGGCGGAAATCATCATTGGTGAGAATATCCTCAAGAGATATTCTAAGGGAGGGTATTTGTATTTCGAGAGGCAAAACAGCCCTCGATACCATATACCAAAGAAAAGGTGTGGCATTAGTAGAGGTACGAATGCTAGTACGATAAGCCCAAAGGGCAAAGGGAATGTGATCGTGCCAATTTCTTCCGGATTCATGACAACTTTCATGAGGATTTTGGTTAGGTTTTATTAGAAGATTCACCACCACCATTGGCTCATGGATAAGTAAGGCGATGAGAAACTAAGTTTGATACCAAAGTTGTCACAAAGGTCTTGTAACAACTTGTTTTTAAAAGATTTACCATTATCTGTTATTAGGCGATGAGGAATACCAAAACGACAGATAATGTGATGGTTAATGAATTCGACAATTTTTTCCTTTTTAGTTGAAATGAGTGGAATAGCCTCCACCCATTTTGTGTAATATTCGGTGGCTGTGATAATCCATCGGTGACGTTGTGAAGAGGATGGGTGAATCTCACCAATAAGGTCTAAACCCCATTGTGAGAAGGGCCAAAGATCTCGAGCGACCTGGAGCGGGTGGCTAGGAGTATGTTGAAGGTTGGCATGTTGTTGACACATAACACAACGCTTAACATATTCGTAGTAAAGAATGTTATCGAGAGTAGGCCAATAATAACCGAGGCGAAGGATTGTTTGGCCACAGCAAGGCCACTAAAATGTCCACCACAAATACCGTCATGGACTTGTTGGATGGTATGGGTGATCTCCGCACCGGTGAGACATCGAAGGAGGATGCCATCAAAGCCACGTTTATAAAGGAGTCCCCCATAACTACATAACGAGAAACGCATTTAAGAAAAGCACGTTTACCAAGATTTAGTAAGGTCGAAGGGAGAACAGAGGTTGTAAGGTAGTCATGGAATTGGTGATACCAAGTATCCCGCGAGTTAGCAGACATTACGTATTTATCGCACAAAAACAACCGGGCTGAATAAGATGGGGCAAAGAGTTGTTGGACCAAGACAAAAATGTCAGAGTCAGTTGATGAGGCTGGAATTTGCGAGGCTAAGCAAGCCATAGTATCCGCAAATTTGTTAGTAGAGCGTGGAATGGTTTGGATAGAATAGTGAGTAAATAAGGCTAGAAGCGAATCCACGTAGTGTTTGTATTTTTGAAGTTCCTCATTTTTGCATTGGTAGATGCCCATAACTTGATTGACTACCAATTGAGAGTCGCCAAAAATATTGATAGATTTGATACCTAAGTGCAGCGCAACCTGGAGACCCAGAACAAGGGCCTCGTATTCCGCTGTATTATTAGTGCAAGGGAAATCGAGTCGGAATGAAAGAGGCATAGGCTCGGCGTCAAGAGGAATAAGAACAACGCCGGCTCCTCCACCGCGTTGGCATTTAGATCCATCGAAGAAGAGAGTCATTGGATACGACTCCTCCTTGAGTGAAAGAGTGGCGATGAGTTCGTCAGGGAATATAAAATTGGTAAATTGTTCCCCAGGTAAAGGGGCTTCCGCAAGTTGGTCTGCGATGGTTTGTCCTTTGATTGATTTCTGGTGGACGAACTCAAGGTCGAGGTCGGCGAGGAGCATGAGCCATCGGGCGATGCGTTGGTTTAGATGAGGTTTGGCATACATGTAATGGATGGGGTCTGTGTTGGTGATGACGAAAGTTTTGTGATTCAGAAGGTAGTGTCGGAGCTTGGTAGCCACGAATGATAGGGCTAGGCACAACTTTTCTACATGTGTATACCTAGTCTCATAATCCACCAAAGTACGACTTATATAATAAACGGCTTGTTCTCGATTTTCAGAGTCATGATGTGCAAGCATGGCCCCTACAAAGCGTGGTCGGTGCAAGGAAAGGTAAAGGTAGAAAGGGCGGTCGTCTTGAGGTGGGATAAGCACGGGTGGCTGCAAGAGATAAGTTTTGAGAGCTTCAAAGGCTTGGTGGCACTCTTCACTCCATTGAAAATCAATGTCCTTCTTAAGGAGGTGATGGAAAGGTTGACATCGATCCGAGAGTTGGGAGATGAAACGTCGGATAGATTGGAGCTTACCTTGTAAACTACGCAATTGTTTGAGATTGGTAGGTGGGGGCATTTCTATGATAGCTTTGACTTTAGATGGATCGACCTCGATGCCACGCAAAGAGACGATAAAACCAAGAAGCTTTCCCGAAAGGACACCAAAGACACATTTCTTTGGTCAAGACGGATGAATATTGTAGTAGGCGGTCAAAAATAATGGTTAAAACATCGAGATGTTCACTGCGATGTTTAGACTTGCCAAGAAGATCGTCGACGTAATCTTCAAGGATAGTGTGCATAATGTCATGAAAAATGTAGGTCATAGCCCGCTGATAGGTGGCACCAGCATTCTTAAGGCCGAATGGCATTACACGGTAACAGAAGGTTCCCCAAGGAGTTATGAAGGTAGTTTTGTGTTGATCGGCAGGGGCAACCAAAATTTGGTTGTATCCTGAAAAGCCATCCATGAGAGAGAGCATCTCATGGCCCGCAGTGAGATCAACAAGTTGGTCAATGCTAGGTAGGGGGAAGTCATCCTTAGGGCAAGCGAGGTTAAGATCCCAGAAATCCGTGCATATCCGAAGTCCCCCCGTCGCTTTAAAGTGATGTGTACGATGTTAGAAATCCATTGAGGATAGTCAATAGGCAAGATGAAGGAAACAGAAAGAAGTCGTTGAAGCTCTTCTTTGACCAAGAGGGCAATGCGTGGATGCATTTTTCTCAGTTTTTGTTTGACTGGTTTGGAATCGGGGTTTAGAGTGATGTTATGGACGGAAATGGTAGGATCAATTCCTGGCATGTCAGCGTAGGACCAAGCGAAAGCTTGGTTGCGAGCACGGAGGAAAGTAGTAAAGGCGACTTGTTCTGATGCGTTAAGGGATTGTCCGATCTTCACAATGTGAGGATCCTCCTCCGTGTGGATGTTGATTTCTATAGTAGATTCATTCAGCATGGTTTGGGTTTCCGATGGTAAGGCTCGTTGAATATAAGAATCATCCGCGCCAAGGTAAGTGAGGATGGAGTCATCATCCTGACACTCAACAACATTAATCAAAGGTGAATCCTCTTCGATCATGTCTGGATACAGAAGGGGAAGAGAAGATGGGTCCTCATTATCGCGTTGATAAGTGAGAGGACCTATGAAGATAGCATTTATGAAAAAAAAAAAAGTTAGGAGGGATAGATTCAGGGTCTATAGATTCTGTGGGTGATGATGGCAAAGTGGGTGATGATGGTTTGGTAGGGGTGACGTCGTCTTCTTCCAGAATACAGCTGACACGAGGTGTCTCCTGTGTAGGTGTTTCAGGAAAACCGAGACCACTGCGATCATTATGTTTCATGTGTGGTGATGGGGATGAGCGTATGTCGGCCTTGTTCATAAAGACCAAAACCAAAGCCTTTCCAAGACAAATGAGTCAAGAAGGTGAGGGCAAAGCGACGATTGGTAAGGTATTGAAAATCAGACTGGAAAGGAACCACACCAAGAGGAGGCTCAGGGGCAACGGAAGATGCGTCGACACCCCCATACGTTAGGTTAGTGCGGCAGTGAGGTGGTCCGTAGGAGATTACTTCCCCCACACGACGGTCATAGTTAGGATGGGCATGTACCTGTCCGTACTCCTGTGGGGTATGGAAAGAACTAACGTTATATAGGCGATACTCCCCCAGCGTAAGGCGCTGAAAAACATCTACTAAGGGGTCTGCGGTTGGGATGTTAGCTGCGGGAAGGGAAGTGGTTTTTGCGATGGTGGTTTCATTAGTTGAAGGCGTAGGTGCGATTGAGGTACATGGTTGAGGCATAGTTGAAGAAGATGGTTGGGTTGAATGAACGGGTGTCTTGATTGGTACCAGCACATCATTTGGGCGGTATAACATATTGCAGGTTTTAAAGGGGGGAGGATCAGCTTTTACGGTGTAGGACTTCCCCTCGTACTCAAATTTTATGCATCTATGTAAGGTTGAGGGAACGCATCCCATGGCCCGGATCCAAGGACGACCCAAAGAATATATTATATCGAACTCTCCCTCAAGGACATAGAAGAGTTCGGGTAAAGTACGTGGTCCTACCCGAATGTTGAGGATCACGGTGCCTAAGGTAGAGGTAATAATCATATGAATGACCGCAACATGATGGGGTTGGCACACATGTAGCTAGAAGGGATATTCATTTGTTGAAAAGCTTTTCAAGAGATGATGTTTAGGCTAAGCACCCCATCAATCATAACACGACGCATACGAATGTCCCTGACGTAAGTCGAGATGAACAGGCAGAAGTCAGGATCTTCGTACCAAAATCGACAATTTCATCTTCAGAGAAACCGATCGCAGCAGCCTCAGTGGTGGTGCAGACGAAGTGGTGGGGGCGGTGGGTTGTTTGGTGAGAGAGGCAACGTGATTGGGTGTTAGAATGGAGGCAACAGTGCAGGGCTTCATTAGGTAAGACCTCGATCCCTCAAGAATTTCAACGAGAGCTTGTCGATGAGATTCGAAGTCCGAATGAGATCATATAGTGTCATTTTGACGGGTGATCGTGAAGTTGTTTGATCATGGCTCGATGGGCAACTCCATTAGAGACGGGGTAAGCGGGTCCACGAATAACCACTTTGGGTGGTGGTGCAATCGGGATGCTAGACGGAGAAAGAGAGGACGCAGGTGTGCTTTCTTTCGCTTTCTCATTGTTTTTCTGCGCTCGAGTAGCAACACTAATCATATTAATCTCGTAAACCTGAGATGAGGAAGATGGTTGGGATAAATTATGGTCTTCAAGAGGTGGGGTTGTAATAATGATAGATCGTGGTGAGGCGGGGATAGATGGTATAGGAGAGGGAATGAAGCTAAAGGTCTCTCCCTTCGTAAGTTGTCTTTCTTAACCTTTCTATCTGGGAGAGGTGACTGACGAAGGATGGTTTTTAAAGCTTTGCATCCCTCCACATCATGTCCTGGTGTGCGGTGATAAGCGCAGATCTTAGACTCATCATAACCTATAGGTCGAGGTTTAGACGGGTCATAAGGTCTAAGTGGGGGTAGGGAAATGGTCACATTATCTACTAACATAGCAAGGATTTTGGCGTAAGATCCTTTGAGTGGGTCAAAATCAGAAGAGGATGAGGGTATTGATTGCGTGGGTTTTGGTAATGTTTGGGCATGGTTAGTTCGTATGGGTGGTGGTTTAACCGAGGGGTGTTGATATGTGTTTTTCACTAAACGTGGTTTCTTTGGCGCAGAGCTACGCTCTCTTGGTTAGATGATGAGGCTACAGATGACATGGTATGGGAAACAACCACGAGAGAAAGGGGAGTGAGTAAAATAAATCCTTTGATGATGGAGTTTGTTTAGGGTTGATGGGTGGACAGGATACGTGGGGTGATAATGTTGATATACCCTTTGATCCCTGTATGGGTGCAGAAGGCGTAGATCGTTTTGAAGAAAACGCAGGAGGTATGATATATTGGTGCAAGGTGGAAGGATGAGGTCCTAATATGGAAGGTAGGTATGACGATGATGGTTTTGATTGTGATAGAGGCACGGGTTGAGTGTGTCTCCTAGGTGGCGGGGCGGCTTTATTCTTGGACAAATCTAGTCGCTTAGGCGGGTGTGTTAGACTGGGTATGGGTAAGGTCCCAAGCGTAGGGGAAGATTTGGCTAAGTTAATAGAAGTGGACGAGGCATTTGGTAGAGGTGAGGGGGGTGAAGGTGAGAACATGGGCATTTTAAGCTTCTGTAAACACTTCGGGTATATGGTGGAGGTCTCAGGATCGGTCATTTGCATTTGAGTAGAATATGGCGTACTCAAACGTTCCCATAGGATTTGTCTATCCTCTAGAGAATGACAGTCTTCAGGCTTGAATTGTAAATTTGGTACGGAAGAAAGGTGGGTTGTGATTCCAGTCCACTGTGGGTGTGATACAGTGAGTAGATGAGGTACTGTATCAATAGATGTTAAGAGGTCAACCGGTCGTTGAAAAGATTTAGGCGATGAAGAACTAATAGGTAAGAGGGCGTGTTCGAGAGGATCCGTCATGGTTAAAGAATTTGGTGATGTCGGTGCAAGAGATTTCTCGTCTAAGGATGTCAAAAGGAGTGGCGTACCTTCCTCTTGTGCAACAAGAGTGGTAGAAGGGGAAGTCTGGGAAATAGATAGATTAGATAACATCCGTTCGCAGTCTTGTAGGGATGTGGTATAAGCAGACTCATCGATGGGAAGAGGAGTCTGGGCAGTTAACTCCCTTATGGGTAAAGGAATGATTTCGCTTTGGTTCGATGGTGGTAAAGGAGGTTCGGGCTCCTGTGTTAGTGAAGAGGCTTGATTCAAAATTTTCTCGATAGAGGCTTTGGGCTGGGTATCAAAGACTGCATGGATCTCATGAACACTCTCTTCGGCTAAGATATCCTGGTTTGTGTTACTGTTGGAAGAGTGATTCGGGAATGGTTTGTTGAAGATTTTCAAATTTCGGTTGGCAGGGGCATTAGGATTATCGAGGGTTATATCCCCTGCGACAACCATTTCCTGCACTATGTTTTTCAACATCTTGCAGTTCTCATGACTGTGTCCCTTCACGTGGTGGAAGTTACAGAAGTCATTTTCTTTGTACCAGGAAGGTATGGCGCGAGTGGAATCAAACCCGGAATGAGGTTTAACAGGAGGTAATGTAATGGCTCCTGCTTTGAGCAATTTTTCCAATATCACACCATATGTTTCTCCCAAGGGAGTGTAGTTGATGGGCTCGGCTTTGTACTTATAGGTGGTTTTTGGTGGGGTATTAGACGGTGTTTGAGATTTAACCATCACCGCGTGGACAGCTCCTTTTGATTTAGAAGAAGTGGACGCGTGAGGAGTGGTGGTATTTGGTTTATTGGTAGAATCAGGAGTTCGGAAATTGGGGTTTTTGTTACGCAACCGCAATTTCTCTTCCTCTAAGGCTCGAATCTCTAGTTTTCGAGCCATAGTAAAGGCTTCATCGAATGTACGGAAAGTTTGAATTTGGAGAGTAGGAGAAATGTGCTTAGCACATGCCCGCGTGAAAAGTTCGATAAGTTCAGTCTGAGGCAAGGCATATGTAAGTTGGTTGATAAGGCCACGCCATCGTCCGATGAAATCTGCGATAGATTCGTCTTCGAATTGTCGAATGGCATAAAGGTCGGTGATGGATACTTTCTTAGCAATGTTAATGGAGAAGTGATCCAAGAAAGATTGGGCTAGTTGGTTAAAAGAGAAGATTGAGTGCTGGGTTAAAGCACTGTACCACTCCAAGGCAGGTCCTGATAAGGACATGGGAAAGGTGCGGAGTAACAAGGCATCATCATGGGCAATCAAATAACAAGCATGTCTAAATGATCGCAAGTGTTGTTGAGGATCCTCTTTACTATTAAAACGAGTAAATTTCGGCAACTCCCATTGAGGAGGATATGAATGAAGGGGGACAGAAGGGTGAATGGGCTCCCGACAAACTTGCTCGTATGTCAAGGCGCTACGACTTCCTGAACAAGAAGCCTCCAGATTTTGCATTTTGTCCATCATTTGTTTGATGAAATCTGTGGTTGGATGAGATGATGATGCGGTTGTGGCAAACGGAGGCAAATTGGGCCAAGGGCCTCCACTGGACAATGGTGGAGTTAAGTGTTGATAAGGTATGGAGGATGAATATGTTGAGGCGACAGAATAGGGATGTCCCATATAAGGTGTTGAGGTTACTGGATACGTGTATGGGAATGAGAAGGTAGGCGGAGGTTGAGAAGGAAAGCTCGTGTGGATAGGTGGCAGAGAGCAAGTCATGAATGGAGTAGTCTCGCAAGAGAGATGAGGTAGGGGCATCGGTGGTAATGATATGTGGGGTCCAAGATTAGCCAAAGAAAAGCCAACTGAGCCGTATGAACCTCTCAAGTCGCCGGATTGGGAGACGGGGCTAGAGATGCAGAAGCAAGGCGGTATTATCAAAGCGGAGTGGGAGCTAAATGAGCAGCTATACTAATAGGCATACCAACAAGGAGCTGACCATCAGGCATACGGTCATGGGTATGGGACAAATAGTATTGTACAGTGCTAGAATTAGCATCCGTAAACTTGGCAAAGTCCTTATCTCCTACAGAATTTGGGGATCTCACCGGTGTATCGTAGGATTCCCACACGCTAATGTGAAGGGGGTGATTCAGTAAAGAAACAGAGCAAGCATGTGAAACCATGGCGGCGGCTTGCTTTGAGTGATAACAACCATGGACAGGTGTTCACAAAGAGGGTTTCAATCTATCTCGGAAATAAACAACCTTAGAATGGTGAAATTGGTAGGTTCTTTGGTTTGTCGGGGAAAAAGAAGAACCGATATCGGCCTAGTATCCGATGTCGGTTATACTATAGCCGACGTCGGTCGTAACCGATGTGGTGTAAGAAGTCCCGGGCTAACAAGATATAAAAGGCTGCTAATTTGATTTTTAACAACGTTTAGTATACGTGTCCAATTATTGATCACGTAAGACAGTAGTATGAGAAAGAAAGCAGAACTAAAAACAAGCAAGATGCACACACAAATCCGTAGATTAACCCTAGGGTTAATTTTAATTATCGTGGGCTTATGCCTTTAGACGTAGAATGATGTGAGAATCCTAAACAAGAGACTTAGGGAAATGTCAAGTTGTTTTGGCTTATAAGGTTACCTCAATCTGGGTGGAGGAATACCGCGGAAAAAAAAGGGGGATGTTTGAGCTGTTGTGTTAATTGTGAAGTGATTCGGTATGTGTTGTGCAATGAATGTAAGATTAATTTCCTGTCAATACCGTGGATATCACCCCCACGTGTACGACCTGTTACTTAATCTACGTTCACTAGAATTGAAAAACAACAAGCAGGAATGCAATGCACGTGTTTTAAACCCAAATCAAAAATTATGTTCGATGAAGCAAGAGAGATGACTTTCACTAATGCGAAACTAGGAAAGCAAGACAAATTCTTTACGAAATATATAACAAAAGCAGCAACAAGCAAGTATGCTTCCTAAAATGAAAATAAGCAAGAGAAACAGAAACCCAAGATGGGTCCCACCGGGCGTGCCAAAATGTTTCACTCGGAATGATTCGTTCCTTTTAGAAACAGATAAGGTTAGGGGCTAGGAGGAATACCTGTAGAATGTCGAGATGGTGTGCGCGTACCGTAGAGAAAGATCAGGCTGATTGCGAAGAACTCCTTTTTGTCTTGGAAGGACTACCTGCAAATAAGAACACAAGACCACAAGATTTTGATTAGACAATAAATGAGGAAACTGCCTTGGGCCCAGGAAATATAAAACTTCCTTTCGAAGGTGGTCAGTTTCCCTGCTAATATGAATTAACACAAAAGACTGTAAAATATCAATTAAGTTGCTTCGTTGAACTGGGTAGGGGAAAGGCTGGTTTTTGGTTTTGATCGAGGAACCGATGCGGTTACATCGATAACCGATGCCGGTTATCGATAACCGATACCGTGGGTTCTAAGATCTCGTAGGTTAGTTGCTTTGTGGGGTAGTTGTGTTGTTTGTAAGGTCAGTATATAGGTGGTATTAGGAAATAAGGTGATGAGAGGTAGATGAATGATAGTTAGATGTAATGACACGTTGGGTAGTGGATCCAAGAATGGATTTAGGAGGATCGTGATTCAAAGAGCATAAGAAATGTTATAACAGAGGACATGCAAGATGTGACTTACTAGTTTTGACAAAGATGCAAGTTGATCTCCTTTGTCAGTAAACACTTTCGGTTTCTTCACTCATCTCGCTCGCTCGGTCAAGTGAAGATCTGGACTCTCTTTTCACTCCCAATGATCTCTCGTTGATTCAAAATCCTTTCCTTTGATCCAAAATGAATTTTCGATCCTTTGTTTTTGGTTTGGGGAGCCCATTTACAGGAACCGATGGTTACGTAACCGACGGCTGGCGAGTAGCAGAACCGGCATCGGTAAGGAAAAAGTAGGCTATTTTTAGTAAAATAGCCCACCTTCCCTGCTTTTCTCCCGAGAGATCAGTTGCGGGCTTGGTCAAGTGGCTAGAAGGTCGGTTTTGGGTGCGAGTAAGGAGGCATTAGTTATGGATGTGAGTCTAGACCAAGCCATAAGTCTTAATTAGGTTAGTTTAGGGTTAGGGCTAGGTCATGATGAGGTGGCAAAATGAGGTGGCAGGTAAGGTGATGGTGGATTTATCAATTACAAGGTAATTAATAAATAATTGTGTAAGGTTTAGGTAATGAGGTTAGGTTGCGAAATGGGATGCGGGTCACAAGGGGTCGTAAGACACGAATTTGGTGTCTACACATATAGAAGGAAGTAGTGAGAAATATTGTAAGTGTGTAAAGGAAGCCATCATTTTGAAGGTGTGTAAAAGAAGCCATTAAGAAGTGTAATTGTGAAGTTCCTCCCATAGTTATTGTTGGAAGGAAAGTGAAGTCAGTAACACTTGAAGTACCTCATGGGTGATATTTTAACAATTTCTTGTTGATATTATAATTTACACTTATATTTCAAATTTATCGTCATTCCTTCTTATCATAGTCTATGGTATTCTTGTGGTATTTTTGTTGTTGTGTTTCCAGATTCCATCCACCAAACTAAAAGTTGTGCATTAGTAAATAATTATAGCACGAGGAGTTCCCGGTGAAGAATTATCATAGTGCCGAATTGCTGATGACAATTCACAATCTGTAAGGTGTGTAAGGTCAATAAAAATATAAGAGACAAAATGAAAAGGCCCAATATATGTTGTCAACCACTAGTTTTATTTCTTAAGAGTCATGTATATATCAAGTATACTCTACGACCTTAAAATGTAGCCAAGTGCATAGATTTTGTGTCTATAAATAGTGTAAAAAATATAAAGGAGTCACAATATAATAGAGAATGGAAGATTGATAGACCTAACAAATTTTGTATGAGTAGAATACTTTGAATTGGGATTTGTAATTAGAATGTTGTCTCTTATTGTCTCTTAAGATATTGTAATTGATTGGTATTGATTTTTATTTGTGTGAGAGACCCAATGTGAAGTAAGAGATGTGATAATAACATGTGATAAGTAGGGATAGTATTAGCAGTATTTTCAAACATATTGGAAGCATCACCCTTACCAAAGTATGTAGGGGCATATATAGTGCAAGGAAACATATTCTTGAAAAATAAGTAAGGGAGATTTGCATATGCTCTTAGATGCTCAATAAAGGTATTATACATTGGTGCACATTGATATAATATCAATATAAAACTACTAGACATGCATATGAGTCAAATAATTATATTTGTAAAACTAGTAAGGTAAAATCATGATTTAGACTATGTATTTGTTTATCTTAGAAAAATCCTACGATATGAGTAGGAATTTTAGATTGATCAATGTGAAAATCCCTAGGGCCATCAAGGATAAGGAAAGAATCATCACTATCAAAGAGAGGAATATTGACTTCATACAAAGACTTGCTTGGTGTATCAATGTGCTCATTATCACTACTATAATGATCCCAATTATCTACCTAAATATCATATTGTTTGAGATGGATCTGTAATGGTAACATGGTACTATTCTTGTGATGTTCTTTCGTATATCCCCCATTAAGGATGGGAGATGTAGTGAGAGATAAATTTGTGGAAGGAAAATTAGTATTAACCCAATATGTCCATATGTCTATAGAGATATACATATCATAATCATCCTCATTAATCATATTTAGAACATCCCATCCATGTGTACTAGGTTCCACCTTACTAGTATCTGACACATGAATAAAATCATTCATATTTACACTAGAAATAGTATCATAAGTGATATCATCACTTGAATCAAAATCTATCCCAGTTTGTTATGGAGGAGTAGAGATATTGGTAGAATCTATTGTTTTTTTTCCTCCGATGGGCTTGTGTATGCTATAAGTGTTGAGGCCATGTGAAAGTGTTCATGCTCAGTTGGTATTGCTTCCATTATTATTTACACAATATTAGGATGTAATTCTATTACGAAGAGTGGATCTACAAAAGGATGTGTTGCGTTATTCCTCTTTTTGATTAAATGACTCTTATTTTATATTCAAAGGTGTATCATTCAATATTTTAGTATGCTCATCTAATATAAATTTTGCTACATGATGAAATTTAAGGACTTGAGATTATTGCATAGTATAATGTCTTGTATCAAATTAAATAAATCCCTTACACTCAAGTTGTTGGATTCATCATTGTAAATCATAACACTCGTTGTCATGATGTCTATTAATTCCATGATAATTACATAATGGTTGGCCTTTGATTTTTTACTTCAATAGTGGGGATAGCAATGAGTAGGTAATAAATTTATTAAATGGTTATCTAGTAGATCATGTAGGATATCTTGTTGTCTAACATTCTTGTAAAACCGAAAGAGGGTTTGAAAACCTGAAAGCGAGGATCACAAGGGACAACGTGCACATCAATGGACATGCAAATGACAGCGTGAAGAGATCTCGGGAGGAGTGAGCATCAACCGAATGTGCATGCAAAGATTTGACAAACGGGCAGAACCTGGTTAAGCCATAAAACTCTCCTCTATCTCATAGATCAAATGGGGTGTACATATAGGAGGTGTTGAGTAACCCCCAGTGCTGCAATCATGACAACTCGAGTAGAGAGGGGGAGTTACATTCCCATAATAGAAGTGTAACTCCCAATGACGCATATGACGCACTGATGCACTGATGTGTTGACGCACTGACACGTAAGGGAATCTCATAATGACCCCTAAATGACACATGGACCTACGATCTCAACTAAGTGAGATGACTCACCTAATGATGTGGAAAATACACACACCAACACCCCCTTCATCGTAACTTAGGATGAGGTGGTAAGTCAGAAATGAGAAATGGGTCCGGCACAAAGCTTGATGAGGTACCCATGTACAAGAAAAAGATCCCAAGTAGTGAAGGAAAACCCAGTGGGAAAAACATCCACCACAAGAGAAAAACAAACTCTCTAATCTAAGAAAGATGCCAAATATGGGTCCGGCCATAGACAAGCCTGAAAAGGTACCCATGTACAAAGAGGAAATCTCTCGAAAAGAAGAAGAAGAGAGAAGAAGAGGGAGATGAGAGGAATGCAGAAGATGTCATGGACGGATCTGAACTCTACAGCTCTAGGAAGTCTCCTAGAAGAATTTCGATGACGAGATCCTCTACCTCTGGACTAAAGAAGAGCCACCCGTAATGAACTGTGTGCCTGCCCTTAGGAAGGACAGAAATGACGTGCTAGAAGTCCACCCACTCCACAAAGGAAATTGAAGGTAGCAACACGAAGAACTCTGAGTCTGGTGCACGGAAGTGTGACATAGGTCTAGCAAGTGAGTGCCAAGGAACCGAAGGTAATGCCATGTGCGTAGAATGGTTAGAGTGAAGAGGAACACCCATGGAAAGGATTTCCAAGTGATGTGAAGGGAACAAAACATCCTTCACAACTGAAAAGGGATCCACAACTGAGGGTGGATCAATGAAGGTCTCCGGAAATGTGGAAGTGACATGATTCCCGGAAGGGGCACTCCCAACAACAGAGATGATGAACTCCTCTGAAACACTTGTAGATGGATGAGGGACCTATAGTGCATCACAAGTAGACTCTATGAAAAGATGACTAAGGTCAGGAAGATACTCATCCTAATGAGGGGGATCAACAAATAGAAGAGTGATGTCGAGATAGGTATGAGTCATCCAATGAAGGTAGAGGAGTGGAAGGGGCCTCGCACACTGGAAGTGGAAAGGAGGCTAGTGTAATGATGGTATGAGGTTGAGTAGGATCTGCTCAATATCTGATGAGATGTGGGATGTGGCAACACTCTCTGGAATAGTGAGAGAGAGAGGAGAAGAGTCCTCTATAGTACTCTCGACATCAGAACTGGGTGCACAATCCTCGTCATCAGAAGTAGAATCAAGCGAGTCTATGTCAGTGGAACTATCATCACATGAAGAAATGGAGGAGACAATTGAATCATTAGCAGCAACAATGGTGGCAGTATGTGAAGGGTCTCCATAGAGGGATTGAAGAATGCTCCAGACATGGTGAGGTGGATCTGAGTGTGCCACATGAAACCAGAGAGAACGAGAGACATGCATCATCATGTGACCATAGATGTGGTCACAAGTGTCAAGGAAGTCCTCTAGATGACGATGATCAGTGGGTGCAGGAACTGGCCCAAGCAAGAAGGGTAAAAGACCCTCGTGGGTGAAGTAATGTTCCATGGAAGCACACCAAGCTGAATAGTCCCCTCTCTCGGTGAGAAGTGGTGGAGGCTGTAAGGCGATCCTACGATGCTCATGTCTAGGAAGAGCACTCTCCATGATGAAAAATGCAAGATGCACAAAAGCAAGACGTCGGACTCGGCCGATAATGCGTCTGCGTGTGTAGGCCCAAGAGTACAAGCAACCCCCTAGAATGCAGAACTTTATAAAAGTAGTGTGTTTACAAAATTGACAATGCCATCATGTAATGTGAAAAAAATCATGCAACTTTAACCAAGGAAGTGATTAGAAACGAGCAGCGAGTCAAAAGTTATGGCATTAAAACAATTCCCACAACTGATGGAAAAAGCCAATAAATGCTACAAACGCATTTTAAAAATGCTTGAAATGGGTGCAAAGGGTGTCGTGTGACTACTCGTTGGAAATGACATCAAATTTTAGGTAGGTTTTGTTTTGCTTGTGAGGGGGGATTAGCCTCCTGCCAACCTCGGACCTCACCCTCCATCTTCAACGCTCAAAGGAAGGATGAGTAATACAAGCCAATAACCCAATTTAAAAAAAAATTACAATGCCAAACTGAATAATGTTTTTATTTTTTACACCCTAAAACATTTTTAAAAGGTGGAAAGGAGGGTCACATGCTTGGAAGAGCTAGTTGAGAGCCCACGTGATGGGAAACCACCTGGAGTGCTGCAAGACTGTGGAAACGTCGTTGGAGATCTGTAGGCTACATGGGACGTGCTGCAGCCACGTGAGGGAGCAGCTGAAATGCCACGAGTAGGAGCAGAAGTGTTGAGCTGGTTGTGGGAGCATTGAACGGCTGTGGGAGCTCCAAAAAATGTTTTCCAACGTATGAGCAGCAAAAAAATGTTTTTCAACACATTTTGAACCAAAAGCAAGTTGCTGGAGTTGCTGGTGGTTGTAGGAGTCCACGTGCCAAGTGTTTGAATGCAGCAAAGGAAGAAACCACTAGAGGCAGGTTGGATTCCAACGCAGGGTCCAAAAAAAATAGCAGAGTGGAAAAAAAAGTTTTCCAATGCAAGCTGAATGTGCTACGTTGATAGACAGCTTCAGCTCCTTTTTTTTTACGTTTTTGATAGCAACCTCAACTGCCACGTGCTGGGAACCACTCAAAAAAGTAGGATTCCTCGCTGAGATGAAGCTCCAAATATCACCACTGAACTAAAGATTCACATGAACAACACCATGGGAAAAAGTAGGGAGCGGGATGTCGGACTGCTAAAACTCAACGTAGAAACAACCAGCAAAAGAAAACATCCAAACCGACCCACACCCAACCAACGGCAGAGATACCAAACCACGAAATAGCGAGCCAGAGGGTAAGTGCACATGTAGCTACGAGTCATGGAGGAAGTGCGAGGTCTTTGGAGGATCTTCTGAGCGAGGAGATGAATGGAGCAAGAGGCAACAAAGAACCACGAAGACCATGCAAGGGTCGCAACAATATGAATAGTGAGCAAGAAACGCTGAAGAAGCAAGATGCCAAGTGGTCGAAGACTATCCAAAACCCAAACAAAGCATGAAGCCACGAACACCCGAAAACCAAACCACGAATAACCCGAACGGAGGTATGAATCCCGAATTAGTGCAAGTAGAGCATGATTGGAATTTCCATTACGACGTGTGCTACGAGATCTAGATATCACCTTGGAAGCGGAAAACACACACGTAAACGCCGATGAGTGCACGGATCCACAAGATCCACTCTAATACCATTAAAGAGGGTTTGAAAACCCAAAGCAAGGATCATGAGGGACAACATGCACATCAACAAATGTGTGAACGCGGCTTGAAGAGATCTCGGGAGGAGTGAGCATCAACCGAATATGCATGCAAATATTCGACAAACAGAGAACTCGGTTAAGCCATAAAACTCTCCTCTATCTCATAGATCAAATGGGGTGTACATATAGGAGGTGTTGAGTAACCCCAAGTCCTAAAATCGTGACAACTCGAGTAGAGAGGGGGAGTTACATTCCCATAATAGAAGTGTAACTCCCAATGACGCATATGACACACTAACGCATCGATGTGCTTATGCTGGCGACGCGTAAGGGAATCTCATAATGACCCCTAAATGACACATGGACCTCACGATCTCAACTAAGTGAGATGACTCACTTAATGATGTGGAAAATACACACACCAACAAAACCAAAGGGGTGCTTTCATCTATGGTTTCCTTAGTATTCAAGATTGATATTGTGGAACATAAACATTATTACCTCTTGTATTTAATTTCACTTCATGTGTATTAACACATGTATCATGTATAACATTGATTTTTAATAGCCCTCGAACTATGTTAATCATGATGCATAGAAACATTATTAGCATGGGATTTATAAGAATCCTTTATATGCGTTATCTCATCCTTGAGATATTTTATTTCAGTACTCATGGCTTGAAATTGGGATTGAAAAACATGTTATAACTCTTGAATAGACTATAAGATAACTTTACTGAGAAGATGGCTTCATTATTAATAGGATTTGAAATGGCATGGGTCATGATGACACAAAATGTTGGAAGAGCCTCCAATTACATAAGAAATAATACTAATTAGTACATGGAAGGTCGACATTCAAAAGAGTATAGAGGATAAGACCCAAAAGTGATGTTGAGCAAAATAGTGACTATCACCAAATTATTTAAAATGACCATATATGAAAATAATCAGTGAATTAACAAAAAAAAGTATTTTTGAATATGATCATGTGGAACAAAACCTCCAAGAAATTTGCACAAAAGTGTAAATTTGTTGATTATTCCCTAATTACTAAAAATAGTAATTTTTAATTTCCCAAAATTGTGTTAGAAACTATGTTAAACATAGAGGGGTTTTTCTTTAAATATAGAAAAATTAAGAAAAATCTCATAGTAATTTGAAAATAGAGCTGTTTTTTTTTTTAATATGTGATGAGAGGTGATTCAAAACTTAGGAAGCCCTATAAGCATGAGACCCAAAGGGAAGGACCGACCATGAGACCGAACCACAGGGCAGCTAGGGTTTAGAAGGAGGTTACAAATTCAATCATGAGTTGAGTTCACCATGAATGTTTACTCCCTTTTTTAATTAATATATAAATAAATAATGTTATGAGTTAACTAATAAGAGGATGTAAGGTTTGTTACAGGGGTTATTCTGATTAATTAACTTCCAACATTAATCATGCAATATCAAAACAATGCATTAATACTTGCAACTAGTGATAAAAATATGTTATAAGCTAACAAAATAAAGGAAGGGATGCAATTTTTTTGTATAGAGTGAAACATGAGAGATATGGGTACATAAACTAGAGAATTTGGGAGTACTATAGTTGAATATGCTATGTTATTGAGATTGTAGCTAGAAAATGCCATGGTTCATAAATATACAACTCTTTTAGGAATGTATGTATAGTCTTGGACCTTTTGTATGTTTTGGACTTGTTTAGAGTGTGCATTTATACCTTTTTGTACCCTTCATTTTCCTAGTAATGAGTGTCACTATCAAACCTTAAGTATCACATAGTTGTCAAATCATCCGAATATTATGAGCCAAACTCAAACCCTAACCGTAGGTAGAAGACCCCACAAAATTGTAGTGTTCAAAGGTTGAACTAAAATCCATGCACCACCTATCAAAGCACTACTCTAAAGAGGCCTCAAACCAATTATATTTCTCCACCTAACATGTGATATCTACATGGATGTAGCTATATTGGTAGCTTGAATTGCTTTGACAATGTTTGGGATGATATTTATCCTTCCTAGAAATTGGAGTAAGATCAAATACTCACCTTGATGATGGTTTTGGTATGTGAACTGAAATGTTGTGTTAATCCTCTCCATGCATCGTATCCTAAAGTTTCATTATTTATCCAACTTGCGATATGAACCTAAAATCTAAAATCATTGGATGCTTGGAAATGAGGGAAGTTGGAATCCTTTACATGGTTGAGTGTTTTATACCTTAGTAGTAGTGATCGCACTAATATATGTGCATTAACTTTGTTAATATCTAGGAGTCTTAAGTGTATTTTGTGTTAGTATTTGCAATGAGAGCTCATAAGAGTGTTAGGTAAGTAAATGAAGTGATATCAACTTTCTTAAATATAGGGTTCCAAAGGTATTCTGTTATAAAAATATGACCCATGAGGATAAAAACATCCAACCAAAGCTAATATAATTTAAATTAAAGTTGGAGGATGTGTTAGTAGAATACCATACAAGTCGGCCAGGACCGGATATTACATCATGACCATACCGTATAGTTTTGGACGGGATGATAGTGAATTAAATATGAAAGATTTATCATGATAAGTAGATGTGAAATACTAATTTTATGCATTTATACTCAAAATTTATGATACATCAGTGTGTAGAAATAAGCAAGTTGGGAGAGAGACAATAAGATCAACTAAGCGGGGATGAAATGTGGATATTTGTCTTAATAAAGGAGCATTTTCATGACCAACAATGTCAAAAGGTAAATTTCCAAATTTGAGTGTTTGCAAAAAGGAATATATTTGAGGTTATTAATTTAAGGGTAACCCTAAAGCGTGTCACATGTCTCGGGGTATTAGTAACAAAACATTGTAGCCACAATATCCAACCCCATTGTAAGATGGATGACATTGTGTCCAATAACTTTATTAGAAGATTGAGCATTGAATTGATAGCCCAAAGAAGTAAGTTGAGTGAGTTTCACATGTTTTTCTTAGAACCATTATAAACCAATACATTATGGATATGTTGTTTATTGACAAAATCTCAAATATAAATCATATGTGAAATAACATCATCATCAACTATTTAACTATCAACAAATGTAGTAAGAGTTCTAAGAGACAAAGAAGAAGTAATCGAACTAATGAGAGAAGTAAGTGGATGGTCTTATGTAGTTGGAGGAGGTCATGCCTTATACGTATGATGCACCAACTCTATCTGGGATCTAGGCCATATCTCCTATCTGGGGGGCTATATCTGGAGGGCGAGGGCCCCTCTATCTAATCGGGGTTCGCCCCCGCCCCGGCGGGCCCCCATATAGTTAGATAGGGCCTCCCCTATCTATATGGACTGAGAGGCCCTATCTAGAATTAGATATCTGGAGAGGGGCTAGGTTGTTATTAGATTCATAAATATGATTGTTACAAAGTGTGTCATTAAATATCTTGAGCTCATGGTTCTCGGTGACTTAGGGCTTAGATCTATTTAGAGGGAATAAAATTCATATAGCATTGGTATTAATTAAATGTTGGATAACATTTTTAAGCTTAAAACATGTTTTAGTGGAGTTCCCAATACATCTATATTAGTCTAGACACAAAATCACACACTTGGGTACATGTCTAGGTCCTAAAATTATACTTGCATTCATGTGATTCCTAAGCGAGAAAACTAGTAATTGATAGCTATCTTTTTCCTCTTTACTTTTTTTTCTTTTCTTTTAAACCCTACATGTTGGAAATTTCAGACACTAGGGGGTGAATCGGTGGTTGTTCAAACTTTTAAAAAAATAGAATCATTTAACCATCCAAAGTTGAAAAATATTAACCATGATGAAGCATGTACATTAAAACATAAGAGAGAGAGATACAAACATGCACACATGAACACCAATTTTAATGTGGCAAACCCTTGAAGGAAAAAAACCCACTGAAACTAAATAACTAGCTTGGACAAATTGTTCTTGTTATAGTTACAATGATTTCACTTTTGAGCATCCACTCAACTAGAGGCTACAACCCCAAAATTTGGTTAAGCTACTACTCAACCTTATACAAGCATCTACTTTATCAGAAGCTACAAATCCCAAAACTTCAACCAAGCTTCTACCTATTTCTTATATAAGCTACAACTCACAAGGAAGCTTCAACACCCTCTTGCTAAACTACAACTTAATATTCAATAATATAGTTGATCAATCTCAAAAAAATTCTTAATATAACAGGTTTTGATCTCAAAATCAGCTCATATATCTATTCATTTCTCTCTCTACATCAGCTATAAATACTATTGCATAAGGCTTCTCTCATACACACACTCTTGCATACTCCTTCACACCAAAAAGCTAGTCTTCATCCATTATTTTTCTCTCTCCTTCAACAACCACTTTTACATGCAAAATTTTATGCTTATATCATCAATACAAACCTTCTCACATGTCTCTTGCACTTCACCTTGAAAATAAACTCTCCAACTTCAAGTTTTAACTCGAATAGGGAAGGATGAATAACATCATACATAACTGATTATTTTGCAATCATTACAAGTTCAAACCTGTCAGTTACATACTCATAATTTATTTGAGTTCTCATAACTCTTATAATACCTGAAAGGGATCAAAATAACCTCCTAAACTCACCCATCACCTAAAACATCTTGAGGATATTCTTCTTACAAGATGACAACTGACATTCTCTTGTGTAATCGCCTGTCACTTTTGTGCTTTTCCTTTTGAATGTGTAAAATCTTGTATTATAGATATTAAGGTGTTTAATAATTGTTATACTCATTAATTCATGTTAAAAATATTCCAATCATTCTATAAAATCTCTTTATGATCTTAGTAACTCGCCAATTTGGCTCTACAACTCCATTAGATCTCATGAGCATCACAGTTTTAAGGTTTCCAAAACTAGTCTACATTTTGAGAGTAGCAACTAAATTTAAAAGTCATTTCATGCCTTAAAAATCACGTGGAAGTCATTACAAGATGTTTACTTAATCATCACATGCTTTGGCTTCATCAAATTAAGGGAGAAGATCTACATTTCATCTTTTTTGTAGCTAGACATTCATTATCATGAAGGTATCAAAAACTAGTTGCATCAACACTTCACTATCATCAAATGACGGAACAAAAAGACTTATAATCACTTGTAGAAGGTGATTTTGGATCTCTAATTCACTCTCAAACCTTCATTTGCATGAGTTATTTGGATAACTTCACTCTTGCACTTCCATTTTTCAGACTGCTTTCATAGGTCTTGTGCCACTAGAATTAGGTCTTCAAGAATTAACTTGTTCATACCTCAAACCCCCTCATCAGTCCTCAAACCATAAATAATTGGAAACATGTTAATTTCTAATTTCTGGAACTACTCATTTATTTCACCAAAACAAGGCATAGGTCACTCAACCACCTTCATTTCTCAAATAGGTTTGACTGGGTTCTAGGAGCTTAAAAGCTAGTCTTCAACTAACATGGTACAACCACCTTTAGATAACTCACCAAGTCATTTAATTTATTCAAAAACTTCATATAAATCCTAAAAACATGTTCAAACACTCATACATGTACCTTCTTTGGAAAAAAACATCTTCTTCATACTTGTAGCTAAGGGCTTCTTCACTAGCTCAAGTAGGTAGTTTTGGATCACTCAAACTTGTACATGAAAGAACATATTCACACCAAAAAAATCATGATCAGATCTCATATGGAATGTCTTCATGTTGTTTAGGACTAAAAAAATCACTTCATGAGGAAATTCATCAAGTATACTCTTCATACCTTCAAGGCTAGTCTTGCATTCTAGCATTCTCAAATGGTAGGATCACAAATGGACTTGTCCCAAAAAAATATTCAAAGGAGTGTCCCAGATGAATTTATAAACACCAATTAAATATCCTCATCATCCTTCACACAAAAATTTAGCATGGGTTACTTTGTAAACTTTGTCTATACACTAAATTTCTCACAAAAATCCTATTTTCTTATGGGGTCCACCATGAGTCAAGAGCTAAAAACACCATGGAAATATGATATGATGAATTATATACATGCTCAAGTTCATAAACCAGAAAAATAATTTCATTTGGAGGCTCAACCAAAAAAATTTCTCTATACCGATTTAACTGGGTTTGAGGAAGGCTTAAAGACAGTCCACAAAAATGGATAGAACTTTCTTATTTCTCATCCATTTGACCTCAGAATTTTTGTAACATATTTTTATCCCTATGATATTAAATTTTTAATGTTATTATTTATCTTAAGAAGGCTCCACAATTTTTATTGAATGCTAAGAAGTCAGAGTGTTAGTTTACCATACCTTACTTAACCCGGTTTTGGTAAAAATGTAATATCTTGCACAAAACTCCTCCTCAAGTCCTAAAATTTGGTCCACACCTTCATTACTACCTCATAAATGATCTTGAATGTACACTTTTTATTTTTTCACTCTGAAACTTACAATCCAATCTCATTTTGGCATGTTAAACGTTTTTGTCCTAAAGGGCAATCCAACCAATCACCCTAAAAGGCCTATTACTATTGAATTATGATCTAATTCTTAATTTTAAGACTCTTGTAAATGTCCCTACACACTTCCTATGATTTAATTTTCTTTACTCTACTTCTTTTTCTTCATAGCCTCATGTTAGGTGCTTGAAATAGGCCAATTTGGGCTAGTTTACACTGTAACTCACCATGAATGTCATGTTCTTCACCTTGTATCCCATTAACCATGTCCTATTATGTGTTTTATACCTTTATCATGCTTCTCCATCTTCATCATGCCTTCACTCCACCTTTCCAGGTCACTTTGCTAACTAGGCCTAAGGATTAGGCATCCTAAACTGAGCTAGTCTGACCAATTCCACTCTTGTGCCCATGTATTCATCCTTCTAACCTTGATTCCACATCATATACATGTTATATAGTTCCTGACATCATTTTAGTGTTTTCTCACATCATCACCTTGCTTGTACATGTCATTATATCCTCAAGAATTTTATGCTTCATCAGGTGTTCTCAAGCCTTGGACCTATTCTACCTTGTAAACTTCATTTCAAGATCCCTCTAGCTCTCTTGCATCCTTATTTTTCATTAATATGCCTTTGACATCAATGAAAACTCAACATCCACATGCCAACAATCTCCCCTTTGTCATTGATGGCAAAACCTTCGATTCTTCTCCCCCTTTTTACATTAATGACAAAGTACATGGTTTTGGTCCATGGTCCGCACTGTATCAGCTTAATTAGGATCCATATTGGCTGGAAACATCAACCAAATTCATCACTTGAGCTCCTCTTTTTGTCTTCTCTTCCTTAATCTTTGTTGTGGTCTTCATCATGCTTTCAAATCACTAGTACTCCCCCTAAGAAAACTCCTTCATGGCACTAACACATGCCAATGATCGACATTTGAGTGAAAAAATCCTCCTAGCACATGCATGCATCTATCTCTTCTTAAGATTCTCAATCCAAGTTTCATTCTATTGTGTATGGGTTTCACATACTCTTTAGGATTTCCCTAAGTCATCTTATCAAAGTGCATTTTGGCCCAACGGTGTCCATCCATAGAGACTCATATATTACATGAAATGCTCCTTGTTTCTCCTCTAGGTTTGTACCATATGTATCTACTTTCCTATTTGATACTAATCTTTCATTTCTTGATCTTGTGTCATGTAGGTGGATTGACATATTTATCGTTGCCCGAGTTGATCCTTCAAAGTTTGTAGCCTTGTTTGCTTGGTATAGTTATTTTCATGATTTCTCCACTTGCTTCCCCTTGGAATAGCCATACTCAGATTCATTATTATTCCACTCTTGGGCTCTTCAACATCAAAAATATCTAATATAAAGTTATTCTCCTCCCATTTCTCCAACTAGACAATTATGACGCGTACCTTAATGTTTCAAACCTGTATGAGGTATTTCTTTGTTTGGAAAGATAACTTGTTTTACCATAGTACTTATTTCTCTATCATTATGTTTGTAATCATAATTCAAATTTCATTTTACTTTATTCTTTGTCACCACAACCACATGTTTAATGACCATTAATGTTATCCCCTACCTTACTCGGTCTCCTTAGACCAATAGGTGTGCATTTTAGGCCTCTTAGTGGTTGACTATAGCTTTAGATAGTGCATTGTTCACCTTTTCATGTGCTACATGTGACATATTCTTCTAGGGATGAGTACCATCCTATATTTTTCTTAAGCTCATTTATTTTCATCAAGACATCATGAGAGATTATGTACTGGTTGTAGACTTATACAAGTTTGTCGCAATAGCATTGTTATCACTTCAAAAGAATTAGCTCAGATGCATACCTCGAATGTAATGTTATTCCTCAAATTTTTTTGGACTTTCATCATACCTTAATCTTTCAATCTAGAAAATCTATACCACCATCAAGATCAATGCATACAATTTGTCATAGAACCTACATAAACTTGCAACACTTCACTCTCTTCATAAACTTAAAGTAGGAGGCCTTTGCTCAAGCTTGTAATAACTTATCAAGAATTAGTTTTTCTTGCATCCTTCATAGAGCTTGACTCATCTTATATAATTCATGAAATGATAGTTTAACCATTTAGAATGTTCATTATACAGGGGATGATCAAATTATTCTTCTTGAGAAAATTGTCATGTTCTAAACTTGGAACCTCTTCTTTGTCTTAGATCATGGTGAGTTGAATTTTAATTTTCTTTAATTGGTTTAGTTTTCCATAGAATTGGATTTTTCACTAGTATTGTATTAATGCATTAACATCTCGACAAGGAGACCAATTATCACAAAAATTATCATAAACTCTTTCTTTCACAAATTGTTTCAACTTGTCCTTTGAGAGAATGTTTTGGTGAATTCATTATTTGGATCTTATGTGCTTACCCATACCTATTGAGGATATTTTCAACCACCCTTTATGATTCCCAAGGTGTAAGATGAATATCTTGACTTAACATCCAGTGTAGGCATCTCTTTTTCACCATTTTCCTTTTAGGCCTCGAGTTTTGTCTACTAACCCTATTACAATGGTTTCTGAGCATAATTTGTAATCCTTTAGGTCACAAAACATAAACCAGCTATTTTTAACTACCTATTTGCATGGTTTATCTAATCCAATAGTTTCACCGAGAGACTTGGAGTGTAAACCCCATCTCCTTACTCAAATTGTCTTTCAAATTGGTTTGTGCTGTGTAAACTATCATTCTTACCTTCTCTCAAGAAAATATCAAGGTGTATTCACTATTTCCTTAAAATTTCTTCAAAACCCTCATAGATAGTTTTTCATCATGTTATCTTATAGGTTTCAAGCCAAGAAACGTTGTGTATATTCCTTAAAATTTTAAGTAGGGTTGAACCCTAAGGAGGGTTTCAGATTTACCAAGATATCTTCAACTCTTATCACTTCTTCTCCAATTTGGTTCAAGGCTTCCACCTTCACTTCTAGACTTGTCTTTCATTTCTCCACAATCCTGAGTAATATTTTTGGACAAGAATCAAGGTATCTTTAATAACCACTTAGAGTGGTCTATGCATGCACATATGAGAAAGGGTATGAAACCCTCATACTTCAACTTAATATTATTAAACCTTAAATTCAATAAGGAGCCCACATTTATGTTCTGACATTTACTAATGCACCCATCTACTAGACACCTAACATCCACTTTGATCAATTTTAATGACATGTCAACTTTGCAAGAAAAGAGTCATTCATTATAGTCAATAATCATATCAGCCCAAGAACTCAAATTTTGACCATGCTAGAGAGTAAAACACACATGCAACTCTTAATACACCACTGCAACCCTTCATACCACATGATGTCATCCAAATACATGCTTGAAAAATAGTTTTCCTTGTATACCCATCATATAGTTTATCAATTGTACAATGTGCCAACTTTCAACATTTTCTCAGACCTCAATGTCAATCCATGATTACTTTGCAACAACTGGAGACCTTAGAACATGACTATAGACATCTAGGACTTGTTTGACACATCATGTGCCAACTTCTTGTGCATATGGATGTTTGAAAACCTGGACCTCAACTTAGACACACGTGATAACCTTGATGACCTTGACAACATTACTTGACATCACATTGTCTTCATGTCTGATGTGGTTCTCTAGAGGGTTTGAAAATGACTATATTCCCACATTGATGGGTTAAAACATTAATATCTCCTTTCCATTTTCATGAAATTGAGGTTTATCCTTTGAACTTATCCTCTCGACATCTTTCAAACATGAACACGGTTTGATGATCTCAATCTTCCACACACATGAGTATAAAGTACTTCTCTAACTCTTTTATGGCTCAATGGATCTGCATAATGACCAAATCTTAATTCTAAAAACATTGTTTCTTTAATATCCATAGATGTTATTTCAACCAAGATTGGAAGTTGGGGAGAATTATCTCTATAGTATGAGGAAGTTAAAAATTATGAAACAAGAAAAACTTATTTCCTTGATATCCTTTATCTCAACCTCAACAATATGGTCCATTTTAGATTCAAAGGTAACCATGGCTTCAATAGGTCAGTGGAGCTTTATGATTTCAAATTTTCATGACTATAAAAATAGTGAGACCAACTTTAAATCTATTCTAGAGCTTTGATGGACTTTATGACTGTTTATACTTCCTTACACAGCCCTTGTGAGCTATGACCATATTTAATGACTCACACCAATGCATGATGGATCTTGATAGACCTAGTTCATTATTTTGACACATACATTCTTGTAACAATGACACTTTAGGGTAGCCATGATAGACTTGAACAACTTTGACAAGTATTTACATATTATAACATTGTTGGTTTACCATTTCTAGTTGAAGCACACCTTGACACCATCTCATTTACAATTACACATATTTATCATTCTAGGATCAATATTTAGACTCAAAACTAACTTGCTTTATGCCGAACTACTTATACAGGTCATGAACTCAAACTCTTTTTCAAAACCTCTCAACTTATTTTAATACCTCTCTTACTTCCATACAAACCTTGAGAGGGATGACTCAAATGATCGGGAATTGATGAACTGAATTAAGACAATTTATATGTAGACACACTTAGTTAACCTACACAAAGACATAGTTTGAAGACCTTAGCTTCTCTTGAGGACTTCTCACACTTTATACAAGCTGAGCAAGATGACCCTTTGGACAACACTCACTAGTGATGGAAACACAGACCTAGGAGCTTAATGAACACTCTTTCCTTTTCTTGATCAGACAAATAGGTATTTCAAGCACCTTATACAAATCAACTATGCACAATGGCTTTATGAAGGGTCTAAGAAACATACCTTTTCACTTTATAGCATTGTACAGATCTTGATTAGTAGCTTCAAATGGTGATGCATTTTAAGGACACTTCCATGATTCTCTCAAGTAATTTATGTCTCCTAGAAACCTAAAGGAGACACCTAATGTTTGTAGGATCACCTAAAATAGTAGAAAGTCATCAAAGAAACTTGATGACTTAAATTTATCTCTTTTACTTTTGAATCCTTTTCAATCTTCTTGGATGGACTTCCTATGACTTCTGCTTCTAAATGTACATGTTGCATATCATACACTTGCTTTATCACAGCTAGGGGTAAGATATCTTCTTGGAGTTGAACATCATATTTTGCTACCTTGCTTGAGATTGCCTCTCTTTTGACTGTCATTGATTTCCTTGTCTCTTCATCATCTACCCATACAATTTTCTTGTCATTCTTTGTCTCCTCAATCCTAGGTTTAGTCTTTTTGGCTCTATATTTATTTTTAACCACCTTCTTTCATTTGATTGTATCATACCTTGTTATATTGGACTCATTTTTAGGATGTTTATTCACTTTTTATAGCTTTTTCCTTGCTTCTTGATTGCATTAATCATGTTTATATATCTAGGAGGTTTGTCACAATGTTTTGCAAATGTCCTTGTCATGACAATTTGAAACATATAATATAGTTATTGTTTCTTAAGTCTTATTCTTCCCAAAACTAACTTGATGGTTCTTCTAAGTAGTATTTGGCAATGTGACCTTTCTCTTGGAAATTGAAGAAAACTATATTATTCTCTTTTTCACTTCTGATATCCCTCCATGGGTGTTTATTTATTGCATGTTTTCTAAAATTCCTTAGCTTTATGTCCATAGTTATGAAAAGAAAAATAGTAACCATTGAAATTCCTTTCATACCTGGATGCATTTGGTTTCCTAACTGATTTAGACCTTCTTTTATTTGTTTCCTTTGTCATCTTCATGCATGTTTTCATGTTTGAACTAGCCTTTTCATTATCTCTCTTTTCAATCTTTTCATATATCTTAAGACTTTTGTTTGCATCCTCTAATTCAGCCTTTAGGATTTTCAATTCTTCTTCATGTTTAAGGTAGATATATTCCTCATCTTTCAAGGATTTTGACACATTCTCAACAAATGAATCCATCTCTTTGAGTGTTTGTCCATGGTCATATTCCATAATCATGATTTCCTTCTTTAGTCCATTAATCAGTGATTGAGCAATCTCATACTTCCTTTTCAGAATTGATTCAGCTAGTGGACCCATGCTTGTGATCTAAATATATTCTATAAGATTTTAAATTTGATTCAAGAGGACCACACTCTGATACTGAGTGTTGGATATCCCAAACACTAAGAGGGGGTAAATCAGTGTTTGTTCAAACTTTTGAAACAATTTACAATTCTTCAACCATCCAAAGTTAAACAATATTAACCATGATGAAGCATGGACATTCAAAAATAAGAGATAGAGAGAGAGAGAGACAAGTGCACATACATGAATATAAATTTTAATGTGGGAAGCCCTTGAAGGGAGAAAACCCTACTAAAACCAAAGAAACAGCTTGGAAAAATTGTCCTTTTTACAGTGACATTGATTTAACTGTTGAGTGTCCACTCAACTAGAGGATACAACCCCAAAATTTGGTCAAGCTGCTACTTAACCTTCTATAAGAATCTACTTTCTTAGAAGTTACAACTCCCAAAACTTCAACTAGGCTTCTACCTATTTCTTTTGTAAGCTACAACTCACAAGGAAGCTTCAACTCCCTCTTGCTAAGCTACAACTTAGTCTTCAATAAGATGGTTGATCACTCTCAGTTAGTTGTCTTAATACAAGTTGTGATCTCAAAATAAGCTCATATATATTTTCATTCCCCTCTCTACATCAGCTACAAATACTATTGCATAAGGCTTCTCTCATACACACACTCTTGCATACTCCTTCACACCAAAATGCTAGTCTTCATCCATTATTTTCTCTCTCCTTCAAAAACCACTTTTACATGAAAAATTGGATGTTTATATCATCAATACAAACCTTTTCACATGTCTCTTTCACTTCAGATTGCAAATAAACTCTCCAACTTCAAGTTTTAACTTGAATAGGGAAGGATGGATAACATCAAACATAACTAATTATTTTGCAATCGCATACAAGTTCATACATGTCAATTACATACTCATACTTTATTTGAGTTATCATAACTCTTATAATGTTTGCAAGGGATAAAAATAACCTCCTAAACGTTCCTAGCAGCTGAAAAATCTAAGGATAATCTTCTTACAAGATGATGACGGTGACATTCTCTTGTGTAAGCTGCCTCTATCAATTTTGTCATTTTCCTTTGGAACATGTAAACTCTTGTCTTCTATATATTATGGCTTGTGTCAAGTGTTATACGCATGCGTTAATGTTACAAATATTCCAACCATGCTATAAACTCTCTTGACGAGCTTAGTAACTCACCACTTTGGCTCTACAACTCCATTAGAGCTCATGAGCATCACAATTTTAAGGTTTCTAAAACCAATCTACATTTTGAGAGTAGAAACTACATTTCAAATTCATTTCATTCCTTAAAAAATATGTGGGGGTCATTAAAATATGTAAACTTCATAATTATAGGCTTGGGATTCATCAAATCAAAGGATAATATCTGCATTTCATCCTTTTTCTTAGTTGGACATTCATTATCATGGAGGTCTCAAAAACTAGTACCTCAACACTTCACTATCATCAAATGCAGGAACAAAAAGAATTATAATCACTTGGAGAAGGTGATATAGGACCTCTACTTCACTCTAAACTCTTCACTTCCATGAGTTATTTTGAGAACTTCAGTTTTGCACTTCAATTTTTCATATTGCTTTCATAGGTCTTGTGCCACCAAAATTAGGTCTTCAAGAATGAACTTGTTCATACCTCAAACCACCTCATCAAGCCTCACCCCATACATCATTGGAAATATCTTGATGTCTAATTTTTGGAACTACTCATTTATTTCACCAAAATAAGGCATAGGTCACTCAACCACCTTCATTTCTCAAATAGGTCTAACTGGGTTCTATGAGCTTACAAGCTAGTTTTCAACTAACATGGTACAACCACCTTCAGAGAACTCACCAAGTAATTTCATTTATTCAAAAAATTCTTATGCATCCTAAAAAATATGATCAAGAACTCATACATGTACCTTATTTAGGAAAAACATCTTCTTCATACATGTAGCTGAGGGCTTCTTCACTAGCTCAAGTAGGTAGTTTTGGGTCACTCAAACTTGTACATACAAGCACCTATTCAAACCAAACCAAAATATCTCAAATCTCATATGGAATTTCTTCATGTTTTTCATGACCAAAAATAATCACTTCATGAGGCAATTCATCATGTATACTCTTCATACCTTTAAGGCTAGTCTTGCATTGTAACATTCTCAAACGGTAGGAGCACAAATAGACATGTACCATAAAATTTATCCAAAAGAGTGGCCCATATGACTTTATAAACACCAAGTAAAAATCCATATCATCCTTCACACAAAAATTTAGCATGGGTTACTTTGTAAACTTTGTCTATACACTGAATTTCTCACAAAAATCCTATTTTCTTGTGGGGTCCACCATGAGTCAAGAGCTCAAAACACCATGAAAATATTTTCCGACAAGTTCTCTACATGCTCAACTTCATGAAGTATAAAAACAAGTTCATTTGGATTGTCAACCAAAAAACTTTATCTATCTTGATTTAACATGGCTTGAGAAAGGCTTAATACAAGTCCTGATAATGGATAGAACTTTCTTATTTCTCATCCATTTGACCTTAGAATTTTTGAAACATATTTTTATCCCTCGATGTTAAAAAAATTATGTTATGATTAATCTAAAGGAGGCTCAAAAAAATTTCTTGAATGCTAAGAATTTAGAGTGCTAGTTTACCATACCTTACTTAACTTGAGTTTTGGTAAAAAATGTAATATCTTGCACAAAATGCCACCTAAGGTCCTCTAATTTGGTCCACATCTTCATGACTATTGTTATCTATTTTTGGCACCCCTACAAAATGGAAAAATTATCAGGTCCGAGTGTTGGAATTTGATGGGTGTGACACTTAGAAATTTAATAGGGTAACTCATGTTGAGCTAGCGAGCCGCGACGAAGGTCACGAGCCGAAAAGGGAAAAAAGCAGTGGTAAATTTTTTGTGCTACTGCTCGGTAGCAAAATCAGCGGGTCACATACGAGTAAATGGCACGAGAGGCACTGGCGTAACACTCTTTATGCTACCAACCTATAGCATATATGGATGCTACCAAGCTAGTAGCGGATAGTGAAGGTTAGGGAGCGGTCAAGAATGTTACTCGGTCGGTAACATTTTTAGTGCCACCTTCCGGTTGCACAAGGATGAAGTTCAAGAGCAGTAGAGTGAAAAAAATTACATTGGTATCACTTGCACAGATGTTACCACCTAACAATATATTATAAGCTATCATCTAGGAGTGGGGAAATCATGTTACCATCCAATCACAATTATGCTACCGACCGACACCAGAGATGATTATGCTACCATTCGGGAGCAGAAAATATGTGTAACCATCGAGCGCAAGAATGAACCAAGCATTAATGGAAGCGGTACAAGGTTTTTCAACTACCAACTTAATGAGTTATGGCACCCATGACTTCCCATGCAAGAAAAGTACCAAATTTGTATGGCCTCCCATACCTGTTTAATGAAATTTGTTAGTTGGTGAGGCAATTTCAAGGATCTTCTTCTATATATTGTAAAATTCACCTCATTTTGAGGGGATTCATTTTTTTGTGAAGGGATTCTGTCAAAATTGTTCCAAATCTATTGTGAGTTAAAGGCCTCGAATTTGGGCTTATTGTAAAGGATTTTTGCCTTGTGCTTATGTTATAATGGATTGTGCATGTTTCTAAGCAATAAAATTCATGTTTTGTGGCCATTTTTACCCTAACTTGTATGAAATTACATCTTTTGTCTTCCATTATATTTGCAAGTATATTGTGCATGTATCTATCTCTTTGTATGACCTTTTAATTTGTTGTGCTTTATGAATATAGGGAATTAAATATTGTCTTAGATTGTGGTGCCTCCACCTACCCTCTCTTACCTTGTTTGCTCCCTATTTTTCACTCACTTAGATTGTCTCACCCTTTCTTGGTGCATCACCTTCCTTAGAGTAGATTTACTTTTTATGCATTCTTTTATCCCTGTATCCTTGGAAATCATTAGGGTAGGATTAGTTTAGTTTTCCATTCTATGCACTTTGGAGAAGTTGACACTATGTTAGGAGAAGAAGTTGACATTCTCTAGAGGATTATCCTACTTGTAATGTAATGTCCAACACTGCAGGATAATCCCATGTTATGCAGGTTACATTGATTACCTCTCACCCAAACCACTAAAGCAATCGGGGTGCTTTGTAATTTTACATTACTGTGATTTTGGCACACATAATGGGATGAAGTCAATACTTCTATTTTGTTAGGATCAGATGTGTGTCTTAGTGAATTTATAGCCTTTGGAGGCTTTGCAACAACACATCTGGTGACTCCAAATATAAAATCAACTGGTTTCAGTAGTATTGGTGGTTTAAGTTCATGAGAAGGATTCAAACACGGTCCAGAGCAAGAGAAGGTGTCTTTGAATATTTTTAGTTATCCCCATGAAGAGAAAGGAGAGGAAGAAGAGTCCAAAGGTCTCCATCTCCACAAAATAGAACCTTATCAACACCTCGGCGATTCAAACCTTCCTTCAATCAACTAGGGTTCTCAGGCCAATCAGGATGGCGCATCAACCACCACCACCACAAGGACCACCGAATCCCTATGTCAATTTCACAGGAAGCAATCCACTCACCCTTAATGCACATAATCATATTCCAATGGCAAAATTGAATAGCATTCCTTACCTCATTGGGGACAATCATACAACCCCCATTGATCATATTCAAGACATTATGAATGTCTTCGTCATTCACGAGATTAACAAGATGGATGTTACAGTTATGCTCCTTGCTTCTTATCTCAAAGGCAAGGCATTACAATGGTTTAGGAGCCTAACAGTAGGGTCGATTAAAAATGGTGATGTGTTGTATTTAGCCCTATGTAATCAATTCAGAGAGAAGGTAGATAATTTGTCTTTTTTGGAATAATTAACCACTATCAAGAGGGCCCCAAATGAGCAGATGGTTGACTTCAAATTTTTGTTCTAGCGGACGTGGGATCAGATTCCGATTGTCACGAGGCTAGCAATGGAAGGTGCATTCCTATAATTTTTAGGGCGAATTCGACATAGTTATGATGATACAATTGATGGGGGAACAACACTATCAAGGGCATATGATATACTTATCGAGTGGAGAAATACTTAATTCAAGCGGGAAAGATGACACCTAGGTTTCCAATACCTCTATAACTAGAATTGGGGACCCCCTCTACCAGTAAAGAACCTAAAATAGCCCCCATTCCAGCCCCTAGAAATTAGAGCAATAGTGAGGACTCCACTTCTTCTATTACTTCCAAGGAACTCCAGGAAGTCATGAAGTAACTACAAAATTTGGGGAATGAGTTAGTGATAATAAAAGGCATCAAGCTCGAGCTCCATATGTTATCACCCCTAATATCAAATGAATAGGCCCCCATATCATCCGAACAAGCCTACCACTCAAGAAATAAAGAAAAATCCAAACCAAGGGTAGTCTCAAACTACCAAGCCATTTCAGCCTTATAATCCAAATGTAGTTTCAACATCAAGGGTCATGGTTCTAGCTTAGAAAAACATTACACAAGAGTATGAATGGTGTTACCCCTACAATCTACCTCATAATCAATCAATGTGCTTCAACAACACTCGAATCAAGCCTTGATGGTGCAGACCATTGGGGTGGCCTAAGAGCCAAGTGAGGAAGAAAATCAGCAAGTAACTTAGCAAGAGACTCCTCCAACTAAAACCACATTAGTCAATTGGTAGACGGAGGAATTTTGTAGAGAGTTAATCAATCTCCTTTCCATGGTGTGGCTGTCAATACACGGTCTAAGAAAAGGAACATAGAGGGGGAAATCATCTAGTCCAGTTATTTCTCATCCCACTCTCACTCAACAAGGAGTTGGCGGGCCAAATGTAGCTCCTAATACACAAATCCAGCCCAAGGCAATTGTTGTAGCATCCCCAATGTGTAAAATCAGCCAAGGCTACTAGTTAGCAGCAGCTCATGAACCAACCAAAGTAGTAAAAGGTCATGGCTTTGAGCAAGGGTGAAAAAAAGGAAAACATGACTCCTTTCAATATCATTAATTAGATGAAGAAGACTAATTTTAGCATTTCCATGTGGGAGTCTTTGGCAATTCCAAGGTAGCAAGATTTGTTACAAGTTGTTATGGAAAATTGGTCCCCTTCTAATGAGCCATCCAAAAATCAAGAGAGGTTTCTTACTAACACTATATAACAAAGAGAAGGTCATTCAGGTAAGAATGTGAATCCTCCACCATTCTATGTCTCATTGATCATTAGAGATAAGTTAGTGCACAATTGCATGATCGACTCAGGAGCGAGCAGCTCAAGTAATGCCAAAGAAAATCACAAATAAATTGGGCTTAAAATATGAACTAGTATTAAGGAGAGCAAAGACAATTGGATGGGGACATAGTAAGCATAGTTGGAGTGATTAAATAACTAAGCCTTGTGCTCCATACTTGCCCAAATGTCATATTTCTACAGGATGTATCAATGATTGATTTTCCACAACTATTTGCCTTGTGCCTTTCGAGGTATTTTACAGCCAAGATTGGTGGGTACCTATCAACTGATTGGTCCCATGTGTTATTTAGAAAAAGGTATGGAGCTAAGGCTATGATCAGTTCAAAGCCAATTGCCAATTTTTACATTAAGCCTTATGTTCCCAGCCCAATCAATGCAAATTGTACCAAATTTGATCAAGAAGAATGTTTAGAGGATCAAGAGGCAAACAAAAAGTTTGGAAGCATTCCATACCTAACATTTGATGATTGGGCTCATAGAAGACATTATTTTGATCCATACAAGTAAATGGAAGAAGATGAGTTGGGAGTTTATTTTTTACATGAGGAGAATTTTCCCACCCCCAACCTCACAAAGCCAAATAATGAGGATGTTTATGAAGTGTGGCAGTTTTTCTTTGACTGTTCGAGAGGCGGCATGGTCTTTGGAGGAGGTGCAATGCTTTTTTCACCACAATGTATGAAGTACTACTCAGCTTTCTGTTTTCATTTTTCTTGTTCAAACAATACAGCTAAGTATGAAGCTTTGATACATGGATTGTATTGGACAAGGAAAAGGGGTATAAAAAAATGAAATTTTTAGGGATAGTGAGTTGATTGTCAACTAGGTTAAAGGACAACATGCTGCTAAAAATGATCTGCTTAAAGCCTACAAGCATTGGGTATGGGAATGTTATCTAATTTTTCCCCTTGGGAAAAATTAATCAAACAAAATCTTACAAGTAGATATGGAGTAGTTAGTTTGGTCATACAAGCTCACATTCGATTTTAAAAATCAAGTTGCAGTCAAGATCGTTAAAGGACAATGCAAGATCAGTAAATTAATGGTCGAGCAAATGTCGAAGAAGGTTAGAGCTCGAGGAAGAAAAATGGAGAAAAGTATCGAAGTTTTAATCTTTGAATTTTTGGCATTTCAAAGTTTGGGGTTTCGGACTTGAATATTTGGAAGTCTCGAACCCCAAAAATGAAAATCCCTCTCAATGTTTGAAACCCAAAAGTCTGAAATTTTCAGACTTTTGGACTATTTGGTTTCGGAGTTTGGAACTCTCAATCCGCCATTTTTATAGAATGACACCTCGACCTTTAGATGGCCATAAATTTTGACTGGGAGCTCAGATTTGCACAAGAAAGGACTTTTTGGAAATCTCTCAAAGCATCTACTACGTAACTATGACTAGATATCTTTAAATTAGTGGGACTAAGTTCTTAAAAATGAAAAATATAGTTCGTCATTTTTTGAGGTGTCCCAAGTTTCTCACCTACCACCATAATGAAGGTATGGGCTTCCTTTCTTCCCAAAAAGGAACAACACATGGAGGTATGGGTTTTTCATGGCACCCATCACTATTGCAGAAGAATTCAATGCATTTTGGGGGTGGTTAAAGCTAGATTTTAGATTTCTTCTATCTCCTTCTCTCTTTCTTCCTATATATTATAAGGAGGGGCATTTTTATAAAGGTTGGAAAATTTTCCTTGCACCCTCCCTTCTTCTCTAATCTACAAGTGAATTTGTGGAGTTCTATCTCCCCTTCAAAATGTAATGCAAATTTTTCCTCTTGGTCATTGTAGTGTACCGTATCAAATTTGGGAGCAATAATACATGTCTATGGATGATTTTCAACCCTCTCTTGTGTTCATTTCCTTCATATGATCTCTCATTACAATATTGGTTATTTGTGCATGGTAGTTGTATTACATTTTAATGGTTTGTGTTTAATGGAAAAGCAGGTGTTCAACATTCCTTTGGTGCATCACCTCTGTTAGTTTAGGTTTATTTTATTGCATCTTCTCAACCCTATCTCCTTGGCAAGTTAGATTAGGTTTTAGAGTAGATCCTCTATGATTTGTATGTTTTCACCTGAATAGAGGAATAGAAACCGGCCTTCATCCGGAGAGCTTTCCCAATTGTAAATTCCCACACTTTGGGAAAATCTCCATGTTATGCAATCACACTGAGAGTCTCAACCCATCAAGTTGTAGACATTCATGGGTGTTGTGATTATTAATCAACATTTTTGCATGCCCGGTGGGACCAAGAGGTCATTCCACAAGATTTGAAGGCATTTTCAAGAAATTCGGACTTATAAATTGTAAGTTCTCCAATTTCAAACTTTTCACCTCTCAAGTTGAACTCGAAATCAATTTTAGAGGCTTAACTTGCTCAAAACAAGTCCAAATTTCATCAGTTGATAGATTAGGGGCTAATATTCAAAAGGGTATTTTTAGTTTTTTGAAATTTTAATTTTCAAAATTTTAGAGTTTTTTGAATTTGGGTTTTGAATTTTAGGATTTTGGGTTTGGGTTTTCGGAACTTCAAGTTTTGGGATTTTAGAATTTCAAACTTCTCCAAATTTTGGGTTTCGGGTTCAGACATTCGGAAGTCTTGCATTTTCAAGTTTTTGGGACTATCATTCCAAATCAAATTTCAACCTCAGAATCTCAAATACATAGGTCCTTCAAGGTTTTCATTTTATTTTGTCAAGTTTGGTGTGTAACTTGGAAAAATATAGCCTTTAGAGGCTCATTTCCCAACACATCTGGTGACTCCAAAGGGATAGAATTCAATGGTGTAGTAGCACAAGTTTCCCAAGTACATGAGAAGAATTCAAACTAGGTCTGATACTCGAGAAGAGGGATTGTTTGTCTACTTGCAATTATTGTCGGAAGAGGAAGGAGAGGAAGAAGACCACAAAGATCACCATCTCCACCTAACAAGACTTTGTCTACACCTCCACCTAGTAGACCTTTTCTTCAATCAACGAGAGTTCTCTAACCAATCAGGATGGCACAACCCAATCCCTATGTCAACTTCATGGGAAGTAGCCCACTTTCCCTAAATGCTCAAAATCTAGTTCCAATTGTGGCATTAAAGAACATCCCATATTTCACTGGAGAGAACCAGACAACTCCGATTGACCACATCCAAGACATTGCAAATGTCTATGCAATTCATGAAATCAATGAAATGGAGATTGTCATTAAGTTGTTGCTATCTTCCTTTAAAGGTAATTCTTTCAATGGTTTAGAGCCTAACAACAGGGTCTATCTAGAATTGGGATCATTTATGCACATGACCCTCCATAATCAATTTGGGGAAAAGGGAGATAATCTTTCTTTATTGGAACAATTGACAACAATTAAGAGGGCTCCTAATGAACAGTTGATTGATTTCAACTTCAGGTTCTAGAGGACATGGGATAGAATTCCGCTTGTTGTGAGACCAAGCAGTTGAAGGTGCATTCCTCTATTTTTAAGGCTATAAATTTAGATATAGCCATGATGATACAATCCATGGGAGGTATAACTTTACCTGCAGCCTATAACATTGTCATTAGAGCTGAAAATTACTTGATTCAAGCTAGTAAGATAGCACCAAGGCCACCAATGCCCTCTTTATCCAGACATGGGAACTCCTACTGACTAGTTAAACACCAGAGTTGAATCCCATTCCACCCCTAGAAATCAAATCAATAGTGAGGCTTCTACTTCTTCAAGCACTTCAAAAGAGTTGTAGGAGGTCATGAAAACTACAGAACCTAGGAAATGAGATAGTGACTATCAAGAGATAAAAAGCTCAGAGTTCTAGACCATATCAACCTCAAACTCAGTATCAAGCTAGGCCCCCATATCAGCAAAATAGACCACCAAATCAGGATGGAAATCAAAACCAAACCAGGGACAATCTCAAGTTGTAGGCCATTCTAGCCATATGATCCAAATGCGGCTTCAACATCAAGAGCCTTAGTTCGACACAAAACAACATGGCATAGGAGTACGACTGGTGTTACCCCTACAATCTTCCTCACAATCAATCAACATGTTTCAATGGTGCACCCTAAATCAAGCCTTGATGATGCAAACCATTGGTGTGTCCCAAGAACTAATTCAAGAAGGAAATCAGTAGCATGAAACGTACAAGAGGCACCTCTAATGGAAACCACGTTGGTAATTGGCAAAGAAGACTTATGTGGAGTTAATCAACCTCCTTTTCAAGGTGTGGCTGCTGCCAACACATGGTCAAATAAGAGGAACATAGAGGAGGGACAACCATCTAATCCAGTTGTTCTCAACCCACTCCTACACAACAAGGAGTTAGTAGATCAAATGTAGCCCCGAATGTACAAAATCAGCCTAAGGCACCTTGCCAAGTAGACACATGTTCATGTTTGATCGCGAGAAAGGTTATGCCAAGTAAGGGGAAACAAAAGGATAATTCATCCCCTTTCAACATCATCGATCTAGATGAAGAAAACACATGTGAACATTTCCATGTGGGAGTCATTGGAAATCCCAGGACAACAAGATTTGTTGCAAGCTACAATGGCTAATTGGTCTACCTGAATGGATCAAACCAAAGTTAGGAGAAATTTCTCACTAATGTAGTGCAACAGGTGGGGTCAACCAAGCAAAAATTTGAATCCTCCACCATTCTATGTGTCATTGATTGTTAGGAACCACTTGGTACATAATTACATGATCGATTCGAGGGGCAAGTAGCTCAGTAATGCCAAAGAAAATAGCAGATCAATTGGGTCTAAAGTATGATCCAGTGTTGAAAGGAGTAGTGCAACTAGATGGAACAACAATAGTAGGAATAGTTGGGGTCATCAAGGGTTAAGCCTAACACTACATGCCTACCCAAATGTCATAGTTCTATAGGATGTATCTGTAATTGATCATCCACCACTCTTTTTACGTTATTCCTATCAAGAGACTTCACGCCAAAATTGGTGGATATCTATCTGCATGGATTGGTCACACATGCTTTTCAGGATGAGGTATGGAGCTAAGGCTACAATCAGGTCATAACCAATTGTAAAATTTCACATTGAGCCTCATGTGCCAAGTCCTATCAATGTAAATTTCTCAGCCTTTGATCAAGAAGAATGTTCAAATGATTTAGAAATTAGGTACTAAGGTCGAGGGAATCCCAAATTTGACTCTGGATGAATGGGCAAACAAAAGGCATGCATTTGACCCATACAAGGAAATTGGAAGAATCTGAATTGGGTGTATATTGTGTACACGAAGAAAATTCACCCATTCCTAATATCACCAAGCCAAAAATAAATATGACAACAAATTTTGGCAACTATTTTTCGATGGTTCAAGAAGAAAATAAGGTGTTGGAGGAGGTGCAATGTTTATTTCACCACAAAACATCAAGTATTATTCAACTTTTTTGCTTCCATTTTACATGTTTAAACAACACTGCTACAAATAAGCCTTGATTCATGGACTTCATGGGCATGATAGGAAAAGAGGCATAAATAATCTACAAGTATTTGGTGATAGTGAGCTAATCGTCAATCAAGTCAAGGGACAACATGCTATAAAAAATGACCTACTCAAAAGCTACAAAAATAGGGTATGGGACCTAATTGAGGATTTGAAGCTTTCAACATTGTGTCCATACCCAGGAAGAAAAATGAAGCTATGAAGAGGCTTGTAACAATTGGAGAAAAATTTGATGTGGTGGATAGTATCTAAAAGAGAAAAAGCACAACCACATATCCATGTGATTGTAAGGTTAGGAGTTCAGACATAATAACACAAGATAGCAAGTGTTTGAGAACAATCAACAGATTGTTAATTTCTTGCAAGAAGAGGCTGAATTCTCAACTAGAATCAAGATAAATTAGAGCAGCAGTATGGGGATCAAGTAGTGCAGTTGTGGACCAACAAGCTTCCCAAATTTTTAGTAACATTGGAGTCAATATTCAATCATAATGACCAGTTTCGTAAAGAGAAGGCTAATATATAGGTTAAAGGGGAAGATTCGGAACCTATTTCGGTTGGGGAAGGAAAGACACTCCAAATGGAAAAGTGGCCACTTAACAAGAGAGATATGAATTCATACAAATTTTCCAAGAATTTCTAGATGTCTTCGCTTGGAGTACTATGAGGATCTGCGAGGATTCAATCTGAAACTAGCACAACATATAATTGAATTGGATCTAGATGTTAAGCCCATCATGTAGAAGCAGATACCATTCAACCCTCACATTAAGCCTCTAATGAAGAAAGAGATAAATAAGCTAATAGAGGAAAGCATTATATTTCCAATCAAGCACTCAAGTTGGGTTTCTAACTTAGTTATGGTCAAAAGAAGAACGGAGAAATCAGGTTGTGCGTGGACTTTTGAGACTTGAATAGGGCATCTCTCAAAGACCATTACCCACTTCCTTCAATGGAACAAATCTTACAGGTAGTAGCTAGATTAGAAAGATTCTCTCTTAGATGGCTACTCGGGGTATAATCAGATAATGGTGAAAGAAGATGATCAATTCAAAACGACTTTCACCACTAAGTGGGGCACCTATGCCTAGGAAAATGCCATTTGGATTGTCAAATGCTAGAGCCACTTTCGAAGGGTGATGGACATGGCATTCAAGGGGTTGATCAACAAAATAGTACTAATATATCTTGATGATATCATTGTGTTCTCCAAAAATGTAATAGATCACCTCTTTCATTTGAGACAAGTATTTCAAAGATGTAGGAGATTTGGGGTATCATTGAATCCCAAAAATGTATATTCCTGGCTCATGAAGGAAAGCTCCTAGGCCATATTGTGTCAAGGAAGGATTGATGATTGACCCTAGAAAGAGTTGAAGCAATTCAAGCATTGCCCTTGCCAAGTCATAAGAAGGCTCTTCAGATTTTTTAGGAAGAATAAATTTTGTCCGTAGGTTTGTACCAAAATTTTCCACTCTTGTCAAACCAATAAACATTGATGTTAAAGAAGATCGTGGAATTTAAGTGGAAAATTGAGGGTAAAGAAAGTTTTGAAGCAATAAAAGAGGCTATATCTCAAGCTCCAACTCTCATCAATCTAGACTTCTCCAAGGACTTCATGCTCTATGCCTTTGGTGGTGGGGACATAATTTCTACAATCCTAGTGCAACAAAAATAAATAAGGTTCGAATAGCTAGTTTCCTTCTTTGGTCGGGGTTTGGAGGACTATTTAAGTTAGATACTCCTTCATCAAAAATCATGTTTCAAGAAGTGAGATGAAAGAGTTTGAAGAAGTTCAAGCACCTAGTTTCAAATAACAAGATCCAATTGCTAGTCTCTCATGTAGGAGTCAAGGACTTCCTTTTGAACAAAGATCTAAATGAGAAACGTGCAGGATGGATCACTTGTGTCATGGAATATGACATTGAAATTAAGGTCACTAAGTTGGTCCGTGGAAAGGGACTATGTGAACAACTAGCCTTGAGTCAACAGTTGATGTAAGTAATGAAAATGGGTTTTTTTTGGTACTACAAGATGGTCAAGAACAAGCAAATGATAATGTGCCTATCCCTTGTTAGACTCAAAATATGATACACTTCCTACAAATAGGCCTATGCCCTCCAAAAATGAGCAAAGAAAAGAGGATATACTTCAGATTACAAGCCATTCCATATGTGCTTGTTGATGGTGTTTTGTTCAAAAAGGACATCAATGGTGTTCTACTATTGAGATGCATTGGAACGGATCAAATTGAGATATTGTTACAGGAGTTTCACATGATGGAGAAGCCGGAGGTCATTTTTCCCCATGGGTAATAACTCTCAAAATAATGAAGGTGGGGTTATTATTGGCCCATGGTGTTCAGTGACTACTATACGTGGATAAAAAGGTGTAAAAATGTGCATTCTTCACAGGAAAGGAAAGGTTAGCAACACTTCCATTGCATCCAATCTCAGTTAACCAACCATTCATGCAATGGGGATTGGACTTCATTGGGTTCATCAATCCAAATTCAATCCAAGGCCATAAGTGGATTCTCACAACAACAGACTATTTCACCAAGTGGACTAAGGTGGTAGGACTCAAAGAAGTCAAACGAGTCTAGTTTACTAGACTTCTATGAGGATAGTGACTAGGTTCGATGTACCGGCCACTATCATATCAGACAATGCATTTACATTCCTAGGTTACAAGATCACATAATGGGATGTTAAGAATGGGATCTACTTGAGAACCTCTTAAAATTATTACCCACAAGGTAATGGGCAAGGCAGAGTCCATAAACAAGAATTTGCTAAGAATCATCAGAAGGACTCTAGATGAAAATCAAAGGACATGGCATACCAAGCTCAAATCAGCATTATGGGAAGACATGATCACACCAAAAATGTCTACAGGTAATTCCCCTTAAAATATGGTCTACATGGGAAAGGAGGCGGTGTTGCCTATATCATTGGAGCTACACCGCATTGGAGCTCATGAAGCGAGTTGAAGTTGTTTGAGTTTAAACTGGTGGAGGCTAGATATGCAGAGCTGATAGAATTAGAACACATCAAAGAACATGTAGTTCAAATGATATAGAAAGATCAATCCTTATTCAAAAGATGGTTTATAAGAAATCAAGAGCAAGGACCTTTCGAAAGGGACCTAGTTCTAAAGTGGGATGCAGATTGAGAAAAACCGGATAGGCATTCCAAGTTTGACACCATTTGGAGTGGCCCCTATATGGTCACAAGATGTAAAAGTAGAAATTCCTTCCAATTGTATACCTTGGAGAGAAGAATTCTGATTCCGGTAACGAGAATCTATCTTAAACATTACTACTGAAAGGAAAAGGTTTCACCATTGTAAATATTAGCCTAAGATTTTAATTCCTCTAAGTGTGTATGCACATTTGTCTTGTTGTAGTTTAGGTTTCAATTTCCCTAAGTGATTTGGAGTTTTTTTTTCTCCTAGGTTATATCGTTGTTTAGTTTGAATGTACCTCCAGTCCATTTCAGGGACGGTGAAAACTCTAGGTCAAGACAATTTTCTACTCTCACAAACCTCGTTTTTAAGATTTTCTTATGAAAATCGAGAGCGTGGGAAGCGCTTGGAGGTTCCAAGATCAACATGTTGCAAGCATTCGGATTCAAGTTTCAAGAAAAATATCAGTATCAGAGGCTATCATTCATGACTCTGTTCCCAATGGATACTTCAAGGCAACTGATCTTCCACCTAGCATGCAGGTGACCCCGCAAGTTGCCAAATTGTTATCCAATTTTGCCCCTTGGGAAAAATTGATCAAAAAAATCTTACGGGGAGAGATAGAGTGGTTGGTTTGGTCATACGAGCTCACATTCAATTTCAAAAATCAGCTTTGAGTTGATCTCATTAAGGACAATGTAAGATCAGTAAATCAATGGCCGAGAAAATGTCAAAAGAAGGTAAGAGCTTGAGGAAGAAAAATGGAGAAAAGGCTCAAAGTTTTAGTCTTTTTATTTTTGGCACTTCGGAGTTTCGGGTTTCATACTTCAGAGTTTGAAGTCTCAAACCCCAAAACATGAAAATCCCCACTCAATCTCTAAAACTCCAAAACTTGAAAGTCCAAAATTTTTAGACTTTTGGACTTTTAGGTTTCGGAGTTTCGGAACTCTCAGTCTTCCATTTTTAAAGAATGACACCTTGACCTTCAGATGGCCATAACTTTTGACTGGAAAATTGGATTTGCACAATAAAGGAATTTTTGGAAATCTCTCGGCGTCCACTACATAACTATGAATGGATATCTTTAAATTAGTGGGACTAAGTTCTTAAAAATTAAAAATAGAGTTCACAATTTTTTGAGGTGTCCCGGGTTTCTCACCTACCACCATAATGATGGCATGGTCTTCCTTTCTTTCCCAACAAGGAACAACACATGGAGGTATGGGTTTTTCATGGCACCCATCATTGTTGTAGAAGAATTCAATGCATTTTGGGGTGGTTGAAGCTAGATTTTGTATTTCTTCTATCTCCTCTCTTTTTCCTATATATTGTAAGGAGGGGCATTTTTCTAAAGGTTGGACAATTTTTCCTTGCACCCTCCCTTCTTCTCTGATCTACAAGTGAATTTGTGGAGTTCAAACCTCCCCTTCAAACTGTAATGCAATTTTTTCCTCTTGGCCATTATAGTGTACTGTATCAAATTCGTGGAGCAATAATACATGTCTGTGGATGATTTTCAACCCTCTCTTATGTTCATTGCCTTCATCTGATATCTCATTACAATATTGGTTATCTATGCATGGTAGTTGTATTACATTTTAATGGTTTGTGTTTAATGGAAAAGTAGGTGTCAAAGCATTCCTTTGGTGCATCACCTCTATTATTTTAGGTTTATTTTCTTACATCTTCTCAACCCTGTCTCCTTGGCAAGTTAGAGTAGGGTTTAGATTAGATTCTTTATGATTTGTATGTTTTCACTGAACAAAAGAATAGGAACCGGCCTTCATCCGAGAGAGATTTCCTAATTGCAAATTCACACACTTTTGGAAAAGCTCCATGTTATGAAATCACACTAAGAGTCTCAACCCATCGAATTGCGAGACATTGGGGTCTTTGTGATTACGCATCAATAGGGACCTCATGGAATATTTTGATGCATTCAACATTCAATCCATACCAAGGAAAAGGGATGAAGCTATGGACAAGCTCGTAGTTATTGGAGCAACATTTGATGTGGTGGACAATATCAAGAGAGATAAAGTGTAACCACGTATTCATGTAATTGTAAGGCCAGTTGTACCGGATAATAACACAAGCTAGTAGGTATTTTAGAATGATCAACAAATCATTCATTTTTAAAAAGAGGAGGCATAGTTCTCAGCTATAAAACATGAGAAGCTAGAGCAGCAGTATGGGGATCAAGCGGTGCAGTTGTGGAGAAACAAATTTTCCAAGGGGTTGGTGACTCTAGAGTCAATTTTCAACCTAAACGACCAATTCTGAAAGGAGGAGGCCAACATTCGAGTCAAAATGGAGGATTTCAAGCCCATGTCGAGTTAGAGAAGGTAAGATGCTCCAAATAGGTAAGATGAACGGTGAACAAGAAAATTATGACTTTGTGCGGCTTTTCTAGAAATTCTGAATGTTTTCACATGGAGCTATGAGGATTTGAAAGGTTTTAACCCAAAATTGGCACAACATACCATTGATTTGAATCTAGAGGCTAAGCCCATCAGGAAAAAGTAAAGGTTGGTCAACCCTCATATATAGCCTCTCATGAAGAAGAGTGAATAATCTCATTGAGGAGAGTATCATTTTCCCAATCAAGCACTCAATTTGGGTAGAAAATATGGTGTCGGTTAGGAAAATAAATGGGGAAATCATGTTGTGCATGGATTTTTGAGATTTAAACAAGGCCTCCCTCAAGGATCACTATCTAATGTCGTGTATGGATCACTATCTCGATGCCCTCCATGGATCATATTCTGCAAGTAGCGGCCGGTTGAGAAAGATTCTCCCTTTTAGATGGATATTTGGGTTATAACCAAATTATGGTGAAAGAGGGGGATCAACTCAAAATAGCCTTCACCACAAAATGGGGTTCCGATGCCTATAGGAAGATGTCATTTTGGCTATCAAATGCTAGAGAAAAATTTTAACGAGCAATGGATATGGCATTTAAGGGGTTGTTAAATAAAATAGTGCTTGTTTATCTTGATGACATCATTATATTTTCTAAAAGAAAGTCACCTCTTTCATCTCAAACAGGTCTTCCAAAGGTGCAGGAGGTTTGGAGTGTCCTTAAATCCAAAAAGTGCATATTCATGGCACATGAGGGTAAAATTCTAGGCCATATTATGTCAAAGGAAGGATTGACAATTGATCAGAGAGGGTAGAAGCCATCCGTGATCTACCATTTCCAAGTCATAAGAAGGCTCTCCAAAGCTTCTTGGGGAGGATAAACTTTGTTCACATGTTTATACCATATTTTTCCACTCTTGTGAAGCCTTTAATGATGATGCTAAATAAGAATTTGGCTTTCAATGAAGCTATCAAGAAAGACATATCTCAAGCTCCAACTCTCATTAATCTTGATTTCTCCAAAGACTTTGTTCTCTACGCCTTCGGTGGTTCAGACACCATCTCCGCACTCTTGGTGCAGCAGAATATGGAAGGACTGGAACAACCTATTACATTCTTTAGCCAAGGCCTTGTGGACTGTGAGGTAAGATATTCATTCATTGATAAACATGTCCTTGTTGTGATTAGAAGTTTGAAGAAGTTCAGACATTTAGTTTCAAATAATAGGATTCATCTTCTAGTAACACATGTTGGTATACAAGATTTTCTTTTAAACAAGGACCTCAATGAAAAAAGGGATGGCTAGGTAACCAAGGTCATGGAATATGAAATTTATATTAGGTTAACCAAGTTATTCGGGGAAAGGGATTATGTGAAGAGTTAGCCTTGGGGCAGCATGTTGAATCAAGGTGGTAGAGAAGAATTTATTTTGGTATTACAAGACATTCAAGAACTAGCAGCAAATGACGTATATAAACCATGTTGGACTCATGATATAGTCCATTTCCTTCAAGCAGTCAAAGTCCTCAAGGGTTGAGCAAGGCCAAAAGGAGGTATTTTAGGATCCATTGTATCACGTTTGCATTGGGTGACGGTATCTTATTTGAGAGAGATGTAAATTGTGTCCTCTTGAGGTGCCTCAAGGTAGATCAGATAGAGAAGGGGATACATGAATTTCATGATAGATAAACATGTGGTCATTTTTCCCCAAGGGTGATAGCTCTTAGAATTATAAAAGTAGGGTATTATTGGCCTAACCTCTTCAATTATTATCATGCATGGATTAGGAAGTGTAAAAATTGTGCCTTCTTCACAGGTAAAGAGAGGTTAGCAACCCTTCCACTCCACCCCATTTCTGTAAATGAACCATTCATGCGATGGGGCTAGATTTCATTTGGCTAATTAATCCAAATTCTAGCTTAGGCCACAAATGGATCCTCAAAGCCATAGATTATTTCACTAAGTGGTGAGACAGTGGCACTTAAGGAAGAAAATGAGTCTAGAATACTAGACTTTTATTAAGGGATAGTGGCAAGATTCAAGGTACCGACCACAATTATATCAGACAATGCTTTGGAATTTCTTGGTTCCAAGATCACAGAGTAGGTGTTAGGAATGGATTATACTTCACACCTCATCAAATTGTTTACCCATGGTAATGGGCAAGCGAGTTGACAAATAAGAATTTGTTGAGAATCATCAAGAGGACTCTAGATGAAAATCAAAGGACTTGGCACACTAAATTGAAATCAGCCTTGTGGTCTGATAAGATTACTCCCAAGAAGTCAACTAGGGAACTCTCCTTATAGGTTAGTCTATGGTAGGGAAGCCAAGCTTCCAATATCCCTTTAGCTAGTAGCATTGGAGCTTATCAAGTAGCTAGATTTATTTGAGTTTGATGCCATGAAATTCATGTATGCATAACTCATGGAGTTAGCGGAACTTAGGGACAAAGCATTGCAAATCATGGAGAAATCGTATCTAGCCCGGGGTTTTGAGAAATAATAGGCCCCAGAAGTGTTTCAAAAGTTTGAGGGGTGAATTTTTAGGTAGTTTCAAAATTTAGAATGACTCCATGCCCAATGGACAAAAAAAAAAACACTCGTCTTTCAGATCTAGCAGACATATCACCCCGCAAGTCACCAAATGTTATCCATTTTTACACCCCTGCAAAATGGACACTTATCGAGTTTGAATGTTGGTGGTTAATGGGTGCAACACTTTAAAATTTAACAGGGTAACTCATAGTGAGTTGTTGATCCATGGTAAATGTCCGAACCAAAAAGGGAAAAAAATGGTGGTAACTTTTTCATCCTACCACCCAGTAGCAAAATCAGTAAGTTGCAGACAGGTAAACGGTGTAGAGGCACTGGCAGCATCTATGGATGCTTCCAGCCAGTAACACTCTTTATGCTACTGGCCTTTAATATGTGACAGATGCTACCGATTGGTAGGGGATAGTGAAGGTTTCAGGAGTGGTCAATAATGCTACCGATTGGTAACATTTTTAGTGCCACGGCTTTGGTTGGTTGCCTGAGGCGATGTTGAAGAGAAGTCGGATGAAAACAAAGGCACCAGTAACACTTGTATGGATGCTGCACTGACAGTAGATTTTAAGCTATCGATTGGGAGTGGGGAAAGCATGTTACCGGTCAGTCATAATTATGTTATTGGCTGAAACTAGAGATGATTATGCTACCATTCGGGAGTAGAAAATACGTGCTGCGGCCGAGCGCAAGAACAAACTAGGTATTAATGGAAGTGGTACAAGGTTGTTCAACTACAGCTTAATGAGGTATGGCACCCATGACTTCCCGTGCAAGAAAAGTACCAAATTTGTATGGCCTCCCATACATGTTTAATGAAATTTTCGGTTGGTGAGGAAATTTCAAGGCTCTTCTTCTATATATTGTAAAATTTTCCTCATTTTGAAGGGATTCATTCTTTTTAAAAAGGAACTCTGTCAAAATTGTTCCAGAGCTATTGTGAGCTAAAGGCCTCAAATTTGGGCTTATTGTAAAGGATTTTTCCTTGTGCTTATGTTATAATGGATTGTGCATGTTTCTGAGCAATAAAATTCATGTTTTGTGGCCATTTTCACCCTAACTTGTATGAAATTGCATCTTTTTCCTTCCATTATATTTGCAAGTATATTGTGCATGTATCTATCTCTTTGCATGTTTGTTTAATTTGTTTTACTTTCGAATATAGGGAATTAAATAATGTCTTAGACTGTGGCACCTCCACATGCCCTCTCTTTCCTTGTTTTCTCCCTATTTTTCACTCACTTAGATTGTCTCACCCTTCCTTGGTGTATCACCTTCCCTTAGAGTAGATTTACTTTTTATGCATTCTTCTATCCTGTCTCCTTGGAAAGCATTAGGGTAGGATTAGTTTAGTTTTCCATTCTCTGCACTTTGGAGAAGTTAGCACTAGGTTAGGAGAAGAATCTAGCTTTCTCTAGAGGATTATCCTACTTGCAACGTCCCACACTGCAAGATAATCCCATGTTATGCAAGTTACATTGATTACCTCTCACCCAAATCACTAGTAATCAGGGGTGCTGTAATTTTGCAATAAGAACTACCTCCTTCATGATCACCAATAGCCACTTTGTCTTGGTTCACTCTTAAACTTCCAATCTAATCTCATTTGGGCATGTTAAACTTGTTTTCTGAAGGGTAGTCCTACTAGTGACCCTAAAAATTCCTATAATTTTGAATTATGACCTTATTATTCATTTGAGGAATCTTGGTAATGTCACTACACACTTCCCATGCTTGTATATTCTATATTCATCTTTTTTTGCTTCATATCCTCATGTTAGGTGTTTGAAATAGGCCAATTTGGGCTATTTTACACTGCAACTCACCATGATTGTCTTGTTCTTCACCTTGTAGCCCCTTAAATATGTCATATTATGTGTTTTATAAATTTATCATACTTCTCTATCTGCGGCATGCCTTCACTCCACCTTTCTAGGTCACTTTGTTAATTAGGCCTAAGGATTAGGCATCTTGAACCTGAGCTAGTCGACCAATTCCACTCTTGTGACCTTGTATTCATCCTTCTAACCCTACTTCCACATCATATACATGTTATATAGTTCCTAGAATCATCCTAGCGTGTTCACACATCATCACCTTGCTCATACATATCACTAGTTTCTCAAGAAGTTTATGCTTCATCATGCGTTCTCAAGCCTTGGTCCTATTCTACCTTGTTAACTTCATTCAAAGATCCCTCTAGCTCTCCTACATCCTTATTTTTCATTAATATTCCTTTAACATAAATGAAAACTCAACATCCACATGCCAACACTACATCCCATTCGATACTTCACTTGTTTATCTTTTGTGGTTAGCAAACACCATCGCCCAAGTCCCCTCATCCCCTCTGGGTGCCCCCTGACCTCTTTACATCTTACTCAATATTTTTGGGCTTCTTTCATATTTTGGGCATCCTATTTTCTTGTGATTTGGCCTTCTAGTTGTTAATTACTAAATTCAACCAAGGGAATCATATAAATACAAAGTTATTTGACCAAAATAACGGACAAACTCTAAGAATTTATTATCATCACCTAAGCTTGCATTAAAGGCATCTAAGGGCATAAAATTCATCCACCTAGTATCCATACAAGGGACAAAGGAATATATTTTCTGTATACATTGCATAGGAAGGGGAAGTTCATTATTCCATTAGCACATCTAGCTAAATTATTACATCTACTTATTGTCTACTATCAAGTGCACTTGCATAAGAGCATCCTAGGGCATGATTATTTCACACATGCACAAGAACTACATGGAGTATGAGATGTAGTGCAGCATTTAGTCATAATTTCACTTAGTCGGGTGACTTTCGGGGTCAGTCTGACTCCCCATATTGCATCTTTCTTTTTTGGATTTGATGTGGTTTTTACGTTTCACGGGTGAACATCTCTTTTGTAGATTAATGGTGCATCTAGTGATCAAGGTGTGACATACAGGTGACCAACATCAACTACCGGTGAGACTTGTGTGACACTAGATAAATTAGGTTCTAACCACTTTTCAGTCCGGGAACCCAGTAGACTCGCACCCAAACTCCACCGACCGATTCCAAACACCTTCGCCAGCCTCATCCGAAAGCACCAGAATTTATAGTGCATAATAACAACACATATCCCATCCATTAGGTATTTTTCTAGATAAAATAAATTCTAGGAAAAGTAAAAATCAATTAATTCCTTCTCTCTCTCTTGCACTTAGGGTTTCATATTTCATTAGCTTATTACTTGTGTAAAATTTTTACTTAAGCATTTATTTATCATATGTGACTTTGCAATTAGGGTTTAGCATTAAAAAAAAAAAAAAATTTAAATCATTTGGTGAATCCAACATGATAATGGATTTGAGATTAACCTTTTTAGTCTCACATTTATTCGATAGCTTGGTGTTTCTTCGGCGCATGTCATTCCCAACATCCATTTCTATCTATAGTTATGATTCTTCTACACTCCCGTGGATGGGAACTATCACCTTACCTCTCATAGTTAGGCCTAAAATTGTTCCTACTATATTCTTTTTTATTGATTCCACACTTCAGTCCAATTTCTTACTTGGTAAGTCATGGTGTCACACTACGTAGGCAATGCCTTCTATAGTTACTAATTTCTACTTATTGTTACATGAGGGATATGCATATACTATTGTTACTGATTATGACCCATTCAAATATTTCTACCTTAGACCACTCACTGCACTTCCTACTTGTTAGGAAATAAGAGATAAAATATGTGGAATAATCCCTTACAGAATCACAATAGTAGAAACTAATATGCAGAAAATATTACAGATCTCAAATAAAAGTGTAGAATAAATAACACAACACAGAAAGACAAGATTTAACGTGGTTCACCCAATTTGGGCTACGTCCACTAGGAATCACTTGCTCAGATTTTATTACAAGCCTCCACTCTCTCTATACAATACCCAGATCCATTTGGAGGTATGCTCAACAAACTCTATAAAATTCACACCTGAATTCAAAACACATCTACAATACATTTTCTTGTCTATGTATCATATGCATAAGACCATATAAATAGACAATTACTTAAGTAGTTTGATACAAAACCGTGGGTATCAAAACCATGGGCAAAAAAACATGGGTATCAAAACAATGGGTACCGAAAAACCATGGGCCCAAAAACAGCCCATAACAGTTACCCATTACCCATGGGTTAATAAACCACCCATGAAAATTTGCTTCGGGGGCTTCGCCCGAACCCTGACTTTGCTCACCGTGGCGGGACCACCATAAAAATACCCGAGTGTAACACATAGAAGGTGTACCACACTCTAACATGAAAATAGGCTCCACAAACATAACACTACTTCACTTCTATATCATAATGTTGGTCATCCCTATAATCCTCCTATATATCTCACTGATGATTATCAACTCACGAAACCTCCTACCCCTACCACCGACATGTTTCTTCTCCAAGGATATATTTTTTCATTAAACATCATATTACCTACTTTTTCTCCCCAATCACCCTTTGTGTTGGTATCTCCTCCTTTCACATGCAATATTTTCATACATGACTCTTATTGACCTCATATTTCATTTGATCCCACATTTTTACATTATTTCAACACATGATGGCTTAGCCCATCTTGGCTTCACACTTGATGATCTCCACCCACCACCTCATTCTCCTCACCTTTATCATGGATGTGTCTTTGTTACTACTACTTATGGCCTCGAGTCTTCCATTTATCAGTATTCCTTACACGTACTCCTCATTCCTCTCCACTTACACTTGGGCGTCTTGGCTTGATTACATTGGTGGAACTTTGGATCCTAATCACACTAGTATCACATTTCACATGCCTTTTGGTCACATTTCTATTTTCAATGATTCATTTCTTGGCTATACTCAAAATATCACACGTTGGTATGCACACGATTGTCCACAACCACCTTTCACTGATGAAGAATATGCAATGGGCATATACAATTTACACCGCAATGGCTCTTTATATGATCAACCTCATATTATTACTTACCAAGTCTCTGATATGGGTCCAATTAGCTATGATCTTGACAATAACAATCTTCTATATTATGTTGCTTAATTCTTATACACATCATGTACTTGGGGGGCATCCCGCTTACTTTCCTCCCCCTCCTAACATCATCAAGTGTACATCATTTCTACTTATATTCTCTATCTTGCATACTTCATATTTTTAAGCATCATTACACAACTTGATACACACTTTGTATCATCATTACCCTATGATGCACTCTTGTGATAAGGTTCACACTTGATTGTTGAGGGCATACTACATCCATGAACCTCACACACTACACATTTCACACTCTACATTTCATGATACATATTTCTAGCATTAAATTTTCACACATCATACTACCCTATGACACACTCTAGTTCCACGGTTCATATACTCAACTAATGCTCGTCTAAATCTAAATTGAACCTCACCTCTTCTACACTTTATGCTTTGCACTTCATGTTTTATTGTTTCTAGCACACATTATCCAACCATTTATCGGTGACACACTCTTTCTCTATGGTTCATTCTTGATTGTTGAGGGGTCTTTTATAAATGAACCTCATAACGCATCTCATATCCATTCGATGGGGTAGGATGCTCCTATCACATCCACATTACATATTATTTTATCTCGTTCACACTCATAGCATATTTCATAACTTGGTTTCATATATTCTTTCTTTCTTATACTTATATATACACTTTGTTTCACATGTTTGACGGATCTTGAGTATGTCAATATATTTTCTATATACACCATGACACATTCACTTGGTCTTTAGTTTTGAATGAAAACTTTCTACATATGTTTACATGCAGCAATGATCCTTGGAACTGTACCTCTTATCAGTCCCACGTAGGCTCCTAGGGGCATATACATTTCTACTCCTATACATCACAAGTGCTTTATTGTTCCATTATTTACTACTTCCTATTCTTACTAGCACACTACTTTCCATTGATCTATACATGCTTTGACATACTCTTTATCTTTATAACATGTTAATGGGTGCTTCATGTGTAGTATTTGTCTTGTAAGAACTATTTACCACCTTTGTGGTTATACGATACTTTTCTTGCTACTATTTTCCATTACTTTCTACATGTATGTTATTGTTTCAGGATATGCCCTATGTTTTGTTTGATCATTACTTGTATGCTTTTGGCCACTTCAACTCGATTGTCTTGTGACATTGTGAGTGATGTCCCATGTATGAAACCCACTTTTTGTGGTCTCACTTGTATGCAAATTTTCTTGTTACACTACTTTTTTATGACATGTTTACCTTTTTCTACTAACACATGTATCTAGCCATATTGTTTGCATGTTCTTTGGTTTCTACCATGCACTTTAGTCCCCTTATAGGGATACACTTCAGCTCAGTTTTAGTTCCTCTCTTTTTCCATATTCTCCTAGTGATGTCACATGCACCCCAAATGAGGGGGCATACATTTTGTGGATCAGTCACCCCATACATCATCTTAGAGCTACTACACAATACTGATTCGGCACAAAGACAGAATAGAACATGTTATAGTTACGAAATGACCGAGAATCGACTTGGGTCCTTAGTTTAGCATAGACTTTAGTGCCAAGATATACACACTAATGCTTGGGAATTCCTGAACTCTCCTGGGAACCTATGTCCTAGGGGAAGATATAACTACTTTCTCAAATCAACACAGTTTTAGCAAATCACATATCAGTTTTCATGAGTCCTCCAGCAAGAAGAATGCGTTCTATCTCCATTTCAACTCGGAACTAATACGGTACAACTCGAGAAAAAATAGGATCACACCATTTGTAGTGGTGTATAATTTGGGAAGCAATCATGGAAGGAGAGTAACACTAAACCTCTCTCCCCAACACTCTTATGTTGTGGCATGAGATCACCCAAAAACTCACACTTGGCGTGAGATCGCCCAAAAAAACTTGTTCTTTGCATGAGATCACCCAAAAAACTTTCTCTTGGCATGAGATCTCCCAAAAAACTCACTCTACACAATATTTTTAGGACATCTTTCTATCCTTTTACACTCATGATCATCAAGTGCACACTTTCCTTTTTACTACTTTTACACACATTTACATACTTTTACATATTTTTCATAATACATGACTTTGACTACTCTTTCTCTCTTCTTTTGCAGGCATGGCCTTAATACACAATAAGAAGCAAACCTACATCAATAAAAATAATAGGTATAACACAATACAATTCACACCTATGTTCAATTCCTCTTTCTTAGTTTCCATGCTTCATTTTTATATCTTCACATTTTCACTTGTCTCCTCAGCACGCTATCACCATCACATTCTACATGGTTATCAGTACGCATCTCTTATCTAATTTATGTTATTAAGTATTAACTCAACAACATAAAGTGGGGGAAAATTTAGACATAAAATTATGCACTTGGGTACATTTCTAGGTCCTAAAAGCATACTTGCATTTATATGATTCCTAAGCAAGAAAACTAGTAATTGACAACTATCTTTGCCTCTTTTCTTTGTTTCTTATCTTATTTCTAGTCTTTTACACCCTACATCATAGTCAGTACTTCACTTTCTTATATTTTGTGGCTTTGGACACCAGCGCCTGAGGTTCCCTCATCCTCTTTAGGCGCACCTAACCTCTTTACATCTTACTCACTCTTTTTGGGCTTCTTTTATCTTTTTGGCATCTTATTTTCTTGTGGATCATCCTTCCAGTTGTCAATTACGAAAGGGAATCATATAAATACAAATCTATGTGACCAAAATAAGGTACCAAGCTCTAAGCATATATTATAATCACCTAAGATTGTATCCAAAGGCATCTAAGAGCATCAAAGGCATCCATATAGCATCCATACAAGGGACAAGGGACTGCATATAGTGCATAGGAAGGGGAAGTTCATTATTCCATCCACACATCTAGCTACATTTTTACATCTAACTACTACCCGCTATCAAGTGCAATTACACAAGGGCATCCTAGGGCATGATTATTTCACACACACATAAGAACTACATGGATTCTAAGATGTATTACAATGCTCGGTCGAAAGTTCACTCAATCGGGTGACCCAGTCGGGGTCGTCTGACTCCCCATATTACATCTTTATTTTTGTATTTGATGTGGTTTTGTGGGTTTCATAGGTGAACATACCTTTTGTACATTACATGTACACCTAGGGATCAAGGTGCGACATACAAGTGACCAATAGTAACTACCAAAGCAACACTTGTGCGACACCATAAAAATCAAGTTCTGACCACTTTCACAATCATAGGTGCTCGAAGTGGACTCTGCAGCGCCGAGCACCCTTGACCCAGTCTAGCCTCATCGACATATCCATAATTTACGAGTTCATGATAATGACACAAATCCCCTCTTGTTTATTAGTTTTCCATATCATATAAATTCTAGGAAAAGCATGAAAATGCTCTCTCTCTCTCTCTCTCTCTCTCTCTCTCTCTCTCTCTCTCTCTCTCTCTCTCTCTCTCTCTCTCTCTCAGGGTTTCATATTTTATTATCTTATTTTTTGCGTTACATACGTACTTTGACATTTATTTATCATACGTGACTTTGCAATTAGGGATTTACATTAAATCTATATTTGTTAAATAATTAGTCACATTAGGTATTAAAGTCAAAAGATTTATATTGAGTATTTCTCGTATCAACCTTGGTCGGTGGAGGAAGAGATACAAGGTTACATTTAAGTAACTTTTGGAAGATCACATATGGTGAGGAAGGTAACTGTGTGAATTGCCTTCGAGGAGAAGTTTGTAGGTTGAGATGTGGCATTTATAATTTCTTTAATGTTAGTTAGTTATCATTGGTTTTGCATTTGTAATTATATTTTCCTTGGAACTTAGATGTAGATGCATTAGGTGGAGTAGACCCATACTTAAGCTTGTTTAATGCTAGGATATTGACCTCTTTTTCTCATAAAGTATGTCATAGCTTGTCAATGGATCAAAATTTAATAGACATGATAGATTCATGTCAAGGAGATAGGAGACACTCGAGAAAATAAAACATAAATTTCATTATCCATAAGTATATTGCTCATATTTCTAAGCATTTTCTTATAGTGCAAGACATATTCATTAACTAGTTCATTAGAACCTTGTTGCATTTTAGCCATTTGAGCATAGGAAACTTTTTGTCAATGTTGATGGATAATTTTGCAATAAAGTGATTAGCTCTTTGGATTGAAATTCCTCATGAAGTAGGAAGGTCATAGAATTATTCTAAAGATTAATCCTTAAGACTTATATGGAAAATATTAGAGATAAGTTTATCATTGTAAGCATAATCTAAGTAGACATCATGAAAGCGAGTGAAGTTGCTTATCGGGATCACACTTACCCTCATGGATAGGAAGCTGAGGAGACACAAACCCTAAGGGTATAGGAAAATATATCACCTCACTTACAAGTGTATTATAAGTAGTTGATTATAATTCACACTAGTAGAAGCTCTAAACACACCCCTCTCTATTTACAAACCTTGGTTTAAATCATGAATGAGATGTTCAAGGAAAATGTAGTAGAGCAAGAATGTAAGGGCCCATATATTTTCACAAGAGATGTAGGAATAATAGATGAAGTTGGGATAAGAATTATAACTTGTTGAAGGGGGTAGTAGATGCCCCCATATTGGGAATGGATATAGGCATAATATATGTTTCAATAATAGACGAAGGAATTGAGCATCACAAGAATCCTTAGAGGTAAGAAACACACAGAGAATCCTATAAATGTTTTATGGGTATTGGAAAAGGTCCTAGTAGAAAATAGATAAGATTTTAGCCTGATCTTGTTCAACATCATTAAGCTTGTCATGATTGATTTCATTAGATTATATGGGAGGAATAAGGTCAACTTGATTTTTAAGAGAACATATGTTAGAATTCAAATATTTCTCATCATTATGGACATTATAAGAAATAGAAGGTACACCTTAAACAGAAAGAGAAGATGAATCCATATGGTGCCTATGTTTTCTAGGTGTGCATGGGAGTTCGATATGCTCAATTAAGATATGATTAATATGATTACTTTTTCAAAAGGGCATATAATACAAACTGCATAAATGTAAGGTCGCCTTAGGGGTTTGTAGTTCATGGATTAATTTAGAATAGGGTGACCTAAGCCAAATAGGTTAAGGATTCAATCAATTAGTGGGTTCACCAAATAATTTAACCCAAAAAATAGACAAGATGTGGGAAAGGAATGAGGAAATGGTGATGGTTCCTTTACTTATTTCAATATAAGTGAGGTTTAAAACATAATGTCTATTCAGATTATTAATTAAGCATTAACATTAATATTTGAACATACATATGAAACATATAATGATATATCAATTAAAACATGTGCTAACCCAATGACCTTTGCGATCAATTGGTATATGCTTCTTTGTGAAATATTAGGTCTTGAAAATGCACAAAACCTTATGAAATCAAGCTGCCTTAACCCAAAACCCTAACATATGGTAAAACCCTAATAAAAAGGATAATGGTTAGGTTGAAGTGAAATATGTATACTTCCTATATGGGCATTATTTTGAAGAGGCCTCAAACCACACACAGTTCTCCACCTAGAAATGCAACATAATATTGCACGAATGCAACTATATTTGATTATTTAAACACTTGATAAATGGATTGTATTGACTTGGCTTACTTATGCTTGAATTGTATTTGGGGGCTCTTTATTTGGGAAGCTTGACTTGTGAACTTGATTTTGAGTTTTTATACTTATGCGGGGTTTCTCTTAATGTTTTGATTTTTTTGGGTAAGTTTAGGAGATTTTTACATAAAACTCGGTAGATAGTTTCTATAGGATCTCTTAAGAATGATAAGTAATTTCTAGGTGAGTAAATGAATGCATTAGACTTGCTCATATATGGTTTCGTGGATATAATTTTGCATTTAGGCTAACCCATATTGGAAATACCAACCCATATAAGATGCCAAAATTGATAAATCGACATTTGGGTGGCCCTAGATGGGGTCATTTTACTTAGGATCGAGCTATTGGATAGTTTGGTCCTATTAGAAGGTTTGGTCTAGGGGTGGCATATGGTATTATGAATCTTTGTGTAAGATATTTAGGAGTAATGGATTGTTTATTACTTATGTGATAATTTTTGTAAGAGACTAAGAAATGTAATGAGGACAAGTCTTGTAATAGGACTAAGGGTGGACTAAGATATAATAATTAAGTTTCAACTATGTGTACAAGTCATGATGAACAGTATTAAGTCAATAATGACATTATTAAGTTATAAATTACCAAATTTAAGTGTCTACATTTCCCCCTTTAAGCTAGGAAATGAAATTTTCTTTCTTAAAGGAAAATATACTCAAGTGTGTAAACACACTTTGTCTTTTCTCAATATGCTTGAGTGGTTGCAATATTCCCAAAGTAAAACCTACAATATAGGGGGAAGTCAATATCCATTGAGAAATAATTGAACTTCAAACTTGAAATATGAAATTGAACCAAGTACAAAAGGAGTATTTGCCTTGTGAAATTAGGAGCCTCTTGTTGAAGAACTTGGAAAGAGGCATTGAAATTGCATTGATGGGAAATTAGGGGTGATCAATCCCCAATTTATTGTAATGATATGAATAAAAGGGATTTGGGTGTTCTGGAACAATAGTAATAAAAAGAGATTGGGGGTTACCCTATGTATGTGGATGCCAAATGAAAACATTGTAGGAAATCTAAGGAGGAGATTGATAAAGTTTTTATTGATTGTGGTACTCAAAATGAAATAAATTCTTATGTTCCTACAGAGAAACTAGGGGTGGAAATCCCCCTTCCCTCAATAAAGATCATTTCTTGGAATATTATGGGAAATAATGTCTATAAAAAATAATCCCTAATTTGACAGTGTATCATGGGCATCAAATAAATATTTTCATGATCCACAATACCAAAATGAGGGAATCCGAAAAAATTAAAGTATGAGGAAAAGACTTGGTTGGATGACATGGTACATTTTTAATGTTGTATACAACTCTAGTGGATTGGGTATCATCTAGAAAACTAATTGGGTTTGAATCTTGAATCTTCTCCACATATAGAGTTGGATGTTGTGCAAAATAAACACTCTCGACTCAAACATTAACATTTTTCTTTTAAACATCTATGTCTTGAACAATATGATGTAGGAGAATCATGGGAGAATAAAAATTATGCATATATTTTAGGAATTTTGGCAAAGTATGGGAATGTGTGCTAGAACTTAAAAAGGTTAGCTACAAAGTGAGGGTACAATAAGAAATTTCATGACAGCGTGTGAATTTTTACACTAGGATATGAGCATACGAGTTTTGGGAAAATCCTAAAAGGGGCACGTAGATATTTTATAGCCAACATATATGGAAATGAAGGTGAGGCAAAGTGAAAAGGTGGTAGGTGAGAATTGGAAATGCCATCTCAACAAGAACGTGGAGATTCTAGATGGACTTTTCTCAACTACCAAGTGGGTAGTAGTTAGATACCACTAATGCCTAGAAGTTCAAATTTCAAACCATGCAGAACAAGACATGATTTTAGAAGAAATTTCAAAACTCCAAATAAGCGGGAATGGAGATTTGTAAAATCTTGTCTAGTGTCATGTTTGAAGAATTTTGGAAAAATTAGAGAGGAATTCATCACCCCTATGGTTCTTTAAATTCTATTTATAGTTTCATAATATACACTGAGGGAAGTCAATTCTAGACATTGTAAAGGCCTAGAAGATAATGAAACCTATGTTTTGTTAGAATTTGTTTGGTTGTGTTTACTTTTTAATTATCCAAGGTCATTTAGATACAACTGATTTATCATCAATTGGTATTAGATTTTGACTACATACCCTAGAGATAGGTTAGGAGGTGAAGGGACTAGTAGACACAGATTATGGGGCAACTAGTCAAAGGAGAAAAGATACCATGAGAAGAGCCACCAATATGGAAATAGTAAATACAACCAATGTAGCCAACACAACTATTATGGGAGCGCTAGAACAAGTAATGAAAAAACTAAGGGGTGTAAGGATTAAACTTGAGGTCATTGAAGAAGACCAATGGAGAGGATTTGCAACATCAAATGCACAAACTAATGATTAAGGTATACAAATAGCAGGAGGTGTGCGGTGTGAGGGAGCTACTAGAGATGAAGAATAAGGTGAAGAAGAAGCCATGGGCATAGGGGAAATGTAATTTTTGGAGGCCATTTTGAGGATGGGCCATGGACCAAGGATGGATGTCTGTCATTTTCAGGAAGGTGGGACCCAAAAGAATTTGTGGATTGGCTCAAAAACATGGAAGAATACTTTGAATTTGAGGAAATAGTCGACCCACAACATGTCATCTTTGTTACAAACTAATTTAAAGGAGCATGAAACGTTGTGGTAGAAATATGTTCAAAATGAATGATGAAGGAGAGTCAAAGATAAGATAATGCACTTGGATCACATAGTCACCAAAATGATAAGTAATTTTTTACTATCTAACTACAAGATGAGTTTATTCAAGAAATAGTAAAATTTGAAACAAAAGGAGATGTCAATAAAGAATACATTGAGTAGTTCCACTAGATCATGATAAGATCTGGACATGTGGAAGTTGACTACGAGAAGGTCATGTGATATATTAATAGCTTGAGGTTTGGTATTTAGGAAGAACTCAGCTTTTTGTGAATTCAAACAATGGAGGAAGCATATCGAGATATCCTTGAAGGTATAAGAAAAGTTGGCATGCAAGATCCAAAGCATAACCACAAGAGGAGTTTGCATTGTGCACAAAAGAGGAGGAAACAGTCGAGGACATAGTAAACCACACAAAGATGATTGCAATAATGAGAAGACACACACCTAGAGTAGTGTACAATATGATGAAGTTTCACACTCCATAAGAAGATGCAAAATATTTAGCCAAGGAAGGATATGAGGATTCTCTCGTAACATGTTTCAAATGTGGAACCATTGGACATCATGTGTTTGAGTTTCCAAATAAGTAAAAATAAGTTACAAGTAGTCACACTTTGAAGTAGATGCACATGTGAAGAATGGTGATATAGAATTAGTAGGATCCATGGGAAATTTAGAAGGATCGTAGAGTGGATAAGATCTTATGATAAGGAAAGTATTGTTAAAAGCATCATAGAAATAAAATGAACCTACGTAGAGAAATAAATTTTTCAGGACCATTTTCAAGTTAGGAGGAAGTATTGTAAGGTGATTTTTTTATAGTGGAAGCATGAACCAAGTCATAGTGAATGAGAAAACCCTAGTTGATTTTCAAACAAGAAACTATTGCGATGAAGTGTTGTGTGATGTAATATCGATGGATGTTTATCGTCTATTAGTAGGAAGACCTTGGCAATATGATAGGAATATTTTCCATAATGGATGTGTGAATATCATTTTCATTGAGAAGGATGGGTGTAAGTTTAATTTTTCACTATTGAATAACATGGAGGAAGAGGATGCGTAGTGGAGTTTCCTCAAGGGTACTACTTGTGGTGGGAATCATGTGAGAGGTGGAGGAAGAAGAAGCATGTTATGCACTAGTACCAAAGGAAGTGCATAAATATTGTGCAAGAAAAGATGAATTTCATGTAGATGTGCATCAGGTATTGAAAGAGTTTACATAAATCATGACAGAGGAATTTCCATGAGGGTTACCACTAGTGTACGTATCAATCACAGATTGATCTAATACCCAGATCCAATTTTCCAAACAAAACACCCTATAGAATGACCCTAGAAGAATGTAGAGGAGCATAGATAAGTGTAATAATTTTTGGATAGAGGAATAGTGCACAAAATTTTGAGTCCATATGCAGTCAAATGGTACTAACACCTAATAAAGGATGAGAATGACACATGTGTGTTGATTCTAGATCCATCAACAAGATAAAAATCAAGTTTGATTTTTTGTTGCATAGGATGGATGACTTAATAGATTGTCTTAGTGGTGCACTATATTTTTGAAGATTGATTTGAAGAGTGGATAACACCAAATTCACATCAGAGAAGGAGATGAGTCAAAGATAATGTTCAAGACAAAGGAAGGCATATATGAGTGGTTTGCCATGCCTTTCGGGTTAATCAATGCCCCAAGTACATTCATGAGGTTGATGAATGAAGTATTGAATTTGTTCCTTAGAAAAATTTGATTGTATATGTGGATGATATACTAGTATTTAGCAGGACAAAGGAGGAGCATCTTCATCATTTGCACAAGGTGACAAAGTGCTTGGAGAAGAAAAGGTTACTTTTGAACATAAGGAAGTGCAACTTTATGCACAAATAATTATTTTATTTAGGTTTCATATTTCCCAAGAAGGGTTGCAAATGGACCCAAAAAAGGTGTGCACGATAATAGAATGGTCGTCATCAAGAAGTGTAATTGAAACATCAAGCTTTCATGGATTTGGAAAGATTATATAGGAATTTTATAAGGAACTTGAGTGGAATATGTGTAGTGATCACAAAATAGTGAAGGGCTATTGTAAGGAATTTTATGGACTAAGGAGACGAACATGACTTCCAAGAATTAAAATAGATGATTGTGACACGGCGTCATGTTGTTTGTTGATTCGGGTCGTTGATACATTCAGGTTGAGTTATAGGGATAAACCAGACTGGATCTGAGGTTGTTAGGTGACAAATAGGCGAGAAAAGGGTTTTGGGGTATAAGTCACGGTGGACCGACGCGGTCAGCTGGATAACCGACATGATTAGAGAACCGCCGCGGTGGGGGATAAACGACACCGGTAGGGTCAGCAATCTAAGTGCTTCTGGATAGAGGTTGGTTGCAAGGTGATCGTGGGGTTATTAAGATTGGTGGATGGCTGAGGGGAATAATGGGAGGACAGGGAAGGCTCAGAGTGTGATAAAATGGTCTTCTGGGCAATACAAAGATGTATGGATGAAGGTTCAGTGCAGGGTGCTGGTAGGTGGTAGATCTAGGAATGAGCTTATAATTACTATCAATCCACAGGCTCAAGAAATGGTGCTTAGAAACATACGAGACACTACTTACTCGTTCCTGATGAAGATGCAGGTTCCAGGACTGTGATGACGAAGACAGGGCTCAAGTGGGATGATCTGACAATCCAAGATGAGCTATCTCCTCTTCTGATGCTCGGATGAGTGTCGCTCAGGGCTGGTTATTCCGTTGCTGCGATCTTGGGCTTGATGTCCTTTTCTCGCAAACTCTTCTTGTTTCTTCACTTGTCTACGCTCGGCCAAGCAAATCCCGATCCTTTCAATGATTTCTCTTCCTCCCGATCAAATGAAAATCTGATCCTTGTTTTTGGTTGGAAGTGGTCATTTATAGGGAACCGATGGCGGTTACACAACCGACGGCGGTCGAGTAGGAACCGGTATCGGTCAGTCAAAGCGGGCTATTTTTGGTAAAATAGCCAGCTTTCCCTCCTTTCTCCGAAGAAGGATTAGTTGCGGGCTTGGTCAAGTCATTATGAGGTTGGTTTTAGGTGCGGGTGAGGAGTAATTAGCCATGGGTGTGGATGTGGACCAAGTTATAGGTCTTAATTAGGTTAGTTTAGGGTTAAGACTAGGTCATGATGAGGTGGCGAAATGAGGTGGCAGGTATGATGATGTGGATTTATTAATTATAAGGTAATTAATAAATAATTGTGTAAGGTTTAGGTGATGAGGTTAGGTTGCGAAATGAGATGCGGGGCACAGGGTGTCGTAAGACACAAATTTGGTGTCTACATTAGCCCCTTGTTGTCGTGTGGCTTGTCTTGTTAAAGCTGCGTGGACAATAATAAGAAGTGGTTACCCCTGTTAAGGGTATAGGTAATCCCCCTCAAATCTATCACAGATTGAGGTAGCGTGAAATCAGGGATAGGGTTGATAAAGGGTAAATGGTGTTGAGATAATGGTAAGATGGTGGGGTAGGTCCAAGGAAGCAGATGCACGTTGACATGCAGTAGTGCGACCAGGGTACATGATTTGAAGAGCAAACAAGCAATTCATAGGCAAAGGTCGATAGTTTATCCAAACAAGGGTGATATAATCCTTGTATCCAAGGCATAGGAAGTAGCTCCAGGGGAGATAATGGGTAAGGTACAGGAACGTTTAGGCATGTGCCAGTACCAAATGGTTGGTTTGGTTGAGATAAACGTCACGGTCTTGGTCTAGGCAAAGTTGGTCGACTGATCAAGTCAAGGACCCTAATCATGCTAAAACACGAACAGGTGAGCTCGATTGAACAAAAAGGTACATGATGGATGGATAAAATAAAATGTTGATTGTGGGCAAGGTATTTAATTGGTGCGGCCTTAGGTCGGGCCAAATGGTTGGGTGTGGCCTTGGGTCGGGCCAAATGGGTTGGTTGCGGCCTTGGGTCGGGCCAAATTGGTTGGTTACGGCCTTGGGTCGGGCCAAATGGTAGGTTACGGCCTTGGGTCGGGCCAAATGGTAGGTTATGGCCTTGGGTCGGGCCAAATTGGTTGGTTACGGCCTTGGGTCGGGCCAAATGGTTGGTTACGGCCTTGGGTCGGGCCAAATGGTAGGTTACGGCCTTAGGTCGAGCCAAATGGTTGGTTACTGGCCTTGGTCGGGCCAAATGGTTGGTTCTGGCCTTGGGTCGGGCAGGATGGTTGGTGGCGGCCTTTGGTCGGGCCAAATGGTTGGTGACGGCCTTGGGTCGGGCCAATGAAGTTAACAAAGGGTTTTCAGCCAAGGTGGATATAGGCGATGTTGGTAGAAAGGGCGATTAGTAAATAAGGGCAGAAATTGGGGTAGAGGTGGGATAAAACCGATATCGATTGTGTATGACCGATATCGGTTAGGTGACCGATACCGGTTCCTTAGGGCACAATAAAACCGATATCGGTTATAGGTCAAAAACCTATAAAAAGAAAAATACGGCCTGTCATTGTCACATTGTCAATTTGAAAACCAATTTGAGTTGTCTAAGGTGGATTGTTGAGATTGGAGCATATGTCGGTTGAGGTGGCACTATTTGAGTGGAGGAGTGAGTGGTTAGTGGGTCCGAGTGAGGAGGAGGCAGAGTTGATTGGTGGAGGACCCAATGAAAGGAGAGTTAGAGTCATGGCACGGCCCAGAGGAGTAGAAGGTCTGGACCACTGGACCACCACCACCCATCCCACCACCACGATGTGTCATAAATGCCGTAGGTTCGAAACCCTTCATTGTGTGAATTTGATTGTATTATGATGTATTTGGGTTTTGGGTAGGAATGTAAGGTTTTTAGAAAATAATTAATAAATGGAAATTATTTGAAAAAAGGAGAGGGTAGATAGGTGAAATAGGCCAAGGCGGTAGGGTGGGTAGGTTTTAGGGTGTTTGGGTGGGTATATAGGGAGAAATAGGAAAAAAATTGAATGGGGTAGCTGCGTCGGGTTGCTCAGGTATTTTCCGGTGTGACCGATGTCGGTCACTAGCGGCCGGCATCGGTCACGGAAGTTCAGGGTAGGTCGGGTTTGTGGGTGACCGGTGTCGGTCTAACGTTGACCGGCATCGATGGAAAGGGACCGGATCGGTTATAGGTGACCAGCACAGTCCCAGGCGAGATTTGCTATTTTGTTGCGTGGTTTTGTGGTGGTTTTGGGTGTTAAGTGCTTGTTGGGGTTAGCGTGTTGGGTTGTTTGTTGTTGTTTATGATTGGGTTTTGTGTGTTGGGTGTGAAGATGGAGGGGGATATTGGAGAATATAGGTGGGTAAAGGTGTGTGTTAGAGATTCGGGGTGTGGTCGGGGGTAAACAGGGGTATAGAGGGTATAAGTAGATGTTGTGATAAAGAGTAGGGCTAATGTAGTGAGTTGATTTTGCGAGGCACGCCCGGTGACGATGCGGGGACAGAGATGCCCCGCTATCAGAGACGGATGCGGCCACACGTGTCGGCAGCAGCAGTGGGGCATTATGCGCGAGGTGGGACTCGGCGGAGTCCGGCCAGTACAGAAGGCGATCGATAGGGATCACACTTGTTTGGTCGCCCTCATCGAGAGATGGGATCCGGTGACAATGTGTTCCATCTCCGACCTGGAGAGATGACCATTACATTGGAGGATGTGTATTTCATCCTTAGATTACCGATTGATGGAGAGGCGATCTTAGGAGTGGACGTAGAGATAGCCATGGATAGCATCTTACATGTATTCGTGGATGCAGCTGCGCTTATTGATGTATCACACGCGTGAGCATCGCGTATGGGGATATGGATATGTACCGTGCCCACCGACATGAGACATAGCTTGTCATGTTGATGATGATCGGGATTACATGCTTCGCCCTCCCGGACTCAGAAGGAGGCCGCTTTCCACGGGTGTTGATGGGGGTGTTACACGAGATGGTCGAGGAGCATACATGTTATGCTTGGGCACCAATATACCTGGTGTAGTTATACTGAGAGCTGTGGGGCTATCGCCGGATGAGGCGGTCGGGATTCGCTCTACGTTTTTATTTACCTTGTTGGGCAAATGAGCATATCATATGCATTAGACCAAGATGGGCTGCCCGTGTTTAGCTGGGCCACAGGTGATCTACAGATATGGCTTTCAGAGGTGGTTGGGGGTCGTGGGCCAGCCACGAGCCGTTCTCGCCGGACGAGATGTGGCATATTACCGGCATGTATTAGAGGGCTTGACAGCATTAGATATTGTATGGAGACCTTATAGAGGTCATCACCCCCACGGAGGAGCCCGAGCACAGTTGCAGTGGATCCAGTATACATTCTGGATAGCGGGACGAGGAGGCTAGGAGCATGGCAGATTCCCCCAGAGAGATGCACGCCGGCGAGATGGGGCTACGGACAGAGGATGAGCCACCTCCCTTCCCTCTCGATTGGAGGGATGATGTAGAGGCTCCACCGCCCATGCCCACGGCCCGTGGACCCAAATTGGGCAAAGAGAGAGGAAGAAGATGATACAATGGACGGCCTTGCATTGCATGGGATCATTTTTAGTATGGTGGGTAGGAGAGAGAGCTGCGAGGAGAGAAACAAGGACCCGCAGAGACAGGCAGAGGCGGCGGGGGAGAGGTGAGGGATCTCTGGGTCAGAGAGAGATGTTTTGTTTATAGATGGATATTAGATAGAGGCACCGGTCTGCGAACCGGCTATGTATAGAGAGGCCTGCGTGCCCACATATGATTCTTTCATTTATTTATTCATTTATTGTATATACCGGCCTGCGAGCCGAGTACAAAGTTATACTGGTTGATACCAAACTGCTGAGCGAGTATATTTTTGTTATGAGAGACCGGCCTACGAGCCGAGTCGATATTTTGATAGTTGTTGCGGCCTGCGTGCCGGCTTTGTATTATTATGAGCTCACAGAGGCCCCTTTGCAGGGCACATTGTATATTTGAAACTGTTGATGTATAGATATGATGATTTTGACCCACATGTTGTGTTTAAAATGTGTTAAGTGTTTTGTCGATGGTTTGTGATATTTAATGTATGATGAGTTTGATCCACATGGTTTATATATTGATGGTGTTGATGTCTTTTGTTGATGGATTTTTGAAATGGAATGTATGTATATATAGATGATGAGTTTAATTGACATGTTGTGTTTATGAAATGTTGTATGTGTTTTGTCGCTGGTTTGTGAAATTTAATGTATGATGAGTTTGATCCACATGGTTTATATATTGATGGTGTTGATGTCTTTTGTTGATGGGATATGGATTTAATGAAAAAATTATAGATAATGGTGTTGTTTATGCAGGAAAAAGGGACGGGCGCCACAAAAATTTGCAAAAATGAAGAAACGGCTTAGGTTAAAGCAAAAAGGGGACACCTGACCGATATCGGTTATGTAACCGATGTCGGTAGCTGTATGACCGATATCGGTTACATAACCGATATCGGTTATGCAAGAATTATTTTCCTAAAAATAGAACTGCTGGGTTGGCAACTTAAGTTCTTATTTTTAGCATTCTTATTTTTAGAGTCATGCAACAAGTTAAATATGCGAATGCGACGCGGTTTGACGACTGCTACAGGTAATTGCATGAAAGATTTGGAGTGAGAAGGAGGAAAGAGACAGGTGAAGTGAGCGTGGGCTGAGATTCAGAAGGTAGAAAGACAAGTTATATTTGAAGAGGGTGGTGAACATGGCTGAACGAGGAGAAGCATCCAAGCAGGGACGAGGGGGAAGACATGTTCCACCCAAGCTGCTGCATCCCGAGAGGTAAACTGTTTGGTTGTAATCTGATTCTTGCATGTTTTGTGAATAGGATGAGAGAAGTGTAAGTGGGTAAAGATGAGAAAGAAAAGGTAATAGACAAGGGTTGGGGATGGGGTGAGTGCTATGGGGTAGGTAAACAGGGTGGTCACGTAGGTTTTTAGGTAAAAATAGGAGTAAACGGGAAAAATAATTATCGTAGGTGTATGTTTTAAGCAGGGTAGGTATATTTTTGACAGTGACCGGTATCGTTTATAAATAACCAGGTATCGGTCAGCAAACTGGTATCGGTTATTCATAACCGATATCGGTCACTGTAAGGGTTTCCAGATTTTGAGAAAAAACCCGTAGAGATTTGTTCTTTTGAATAATTATGTGTCGTTTTGATGTATGCAGGCAGAAGCAGGGTTAAGGATGAATGATATTGTGCCAGTGTTGTTGTCACGAATCCGAGCGGATGTAACACCAGCTGAATGGGCATTGATAAATCATTTGGGGTTAAGTGGAATCCGCTATTATTCAAGAATCACGCGTAACCATGCTATGTTGCAGGTGTTGATTGAGAGATGGAATCCAGAAAAGAATACCTTCTATCTGCCAACAGGGGAGATGACAGTGACTTTGGAAGATGTGTTCCGTATTTTGAGACTCCCAATGATAGGAAAAACAGTGTATCAGGCGTTGCCTAGCGCGGGCGGGCAGCGATAACAGACAGTATTTGGGTCAGCTGCATGAGATTTGACACAGCGAGGTTTATCATTTACGTATGGTACAATGTATGCAACACACCCTGAGGAAACAAGGTTGGCCGTGCTATTAATGATAGCGGTGGGGTATTATGCATTACCGAGGGCGGAGGGTGGAAGATTTCCCAAAGCATTGATGAGTGTTATTTGGGAAATGATAGAAATGAGCGTGACTTTCGCATGGGCACCCGCATATCTGGCAGAGTTATATAGGGGTTTATGGGCCTGCAAGCAAAAACACAGGACGACACTGGATTGTTCGTACTTATTACATTGTTGGGCCTATGAGCATATTGTTTGTGTGCGTCCAATAGGCCGACCCATCGAGTCGGGAGAGGCAGGAGTGCAAAGGTTGGGATTCAGACGATGGGTCCAGACAGAACAAGAAGTGAGATCCCAGGCCGTGATAGATGACATCGAGTATTATAGATGGTATGGGAGATGGTGATGATTGTGGATATTTTTGGAGGCCTTACGGAACTATATGGTGACGGAGCACATAGGCCGAGGAGTTGAGGGGTGTAGAGCGATTGAGATGGATCGCAGGCACAAGCCGGGTGAGTATGAGAGAATTCCTCTAGATCGCGGCATGCACCTCCCTCACCCGGCCTACACCTCTAGAAGGACCGAGAAGAGATAGTAGGCTGATCATAGGGTAATGGATGTGGGAATGACAGAGGCCTATAGAGTATGGTGGGTAGCAGAGCTACGAGGTGCACGTGAGCGCCCAGACATAGCTGTGATTACAGCGGAGAGAGATTGTCTACAGGAGTTGGCTCGCCAACTTCAAACACAGGTGAATGAGACAATGGGATTGTTAGAGGTTTCTCAGTTACGAGTGGAGAGACTGGAGGCAAGATTCCTCCACGCGAGAGGACGTATTCGTATGTTACAGGAGATTTTGGTGGATCAATGGGAGGAACCAATGGCAGTGGCACCTTTGAGGATGGAGAGGCCAACTGAGGGGCACCGACGATCACGATCACCACCTGATTTGGGAGGAGGTGCAAGGGTCTAAGTGAATTTCATAGGAATATAAGAATAAATAAGGATGCCGACCTGCGAGTCGATGATAGAAAAGATGTATTTGTTTAACATCTAAAATAAAACTAAAGATGTATGTGGTTTTGAGTGATGATAATAATAAGAATGGTTGTGTTTTGAATGTTGTGTTTGTTTTGTTTGAAAAAGGATAAAGATGAATGTTGGCAAATAGAAATACACAAAAAAATATTTATATTTACAACACATGATAGGGTAAGGTAGGGGATGGTCGAGCTAACCTTGGGAGACCCCATGTCTCCTAAGTGCTACCTACACAGCCCATTGCACAAAGCAAGGAAGGGCCTCGATCGATGTAGTTCTCCCTTAGGATCAGGGAGAGGTGAATTCAGGCAATTTGGTTGTGGTTAGGCAATTTGTTGGTTGGTAAAAAAACATTTGATGTTGGTAGGGTAATGTTGTTGGTGTTGGTAGGGTACTAAAATTAACATACCCAAGTAGTAAGGAATCGTGTCCTGATTAAGGTCAACACACAATCCTAGATTCGAGCAAAAGAGGCGAGTGTCCTGTAGTTGAGAAGAGCTAAACAAACCACATATTAATGTAGGATGAGCTTGAATCCCTAGGTACCTTGCATAGGCGAGAAGTCGATAGGTGAAAAGAGTGGTATAATCACAATATATCGGATATACATCACGTCCCTTGAGTTTTGTTGCTTTGACAAATGGTGAGGTGAGGTGGTTGATGTGGGTGAAGGTGCAGAGAACTTATTATAAGATGATTATTCTAACAAAAGAGAACCAAACCTAAATAGACAAGTCCATGACTCAAAAGTGTTTTGAAATTGCTTTTATTTTTATTTTATTTTTCTGGATATAGACTGATTGATGCGGGAAGTCTATATGGGATATGTATTTTGTTGTTCTTGAGGTCTTCACGAAGGTGATCAATGCGAGAAGCTTCGATAAAGGCTGACTGTGTATAGTTGTCCTTCAAGGAGCGATCTATTTATAGTAGCAGATGCGGTATTTATGTATAGTTGTCCTTCGGGGAGCATTCTATATATAATAGCAGCAATAGTTTGGCATATAAATTGTCCTTCAAGGGAGCAGTCTATTGTATAATTTAGAGGTCTAGATGTCCATTGGGCATAAAGCATCTAGTTTTGTAGGAAGTTTGACTCAAGAAAATCCCATAAGTGTTTTAATTAAGAATGTGTCATTTTGATACTTTGAAGTCATGGACTAGACTAAAAGGGGAAGGCATCTTTTAAGGGGAGGTGATAATCAAACCATGTGAGCTTGATTTGATTTTGAGATGTAAGAAACAAAGTGTATGTGGTGGTAAATGAGCTCAAGGGACGAGCGTAAGGTAGATAAGAAGTGATATAACACTAATTTCAACAGTAGAATGGTCGAAGATGCAAGGCATTAAGGGGCTCAGGCTCAGGTTTACCATTAAGCGAAGCTAAACGATAAGTGCATGATCCATAAGTGTGAGTGATAATGTAAGGCCCAATCCAATTAGGAGCAAATTTTCCACGTTTGCTCTTTTCTAGTTTGGTTACATGTTGATTCTCTTTGAGGACAAGATCACCAACCTTAAAGGTACGCTCATGAAGTCGTTTATCATAAGCACACTTGATGCATTTTTGGTAGATTTGAAGGTGATCAAGAGCCGTAAGATGACGCTCGTCAAGAAGCTCTAATTGGGCTAACCGCTCTTGGCGGAAATCATCATTGGTGAGAATATCCTGAAGAGATATTCTGAGGGAGGGTATTTGTATTTCGAGAGGCAAGATTGCCTCGATACCATATACCAAAGAAAATGGTGTGGCATTAGTGGAAGTACGAATGCTAGTACGATAAGCCCAAAGGGCAAAGGGAATGTGATCGTGCCAATTTCTATCGGACTCATTGACAACTTTCATGAGGATTTTGGTTAGGGTTTTATTAGAAGATTCAGCTTGACCATTGGCCTGTGGATAGTAAGGTGATGAGAAACTAAGTTTGATACCAAAGTTGTCACAAAGGTCTTGTAACAACTTATTTTTAAAAGATTTACCATTATCTATTATTAGGCGATGAGGAATACCAAAACGACAGATAATGTGATGGTTAACGAATTCGACAATTTTTTCTTTTTTGATTGAAATGAGTGGAATGGCCTCCACCCATTTTGTGTAATATTTGGTTGCTGTGATTATCCAACGGTGACGTTGTGAAGAGGGTGGGTGGATCTCACCAATAAGGTCTAAACCCCATTGTGAGAAAGGCCAAAGATCTCGTGCGACCTGTAGCGGATGGCTAGGAGTATGTTGAAGGTTGGCATGTTGTTGACACATAACACAACGCTTAACATATTCGTAGCAGTCGTTATTAAGAGTAGGCCAATAATAACCTAGGTGAAGGATTCGTTTAGCCATGGCAAGGCCACTAAAATGTCCGCCACAAATACCGTCATGGACCTGTTGGATGGTATAGGTGACCTCTGCACCGGTTAGACATCGAAGGAGGATACCATCAAAGCCATGTTTATAAAGGAGTCCCCCCATGACGACATAACGAGAAACATGTTTAAGAAAAGTGCATTTTCCGGTACTAGTTAGGTCAGGTGGGAGAACAGAGGTTGTAAGGTAGTCGTGAAATTGGTGGTACCAGGTATCCTGCGAATTAGCAGACACATTATTTATCATACAAACAACCGGTGCTGAGTAAGATGGGGAAAAGAGTTGTTGGACCAAGACGAATATGTCAGAGTCAGTTGGTGAGGTAGGAATTTGCGAGGCTAAGCAAGCCATAGTATCCACAAATTTGTTAGTGGAGTGGGGAATGGTCTGGATAGAATAACGAGTAAATGAGGTCAAAAGTGAATCCGCGTAATGTTTGTACTTTTGAAGTTCCTCATTCTTACATTGGTAGATGCCCATAACTTGATTGACTACCAATTGAGAGTTGCCGAAAATATTAATAGATTTGACACCTAAGTGTAACGCAACCTAGAGACCCAAAACAAGGGCCTCGTATTCCGCTGTATTATTAGTGCAGGGGAAATCAAGCCGGAATGAAAGAGGCATAGGCTCAGTGTCAAGAGGAATGAGAACAACGTCGGCCCCTCTACCGCGCTGGCATTTGGATCCATCGAAGAAGAGGGTCATTGGATATGACTCTTCCCTGAGTGAAAGAGTGGTGATGAGTTCGTCGGGGAAATTAAAATTGGTAAATTGTTCCCCAGGTAAAGGGGCCTCCGCAAGTTGGTCCGCAATAGTTTGTCCTTTGATTGACTTCTGTTGTACAAACTCAAGGTCGAGGTCAGCGAGGAGCATAAGCCATCGGGCGATGCGTTGGTTTAGATGTGGTTTGGCATACATATAATGAATGGGGTCCGTGTTGGTGATGACAAAAGTTTTGTGATTCAGGAGGTAATGTCGGAGTTTGGTGGCTACGAATGATAGGGCTAGGCACAATTTTTCTACATGTGTATACCTAGTCTCGTAATCCACGAGAGTACGACTTATATAATAAATGGCTTGTTCTCGACGTGCCGAGTCCCGATGTGCGAGCATGGCTCCTATAGCATGGTCAGTGGCAGAAAGGTAAAGGTAGAAAGGGCGATCATCCTGAGGTGGAATAAGCACGGGTGGCTGCAAGAGATAGGCTTTGAGAGCTTCAAAGGCTTGGTGACACTCTTCACTCCATTGAAAGGCAATGTCCTTTTTAAGAAGGTGATGGAAAGGTTGACATCGATCCGAGAGTTGGGAGATGAAACGCCGGATGGATTGAAGTTTACCCTGCAAACTACGTAATTGTTTGAGGTTTTTGGGTGGGGGCATTTCTAGGATAGCTTTGACTTTAGATGGATCGACCTCAATGCCACGCAAAGAGACGATAAAGCCAAGAATTTTTCCCAAAAGAACACCAAAGACACATTTCTTTGGTTGAAGCCGGACTGAATATTGCAACAGGTGATCGAAAATAATGGTTAAAACATCGAGATGTTCACTGCGATGTTTAGATTTGCCAAGAAGATCATCGACATAATCTTCAAGGATAGTGTGCATAATGTCATGAAAAATGTAAGTCATAGCCCGCTGATAGGTGGCACCAGCATTCTTAAGGCCAAATGGCATGACACGATAACTGAAGGTTCCCCAAGGAGTTATGAAGGTAGTTTTATGTTGATCGGTCGGGGCTACCAAAATTTGATTGTATCCCGAAAAGCCATCCATGAGAGAAAGCATTTCATGGCCCGCAGTGAGATCAACAAGTTGATCAATACTTGGGAGGGGGAAGTCATCCTTGGGGCAAGCGAGGTTAAGGTCTCGGAAATCCGTGCATATCCGAAGTCCCCGTCGCTTTAGTGTAGGATGTGCGATGTTAGAAATCCATTGAGGATAGTCAATAGGCAGATGAAGGAAACATAAAGAAGTCATTGAAGCTCTTCTTTGACCAAGAGGGCAATGCGTGGATGCATTTTCTCATTTTTGTTTGACTGGTTTGGAATCGGGGTTTAGGTGATGTTATGGACAAAGAATGGTAGGATCAATTCTTGGCATGTCGGCGTAGGACCAAGCGAAAGCTTGGTTGCACAGGGTACTGGAGAAAGGTAGTAAAGGCGGCTTGTTCTGATGTGTTAAGGGATTGTCGATCTTCACAACATGAGGATCCTCCTCTGTGTGGATGTTGATTTCTATAGTTGACTCATTCAACATGGTTTGAGTTTCAGATGGTAAGGCGCGTTGAATATAGAGAGTAAATGCGCCCCAAGGTAAGTGAGGATGGAGTCATCATCCTGGCACTCAACAACATTAATCGAAGGCGAATCCTCTTCGATCATGTCTGGATACAGAAGGGGAAGAGAAGATGGGTCCTCATTATCGCGTTGATAAGTGAGAGGACCTATGAAGATAGCATTTATGAAAAAAAAAAGTTAGGAGGGATAGATTCAGGGTCTATCGACTCTGTGGGTGATGATGGAAAAATGGGTGATGATGGTTTGGTAGGGGTGATGTCGTCATCCTCCAGGATACAATTGACACGAGGTTTCTCCGGTGTAAGTGTTTCAGGAAAACCGAGACCACTACGATCATTGTGTTTGCGTGTAGTCACGGGAATGAGTGTATGTCGGCCTTGTTCATAAAGACCAAAACCAAAGCCTTTCCAAGCACAGTGAGTCAAGAAGGTGAGGGTGAAACGACGATTTGTCAAGTATTGAAAATCAGATTGGAAGGGAACCACACCAAGAGGAGGTTCAGGGGTAATGGAGGATGCGTCAACACCCCCATACGTTAGGTTGGTGTGGCAATGGGGTGGTCCGTAAGAGATTACCTCCCCCACGCGATGGTCGTAGGTGGGATGTGCATGTAACTGTCCGTACTCCTGTGGGGTATGGAAAGAGCTAACGTTATATAGGCGGTATTCCCCAGCGTAAGGCATTGAAAAACATCTACTAAGGGGTCGGAGGTTGGGATGTTATCTCGCGGAAAGGAAGTGATATTTTATAAGCGGTTTCATTGGTTGAAGGTGTAGGTGCGTTGGAAGTAGATGGCTGGGTTGGATGAATGGGTGTCTTGACTGGTACAAGCACATCATTAGGGTGATACAACATATTGCAAGTTTTGAAGGGGGGAGGATCAGATTTTACGGTGTAGGACTTCCCCTCGTACTCAAATTTTATGCATCTATGTAAGGTGGAGGGAACGCATCCCATAGCCCGGATCCAAGGGCGGCCTAACAACATATTGTATTGGAACTCTCCCTCAAGGACATAGAAGAGTTCAGGTAAAGTGCGTGGTCCTACATGAATGTTAAGGATCACGGTGCCTAAGGTAGAAGTAATAGCATCATTGAATGACCGCAACATGATGGGGTTGGCACACATGCAACTAGAAGGGATATTCATTTGTTGGAAGGCTTTTGAAGAGATGATGTTTAGGCTAGCACCCCGTCAATCATAACACGACGTACCCGAATGTCCCGAACGTAAGCTGAGATGAAAAGAGCAGGGTCAGGATCTTCAGCACCAAAGTCGATAATTTCGTCTTCGGAGAAACCGACCAAGAGCATGGCTTGCTTGTACAGAGGCAAGTGGTTGGGAGATAGATTGTTTGGTGAGCGAAGCAACGTGATTGGGTGTTAGAATAGAGATAACAGAAAGGTTTCATTAGGTAAGACCTCTATCCTCAAGGATTTCAACGAGAGCTTGTCGATGAGATTCAGAAGTCTGAATGAGATCATATAGTGTCATTTTTACAGGTGATTGGTGAAGCTGTTTGATCATGGTTCGGTGGGCAATTCCATTAGAGACGGGGTAGGCGGGTCCACGACTAACCACTTTAGGTGGTGGTGCAATCGGGATAGTGGATGGAGAAAGAGATGCCGCAGGTGTGTTTTCTTTCGCTTTACCCATTGTTTTTCGCCCTCAAGTAAAGTAACACTAATCATATTGATCTCGTGAATACGAGAGGAGGAAGACGGTAGGGATAGGTCATGGTCTTCGAGAGGTGGGGCTGTAATAATGATAGATCTTGGTGAGGCGGGGATAGGTGGTATAGGAGAGGGAATTGAAGCTAAAGGTCTCTCTCTTCGTAAGTTGTCTTTCTTAACTTTTTTATCGGAGAGGTGACTGACGAAGTATGGCTTTCAACGCTTTACATCCCTCTACGTCATGTCCTGGTGTGCGGTGGTAAGCATAGATTTTAGACTCATCGTAACCTATAGGTCGAGGTTTAGATGGATCATAAGGTCTAAGTGGGGGTAGGGAAATGGTCACATTCTCTACCAACATAGCAAGGATTTTGGCGTAAGACCCTTTGAGTGGGTCAAAGTCAGAGGAAGAGGAGGCTATTGACTGGGTCGATTCTGGTGATGACGTGGTATGGTTGGTTTGTATGGGTGGTGGTTTAGCCAAGGAGTTTTGATAATGGGTTTTAACTAACCGTGGTTTCTTTGACGCAGAAGCTATGTTTAGCTGGTTGGATGATGAGGCCACAGATGATGTGGTATCAGAAAACAACCACGGAGAAATAGGAGTGACAGAAAACAAATCTTTTGATGATGGAATTTGTTTAGGGTTGATAGGTGGACAGGATCCACGGGGTGACGGTGTTGTTATACCCTTGGATTTCTGTATGGGTGCAGAAGGCATAGGTCGCTTTAAAGAAAACACAGGAGGTATGATATATTGATGCAAGGTAGAGGGATGGGGTCCCAATATGGAAGGTAGGTGTGACGACGAGGGTTTTAGTTGTGATAGCGGCATAGATTGAGGAGATTGGGTCTGTCTCCTAATGGGATGGACGGCTTTATTTTTAGATAAATCAAGCCGCTTAGGTGGGTGTGTTAGACTAGGTATTGGTGAGGTCCCAAGCGTAGGGGAAGATTTGGTTAGGTTAATAGAAGTGGATGAGGTATTTGGTAGAGATGAGGGGGGTGAAGATGAGGACATAGGCATTTTAAGCTTCTGTAAACACTTCGGGTATATGGTAGAAGCATCTGGATCGGTCATCTGCATTTGAGTAGAATATGGTGTACTCAAACGTTCCCATAGGACCTGTCTATCTTCTAGGGAATGACAGTCCTCACATGTGAATAGGAACTTTTGTATGGAAGAAAGGTGGGTTGTGATTCCGGTCCACTGTGGGTGTGATACAGGGGGTAGATGAGGCACTGTATCAATGGGCGTTAAGAGGTCAACCGGTTGCTGAAAAGATTTAGGTGATGAAGGACTAATAGGTAGGAGGGCGTGTTTGAGAGGATCCGTCATGTTTAAAGAATGTGGTGATGTCGGTTCAAGAGGTTTCTCGTCTAAGGATGACAAAAGAAGTGGCAAGCCTTCCTCTTATACAGCAAGAATGGTAGAAGGAGACGTTTGGGAAATAGATAAATTAGATAACATCCGCTCACAGTCTTGCAAGGATGTGGTGTAAGAAGGCTCATTTGTGAGAAGGGAACTCTGGGCAGTTAATTCCTTGATGGGTAAAGGAACAGCAAGGATTTCAGTTTGTCTTGATGGCGAGGAAGGGGGTTCGGTTTCCTGCGTTAGTGAAGAGGCTTGATTCAGAATTTGTTCGATAGAGGTCTTTGGCTGGGAATCGAAGACTACATGGATCTCATGAACACTCTCCTCGGCTAAGATATCTTGATTTATGTTACTGTTAGAAGAATGATTCGGGAATGGTTTGTTGAATATTTTTAAATTTTGGTTAGCAGGGGCGTTAGGATTATCGAGGGCTATATCCCCGCATCAACCATTTCCTGCACTATGTTTTTCAACATCTTGCAATTTTCATGACTGTGTCCCTTCACACGGTGGAAGTTACAGAAGTCATTTTCTTTGTACCAAGAAGGTATGGCGCGAGTGGAATCAAACCCGGAGTGAGGTTTAACAGAGGTAAGGTAATAGCTCCTGCTTTAAGCAATTTTTCTAATATCACACCATATGTTTCTCCCTGGAGTGTAGTTGATGGGCTCTCGCTTTATACTTATAGGTTGTTTTTGGTAGGGTATTAGATGGTGGTTTGGATTTGACCATCACCGTGTGCACGGCCCCTTTTGATTTCAAGCAATCGATGGGTGAGGATTGGTGGTGTTAGGTTTGTTGGTGGAATCTTGGGTTCGGAAAGTGGGGTTTTTGTTCGAACTGCAATTTCTCTTCCTCTAAGGCTCGAATCTCTAGTTTTGAGCCATAGTAAAGGCCTCGTCAAATGTACGGAAAGTTTGAATTTGGAGGGTAGGAGAGATGTGCTTAGCGCAGCCCGCGTAAACAGATTCGATAAGTTCGGATCCGAGGCAAGGCATACGTAAGTTTCGCGCGGAATGTTTCAGCTCTGAGGAATAGACTTGCTTCTATCCTTTCATTCCTTTGAGAAATAGATAAGGGTTAGGGCTAGGAGGAATACCTGTTGAATGTTGAGATGGTGTGCGCGTCTGCAGTAGAAAAGATCGGATCATTGCGAAGAACTCCTTTTTGTCTTGGAAGGACTACCTGCAAGTAAGAATACAAGACCACCAGATTTTAATTAGACAATAAATGAGGGAGCTGCCTTAGGCCCAGGAAATATAAAACTTCCTTTCGAAGGTGGTCAGTTCCCCTTTTAATACGAATTAACACAAATGATAACAAAGAAAGCTATTGCAAAATCACGATTTAGGTATCTCGTTACAAAGCAATAGAAGCTAAACTATCAATAATAAAGCGTCACGTTGTTTGTTCAGTTACTGGTCATTGATACATTCAGGTTGAGTTATAGGGATAAACCAGACTGGATCTGAGGTTGTTAGGTGACAAATAGGTGAGAAAAGGGTTTTGGGGTATAAGTCACAGTGACCGACGCCGGTCACTGGATAACCGACCGCGGTTAGAGAACCGCCGCCGGTGGGGGATAAACGACACCGGTAGGGTCAGCAATCTAAGTGCTTCTAGATAGAGGTTGGTTGCAAGGTGATCGTGGGGTTATTAAGATTGGTGGATGGCTGAGGGGAATAATGGGAGGACAGGGAAGGCTCAGAGTGTGATAAAATGGTCTTCTGGGCAATACAAAGATGTATGGATGAAGGTTCGAGTAGGGTGCTGGTAGGTGGTAGATCTAGGAATGAGCTTATAATTACTATCAATCCACAGGCTCAAGAAATGGTGCTTAGAAACATATGAGACACTACTTACTTGTTCCTGATGAAGATGCAAGTTCCAGGACTGTGATGACGAAGACAGGGCTCAAGTGGGATGATCTGACAATCCAAGATGAGCTATCTCCTCTTCTGATGCTCGGATGAGTGTCACTGGGGCCTGGTTATTCCGTTGCAGTCTTGGGCTTGATGTCCTTTTCTGCAAACTCTTCTTGTTTCTTCACTTGTCTCTGCTCGGCCAAGCAAATCCGGATCCTTTCAATGATTTCTCTTCTTCCCGATCAAATGAAAATCTGATCCTTGTTTTTGGTTGGAAGTGGTCATTTACAGGGAACCGATGGTGGTTACACAACCGACGGTGGTCGAGTAGGAACCGGTATCGGTCAGGTCAAAGCGGGCTATTTTTGGTAAAATAGCCAGCTTTCCCTCCTTTTCTCCCAGGGATTAGTTGTGGGCTTGGTCAAGTCATTATGAGGTTGGTTTTAGGTGCGGGTGAGGAGTAATTAGCCATGGGTGTGGATGTGGACCAAGTTATAGGTCTTAATTAGGTTAGTTTAGGGTTAAGACTAGGTCATGATGAGGTGGCAAAATGAGGTGGCATATGTATGACGATTTATGTGGATTTATTAATTATAAGGTAATTAATAAATAATTGTGTAAGGTTTAGGTGATGAGGTTAGGTTGCGAAATGAGATGCGGGGCACAGGGTGTCGTAATGAACACAAATTTGGTGTCTACACATATTCTTTAGGGAGGTTATGCGAGTACATGGGTTACTAATAAACATAGTATATGATAGGGACACAAAGTTCCTAGGTCATTTCTAAAGGACCTTGTGGAAAAATCGGGAACAAGGTTGACGTATAGTTCAACATACCATCCACAGAATAATGGAAAAATAGAAGTAGTAAATAGAATTTTAGGCATTTTTTGTCCAACTTGGTAGGAAACAAACCGGGACAATATGACATAGTGTTAGCACAGGAATAATTCGCCTATAATGACTTTGTTAATAGAAGCATGTGAAGGAATATATTCCAAATTGTTTATGGAAAATTTCCAAAAGAAGTCACAAAGTTTCACGAGGTAATAAAAATCATAATGCGTAAGCGAGGAATATGTATAATATATGTGCAAGATGCATGAAGACATGCGTAAAAGTTAGATGAAAGTAGCCAAGGTTACAAGGAACACACAATTTGAAAAATGCATAATCAAGGAATTTAAAGAAGGAGATCAAGTTTTGGTACATTTACACAAGGAAAGAGTTCCCAAAAGAACCTATAATAAGTTGAAGTTGAAGAAAATTGGACCATGTAAGGTGTTGCAAAAGATAGGGCCAAATACATACAAGATAGAGGTGACAGAAGAATTGGATATCTCACCAATATTCAATGTGTTAGATTTTATGAGTCATTGAGTTCCATAAAGAAAATTCTAGTACAAAAATGTGAGAGATCATTCTATGGAGGAATTAGATGAGGATGCACGGAAGGCAAAAGAAACCTTATTTTGGAAGAGACAAATACCAGAGAGATAAGCAAAAGAAGATGATACCATATTGAATTCAAGAACAATCAAGAAGATGTGTGAACATGAAAACAAGGAATATTTGGTGAAGTGGAAGGATCATGCGAAAAAAATGCAACATGGATAAATGCAAGGGAACTTAGTCAACTTGGTCATACTCTAGATCCCGACTAGTGAAATAGAGCTCACTTTTGTTGTACCCAGGGTGTTTGATGCAGAAGCATCATAGGAGAATAAGAAATCTACATATATTTTAGGAATTTTCAAAAGTATGGGAATGGGAACAAGAATTGGAAAATGTTATCTAAGAAGTAAGGACATGATAGGAAATTTCACAACAAAGCGCGAAGGTTTTGTGTCAAGACATGAGCACGTGAGTTTTGGGTAAAGCCTATAATGGGCATGTGGAAATAAAGGTAGTGGAAAAAAGTGACAAGGTGATAGGTCGAATTAGAACTACCATCTCAGCAAGGATGTGGAGCTTCCAGATGGACTTCTCTCAACTACTAGTTCAAGGTAGTTGGATGCCATTAATGTCTAGGATTTGAAATTTGAGACTAAGCGGGAACATGGGAAGATTCTAGATGAAATTTCAGAACTTTGAATAGCCGAGAATGGAGATCTATAAGAGCTTGTCTAGTTCCATGTTTCGTACTTTTTGGAAGCAATCGGATAGGAATTCATCACCCTCATGGTTCTTCAAATTCTATGGATAGTTTAGTAACTATCCCACATAAGTAATCAATCATAGATACAAAGAAAGGCCAAGAAGATAATGAAACCCTTGTTCAAGTTGCATAGTGATAGTGGGTTATAGCTAGAATGTAGAAATGTAATAATATGTGTGGATGGAATAGAATAGACTTCCCCCTTATGCAGTGTATGTAGAAGTAATACAACCCTTATCCCTTAAATGGATGTTATATGGATGCCTTTGAAGTGCTTTAGCTCCTTTGGAATGTAAGCTTAGGTGATAATAGTAATGCTTAGTGCTTGGTCCCTCATTTTTAAAACATAACTATGTATTTATATAATTCCCTTGTTTGAATTTCCTAATTTACAACTGGAAGGCTGACCCGTAAGTGAAAAATATTCACAAAAGATAAAAGAGACCCAAAAAGAGTGAGTAAGATAAGCAAGGGTCGGGGCACCCGGGAGGGACAAGAGCGTATGGACATTGTTGTCCTAGCTAGGCATTGGTGTATGAAGCCATGAAATATAAACATGTAAATTTTGGTTGGATTCTAGGGTGTGTAAGACTAAATATAAAATAAGAGACAAATAAAAAAGGCCAAAGATAGTTATCAACCACTATTTTTCTTGCTTAAGAATCATGTAAATGATAGCATGCTTTTAGGACCTAGAAATGTACCCAAGTTTGTGATTTTGTGTCTACATTTTCCCCACTTTATGTTGTTGAGTGAATACTCGATAACATAAAGTAGATAAGATATGTGTACCTTATGATCATGTAGAGAGTGTGGTGAATAGTGTGTAGAATGGACAAGTGAAGTGTGGAATTGATTGCAAAGTGAAGCGCTAAGAAAGGGAGTGGACCCTAGGGATGAGGTTTATGCATTGATTGTACCTATTTTTGTGTTTGTATTTGTTTTTTTAGGTTTCTTCTTGTTGTGTATTAAGGATGAACTTGCAAAAGAAGAGAAAAAGAGTAGTCAAATTCTGTATATGAAAAATATGAGAAAAGTATGCAAAAGTATGTAAAAGTGTGTAAAATTAGTAGTAAAAGAAAGTGTGCACCTAATGTAAAAGAGTGTAAAGGATAAAAAAGTGTCATGAAATGTTATGAAGAGTGAGTTTTTGGGTGATCTTACACGGTAGCAAGTTTTTGGGATATCTCACGCCAGTGTGAGTTTTTGGGAAATCTCACACCAAGTGCGAGTTTTTTGGATGATCTCCTCCAAGAGCGAGTGTTGGGGAGAGAGGTCTAGTTTTACTCTCCTTCCATGAATCTACCCAATAAGCACAACTAGAGATGGTACGTCCTAATTTAGTTTCAAATATCCAAAATTAATTTTGATTTTTCCGATTATATTGGTTGTTCCAATCAAGAACATAGAATGCATTTTTTGTCTTGAGGCCGATGTCTCGCTATTATAAAACTACTTTGTAAACTATTGTAGATTGTGTTGTAATGAGAAGATGACCTGTGTGTGCCCCAGGACATTAGCACCCAAGGAGGACACAGGAACCCAAGCACTACTTTCTGATATTGGTTTCTAGTGTTTTCTTTGTGATGTGGACCTAAGTTGGATTTTGGGTGGTTCTGTGACTGTATTTCTATGTTATTTGTATACTATTTTGATTTAAATTTTAGCTTTGAGATATTTTATGGGTGATTTATTCACCCAATGTATGCCCCCTCATTTGGGGTGCATGCAACAATTGTAGGAGATTTTGGCCCAAAATATAGGACCCGATGTTGATCTTAAGTAGATACCTGCAGGGGGTAGGGGATGTGCATGGTAGAAACCAAGGCACATGCAAAAAATAGGCTAATAACATGTGTTAGTAGTAAACATAGATAACATGCAATAGAAGACAATGTAACAAGCAAGTGTGTAGACAAGATAGACCGCGAAAAATGGGTTTCAAACATGGGACATCACTCACAATGTCACAAGACAATTAGGGCTGAAGCGGTCATAAGAAAGCAAAAAGTGATCAAGCAAGACATATGGAATATCCCGCAAATAAGAGCATACAATAGAAGGTAATGGAAAGCTAATAATGACATATAGCCATGATTGTTCATATTCCTACAAAGCAAATGTTACACATGAAACACCTATTAATATGTTAGAAAGATAAGTAGTATGTCAAGGCATGTATAAATCAACGAAAGGTAAGGTAACTGTAATGAGAAGTAGTGAAAAATTTAGCAATAGAACATGTGCATAGATGTGATAGTAGAGAAAGTAGATGCCCCAAGGATCCTTAGTGGGATTGGTAAAAGGTACAATGTCAAGCATCATTGCATCATGTAAGAACATGTAAGTGCTTTGCATTCATTACAAAATACCAAATGATCATGCATGTGTATATATAGAATTATAATGACATACTAAGAATCTATCTAGCATGGAAAATAAAGTGAAACATGTAAATAGAATAATCTTAGCAAGAGTAGATGTAACCAAGATATGCAAGTGTAATGTATGAGTGTGATGGAGTTCTATGAAAAGTGTGAATATTATAAGAGGAGTGTGCCCCCCAATGAATGATATGTATACAGGATGAGGTTCATTTATAGGAACCCTCAACAATCAATAATGAACCATAGAATAAGAGTGTTTCATTGGGTAATGTGCATGTTGTGTGAATAGATGCTAGAAAGATGTACCATGAAGCACAGAGTGTGAAATGTGTAGATGATGTGAGGTTCATTTCAGAATTATACCCTCAAAGAATGATTATGAACCATGGAACTAGAGTGCGTCATAGGGTAATGATGATACAATGCGTGTATCAAAGGGTATGAGAGTGTGTAAAATTTATCAATCACAGAGAGAAAAGGGTTATAATAGGTGCTAGAGACAATTGATAGTGCTAGAAGGGGGGAGAAGTGCAATGCCCCCAAGTGTGCCAATGATGGATATCTATGTGATAACATGAGAGATACCATGTCATTGTGGGAGAGTGTGAGTTGTGTCATGAGAATAGAGAGAGTCATCACAATGGTAGGAAGGAGCAAGAGTAGAACCAGGGTTGGATTTTGGGTTGAAAGGAGGAAGTCTAAAGAGGTCATCTAGAGTTTTTTGGTCCTTCTTTGTTGGGGGTTTTTGATTTGGAATTGGTAATGCTAGAGAGGAATTGATAGGAGGAGAGGATGGAGGAAAACTTTTGAGCAAAGTGGTTACTTGACACGAGGAGAAGATGGAGGACAAACCTTGAGAGGATGTTTCTTAGTTTGAATAGGTTAGATAGACTACCCTTGACTGAACATAGAAGGAACATTAGTTATTAGTTATTGATGCTCATGATACATGGAAGGATTGGATTTAGGATCCCATTGGGATTTAGCAATTGAAGATGAGCATGAAGTAAAATGTTGTGCAGCAAATGAGATAAAACCATGATGCTCAAGGTGTTTAATTCTTCATTTTAAATCATAGCAATCATTGTCATTATGTCCATTAATTCTATGATAATTACAAAATGGGATACCTTGGTATTTGAAAAGTCGATAAGGAGGGTAGAATGAGTATTTGGAAAGTTGATCAACTGGTGAGTGAGGAGCTGAGGAAGAATATCATGTTGTTTAGCATTGAGATCAAACTTGAGAGGTGTGGGTAGCGGTAAGACTTGAGGTTCACTAACATGAGCACATGTAGAGGACATAGGATTAGGATGAGATGTAGAAGAACAACTAGCACATGCCTTAGAAGCATCCTTGAGATGTTGTATTTCAGCTTTAAGAGATGTAATTGTGGTTTCTAGAGCTTGAAATTTGTCTTAAAATAAACCATGTAAATCTTGAATTGACTTGCAAATAGAGTGATTGGGTGTTATATCAAGATCACTAGGTCAAGTTAGAGAGACGGTCAAAGATGGAACTAATTGATGAAGAAATAAAAATGTTACAACAAGAGGATCTATGGGATAACATGAACATCAACCGAGTTTCACTCAGCAACATGATGAGGTACCATGGGGAGCGAGCATCAACCATGAAAATGGGCAGAAATATTGGAAAGGGTAAAATCTCAATGTCCTCTCATATTCCACATAGATTTGAAGGGAAGGGGTACAAATAGGGGGTGTTGTGTAACCCCCAGTGCATGTAATCATACCTCCTCAAGTGGAGAAGGGGAGTTACATTCCCGAATGGAAGTAACTCCCATATGATGCACTGATGCGTAAGGAATCTATCATAACCCATGTGACACCTAGACCTATGACCTCACCTAAGTGAGATGACTTACCATGTGATGTGGAAAATGACTCACACTAACACCCCCTTCATCGTAACTTAGGATGAGGTGGAAATTCAAAAATGAGAAATGGGTCTCAGACAAAAATCCTAATGAGGCACCCATGAACAACAAGGATCTCAAGTAATGGATGAAAACCCAATGGGAAAAACATCCACCTGCAAGATATGGAAAAATAACTCTCAAACAATCTAAGAAAGATACCACAAATGGGTCCCGATAACAGACGACCCTGATAAGGTACCCATGTACAAAATAGAAATCTCTCTAAAAGAAGAAGAGGAGAAAAGAAGAAGGATACAAGAGGAACATAAAAGAATCCATGGATGGATCTAAACTCTACAACTCTAGGAAGTCTCTAAGAAGAGTGTTGATGACGTGTTCCTCGACTAATGTACTGAAGAAGAACCAACTACACCGAACTGTGTTGCTACCCTTAGGAAGGATAGAAATGGAGTACTGGAATTCCACCCATTCTGCGAAGGAAGCCGAAGGCAGAAGTATGAAGAAATTTGAATCTAGTCCATGGAAATGTGACATAGGTCCAGAAAATGAGTGCTAAAGAACTGAAGATAATGCCACAAGCATAGAACTATTAGAGTATGAAAGAGAACATCCACAGGAATGATTCCCAAGTGAGTGAAGGAAATGTAACAACCCCCACAATGGAAAGAGGATCCACAAGCAAGGATGGATAAATGAATATCTCTGAAAGAGTGGAAATGATAAGAGTCCCATAAGGGGCACTCCCAAAAAAAGAGATTAAAGACTCCTCTGAAACACCTATAGAATGATGAGGAACTTTATGTATTGCATCACGAGTAGGCACTTTGCAAAAAATACGATGAAGGCCTGGTAGATACTCATCTCAAGGAGGGGCTCAACAAACAGAGAGTGATTTTTAACAAGTATGAATCGTCATCCGAAGGAAGAGGATTGGAAAGATCCTAGCACATTGGAAATGGAAAGGAGGAAAATGCAATGACTTTATTAGTTTTGGAATGAGATTGCTCGATATCTTATGGGAAGGGAAGAGTGTTAACATACTGGAAAGGATCTGAGAGAAGGAGGAGAGGGGTCCTCAGTAGTACTCTTATCATCAAAACTAGAAGAACAATCCTTGTCATCAAGGATGGAAGTAAGTGAGTTTGTGTCAGTGAAACTATCATCACATGAACAAGAAGAGGAGACAACTGTCTCAATAGTAAGTAGCGGCGGCGACAATTGTGAAGGGTATCCAAACAAGGACTGAAAGATGCTCCAGATGGTGTGGGGAGGATCTGAGTCTACCACATGAAGGTGGAGAGGTCTAGAGACATGCAACATCAAGTGACCAACAACATGGTTGCATGTGTCAAGATAGTCCTCAAGACGACAAGAATCAATGGGTGTAAGAATTGGCCCAAGTAGAAAGGAAGTAAGGCCCTTGTGAGTAAAGTAATGTTCCATAGAGTCATGTTGTGATGTGGAGTTATCTCTCCCAAGAAGAAGTGGCGAGAGGTTGTAATGTAATCTTGTGATGCTCAAGTATGGAAATAACATCCTTCATGATGTGGAAGCAAGAAGTGCAAGGTGCACGAGAAGAGGGTGTGTGGATATAAGCAAGGTTGCAAGACGTCAGACTCATCCGAGGATACATTTGCATGAAATAAAACACCTAGAACATTAATAACCCCCTATTTGTGGCACTTTATAAGTAGTGCATGATTATAATAGGGTGTGTTCATGCGACATGGGACATTTGACCACTCACCTTGCAGTAGGTGACGAATCACGTAAGTGTGGAGGACACAATAAGTCATATTGAAGCAGAGGAATGACACACAATCAGGAACAAAAGGGCGTAAGCACAACAAGGGTAAAAACACTGCTCAGTGTGAGAGAAGGTTTCTCACATCACAAAAAGGGGCTTTGTTATCGCAAGGTTATGGCAGATGTGTAATCTAGCCATAGGCAAAGAGGAGCATTACAATAGACAAGATAGAAAAATGACCTGGAAAATCCCAATAATCCTATACATGGAGTGGAAAAAAAAACCCTTACAATGATGAATTTATTTTTTTTACATTTAATTAGAGTTCACTAATCAAAAAAGTGGTAAAAATTCCAAAAAAAATAGAAAGGGTAAAAAGGGAGGTCTCTGGGCTCAAAGGGTGAGCTAGAAAATATTTGATGAGCTACAAGGCGATTTGGTTGGTGGCTTGGGTGAGCTATGCAGGGAAACTTGGTGAGATGGGCAAGGTGACTCAGAAAGTTTAAAGGAAAGCTTATCAGATGACTCAATTGAGTTGGATTAGCGAGACAAGCGAGCCGGTCAAACGTCTTTGGGAGCTGGGTTAGGGCAATGCTAGATGCCATGACAATGTCTGGAATAGAAGGATCTCATATGTACAAGGGATATGCAGAAGATTTCAAGCTAGCAAGATGACATGCGAGGGGTCTAAGCCATTCGGGACCGGGTACACTAAATCCAAGTCAAGCGATGCGGTCATCAAGGAGTAATGTGTCAAGGATCATTGAGGACGTGTGTCATGTGGAGGGTCCGAGCCAATGTGGAAGGTGATCCATCAAGGGTTAGAGTGTCGGGGTTGATAACTAAGTCGTGAGCATGTGGCAAGATGCACAGGGGTCATCGAGCCAAGCCGCGACATGCATTGGCAAGAGTGGCAACATTTGAAACAATGTGAAGGCACAGGGTAATGGATCCGATAGGGTCAACATAGAAAAAAACACGACGAGTCAAACATAATAGTGGTGGAGATTCCTTGTAGGGTCACAACACAAGAGAAAGACAAGGTAGTGTTCTTGAACTAGAACACGAGGCATGCAAGAATCTCGAACTAGAGAGTGTAGTGAAAATGGAACCAAAAATAGCTTGAGATGTAAAACAATGGTGTAAGCTCGAAGATGATAAACACCAATAATGTAGGGACATAAAATAGAGTTGAGGAAAGGTCAAGGAGCTCATGCAAAGGTCAATTTTGGAGGGTAAATGACGTTGAGGTGTCATGTGAGAAACCCACAAGTAGGGATGTAGACACAAGAAAGTGGAGCGATGAACCGAGACAACAAACAAGTCCTGACAACCAAACACACGATCCAGGTGTAGGACGTAAAAATTTATCCTCGGGAGGATGACGAATACAATCGGTCAAAGACCAATTCAAAAACCATGTAAAGAACCTAATGCAGCATGAAGAGGTGAGGGGAAAAGGTGAGATGGTGCAGAGGAGCAATGTGAGTGAAGCGGCTAACTCGGCCCAACTGCCGAGTTAGCTTAAAAATAGCCTTCACAACATTAAGAAAACTCACATAATCAACACTCAAACCTTCAATCGAAATGATGAAACTACACTAAAACACCTCTAGAACATGCATGTAAGGTTGGTAAACCCCAAAAAACATGAAATCATGATCCAAGCACCTCGAACAAGATTTTAAAACCTAAAAATAAGATCAAATCAATGCAAGTAGATCATGAATGGAATAATCATTACGACACTTACACACGAAACCATGAGAACATAAGCTAAGAGTAGTATGGAAATGATGAACTAGAGAGTAGTGTGGATCCGAACAACACGTGCTCGATACCATGACAAAGAAATAAAAAATGTGACAACACGAGGATCCATGGGATAACGTGAACATCAACCGAGTTGCACTCCTCAGTGTGTGACGAGGTTCTATAGGGGAATGAACATCAACCATGAAAATGTGCATGCAAGATTGGAAAGGGTAAAATATCAATATCCTCTTTGTTGATCTAATTTTTTATTCCTTCCGAATTTAATGAGATACTACTAAAGAAAACTAAATAACTTAGAACATGGAGGTTTTATAGTACCTCGAATTCAATTTTATGGATACAGTGCAAAGTAAATGATAGAGCCTCGCTGCTACTGGTGATAAAATGATCTGGGTGTCAGTAAAATGTTAGATGTAAACAAGACAATGATAACATGATAATAACTGAATAAAAATCACAAAATGATGATAATCTTACGAAGGATGTATAAGAGTGATGCAATCAAGTTGAAATAAGATCCAAGAGGTCTGTAATTGTTGCAAGAATTCTCAGGCACGAGAAAAAGTTCCCAAGTCACAAGAAAGCTCAAATATTTGCATGTGTTCCCAAGAAGAGAGGGTGAATGTAATTTTATAGGGTCGACGACGATTGGGTTACGTCACCGCCGACTACAGGAAACATTCCCCAAAGTGGTGGATTTTGTGATTTAGTTAGGATTTTAGGTTTTAAGAATGGGAAAAGCGCTTTAAAGCTTGTACATGGGAAGAGGTTGTTTAGGGATGTGTCATGGGTAGTTAGGGGATAAAGATGGGTAGGATAAAAGCTATAAAAAGCGTAGGGATGTAGATTTAGGTGGTTAGGGATAAAATTGTCTTAAAAGGAAAGCCAATTAAGGTATAATTAGCTAGTGGATATTAATTAATTAATTAATATTAATTAATCAATGTTAAATAATGAGGATTTTAGGAATTAAAGGTGAGGAGATAATAAATGGGAATTTAAATTAAATTAAGGGGGATAAATTAAATAAAGGGTTCTAGCTAAGACCATGGAGAAATACATGCACGTAGGTAGACAAGGGTAGGGATACCAAATTTAGGTGTCTACATTTACCTCTTTTTGTCGAGTGGTTTGACTTAGCAAGAGATGAGACAAAAACAATGAGAAATAAAGAGTAGGATGAAGACTAATGGAATATTGATGATGACCTCCCCCTCAAATGAGGGATCGACATCACAAAGGGGAATCGATGATGAGTTTGAAAGAGGTAGTTGGTGAAGGGTGGGTGGGAGAAGAAAATATGGGTAGAATGATAAGGCAAGGAAATATACCCCAAGCAAGAAGGATTTAAACAACAATAAAAACCATGGCGGTGATTCTGATATCACATAGGTAGGGAATGAAGGGCGGTCTCAATGGAGACGGTGGTAACATTATACGGACCAGTGAGTGGGAAAAAATCACTACAAAATGGAGAGAATCCAATGGGAAACCTCTCAAATGGATGTGAGCCATGGGCACCAATGGGTCATAGGAAAACATCAAACTATGCACAACCAAATGCGAAAATAATGTGAAATCCTTCGTACATGAGGAATCGATAAAAATGGGTATGTGTTCACAAAGGACAAAGAGGATGAAGCAAAGGTGCCCCAAAGAAAGGACACAAAAATGGTTGAAAAGGAAAATATGAAAAAGTGATGATATAAAATTCCCAAAGGGGGAGTAAATATGGCCACAAAGGTGGACTTTTGAGAATATAGATGATGAGATGGCACTTGAGCAAAAGAGCACAAAATAGATGAGGAAAGAAATAATGGTACCCCAATAAAGGGCACAATAATGGCCAAGGAGGCGAAATATAAAAATATGAGGTATGGTGCCCCAAGAGGGAACACAAATATGGCCACAAAAGTGGACTTGAGATGAGATATGGATGATAATATGGTGCCCCAACAGAGGACAAAAAAAGGCCGAAAAGGCAAAATAAGAAATGATGATATAAAATTCCCAAGGGGGAATAAATATGGCCACAAGGGTGGACTTGAGATAAGATGAAATGATGAAATGGTGCCCTAGAAAAAGAGCACAAATATGGCCAAAAAGGTGAGATAATAAAATGCGTGATATGATGCCCCGAGAGGGAACACAAAGATGGCCACAAGAGTGGACTTAAGATGTGGTAGATTGGATAAGATTTGATGAGATGGATAAGGTGTAATGAGATGAGATAATAGATTTTGATCAAACTATATATGACCAAAAGGTATGAACAATGTTACCTCATATCAAGGAATGTGTAAGGAAACAATGCCATTGACCACATCGAGGTAAACAAGAAGTGGATCCAGGTAGCGCAAGGCACATGTAACCAAAACAAGTGTTAACACATAACTAATGATATTTAGTAATATGAAAAGATTAAGAGAGAAATATATGGAATGAACTCATGAACCTAATGTCGACATGACAAAGGGGTTTGTGACATAACTTGTACACAGGAAGAGGGTTCTCCATAAGTGTTGTTCCCTAAATCTATGCCCCAACTCTGGGTAGGGGAAAGAGAAAACTAATCAATGCGGGAAGTTTTCTAGAAGAAATCTAATCAATACGGGAAGATTTCTTAGGATGCTGATAAAATGGAAGGTTGATCAATATGGGAAGCCTTCAATATCATAAGACAAAATATTAGCCATCCTTCGGGGTATGGTCTACTTTATACATATATGATATAGATGGCAATAATGATATACATGATATTCATCCTTCGAGGGATCGGTCTATTTATTTGATTTGATTTGATTTCCTTTTTTCTCGAACACTTGTCCTTCGAAAGAGTAGTCTATTTTTAATAGTTTTGGTTTTGATAAGATCGTCCATGAATTTTGATTTTAACATGGGGAAGAGCTAGAATAGCTAGGTAGACCACTTAGAGGGGACAATGAATGTACAAGAGACACATGTGATACCTTTGCATGGTTTCAAGAGGTAAACAAGGGGTGATGGATGTAATGATCATAGAGTTCTTACCAAGAAGCGATAACCTATCCATAAGGAAAATGTTATGGGCAGAGCCGTGGTGCCAATATTTAAGGTCATGCCGAGGAAAGTGATGGTAGACCACATAATTCCAAGTCATCAAAATGATAAATGGAAGAGGCTAATGATGGAGGAATGATCTAAAATATGTGACTAAGAGTTCACCAAGAGACATGCTAATTATAGAATGGTCACAAGTGCAACGCATTAAGATGTTCAACTTCCGGTTTGCCATCAAGGGACGCCAAACGATAGGCTCCCAACCCATACTTATGTGTGATAATGTATAGTCAAATCTAGTTGGGGGAAAACTTTCCATGTTGAATCTTTTCTAGAGTAGTAATGTTCTTATAGGATAAAATGATAGCTTTGCAAAATATTTGATATGACGAGATGAATAAGCAAAGATAAAAACTATGCACTACCTTTGAGGAAGTGAAGAAAACATTCATCCCTTACAAGACGAGTAGATGGTCCCCCAAGAGAGGGACAAATATGACCACAACGGTGGATGATAATGAATGGTCCCCCAAGAGAGGGATAAATATGGCCACAAAGGTGGACTTAGAATAAGATGAGATGATAAATTGGATGAGATAGATGAGGGAAGGAATAAACTATGCAGTACCTTTTCAAAAGTGAGGAAGTGAGAAATTATGTGTCCCTGACAAGATGAAGATGGGATATATAAGATGAGAGGAGATGGAAACTATGTGCTACCTTTCAAAAGTAAGGAAGTGAGAAAAATATGCATCCTAACGAAAGGAAGAAAAAGGGGCCACAAAATTGGGCTTAGGATGAAGATATGGTGCCCCAAAAGAGGCACAAATATGGCCACAAAGGTGGAATTTAATAAAAATATGCAAATATGGTGCCCGAAAAGAGTCATGAATATGGCCACAAAGGTGGACTTTCGATGAAAAAAATATGGTGCTCCGAAAAGAGGCAAAAATATGGCCACAAAAGGTGGACTTAGGATTGGATAAATTTAAATAAGATTGGATGAGATGAGTTGGATAAGATTTGGATGAGGTAAATAGGAAAATGTCAAGGAGGAATTCCTAGCGTGAAGTCCCCAACATCAATAGAGTTATTGGATGGATAGGGGTATGAGTTGATGTCGATAAGATGTGAAAGGATAAATAAGGGGAGAATCCTCCCCAGCGAAAGAGGTTACGTTGGTCAACTAAGATATAGATGAGATATTGGATGTTAAAGGAGATTAGGTGGGGTCATTAGAGAGAATGTGATGACAACTTTGGATTTGGATTGGCTAGATGGTCGGGATCATAAGGGTGATCGAAAGAAAAACAATATCGATGAAGAAGGGAGGACCTTCTGTAGGAGGAATGATATGCAAAGGAGAGGTGATAGTGGAGGATGTGGATGAAGGAGGAGACTTAGTAATTTTTATGGATGGGGATGTAGTAATAGGAGTTGGATTGGTTGCGGTGGATGGAGAAGGATGGATTTTCTAAATGAGGAAGTCATCTTTCTCAATAAGATCATGGACAATAGTCTGAAAGGCCTTACAATGCTCAACATCATGACCCAAGGTACGATGATATATGCATATAATATTGGGGTCAAACCATGATGGATTCTTACTATTAGGCTAAAAATATTTAATAGGAGGAAGCGTGATGGTAGATATTTGGATTAAGTGTCAAAGTTTATTTTTGTAATACCCAATTGAAGAGTTGTTAGTAAGGTAGCTCCTATGAGGCTTGGTAGGATATTTGACTTGTATTTAGGGGAAGTAGTGGATGTAGATTGGATGGGTAAATTAAATGTCTTATAATCAAATTTGGGAAGAGGATCAGATTGTTTCGAATTGTATTGATCATTAGGAGATGTCTGAGATGAGGGGCCTGGCCCTGAAAGAGATGGGGGTGCTCCTAGGATGGATGTTGTAATATTGGATTGTTGAGAAGAGGGAAAACCTAACTTCTTATGAGGATGCATGAGAGACCTTTGGGAATGCTTACCAAGAGTCTTAGATTTTTATCGAGAATATTTACCCTGGCAGGGATGATAATAATCTCAACTGGAGGATCCAAAGGTTGTGTGGTTGGTATTGGTGGAGGAAGTAATTTTTGTTTGATAATGTCTAAAGAAGATGTGGAAGTGTCTAATTGTGAGGATGAAATGGGGGATCATTTGAAGTTAAGGTGAGTTGGAATGCTTTCACAAACGATGAGAAAGATGTAGGAGGATAAGATGAAGTCGATGTAGTCATGATAGTTGATGTGATTGGTGCTGGTAGAAGTGAAAAAGAGGAATTGGGATTGATTCTATGGATGGTATAATAGGTAAGGGTGGAATGGATGTAGATGAAGTAGTAGGTATGATCAAATCCGATGAAGTGGATGTGATAAGGGATGAAGTAGATGAAGGTGCAAGATCAATGGTGGGTGTAGATGTGGATATTGATGGGGAAAGGGGTGTTTGTATGATGTGATTGATGAGGTCTATGCGAGATGTGGATTGTATAGGTTTTGGAGGATTTAATGTAGAATATTGGGATAAAATAGGTGATGTGGCCATGGGAAAATATGTGGGTATATGTGATGAATATGTTAAGGTAGATGTAAGTAAGTTTGTTGATGGGGTAGATATAGTGATAGTTGAAATTGTTGATGATATAGGTACAATTGGAATGTTCAGGGTATAAGTGATGTAGGTTTGTTTGATATGGATAAGGGGTTAGGTATGATAGGTTGGGTTATGATAGATGTGGTTGATGTGGATGTGGTAAAGGTAGGAATAGATGTAGATGTAGGACAAATGGTGGAAGTTAATGTGATAGGTGCAGTAGAAGTTATAGGCACAATGTCTAAGGTATGAATAAATGATGAGGTAGATGAGATGGGTAAGGATGGAGGTGTTTGATGCATATTATTAATTGTATAAGGATTTGATGTGTAATTTGTTCAAGGTTTAAATTGATTTTTCGGTGGTGGATTAGGAAAGGGTTGTCTAAAGATGTCAAGGGATTGGCTGCAAGATGAGGGGGATTTTCTATTTGGAGATCCTCTTGTTTATAATTTGTTGAATGTGATCTTTAAAAGAACGAAACCTTTCGATGTCGTGACCTATGACTCGATGATATTTACAATAATGACCCTCATGATACCAATTGGTTTTGGGGTGTAAGTTTTCAACAGGTCGGATGGGAGGAAGTATGAGGAGGTGAAATGCCATCAACTTATTAAAGATGGAACTGTAAGATTCCACCAAGGGGTATAATTAAAAGATAATTTATATTTTTGTGTGGAGGCATCATGTAAGAGGTATATGGTTGTGGTTACACAACATGAGAATTGGATGGATAAGGATGTAATGTTTGATAAGAGGGGATATAATTAAAGTGTGGAGATTGAATAGGAATGTGACAGGATGGGATAGGTTGTGATAATGATTGTTGTTGAGAGATAGGAATGTGATGTGATTGTTGAGTTTTTTTATTGTTGAGTATTGTGAGATTAAGATCGTTGGATAGGAATTCTAGTGATAATATCAAATGAAATAGGGATGGTGTTGGTTTGAGGTGATGGGGTGGAATATGATCCACCAATTGAGTGGATTGATAAGATTGAGAGACTGTGGGAGATATACGAAATATGAAGTCATACATGGGGCTAGAAGGAGGCTTGAGAGTTTCTAAAGGAGTAGGATATGGTGGTGTGGTGGACGAGGGGAAATAGACTGAGGGGAGATAGGAGAGTTGGTTTCAAAAGGGGGATCAATTTGGATGACATGGTCTTTACAAGGTTGAGAGATCCAATGCGGAATCTCAAGATCATTGGAGGAGGAAATATCATTGGATATATTATAGTGTTGTATTGTTTGAGAAGAGGTATTAATAGGCATGAAATGGGAAAAGATTTTTTTATAAAACTTATTAACAAAAAAATCAAGTGGCAACATTTTGATTAACATGATTAATTAATAAATGTGAGAAAAAGAAAGGGGTGGATAGCGAAGGTACCTAAGAAAAGCAGAGTCTAAGGTTGGTTTCATGTATTTATGGTTGGGGAGGTTTTGGACAGTTATGATGGCTTCCTATTGGGTGATGAAATCCCAATCAGTTCACCTAGTAGGAAGATGTCTAGATGTGTTGATTGATACATGAGTTTTGGTTGTGTGGTAGAATGTGAGATGTAATCGTTTAACCCTAACTTAAGTTATGTTTTCAAGAAAGGATGCAAAGGGTTATTTTTAAGCCAAACCCAAATGTGAAATTTCAATGAGAACACACACAAGGAAGGGAAAATGCAATGCAAAAGGAAAAAATAAGGAAAAAGGAGAATACATGTAGAACAATTTTCCTTTTATATGATCTTCAAGAATATGCAAGAAAATAGCAATCCAAGCAATCAAGTGCAAACACGAACAAGCAAAAAGTGAAGCTTTTACCTGCAGTGTTAGTAGAAGACATAAGAAGTAGAAAATAGCAAGAAATGCAAAGAATCACCTAAAGGGGAGTCCCACCAAAGGCGTGCCAATATCGTTGATCTAATATTTTTCGTAATTTTCAATTTAATGAGATAGTACTAAAGAAAACTAGATAACTCAGAACATGGAGGGTTTATAATACCTCGAATGTGATGTGATGGATAAGGGTGTAAAGTAGATGATGGATCCTTGCTGCTACAAGCTAATGAACCGGCAAGATTAGACGGAGACCAGTGGTGCGAGAGGTGTAGGTTGACATAAACCCGAGATAGATGGATGAAACAACAACTATAAAATGTAGATCTCGATATTTTGAGTGTAGACTGATGATGTCAAAGTGCTCTATAAATACTTGTGAGAAACTTGTAGAATGAAATCTGAGACAAGGAAATAGAAAGGATATAAAAAGATAGAGATTTGGAGGGATTTGATGGAAATATGGCTCGATCAATGGAAACTACGTTTGGTTGGTGGTGACCAATGACATGCAGAGCAGATTTGGGTGACAGAGAAGCCAAATAACAAAGCTAAGAACTAGAAATAGTAACGAGGAAGGAATAGACACTGAGGAGGGTCTAGAAACATTAGAGGATGATGACATAGAGTTGGGTCGAAAGTGACCAGGTAGTGCGACAAAGATTGAGGTAGTACAAGACAAGGCCAAGGATGGATAAGTTGGATGGGCAACCTACAAGTACAAGGGTTGAACAGGATGGCTAAAACGAAGTATGTGGAGATGATTTGGTCCTATAAAAATGTTAGATGCAAACAAGAAAACCATAATATGATAATAATTGAATAAAAATCACAAAATTATGCTAATCTTACGAAGGATGTATAATGAGTGATGCTGATGCAAGTGAAAAAGAATATCCAAGAGGTCCGTAATTGTGTAGGAACACTCAAGCATGAGAAAAAGTTTGCTAGTTGTAAGAAATCTCATATATTTGTGTGCATGCCCCAGAAGAGGGGGTGATCAGAATTTATAGGGTCGACGGTGATTATGTTGGGTCGTCGTTAACTACAGGGAAACTTTCCCCAAAGGGGTGGATTTTGTGATTTAGTCGGGATTTCATATTTTTAAGAATGGGAAAAGTGCTTTAAATCTTGTAGGTGGGAAGAGGTTGTTTAAAGATGTGTCATGGGTAGTTAAGGGATAAAGATGGGTGGGATAAAAGCTGGAAAAAGTATAGGAATGTAGATTTAGGTGGTTAGGGATAAAAGCCTCTTAAAAGGAAAGCCAATTAAGGTATAATTAGCTAGTGGATATTAATTAATTAATTAATTAATGAAGATTAATTAATCAATGTTAATTAATGAGGATTATTAGGAATTAAATGTGGGGGATAATAAATGGGAATTTAAATTAACTTAAGTGGGGATGAATTAAATAAAGGGGTCTAGCTATGACCATGGAGAAATACACGCATGTGGGTAGACAAGGGTAGGGATACTAAATTTAGGTGTATACACTCTCATATTCCATATAGATCTAAAAAGGGGAAGGGGTACAAATAGGGGGTGTTGTGTAGCCCCCAGTGCATGTAATCATACCTCTTCAAGTGGAGAAGGGGAGTTACATTCCTAGAATGGAAATAACTCCCATATGTTGCACTAACGCGAAAGGAATCTATCATAACCCCTGTGACACCTAGACATATGACCTCACCTAAGTGAGATGACTCACCACATGATGTGGAAAATGAATCACAACAACACTAACTTGAGTAGGAGGTGTATTGAAAATGGGGACAAATGTAGACATAAAATCACGCACTTGGGTACATTTCTAGGTCCTAATCACATACCACTAATCATATGATTCCTAAGCGAGAAAACTAGTAATTGACAATTATCTTTGGCCTCTTTGCTTTGTTTATGGTCTTATTTTTGGTCTTACACACCCTATAGCCTAGTATGAACTTTATTTCTTTATCTTTCATGACTCTAGACACTAACACTCAGACGGGATGTCGGCACCTGTACCCCGACCTCTTTCTAGCTTACTCACTCTTTTTGGGTTCTTTTATCTTTTTGCATCTAATTTTCTTACTGGGTCGGCCTTCAATTTGTCAATTACAAAATTCAACCAAGGTAATCATATAAATATAAAGCTATGTGACCAAAATAAAGGACCAATCTCTAAGCATCTATTATCATCACCTAAGGTTGCATCCAAAGGCATTCTAAGAGCATCAAGGCATCCATTTAGCACTCACTCAAGGGACAAGGGACTATATTTTTTGCATACACGCATAGGAAGGGAAGTTCATTTTTCCATCCACACATCTATTTACATTGATACTATCGACACTAAAATTTTCCTCCGTAACTTCTATTTCATTAATGTATGTATTAGGAATAGGATGTTGTTAAGTGTAATTAGTAGTAGTGTCCGATAGAAGATAACGGCACCGGCCGTCGATGCGGTGCCGCCAATAATGTAGAGAGTACGGTAATGATCAAAGTACAATAGGAATGTTGTAAAAGTAAATATTTGTCGTAAATGGTCCTAGTAATGTTAAAATGTCAAAGTTGGGATAAGTAGAGAAGTAGGGTCTACATGATTAGGAATTAGAAATATTATATTTGTAATAAGGACAAAGAGTGATGTCATAAATATTTTGTGTATTTTATTTGTGGAAAAGTCTAAAAAGGTGGAACCCATGTGAGATGATAAGGTTTATCTTATCTTAGAAGATAAGCCTACATGTAAAGGCAAGAGTTTAGGCATGAAATATGATTGGCTAGAAGAGATTTCCTATCCTATCTTAGAGATAAGATGGATAAGCCTAAATTCCTATAAATAAAGAGGCCACCCCCCTCATTTAGCATATAGAAGGAAGTAGTGAGAAATATTGTAAGTGTGTAAAGGAAGCCATCATTTTGAAGGTGTGTTAAAGAAGCCATTAAGAAGTGTAATTGTGAAGTTTCTCCCATAGTTATTGTTGGAAGGCAAGTGAAGTTTGTAACACTTGAAGTACCTCATGGGTGAGATTGTAACAATTTCTGTTGATATTATAATTTACACTTATATTTTAGATTTATCGCCATTCCTTCTTATCATAGTCTATGGTATTCTTGTGTTATGTTTGTTGTTGTTTTTCCAGATTCCATCCACCAAACTAAAAGTTGTGCATTAGTAAATAATCATAGACAAGGAGTTCCCGATGAAGAATTATCATAGTTCCGGATTGCTGATGACAAGTACATTTAGCTATCAACCGCTATCGCGCGTGCTTGTGCAAGACCTTCCTAGGGCACAATTTCTACACACAAGCACAAGAACTACATGGAGTTTGAAATGTAGTGTAAATCTCGGTTGTAAGCTCACTCGGTTGAGTGACCGTCGGGGTCATTCGACTCCTCATTTTGCATATTTTATTTTGTGGCTTGATGTAGTTTGAGGGATTTACATGACTCATTTTCTTTTTACAAGTTACAAGTGAATTCGACAATCATCCAATGACATACAGGTGACCAAAACCAATGGCTAGCGACACTTGTGTGATACAGGAAAAACCAATTTCCAAACTCTGCATGGTCACGAGGTGTGCCAAACAGAGGTCTCTTCCACCTAGGTGCCCCGCCATAGTCCAAGTGCCCTAGTCCAAGCTCATCCAGAAATTACAAGATTTTTTGTTCTCGATTGTGACATTCTACCTTTTCTATTCATCAGTCTTTCAATCTAGAACAATCCCACGGATAGCAAAATCAGCTAAGTCTTTCTTTCTCCCTCTTGCACTTAGGGTTTAAATATTTTATCTAGCTTATTTCTTGTGTCATTTATATTCCAGCAATTGTTTATCATTTATTTATCATATGTGACTCTGCAATTAGGATTTTACAAATTCCATATTTGTTAAATCATTTGGTGAACCCATCCATTTAAACCCTACCTTCTGAGCATATATCAAAATATTTCTTCTTCTTCTCAATTCATGGATCAATATTATTACCCTTATTTCATCCCAACTAAGGTTTTGGCATGGTTATTATTGCTTCTAATTTTATGCAAGGTCATACTCGTCATCCTCCTCGCTTCATTACTCCTATGGTTGATCCAACTATCAATGTAGTCACCACTCACCACACTCGTCCTCCTACATCTCAACCTATTTCTATCCCACCACCTATCACTTCTACAACTCCTACCAATACCTCTAAGGGTTGTGACATCATATAGTAGCTTAAGAATACACCATCAAAAATCTCTCTTTATGATTTATTACATAGTGCACCCAATTTTCATCAAACATTAGAAGCCACCCTTTGATCTATTCACATTAAAAGCAATAATTCACCAATGGCCTTCACACATCTCATTCAATCTCTCAAAAATCTACCACATGCTATATCATTTAATGATGAGGACATCCCACCATCTGTTATTGACAATCCATTTGCACCTCTTCTTATCACTACTACCATTAGTACTACTTGTATCAAGTGTGTGCTCATTGAAAATGGATTTGATATAAATCTATGTGCTCACTCCCTTCTCAGAAAATTGGTATTACTGATAATCTAATTATGAAAAATTATACTCTCATTCGTGGTTATGACTCCACCACTCGCACATGTCTTGGTACTATTACTTTACCTATACAAGTTGGGCCTAGGATCATTCCTACGGTATTTTTAATTATTGATGTGTCATTTTAGTTTAATCTCTTTCTGGGTAGACCATGGATTCACACAATGCACATTTTCCCTTCTACAGTTCATCGATGCGTTAAATTTCTATATGATGGCTATGAACTTGCTATTGTTGTTAAACCATATCCATTCAAGTTTTGTTGCATATACCCTGTTATTTTTATTCCCATTCCTCCATTACAACCCATTCCATATAGCAATATTGGTACTTATGATTTTGGAAAATCTAGTACTCCATAGTCTTCTTCCACCTCTACAAATGTACCATCTATTCCCACTCATACTCCTGATATCATTTCACCCACCTTGTCTACTCCCCTCGTTACCACTAGTTCATTTATCGAGATTCCTCTCGCTTCTACATCTAGTTCCGCTCTGGTGACATCCTTGATACTGATATTCAACATGACAATGCCAAAATTGATGGTGAGGTTGATGCCATGGAACTTGATGATGACACATTGTGAAATCTTAACTTTACTCCCTTAAAGATAGATGAATCTTATTTCAATGACAATTTTGTTGATATTGGCCCTATTGAATATCAATTCAAGAAACCCCTTCCTTCCACTAATGCTATGATACTTTTTTAGGGGTCTTTCCATACATTGGACATCATATCACTAGCCTCATCTCACTCTACCTCCACATTACCTCCTTTCACATGCACTCTTTTTGTAAATGACTCTTATTGAGACCATGTTCAATTTGATTCCACTAGTTTTGATACTATTCACATGTATGATGGTTTAGCTCGGTTGGGATTTACACTCGATGATCTCCTTCCTCCACCTCATTCTCCTCATCTCTATCATGGATATGTTTACATCACTATTTCTTATCACCTTTTCATTTTCCATCCATCAAGTATTTATTGCATGCACTTCTCGCACTTCTCCACTTACACTTGGGAAGTCTTGGCTTGACTACATTAGTGGAACTTTGGATCCTGATCATATTGATATCACATTTCCCATGTATTTCATCTATGTTTCGATTTGTGATGATCCATTTCTCAACTATTCACAGAACCTTACTCACTAGTATGCACAAAGTTTTCAACTACCACCTTTCAGTGATGAAGAATACACCATGGGCATGTAAAATTTACACCGCAATGGCTCTTTACATGATCAACCCCATATTATTTATTACCGCGTCTCTAACACTTCTCGATTGAATTTGACCATGAAAATGACAATCTCTCGAGATGATGATACTTGATTCTTTTCTACATCATACACTTGGGGGCATCATACTTACTTTCATCCCCCTCCTAGCATCATAGGTATCTAGCATTTCAAATATTACACTCGGTGCTTCATGTTTCATCTTTCTAGGCATCTTTACTCATTTTGATACACTTTGTATCGCCACTACCCTATGACACACTCATGTGCTAAGGTTCATACTTGATTGTTGAGGGAATACTACATCCATTAACCTCACACACTACACATTTCACGATGAATATTTCTAACACCGCATTCTCACACATCATACTATCCTATTTTACAATCTACGCTCTATGCTTCATTGATATATCTATCTAGCACACATTATAAAACCATTTCCGATGATATACTCTTTTTATATGGTTCATTCTTGACTTTTAAGGGGTGTTTTATAAATTAACCTCATCGCATACATACTCATACACATTTACATTGCATATCATTCCATCTCATTCACATAGCATATTGCATATCTTGGCTACGCATACTCTTTCCGCTTATACTTGCATGTTACACTTTGCTTACTATGTTATCCAAATATTTAGTATTTCATTATCTTTATCATATACACGTCTGAGTTCACTTGTTCTCTATTTTTGAATGCATAATTTCTACAAATCTTTACACGAGGCAATCGATGTTTGGCATTATACCTCTTACCAGTCCCAATGAGACTCCTCGAGGAATCTACATTTCTACTCTTACACATCACATGTGCTATTGTTTCATTTATATTACTTCCTATTCTTCCTAGAACACTCTTTTAACATTGATATATACATGTTTTGACATACTATTTATCTTTCTAACATGCTAACGGGTGATTCATGTGCGGCATTTGTCTGTAGGAACTATTTGCCATCATGGTTATCGATACTCTGTTTGTTATTGTTTTCCATTCTTTGTCATTATATGATATGGTTTTATGTGCTATGTCCTTTTTCTTGTATGCACACCGTATGTTTTTGTTTCTTCAGCTCGATTGTATTGTGACATTGTGAGTGATGTCCCGTATATGAAACCCACTTTTCATGGTCTCTCTTTTGTATGCATATTTTCTTATTACACTCGCTCACTCGTGGGGTGACTAACCGAGGTCAGTTTGAATTCTCATTTTACATATTTTCTTTTTGGGATTTGATTTAGTTTGAGGATTTTATAGGTCATATTCTCTTTACAGGTTACATGTGAATTTGGAAATCATCTAGAAAACATACAGTGACCAAAAGTGATGGCTAGCGACACAAAGACAAAAACTTGTTTTTAAGCTCCTACGTGATCCACAGTGCCCAACAAAGGTATCTGGCACCTAAGCACCCAGCCCTAGTCTAGGTGCCCTAGTCAAGGCTCATCTGATAGTTCCAAGATTTTCTATGCTTTGTTGCAACAGTCTACCTTTTTTGTTCATCAACCTTTCAGTCCAAAACAGTCCCAAGGATAGTGCAAATTATCTAAGTCTTTCTATCTTCCTCTTGTACTTAAGGTTTCAATATTTTATCTAGATTATTTCTTGTTTCATTCACATTTGAGTAGTTTTTTATCATTTATTTATCATATGTGACTCTGTAATTAGGGTTTTAGAAATTCAATATTTGTTAAATCTCTAGGAAATTGTTTCGTGAAAAACCCAATGCAATAAATTATCTCCTTATTATATTAACTCAACCATTTTACCATACAATAATGTACTCTCAATTCTAATTTATACTACTACATGTCTAGATATATGTAAGCACATCAGTAGGTAATCATCACAATAGTATTACAAAACAATGGGTACCAAAACCATGAGCCAATAATACAACCCATAACAACTCCCCATAAACATGAGTAATCTAACCACCCATAATTAACATAGGTTAAAATTACCTATTTTAGACAAAAAAATTATGCACTTGGGTACATTTCTAGGTCCTAGAGCATACTAATATATACATGATTCCTAAGAAAGAAAAGTAGTGATTGACAACTCCTTTTGGTTTTTTTGTTTTATCTATTTTCTCTTTTTAGTCTTACACATCTTACAACCTTGTTGGAACTTAACTTATTTATATTTTATGGCCTCAGATACTAATTCCCAGTTAAACATGGAAGCACCTAAGTGATTTTGTCCCTCCCGGGAGCTCCCGGACCTTTTTATCCATTTCTCACTCTTTTGGTTCTCTTTTACTTTTGGGTCATCTTTTACAACTTTGGGTTATCCTCATAGTTGTCAATTACGAAATTTAGACAAGGGAATCATATATATACATAGTTATAGCTCTCAAATAAGGGGCCAAGCAATAGCATTATATACTATCATCTAAGCTTGCATCCAAAGGCACAAGAGCATTACAAAGCATCCATCTACCACATCCATACAAGGGATGAGGGTTGCATCACTTTACATATAAAACATAGAAGGGGAAGTTCTTTTTATTCCATCACATAAATTTGCGTACTTGGAGCATTCTAGATCGAGCCCACTATCATAGTATAACTTACATAGGGGCAACCTAGCACATCATTACACATACTTGCACACAAAACTACATGGAGTCTTAAATGTAGTGTAGCACTAGGTACTAAGTTCACTCTTGGTGACCGACGAAGTCAATCGACTCCACATTTTGCATCTTTTTTATTATATTTGATGTGGTTTGTGGACATGTGTAGGAAGATAATTGTTTTACTGAGGTTAAAAGTAAGATCGGTGACATTGTAGCAAGATAAGAGCAAAAAAAAGAAACTAAAAATGAAGCTCCTCCTATACATAAAACACATAACCTAAGCATCTAACTAGACACCGCATCCGAACGCTCATGTCCTCCCATGGGTGCTTTTTCCTACACATTTTGGGTCTCGAGTGTTGAACCTCGTTACATTGGTTGGTGTTGTTATTGATTTCACATAGAACTTATGGAAAAGGAGGAGTGATATGACATGGATATAGGTGTCATCAATGGTGCTTAATGATTCAAGTTGGATCTTGGATTCTTCATGATGGTTTCAGGGTGGTCTTAGAGTGCTACATGGTTAAATAGTGAGTTTGTTGACCACTAAAGATAGAGTGTAGGTTGGTTTTCTTGGCTCAAAGGTTATACAAGTCAGTTATGGTGGTACTAGTATGGGATATAGCTCTTAGAGTGTGTTCCAGGTCATCTTGTGGAAGTCTCAGTTGAAACTAGCTCATTTAGGCCTAGTTCTAGAGACAAATGATATGTGAAAGATTGGTACATGTCATGACAAGACCATGTAAGCATAGGAGGATCCTAGGGATAATGTCTAGGTTATGTGTGAACAATAACAAGGTTTATTTCAGTTCCTGGAGGTAAAAATCCAAAGTTCACCAAAACTACCCTTGGGGACTAACAATGAAGATTGAGGTCAATGAGATAGGTATGAGTCAGTACAGGAAAATATATGGCTAACCAACCTATGGAGTGTGTATAGGGGTGTCTTGTGGTGCTTCATGCCAAATTTCATCAATTTTTGAAGAGGTATGTGAAGTTATGCAAGTTTTTCTAAAACTAGTTCATTGAGAAATGCAAATTGAGCTCTCTGTCTTCTTAGCACCCAAGAAAAAATATGGAGGCTTCTTCAGATAAATCATAGAATAAATTTTTGGAGATAATTCTAATCCTAAAATTTTGCAAAAAAATAATAGAAATTGGTTAATAATCAAGTAAGTTATGAGCATTTTCCTACCAGTGAGGTTTTTTCTCTCTCGGGGCTCTTTCTTGAGTTGATTGGCTTAATCTAAGTTTTCTAACTCTAAATCACTTTTGAAAGATAGATATAGTCTTAGAAGCATATAAAACCTCCTCTAAGTCAAAATGGTGACTCTGTTGTACCTCAAGGTATACTTGTGTCATATATGCATGTATGTGCTTTACAAAGCTATGTCTAGATAGTTCTACATTTAACACTTCAAGCTTGTATTTCTTTAGTAGAAGTTATTGTGAAAAGGTTATTTAAATTATTTGATGAATTAATCAATATCTATAGGATCGGAAACATTTTAGAGCTTTTAATTTTCAAGGTAAAGTGTAAGACAACTCGAGTTTGTTATTTCCTTCAAATGTCTTGTATGCCATGTCAAGGAAGCTTGAAAAAAACCAGTCTTCTTTCCTTCAATTCTAGAAAAAGGAAGCATAATCATGTTTTAATTCATTCTTAGTAAAATATAGGTACAAATGAAAAACTACTTGAGTGGAAAATTGGCATTAAGTAGCTCAAGCTAAAATTTGTTTATGTGGCTCTTGCGCAGTCTGAAGTGTTCAATCACAACCTTATCTCCTCCAAATGGTAATGAGATACAATGTAACTCTTTAGTTTTATAAAATGAACTCACTAATTCATGATGCTTGGCTTGTGTCATTTTATCTAAGGGCCTTCACCTCCTTGAAGTCATAAACCTAAACAGATCATGTATGTTTGCAAAGGAGTCTTCGATTTGTGGGAGTCCAAAAAGGTTGTTCATGGAAAAAAGAGTGCAGGGATAATTTTTAGGCTCATAGGTGTTGGTGGATTCAATGAAGAAATAGAGAAAATATGCTCTCGGTGACTACTGGGTGCCCTTTAACCTGAAACTAGGGCTTTTAAAAGGAAAATTCATCAAACTCAAGATTACAGATAAAAATTTCTAAAATTTTAAATGAATATTTTTATGGAGGGCATGAATGCTTTGTAAAAATAATTAATCATTTTCATCTCCAATCGAGATAAATTTTCTTAACAGTGTTTGTGCACAGTCGTGACAGGACAGTAAAATGATATTTTTATCAAATTAAAAGCTTTATTTTGACAATAGAGAACTCTATCTTGTTGTAGTTGACTCCAAAAAGGGTAAATGAAGTTTGGAAATCCTCAAAATTATTTGAAAGGTATAATAGAAACCATTTCTAGGTGATTTTTTATGGATGTGCTTCCAAAGTTGAACTCTGGTTGTAAATTTACACAGTACAATGTTAAAGTCTTGCAAATTAGACTTAAGAGGTGTTCATAGGTTCAACATGACTCTAAAGAGAGCCTTGAAAAAGGTTTTTAATGCTCAAATGTTCACAAGTGACTACCTTTTCCATTTTTGTAACACAAAATCATGGTAATGGTGTTATAAGTTGTTGTTTGGTCTTCTAGTGGAGTTGATGAGTCTTAAGTCAACCTAATTCAAAGAAAATGGCTCCATGAAGAAGTTTAAGAGCCTTTGATCAATTACAAACTCATGATTTCATCCTCCATCTCAAAATAAGAAGGTGAAGAGACTATTTTTGGTCAAATATAGTAGTCAAAAAGGCAGAAAAGCCAAAAACTATACAAAAGTTGAAAAGGTTTCCTCCAAGGCAAATGAGCTTGAGTTAGTGTAAGTTGGAATGTGTGATGTGGTGTATAATATAGAAGGTGAAAGGTCCCATAACATTTTTTTATTTTTAATACATGATAGGAGACTATGAAAACTAGAAAATGTGAAGAAAATATATATAATTTTTGAGAGATGTGAAAGTGCCAATGTGTGATGAAGAGTAGGTGAAGAGTGTAGGTAAAATTGACGAGATAAGTGTATTTTTGACCGAGACAAAATTTTAGAGATCTTGGAAAATGAATACAAGCATTATGAATCATATATGAATGAGTTAGTAAAGAATGAGCAAGATAATTGAGTTGATAAGCCAAGAAGAGATAGTGATTACTTCAAGAGGTCAGAGAGCAGATGAGAAGTAGTGAGTTGAAATATTGATGAGATTGTAGGTGAAGTAAGAAGGTCAGTTTACAAATTTAGGGTCACAATCAGGTGTTTTACAACCAAGTTGAAGAGTGATCAGTATTTTGTGTGCACACTAGTTGTAGCTTTCTTACAAGTTGTAGCTTTCTTATGATCAAGTTGTAGCTTGATTTTAAGTTGTAGCTTCATCAGTTGAGTTGTAGCTCAACACTTTTGTAACCATTGAGAAAATAGTCCTTTGGTTCAGTGGGTTTTTTCCCAATTTGGGTTTCCCACTTAAAAATCTTGTCTCTCTCTCTCATGTGTGATCATTGTTTCATTTGATCCGTGTTCTTACACTGCCTTAATAATCTTATTGAATTTTGAATTGATAAACAAAATTTGAATTGAACACTGATTCACCCCCTCTCGCAAAGTAGTACAATTTCTAACAATAGGTATCATAGTGTGTCCTTGGTGTGGTGAGTTTAACAGCTCAAGGGAGATCCAGACAATTCAGCAATGGCAAACAATTAGTCAACAAGTGGTTTTTCTACCTCCAAATCACCCTTGTTCAATGGATCAAATTATGCTTTCGGAGTGTCAGGATGAAGACTTACCTAATGTCACTTGGGTTTGACAAATGACAGATGGAAATTAGTTGATAGTGGCTACACTATTCTAATTGCACCCCCTACTTAATGCAACAAGAAAGAGAGAAAGTGAAAATAATTCCAAGGCCATGAATGTAATTATCTATGGGTTGGATAAGGTTGAGTTTATAAAGGTCATGTAGTGCACTACAACTAAAGAAATGTGGGAAAAATTGAAGACAATATATGAAGGAGATAGTAAGGTAAAGTTGGCCAAGTTACAAACTTACCATGCATAGTTTGAAGGCATGAAAATGAAGGAAGGTGAGAATGTTGCTTCATACTTGCAGAGAATGGATGAAGTTATAAATTTGATTAGAGGATTAGGAGAGAAAATAGAAGAGAGTGTGGTTGTGTAAAAGGTGCTCAGATCCTTATCCTCAAAATTTGATTCCAAGGTGTCAGCAGTAGAGGAAGCCAAAGACTTAACCACCTTGAAAATGGATGATCTTCATGGAATTTTAACAGCATATGAGATGATAATCAGTGATTCAAATTCAATCAAGAAAGAGGCAACCTTCAAGGATGATAAGGAATCACAAGGTAAGAAGAATAAAGTTGAGTCTGATATGGAGATAGATGATGAGAAGGTGGAAGCCATGTTTGTAAGGAAGCTAAAAAGAGGTTCAGGTAAGTACAAAGGCAAGTTGTCATTTAAATGTTTCAGTTGTGACCTATTGAGTTATGGATCTAAATGGCTTCACAAATAGCATGATTTACAAACTTACAAGTTTACATAGTAAGAACCGGTGTCGGTTGGGTTATCGGCGTTCAGTCAGCTAGTAGGAACTAGTATCGGTTGGGTAACGGCATCGGTTACCTATCCGTGAAAGTTTTTATTTAAAACACAGATTAGATCCAACCTTTGATTAAAAGGTGATCTAAGGGTTGTAAATGTATTTCTAAGTTTCCCTAATGTTTGTATATACTTATAAGTGTTATAAGGTAATAATTGAGAATATTGTAAGAAGGAAATCTTGGAAAGAGCTTAGAGAAGCTTGTGAAGGAAAATTAATGTATATTCGTGTGAGGTGTGGAAGATTGAAGATCTTCATTGTACATCCTCTATAAAGAAAAGATTAATAGATTGTTTGTTTCTTAGTGGATGTAACCTACACTGGGTGAACCATGTTATATCTTGTGTTTTGTTCTTTTGGTTTATTTCCATATTTATTACTTGTATGCTTAATTTTGATTATAGATTTGTACAACAAGAGTGTGTTAACCCCCAACAAGACCAAATTGGTCATTTTACCTCAAAATGTCCAAACAAACACAAGGGGGACCAAGATGATGAAGAATCCTCTCAAAAGCAAAAGAATAAATTCAAGAAGCAAGGGGGAAAAAATAAATACTTCAAAAACAAGAAGAATTTCTACACATAAGAAGGATCAAGCTCTTCTCAGTCAAGGGATTCCAAAGCATATTTAAGAGTGATGATGAAGGGACATAAGCTGAAACCTTGTTCATGGATATGGAAGTATCTTGTGAAAGCAAGTCAAAGGTAAATTTCACACTTGAATATGTAATTTCAGATGATGAAGAAGTAGAGGTTAATCTTGAGGTTGAACTAATAAGTGCTCTAGAAGAGTTGAAACATCAAAGGAAGAGGAATCAAAATTGAAACTGATGGTGAAAGAATATGAAGGAAAAATCAACCTTCTTGAGGAGAAATAGAACAAAGAAGCTCAAGAACATGAAGAAATGGTCAAGGAATTTGAAGCACAAATCAAACAGATTGAAGAAGCCTTCAAAATCAAGGAAGAAGATCACCTAAATCTCAAATTTGAAATGGAGTTGTTGCAAACTCAATTAGATCATACATCCACAAAATTAAAGACCTATCATAAATTTGAAAAGAACGCAACTAATCTAGTTGATCTTTTAGGCAAAAAAAGAGATGCAACTGATAAATCTGGTCTTGGATTTAAAGAAAATAATGAGAATGACAAATCAGCAGGCAAGAAGATGACCAAGACAACTCAAGAACCTCCTAAAGCTAAGAGAGCTGATTTCAGGAAGAGATATCATTCCGGAAAACAACATCATGTTATGAGGTATGCTCATTCATTTTATGGATATTGTTTTTCATGTAATGAATTTTGTCACAAGGGCTCAAAATGTAGAATGCATGCTAAGGGTAAGCACACCAAGTTGGGGGACCAAAAAGGGGTCATAAGTGGATGTCATATTGTAAAAAAATCAAAACCTCAACTTGTATGGATTATTAGCAATACACGCACTCAAAATTAGAAAATTTTATATAAATATGAATCGTAGCATCCGGAATCTAGTTTCTAAACTACTAATTTTTTTAAAATAGACAAGTTTAGCTATATTAAACACTCAAAATTCTATGACTTGGTTTTTTTTAAAGACCTATAAGATTGTAGTCCGTTTTCCCATGATTTGGATGACCAAAACTTTTTTTTTTTCCTTTGGTGAAAAGTTAGATGTCGTTTTTCTATCTTAGGATGGATTTTATTTTATATTTTTTTAGTAATATTTTTTTATGATTTTTTCCATGAAAGTGGTCTGAAAACATTTAGAAAATGAAGCACTTTCTGTTTTCCCACCATAACTACATCAAAATATATCAAAATCAAATACTTTTTTTTAACGTGTATAAAATTTCACCATGCTTGGGATGGTATATGTTTTATCACATTCTGATAAGTAAAATAAAAGTTGCAGTCTTAAACGTACACATGAACATTCACGGAAAAAAGTGTCTTAAAGACCTATTATTAGTAAAAAATTATAAAATGATATTTATCTTATTTTATTCACTTTAAAATAAATATTTCTACAAAGCTAACAGTCTCCCCTATGCGATGGTACCATTTTTGTGACATGTTTTCAATTTTTGGCATGGTTCAAGTCCGCAAAAGAGTAAATTTAAAATTTTGGCCTTTCACATGCAAAAATGGCCTCCCAAAGCTCTGGTTCAGGAAAATAGATATTTCCCAAGCCTTGAGAGTCGGATTTGATGATACGAAATAACCGTGATTGCGGTTTAAATAAAAATACCGTGATCACGCTTTATCAATGTTTATAAAGCGTGATCGTGGTTATTAAATCATATTTACATAGATCCCAATGTTTGATTTACCATGTGATTTTCTTGTATGAATTACTACAAAATTTTGTCAATTTCTGCACATTTTTCTTATCATCGGAAGCAAAACATCATAGGGGACAAGAAATGAATTCAAAAAAGGAAATCAATAACTAAAAAAACATCGGATGAATTAGACACACAAATATTTCAAGATCGTTGAGAGAATGTGGAAACTTCATGAATCAAAAAGAGGTTCATCTTCAACCCCTACTATTGTAAACAATGAGGAACCAAGTAATGTTTCTACTGTCAATGTTGAAGATGAATTAAATACTCATGATGAAGATGTTTTTATTGTCAATGTTGAAGATGAATTAAATACTCGTGATATAGTTGATGTTGAAATTGAAGGAAACAATGAAAATGTGAATCAGGAAATTCAGGTTAAAACCGTAGACAAGAAAAATTTGACAAAAACATCTCCTAGGATTTTACGTAAGAGACCTAATTATTTAATTAAAATAGATGAGAACATTTTGAAACCAATGTATGATAAAATTTCTAAATGACAAAGAAGAAGAAAAGCCACTGAAATTTGGGATAATTATTTTGAAATTTTAAATGATTCACAAAGATGTCAGTTGTTGGTTAGTTTGATGAAATTGAATAAAATGAGACCTATATTAAATACCTTAGGATTGATAACATCTAATATACATGGTCAAACCTTTACAAATTTTGAAAACCTTCATGATGCATATCACACTATTGGTGTCAAGAGACGCACAAGGGATAGTAATGTTGTGCGTCGTGTACTTGTTACTAGTGTTGTAAGTGAATCAACAAAAAAACAATGTTTGATTAGGTAAATAAGTCGAATGTTGAAAGTTAATCGAAAAACTCTAATGAAAGCAATTGAAAGGCGTAGTATCCTTAATCACTCAATAACACTTGATTTTTAGGCATTTTCTACTTGATCGCCACATAAAAACAAATATATATATATATATATGATGATATAAGAGAAGTTTTTATTCAATTTTGGCATGATAACACTAGAGTTTCACCTAATACAAGAGATGTTGTAAAATAGAGAGTTGGTTCTACTAATAGCGAACCACATCCAAAACATTTATTAGATAAGACTCAAACTCAATTTTTGTAAGTTTGAATAGGAGCATCCAGAAATTAAAATTAGTCAACATTTTTTGAAATATTAAAACCTTTCTATGTGAAAATTAACCATGCTCACACTTGTTGTTATAGGCAACATGTTGAATTTGCGATGCATTATGCTAAATTTTTGCGTATTCGTTTCGATTTTCATTCGAAACTATATTCTTTGGAATGTGGTGTTCAAGTTCCACCAATATCTTCCAAGGATTTCATTCCTACGATATTTTTGAAATATAATTTGGAAAAAACATTTATAGTCAAGATTGTTTAGATGGAAGTTATGTTACGTGAGGCGATTACCTAAATTGGAAAGTTTTATCCATGAGAAAATTGGAGGTGTAATAGGACATAATTTAGTTGAGTTTGATAAATATAAATCAAGTATCATACCAATTGAAAGACGGAAAGGAGTATGAACAGTGTGAGCTAGTTACTGAGAACATATGCTTGTTTTTCAATTTATGAGAAAATTTAAGGATGAAATTGTTTATGAGTATGTTAGGCATACACACAAAAATCTATGGTTAGATGAACACTTCAAGATATGCAATGACACATTTCATATTGGTACTTTTGTTTTGAGTGGTCTATTTTATAGATAATTACATGTTGTAACCGCAAATGGAGGTTCAATCGCAATATGACAACTCAAAGGTACGAGTTACCATTTTTGTGCATATAGCATTTTGTAGTGCCCACTTTTTTATAGCCTCATTTATTTGTTGTTCCTTTTCTCATAGACATGTTTTAGCAAGGATTTGATATATTTTGGACATTACATTAGGATATTTGATCTTATTAGACATGTATGGAGATTTGGGCGTATAGCGCCAATTTAGCTTGATTACTATGTTGTCACCTTATCTTATGATGTCATGGATACTAACTGATATGATGTTGTTCGGACCTCATTTATATTTGATGGATACTTAGTTTGATTTCATGTTTGGATTCTATGGATGAATGTCACTTTATCGTTATGGCTAACTCATGGTGGATTGTGTATAATTATGCATGTTGTCGCATTTTCGATTCCAGAATGATGATATGCTAGCATAGAATTCTTTGACTTCTTATTGATTAGTTGATTCACATTTTATCGAACAAGTGCGTTTAATGTGTGCAATGAGTGTGCAGGTGACAGGTCACAAGAGAACATGGGATTCAGGCTAGCTACACAATTTTACACAAGCAGCCCACGAGGCTAAGCCCTAACCGTGTTTATTGTATGAGGCCTTAGTATTAGATTTTATTGTTTTGGGCACCATGAGTGACCCTCATTTGTAATGTAATATGTCTTGTAATATTAATCTTGCTTAGGATGTTTAGTTTGCTTTGTAAACTTGTTTTGGGGACTTAATGGCCCCACTTGCATTAAGCTTTGAGTTTGTTTAATGATGTGTTTAATCAAAAGGGATTAGGGTCACATGTGAACCCTTGGGTGGGCCCCACATCCTCTACCCTTGTGCCCAAATGTGTCAAACCCGAAATTGGGCTATTTTAGGCATTTTTAGTGACCCCTTTTTAGTTTGGGAGTTCACTTAGCATGAAAATGGGCCCTTGGACCCTACCTAATAGGTAGGGGGCTTATTTCCAAGGCTTAGAGGGAGTTTCCCTCCCATTTTTCCTTCCTTTGGTCACATCCATGTAAGGTGGATGGGTAAGTGTGCTTTGTTAAAAGTTGCACAAGTTTGTTTTGTTGTTCATTTTGAGTAATTTGGGAGAAGAGGGTTAAAAGCTATTTTATCCTTTCTCTCTTTTATTTTGAGAATCTTTGACCTTGAGGGAAGAAAGGGGTGACACATGTCACCCCCTCATTTGTGAGGATTTTTTTGGCTCCTCTTTAAATTCTCCCTCATGGGGAAAGAAGAGAATTTTTTTGGAGCTTTTACTTGGAGGCTTGTGGATTTTGGAGCTAGAGCTTGCTTGGACAAAGAAAGGAAAAGATAGAAGTGGAGATATTTTGGAGGTAGGCTCCTTGAGTTCATCTTTGTGTTTATTTCATGATATATATTAGTCTTGTTTGTTTAAAATGTGTGTTGCTACTTGTGTGTTACCATGTGTTGTTATGTTGTGGTTTTATTTTCCTCCATCCATCATATGGCATGATGGATTTTTGGAGTTTGTGGGGGAAGAGAGAGGGATTTTTCCCTCTCAATCCTCATGGCTTGATGGGAAAGCCATGTAGGATTTTAGTTACTCCCCTCAAATGGATTGAGGTGGGGAAGGTGGTTCATATGGTTTGAACCCCCTTCCCCATTCTTGGTGAGGAAACCCCTTTGGGGTTTGAAAATCCTTCCAAGAAGGATTTGGTGAAAGGATGGAGAAATAAGGAGGGTTTGAATGACTTTGGAGGAATAAGGAGGGTGTGGAGATCTTGGTTTTGTATTACCAATGTTGGTTACCACTTTTGGCATTTGGAGAACTCCTTTCTTCTCTTCCCCATTTTAGAGGTAGAACATGGTTTCTCCTCTTTTTCATCTTTGCAACATTGGTGTTTTGTTTTAATATTTGTCTTGTCTTTATGTGAATGTAATATTGGTTGTCTCCCTTACTCTTGTGCAATGTTGTGGATAGTAGTCCTCTTTCCCATGGGCTTGGGGGAGGCTAGCATGCCTTCCAACCTTGGAAAGGCATGTAATGATGCCTAAAGGTTGGGTGGTTAACAAGCCTTGTTCTCTTAGAGTTGGATTCTTGTAAGAGTATTTGAGTTTGGAGCTCAAGTTAGAGATAGTTGGAGTCTCCTAGTCATCTTGGTCCCCTTTGTCATCTTCATTCTTTTTTAGGACATTACTCTCATTATATCTTTATGAATGTGGCTATGTGAATCTTTCTTTTTCTTATAAAACACCTATTTTGTATGTGATGTTACTTGTAAACTTAAGTCATTTTGCTTGAGAAATTTTCCTTCAATATTGCAAAGATCTTGTAAAAAGGTTGTCTTGAATAGCTATGTAATTTAGCTTATTTTTACAAATGTGAACCTATGCCCTTAGAAAAGAAAGCTTGTAAAATCAATATGGAAATCTCTTCATAAGAATTTTTTCAACTCCATTTGGGAATGAAAGTTGTTTATTGGAAACATTGTATTACAAAAAGAAATAATGTGAAGTTACTAGCATTAAAAGAAAATTGGTTTTATTCCTTGTTGGATATCCTTCTTGTTTAAAAATCTGAAATATGTATTTTGTTAGAGCATTAGAAAGGAAATCTAGTCATAGCATTGAGCCTTAGGGTTATCATTGAATGGAAATACTCTAGTTTCTAGCAATATATCTCTTCTTGTAAAATGTTGGTAATATGACTAAATGTAAATTAAAACATCACTTTTAAAATGCATCTCTTTTCAAATTACTTTTGAAAGTTTAGTGAATGGAATGAAACTAGTTCTTTTTCTTTCCTTATTGTATAAATAAAATGATCAAACATGGACATATCCTCTCCTTCACTAAGTTATTAACTTAATCCCAAGCTTCTTTTATCATATGATTTAGTTGCTACAATCTCCTTGTCACTTTTACTAGTAAACCAAATTAATATTGGCATAATAAAAAAGGACTTGTATTTCGTATTTTTCCCAACAATGCCAAAACATAATCTATTTATTTTACAACTTAGTATGGTTTTAATGTTGAATACACTATAACAACATAGATATACTCATGTAATTAATATAGCTATGCCACAAAATATAACCAGGTTATTTTCCTACGAAATTTCTTATCAAGTTTTATAATAATATGGTTATATTTTTTATTATGGTATACTAGTGCATATTAGGGTATATACTATATTATTGTTATTATAATATAAGTTTTACATATATATATATGGGACATAATAATGAATTTTAAATAATAAATCAAAAACAAAAAAACACAGGTTTTGGGGAGGGCCGAGCGCTCCCCACACCCACGCTGCCACCACCACTCCATTGCCCCCTCTCCTCGCGCGGCCACCCACTATCCTCACTTCGCCTGCCTCCACTTTGCTTCCCACGGCCCGCCAATGTCCATGCCCCTCCAACCCGCGTCCACTCCCTCCAACTCTCCCCTCGTTGCCACCGTTTTCCCCCAACTCTAACCCATCCCCCTCCCTTCCACCGAAACCCTTCCCCAAATAAATTTTTGGCTCTATTAAAATCTGCGACCTATTTTGATTCGGGTTTGTAATTTAAATCCGGTTTTTGTTTTATTTAATAAGTTATATATATATATATATATATATATATATGTATATATGTATATATATATGTATATATGTATATATATGTGTGTATATAGGTATATATATGTGTGTGTATATATATACACACACATACATATATATATACATACAGGAGAGTTACCTCAAAAATAATAATAATAATAATAATCATATGGGTATTCAACATACCCAACCAGAGAATGCATCTGGTGGAAATATACAAGAAAAATATATTAATAATAATGGATAAGGGATAATAATGTTATTTTCCTTCAAAAACTCTATGAAGCCAATCCTTCATAACTCCTTAACCTGCACAAAGAAAACAAAACAAAAAAATGAGAAGAGGAAAAGAAAGGAAAGGAAAACATAAAGTTGAGTTAGGTCAACTTTAGGGCAAGTTGAAGATCTAGGGCCTAGATTTGTTTAATCCTAGGGCTCACAATAAACCCTACACACTTTAAGTCATGGGAAATATAATGGGAATGAGAATTAAAATAAGGGGGTGTGTAGGAAAATTAATTAAAAGGGGGAAGACTAATTATTTACAAGGGGTGTAGACTTTTATTTATGACCCTAGTGAACTTAATAGAGTAAAATAATTAAATTATTATTGGGCTAGTGTTTATTTGATTTTGGGTAAATTAATTAGGATAAATTGATTATTAATGGGAAACGGTTAAGAAAAGGATTAGTATTAATGGTTCTCTTAAAATACACACACACACACACACACACACACACATATACTACCCAAATTTTTAGAGACACATTGGTATGGTGTCTGGTGTCCCAAGGCGGGGCATTACACATTTATACATTCTCCGATGAGTATAGAGAATGATCAAAAAAATTTAATGGAGTACCACTTTTATATCGGTGTTGATCATACTTATTCTACTAAATTTGTGCAAGGGTGTTTCCAATTATTTTATGGAAACTTATCTGATAGGGACATCTACTTAAATCAACATTATATATGGTCAGATAATTACACATCTCAGTTTAAAAATACATGAATGTTTTATTGGATGAGTAAGATGCACCTCAAGAAGGTTGTGCAACATATTTAGAGTTTCACTGAAAGTGGACATGCAAAAGGAGAGCATGACAATATATGGGCATGTGTGAAAAGAGATCTTGCAAGAGAAGATTTAAAGTATAAAGATGGTGCTAAATTGAAAGATGTAAAGACCATAGTGGAATGGTGTATTGACAACATGGCCCGAGGTTCTCAAGAAAATTCCATAGTTCGTAGATATTTTTGGTTGATAGAGGAACAAAAAATTGCTAACTACGAGGATTGTATGACACTCACAAGGTCCAATGATATGCACTCATTTTATAGCTCAGATGCTACTTCGTGGGCCACATGGACAAGAAATTTGGCGTGATTTTTGTATCTTGTATCAAATTTGTCATTGTTGAGTGTGATTCACAAGAATGGGTGGATGGATGGATTTGTAGGCCTCTAACTCCACTTCCCAGTTATCAACCTCCACAAGCATTACGATTTGTTTCTCCAGATGAAGTTGCAACATCCAAGGACTTTGACAACATTTTGATTTTTGTGTGACAAGGTAAATGGTTATTTACAATTTTTGTATTGAGTTATGTCCATTTAAATTAATATGTAATTTAAATTTGAGTTGAAAACTTTATTTTTGTAGGACATGTGTTTACAATTATTGCGACAGAAGACAATGAAGAAGGAACAAACTATATCTTATTTCATTGCATTGAGGAAATAAATAAGTTGACTTCTCCTATTATAGATGGTGAAGATATTGAGTACCCTACAGGGTCAGTGGTAGTTATTGGAACTTGGCTTCGACTGTATCCATTAAAAAATTCCTCTCTGTTTGGGTATTTTGAATACTTTGAGATACAGAAAAATACTCTTATAGTTGCATCTAGTTCTAGCAACAAATATTCAGTTGTATAGATATTGAGGAAGGCCTAATAACAAGATTCTTTGGAAGGTTCGAGAGTCAGATCATGAAGCAATCTTGTCTGATATTCAGAGTAGATCTAATCCTGATGGTTCATTAGAATGAATTTACATGCTTGTCTGGTATATATAATTTATTTGAAGTGTTTAAATTTTTCAACTAGATTCAAGTTCATATATTTTATTAAATTTGTGTATTTTGTATATATCTAGTATGGTTTTGATTCTTGACTAACACTTTTATGCAGGTTAGTGGTGCCAGAAAAGCTTCCACCTTCATGTCCTGATGGTTCATTGGAATTAATTTACATGCTCGTCTAGTATATATAATTTCTTTGAAGTGTGTAAATTTTTCAACTAGATCTCTCAAGTTCATATATTTTATTAATTTTTGTATTTTGTGTATATCTAATATCCAGTTTTGATTCAACTTAAATTTCTTTGACTAACACTTTTATACAAAGTTACTAGTGTCAAAAAGCTTCCACTTTCACGTCCTAATGGTTCATTGGAATGAATTTACATGTTCGTCTGGTATATATAATTTCTTTGAATTGTTTAAATTTGTCAACTAGATTCAAGTTCATATATTTTATTAAATTTGTGTATTTTTATATATCTAGTATGGTTTTGATTCAACTTAAATTTCTTTTACTAACACTTTTATGCATGTTAATGGTGCCAAAAAAATCTTCCGCCTTCATGTGGTTAGCACTGTTATTAGGTAATTTTATATTCTCGAAGCTAAGAGAAGAAAAATATAACATTTGATAGCCTTACACTGACTCAAACTACACTATTTAGCGTGTTTGCAAACAAGAGGGCAGCTAGAGCACCAATTGGAGATGGAAAAAAATGAGATAGGCTATTGTAGAGGGTACCTATGCGGAGGTGTAGGATTTGATGAGACATCTCTAGGTACCATAGAGACTGAGTAATCACCCATCGAAGTTCTATAATTTTTTGGTCTCAGGGATTTTAAGGGACTACGCCCAGAAGCAATGACATTATCCCGCACCGAAATGATGCTTCCCCTAGCATTTACCCAGCCACACTGGACATAATCTTACCATAATCTTAGAATTTTTAATGCATGTGAAATCTTACCATAATCTCATAATCCCTATGAATTTATCATTGACGACCTTTATGGTCAACGGTAGACTCACGAGGGTAGTCTACATACAAATAAATAGTTCAAATTAAATATTTCATGTACAATTTGATATTGTAGATAAGTAGTAAGAAAAAATTCATCCAAAATTTAACAAATTTGAAAAATTATACCTGAGTTAGTGGATATGCTAGACACTATGGCAACATCTACTGACCTCCACAATCTACATATAGGGAGGAGTCTCTCTGGTAGTTATAAGTTGTACAAAAACATGTAGATCAATATTAATTGAAAATTGTAGCAATGAGTATTAGCATGAGAAGAGGACTAGTAGCAATAAGGCCTAAAACAAAGAGTTATGTAAGATTACAAGTATATGACCGAACCAATAGTCTAAACACCTTATGATAAAGTAGAGAAGGATAATTAGTCCTATTTATTTACATAATATCTCTTGAATATTAATATGGAAAGGTCCTACAGGTGATGTAGATCACATTCATAATTTTTATGTGTCTTGAAATTGCATAATTTGGTTTTTAGAGCAAATTGTAGGCTCTCGGGCTCTATCTAGGGATTTGTGTAACTTTTGATTGTATGGGTGAATCTTGCTAGAAATTTCAAATTATCTTTGTTTGTGCATGAATTAGAAGACCCCAATATTTCATGGTGATTGATATAGTGTAGTGAAATTTATCTAGATAATAATTATTTCGAGCAACTTGGTAAAAGTACAGTGTACAGAAATGAAGGCAAAAGTCAGGCTTCTCACTATAATTTGATAAATCATGATCTTAGACTAGGTATGAAGGTGATATCAAGTATGAATGATATTTTTAATGATCTTAGGGGTGTAGGAATAAATAAAATTCCATCAGTTGAATGAAATCATTGTACATGACAATATTAAGTCACAAAAAGGGTTATTAGAAAGTTGAGTTGGAAAATTTAGCTATAGAACAACACATGAAGGATCATGGACACTTGAATCATGATGAGAAAGGTCTGTTGAAAATTTGGTATGCCCTGGAAACCTTCTAATTCCATTAAAGACCTTGAATTGGGCATTTAAGAACCTTGAGATACCTAGGGCGTAATTACAATAATACATAATTGAAGTTCATTGCTTGAGTATTCATCAAGGAGTCTAAAGGTTTAAATTTGATGTCTTGAACACCTTAACTAGGTGGAGGAGGTCTTGTGACTGCATATGAAGAAGGACTCCATTGTGAAGAGAGGTATGTTTTCTAAGAACCTCATAAGTGGACTTTATAGCTGGAAACAATCCTTCATGTGAATGTAAACCTTTAAAGAAAAATAGTTAAAGCCCAAGTTCAAGCATAACCCCTGCATTAATATTCAATAATTAATTCATTAAATATGTGGAATGTATTTGGTATGTAGAACTTGGTTCTAGGTAGGTCACCAAGCTATATCCATTGTACATGAGAATGCAAATATAGAGAAACTTGATGAATAATCAGATATAATATGAGATTGGGTGTATAGAATTACATAGGGAGTATTGGTGATAAACATGAACCAAGGGACCCATGATATATTTATAAGTGTAGGTAACTTATCCCATATTGTCATCTCTTTGTTGTTTAGAGAGAAGAGGGTTAATAAAGAATGCATAGAACTAACAATGTTGGCAAGGTCAGTTATGCATACATCCTAAGAAGCTAAAAGAGATCCTCAGAGGCAAGGGATGATGGAGAAATCATTAGAGATGGAGTTCTCTAGAAACATGTCTAGCATAGAGGTAAGTGTCCATGATCATGATAAAATGAGAGTTTTTATATCTAGGAGAGTGTTTACTTAACCCTTGCATCATAAGAGCTTAATGTTATGATCAAATTGTATTGGCTAGAGTTATGGGATTGCAAACTACTAGAGAATTCCACAATTATAAAATTCCACAATTAGAAACAATGTGTAAAGAGAAACTAACCTACGTAAAAGTCACATGAGGCATGCCAGTAGCCTCAGTTCCCAGAGCAGATGATGACCCACCAGGCTCCTGCGTATAAAAGACAAACATATTAATATGTACATGTACATGTGAAACACTATACACGAACATTAAAATGTGTATTTAATAATAAACATGCAATCAAATGAAATTTGAAATGTAAGTAACTTGAAACTTACGTCTGTAACACGCCCAATTGTAGTAGTTAGCATGTCGACGCCGGATGTGTCCTTCATGACTCTTATTGTTTAAAATCAAAAATATTAGTTTTTACATGTATGTATGACATAATCAAATACATATATATTAAAATCTCAAATGAAATAAACTATTGTATATATATATTATATTTATTTGACATTTACCTGTGAAAGACCAAGATCATTTACACCAATTCCAAAAACATTCACCATCATCTCATCTAGAGAAAATAAATCATGTGATCCAACAAATGATGTCTCGCTCACAAGTGCATATAGCACCACATGATCCGCAAAGTGGTGTGGTGCGCTAGAGGCCCAGCACCTCCACCAACATCACCAGATGTAATCTAGTCACTATGTTGGGTCAGAGTGTCAGTGAGCTCCCTCAATGCATGTAGTGTGTCAATCTCCACAACCTCATTCACTATAGGAGGGATAATTGAAGGCATTGGTGGTTTTGGGGCATGGGGATCCTAGGTTGACTACACATTCACCTAGTCTACTCTATGCAGAGCCACCTCCTCGTCTGTAAAAACTTAGAAAATTCAAAATAATTTGGGACCTCATTAAGCACAAACTCGCAATACAATTTCTTCAAAAAATAGAGAGGAACCTCATTGTTGTTACATGGTGGATAATCAAAAACCATCCACCATCGGTCCCAAAAAAATGTTCTTGATTCATTCATCATGGCACCAATGGATTGGGAACCGTTTGTAAGTAGTCATGGGGGCATTGGTTCTCGGGTAAGTAAATAATGCATAAATGTGGTCTTTTGCAATTTTTGTCTTTTATGGTTGCATGGGATAATTTATTTGCATACCACCACCTACAATCAACTCTAAAGGTATTCTATATGTTTATTTGGTTGGTTGCAGAGTCAACTTCTTCAATCAATGTTTGTGATGTGTTGGCTAAATTCATGTGGGATAGATTTGTGGCATGATTCTGTAATATTTTCTTAATAAGGTTCTCAATGGCAATTTTATTTTGTTAGATTCTTCCAATGATATCAGCTTGTGTTCTTGTTGGTTCCATGGGGATAGAAGGAGCCACAGGAGGCAGATCTACATTTGGAGGAGGGTTTTGAGGAATGTTTGGAGGGTTTTGAGGAATATTTGGATGGTTTGGAGGATTACGAGCTTGTTAAACAACTAACAAAACAAAGAAATTGTATACATAAACAAAAAATTGAAAAACCCATGAAAATCACAAAAAAAAAAAACCTAAAATGCAAGAAATTTGATCAAAATTGAGGGCTTACCTCTTCATCTTGGTGGCATCATTGAAAATTTCATGATCCAGAAGTTCGAAGAGCAATTTTAGGGGGTATTCAAAGTGTGAGTGCCAATAGTGGAGGATAAATCATGGTATGCATGCGAAAATGGGGAAAATGAAGGGTTGCGAGTCTATTATTTTTTGTCTCAGAGGACCGCAATCACAGTTTATACCATGATCACGTTCTATAAAGCTGTAATCACGGTTTATAAACTGTGATCGTGGCTTTAGGTTCGGAAATTCCTAAACCTATAGAAAACAATTCGCGATCATGGTTTTCAAACCGCATTGTGGGTTTAAAAACCTCAATCATGGTACATGAATTTTAGGTTTTCATGTCCACTTTTTGGCCCCCAATTTGTTACACTTACCCTAAAGGTCATGGTATACATCTTAAATTTTATCATTTGAGAAGCAAGGATGAGTTGATTTGTTACAATTGCCAAAAGTATGGGCACATATCCAAATTTTGTTATCAAATACCTCCAAATTAAAGCAAGAATGTTTATAAGGTTAAATCAGATCCTACAAATGCAAAGGAACAAGGATTGATAGCACAAACTTCCTTTCATTCTCAAAGTGAAGACATGGAGTGGTATATTGATAGTGGGTGTTCTAGCCATATGACAGAAACAAGAGTAAGTTCATATCTCTAGAGGAAAATGCTTCTGGTACAGTGAGATTTGGAGACAATACATCAACTAACATTGTTGGAAAAGGTAAGCTAAGTCTTGACAATGGAAAAACTATCACTGAAAATGTGTTATATGTTGAGGGATTAAAGCACAATATTTTGAGTGTCAGTCAAATGTGTAAACAAGGATATATAGTATTGTTTCATGATAAAGGATGTGACATAAAGAAAAATAAATTAGATAAGGTGGTTAGAATGGAAAATATTACCAAGAATAATATGTATGTTCTCAAAGAAGTAAACAAATAAACGTACTTCACAAGTAAAGTGGACAAGAGTTGGCTTTGGTTGTGCGAGAAGACTAGGACATCTAAATTTTGATAACCTTGTCGAATTAGCTCCATGGGATGTGTAAGGAACATTCCTAATATCAAAACTAGCTGATAAGATTTGTAAAACATGCCTTCATGGGAAACAAACTAAGAGAAGCTTCAAAACAAAAGAATACTCTCGTTACACAACCTCTAGAGTTGATACATATTGATCTTGTAGGACCAACCAAAACTGAAAGCATACAGGGAGATAGTTATTTCATGTTGTTGATTGATGATTTCATAAGGATGACATGGGTTTCCTTCCTCAAAGAAAATTCAGAGGCACTAGAAATATTTAAAGCATTCAAAGCACTAGTGGAAAATGAAAAGAATGTCAAAATAAAGAGTTTAAGGTTTGACAGAGGAGGAGAGTTTTGGTCAGCTGAATTTGATGAATTTTGTGAGACTCGTGGAATAAGAAGACAATTCTCAGCTGCAAGGAAACCTCAACAAAATGGGGTAGTAGAAAGGAATAACATAATTGTATAGGAAATGGCTATAACTATGCTTAATGAATCAAAAAAATTGATGGATCTTTGGAGAGAAGCAGTGGGTACAGGAGTATACATTTTAAACAGAGCTCAAATCAGAGTTAATAACAAGAAGATACCATATGAACTATGGAAAGGCAAGCCTGCAAGTGTGAAGCACCTTAGAGTATTTGGAAGCAAGTGCTACATCAAGAGAGATGATCAAAATGGGTAAGTTTGATTCAAGGTGTGATGAAGGCATCTTTTTAGGCTACTCAGTTATTAGTTCAAAGCATATAGATGCTACAATAAGATCCAACACAAGATAGTAGAGAGTACTAATGTTATAATTGATGAATCTTGTCCAAAGAAAGTTATAACTCAACCTAAAGAAACTCCACAAGCTGTTGCAAATCAGGATGATGAAGAAATTTCAGAAGTTGAACATGAAGAAGAAGAGAGACCTGATACTAAGGCACCTTCAAGGCAAGTTAAAAGAGATCATCCTCCAAGACAAATCATAGGAAACAAAGAAGCAGGCATCCAAACAAGAAGGAGGCTAAAAATTGCTCAAAATCAAGAAGATATTTCTCTCTTATCCAAAATAGAACCAAATAATGTAATAGAGGCTAGTAAGGATCAAAATTGGGTGAAATAAATGAATGAAGAGTTGGACCAAATTGAAAAGAATGAAACATGGGAGCTGGTACCTAGGCCAAAGGATAAAAACATCATTGGAACTAAGTGGGTGTTTAGGAACAAATTGAATGAAAAAGGTGAAGTGACTAGAAATAAAGCAAGGTTGGTTTGTAAAGGATATGCACAGGTGGAAGGAGTATATTTTGATGAAACATTTGCTCATGTGGCTAGGATGGAAGCCATTAGACTTTTCTTATCATATGTAGCTCATAAAGGTTTCAAAGTATATCAAATGGATGTGAAATCAACATTTCTCAATGGGAACTTGAATGAGGAGGTTTATATTGAGAAACCAGATGGTTTTTCTCTTACTGATGACTTGGATTATGTGTGTAGGATGAAAAAGGAACTTTATGGGCTTAAACAAGCACCTAGGGCTGGTATAGCAGGTTAGACAAGTACTTGATTGAGAAAGGATTCAGAAAATGTGTAGCTGATAGCAATTTGTACATAAAGGAAGAAGAAGAACACATGTTGATTGTTGTTTTCTATGTGGATGACATCATTTTTGGGAGAAACAATGAGAGCATGTCACATGGTTTCTCTGAGGTAATGAAAAAGGAGTTTGAAATGTCAATGTTAGGTGAACTCTCATTCTTCTTAGGGTTGTAAATTCTTCAAAACAAAGAAGAAATTTTTATCTCACAAACAAATTACATCGAATAAATGTTAAAAGGATTCTAGATGTAAGATTGTAAGTCGAGTTAGCACTCCCACAAGTGTAGGGTGTAAACTCAAGCAAGGAAGATATCTCACCAAAGGTAAATCAGACTCTATATAGATCCATGATAGGCAACCTTTTGTATTCAACAACATCTAGACCTGATATTATGCAGGTAGTTGGTTTGGTGGGAAAACTTTAAGAAGACCCAAGGAAATTTCATCCCCAAATAGTCAAAATAATATTCTAACAATCAAAAGAATATTCAGGTATCTCATGGGGACATTGGATTATGGTCTTTGGTATCCAAAATGCAATGAATTTCAAATTAAATCCTTCACAGATGCAGATTGGGCAGGCAGCATAGATGATGAAAAAAACAAACTGGTGGAGCCTTCTTTATAGGTAAGTTCCTTATTTCATGGTTGAGTAAAAAGTAATCTCTTATAGCTCTTTCTACTTGTGAGGCTGAGTATGTTGTAGCAGCCATTTGTTGTACACAAGTGATGTGGATGAAGAAAACTCTTGAAGACTACAAAGTGGAAAGTGAAGGTCTTATTCCTCTATATTGTGATAGCACAAGTGTTATAAGTGTCTCAAATAATCTAGTGCTGCATTCTAAGACAAAACATATACCCATCAAATATCATTTTCTAAGAGAACAAGTCAATGAGCAAAGAATTAGGCTTGAACATGTGTCTACAAAAGAAGAAGTGGTTGATATAATGACAAAACCTTTTCCTAGAGAAATTTTTGAATAATTAAGGCATAAATTGGGGGTAATATCAGCCCCTAACAGTCACTAAATATCTCATAATGATAGGGGGAGAAGCTCATCTCAGGTGCCAAAGTTGCTCCAAGAAGGCTCGGGTTGAGTCTAGATAGGGGAGTTTGTTCTCTAACCCAAGACACAAATTAAGAGGCATATAAAATACATTATAATAAATTGTAAAGGTTGAATATCTAAATGACTAAGCTCGGGAGGAGTATTACATGTGTTAAATGAAGATTTTGCAATGATTGAGTCTTATCAAGTAAAAGAGCGGCATCTTTGCAGGGGGAGAGTCTTGAGGTAAGAGCATGCTTTATCATGATTTTATTTCCTGTTACTCATGATTTTTGTGTTTTTCACCTTTTTCATAGATTTCAAAGGAGGAGAGTGTGTGCCAGAAACTAGAATTCATTGTCTTGCATATCGAAGAGGTTAGTTTGCCATCAAATTTTATGAGCTTATTGTCATCAATTACAAAGGGGAGAATGTTGAACCCTATTGAATTGGTTGGTGTTGTCATTGATATCACATGGTATTGATGGAAAAGGAGGATTAATATGACATGTAGATAGGTGTTTATTAGTGGTGCTCAGTGATTCAAGTTAGGTCTTAGAGTCTTCAGGATGGTTTCAAGGTGGTCTTAGAGTGCTACATGCTTAAACAGTGAGGTTGTTGACCATTGAAGGTAGAGTGCATGTTGGTTTTCTTGGCTTAGAGGTTATACAAGTTAGTTATGGTGGTACTAACATGGGAAATAGCTCTTAAATTGTGTTGTAGGTCATCTTGTTGAAGTCTCAGTTGAAATTGGCTCATTTAGGCCTAGTTTTAGAGCCTAATGAGGTGTGAAAGCTTAATACATGTCATGAAAAGACCATGTAATAATATGAGGAGCCTAGGGATTTTTCTAGGGTATATGTGAACAACATCAAGGTTTATTTAATTTCTTGGAGGAAAAAATCAAAAGTTCACCAAAATGGCCCTTGGGGATTCACAGTGAAGATTGAGGTAAATGAGATAGGTCTGAGTTGTACAAGAAAATTTATGGCTAACCAACATATAGAGTGTGTAGAGGGGTGTCTTTTAGTGCTTCATGCCAAATTTCATCAAGTTTTTAAGAGGTATGTGAAAGTTATGCAAGTTTTTCTAAAACTAGTTCATTGAGAAATGCAAATTGAGAAACAACCAATAAAAAATATGTAGGATTCTTAATATAAATCATAGAATAAATGTTTGGAGAGAATTTAAATCCTGAAATGTTGTAAATTTTTTGAAATAAATTGGTTAATAATCAAGGAAGTTATGAGCCTTTTTCTACCAATGTTTTTCTCTCTCTAGGGCTCTTTCTTGAGTTGATTGGCTTAATCTGAGTTTTCTAACTCTAAATCACTTGTGCAAGCTAGATACACTCCTCATAAGCATATAAAACCTCCTATAAGTCAAAATGGTGACTCTATTGTACCTCAGGGTGGACTGTGTCATATAGGCATGTGTAGTCACAAAATCATACACTTATTATTACATTTATATTGCCAAGTATGTTATTTTATATATGGATCTCACGTAATAAAAGTATTCACTAATGACATATCCCCTAGTCATGTTGTTAGTTAGTCGGTCATTATTTTCATTTTTCTTGTGTAGATATCAATTGTCCATACAATTTTGGTCATTTCTCAGGGAGTCTTAGGTGTCATAATTTTCTTGATTGTCGTTTCCATTCCTCGATTGCGGCGCATTGGGTAGTGTTGGGGCACCCATGGGTGCCCTAGTCCCTGTAACACTTGGGTCTAATTTATCTATTTGAGGTTAGTCTTTTCATTTTCTCACTCATTCCCCTAGGGACTAGTTGGCATGTTAGGTCATTAGTGTTGAAATTTGAACAAGAGATCCCTATATAAACATAACATACTCACTACATTATGGGTGTACGATCATCTATCAAGGGCTAGCTATATACTAAGGTAAGGGACTGCCTTTGGGCATCTTCATCACACAATAATAGGGAAAATGTTGTATTCATTCTATTTCATCCACCATTTGCATCTTTACATCTAGTTATTGCCCCCTACTTTTGTGTCATTAGCGTAGGGAACCCTAGGCACATAATTACACACACAAGCACACAAAACTACATTAGGTATGGAATGTAGTGCAATGCTTAGTCATAAGTCCACCCTTGTGGAAACTAAGGTCAATCTGATCCCTTCATATGCATCTTTATTTTTTAGGGATTTGATGCTTTGTATGGGTTTTTGCAAGTAAGTCTTCATCACATAACTACAATGACATACGTGAAGGTATTATGACAATAGAGCGACCAAGACGAAGACTTTGTGACATTGTCGATTTAGATCTTGATCTTTTTGCATACCAAAGCACACAGATTATAGACCAGGGCACCCACAGGTGCCCCAATTCTCTCACATGCTCCCAAAGTATAGACAAATCTTCACTTATTGCAATTTCCTAGGTAGTACCATCATTCCCTACCCTGCCCACACATCATCCTGTCAAGTCTTGCACACAACGAGGTAAGTTAAAATTAGGTTAGTAACTTATCCATTCTATTTCATTTATCTTACTTCATTTAAATATAAAAATAAAATATTTAGCATCTATATTTCATTTTATATTATCTATTTCTAGTATTGTTGCTATTTAGATTAACTTAGAATATAGATTCCAAATACATATTTTAGTTAATCATTTTGGTGAACCCATGTTTTCGAATAGTTTTCCCTAGGATCCAATCAAACCCTAATGGATAAATATCACTCATCTTATTCACCCATCATGTCTCACTTTAGTGTTAACCCTATTTATGATGAGGTTGTCATAGTTGAACTTAAGGCTCTATATAGTGCTTTACTTGTTACACCCAATCATATTCAACAACTCTTCGATGGCCACCAATATGTGCCAACTAGTTTTACATATTCTCCTACAGGAATTAGCATTGTTGAGTATCCTATCCCATTTACTTATTATACACCATGCCATGTAGTCACTAGTGATCCTCCTTCTGATCTTTCACAAGAGACTTTAGATGATTCTCTTATTGATTACTTACTAGGCATTGACAATCATTCACAAGTCCATAATGATTATTCTATTACTTTTACTACTGATATAGTTTCTTCTCATGACTCTACCATTCCTGAAATTACTTCTCTTCATACATCTCCTACTAGTTTGCATGTTCCTTCGCATTATGTTGACAATCCTATTAATAACCTCCTTAGCAATGCTATCACGCCTGACACTTTATCTGATACTAGTGCGCGCAGATGATCGTCACAATTCTCCTTCTTTTTCAATGTTGAGTATGACTCACTTGGTCCATTGTTACCTTCTTCTAACATTACATCTACTACTGTACATGAATCACCGCCATCTATCCCTTCTTCTTCTCCTATTATTACATCATTTTCAACTCTTAGCCCATCCTCTTCTATTGATGTGTCTCCATCAACCACCTCATCTATTACTATTATCTCTTATGCTAGTCCTACTATAGCTATGGATACTTCATCTATCTCACCTAATATATCTTCCTTGGAACCCACTCCTAGTGTGTCATTAGTATCTAAATCTCCTTTGTCACCTCTTGATATCCCTATGATTACTCATAATGGAAAGCTACAACCATTTAATACTTTGTTTTCATCTTCAACCATTCTCTCACATGACATTATCTCTCTCATGCACACCATAGGTCAACTCCAATCTCAAGTTTTCTCCCTCACTTGAGAAAGTAGGTCCTATCATGCGACAATTGACAACAATTCATTACATGGTAATCCAGTCCCTAAAAAGATTCATAATTTTACATTTCCTCAAGATTTTGTCATGCCTACTTTCACATGTTTTGATGGTACTAGTGACCCTCATGCTCATCTTCTACATTACCACTCACTTATGGCCTCTTATTCCAATGATAGATTATTACTTAAGGCCTTTTGATATAGTCTTGTTGACGAAGCATTACAATGGTACACTCATCTTCCCTTTGGGTCCATTAGTACTTTCTATGACATGGAGGACACTTTCCTCCATCGCTTCATCATCAAAAATGGCCCTAAAGTCACTTATGATCACATACCTACCTTACATCAGGGCTCCTCTGAATCTATTAAGGATTATATCTTGTGATTCAATGCTTGTATGCATCAGCTAGTATTTCAACCTATTGACTTAGAAAAGAAATTCATTTTTGTAGTGGCCTAATTCCTCCACTCAAGAAAATACAGCAATATGATACATGTGAGTCATTTATCCTCTTATGTTATAAATTTATTGACCTAGAAAAAGATATTCCATCATCACATGTCGTAGAGCCTACACATATTTCACAGGCCATTTCTTCATCTATTATTCTGCCTGTGCATCTGGTTGCACATCCAAATCTATCTCCATCTTTACATCACATACCACACAAAGAAGCTCAACCCATTCCACCTCCAAAGTGTGTTTCTTCTCCAACTCCATGACAAGCTACTACTCCCACCACTCTGCCTCGATTGTGTGAGCCTCTACATTTCTCTTCTCATGCTCAACCACATGATGTGTTGCATGTTTTACTTAATGAGCGATTAATTTTCCTACCCTCTAACCAGCATCATCCACACACACCAATTACTGAGTCGGCGCATGACCAACCTTATTGTACTTACCATCGCATTAATGGCCATCGGGACAATGATTTTCTCTCCCTTCATAATAGATTACAACAACTAGAGGACATGTGTATTATCTCCTTTAGCCCTCATGATTCATCCATGTCTCCTCTACCATGTTAACAAAGTCCTAATCCACCTGATTCTTTTCCATTAGGTGCTCAGTTTATAGGTCGCTCATAGTCATCACATGTGCGTTCTCCACATCATCCACTACCTCTACCATCACATTCATTACATCCATTACATCCACCACATTCACGCTATCGACCACTTTATATTTATGCGTCACAAGGGCTCCCATAGCCCTCTGCATATCCCATTGTTGCTCCATGTGACATTCAGTTTAGTTCATACACTCACGTTACATCCATCCCACATGCTTCAACTATTTCAAGTCACCTTGTTCTTTAGTAGGTGATTGTTATCACCTTACCCCCCAATGACGCACTTATGTTCTTACGGTTCTTACATGACTATTAAGGGATTTGTTCTAAGAACCTTTCATCATGCGCTTCGTCATTCATATAATGCACTCAATCATTTCTTGATGACACTCTTGCTTACACGCTCATCCTTGATCTGTTAAGGGTCTTAACTCAATGAGCCTATTCATCCTCACGTTGGGCGTCATCACTCATTCTCCCCCTACTTTCATCATACTAACATTTTACAATCACATCCTATTATCATTTAACATAACACGTTGTTTTCTTCGGTGATTATAAATCATCCATTTTGCATTTTATTCTACTATCATCATGACATTAACTACATGTTACACATTTCATTCAATAAATTGTTTCTTTGAATAGTTTTGCGTAAAATAGATAAGGTAAGTGGCTAAGGAGGAATAAGCTGTGAAGCAAAGATGAAAGGTATAATGTGTGCATTGTTGACGTTGTCCAAGTTGATCATAGAGAACTCCTTTTTTTCGGGAAGGACTACTTGTAAATGTAAAGCAAGACCAAAAAATAATATTAAATAGCATATGACAATGGACTACCTAGTGTATGCTAGATCTAGGAAGCGTGGTGCTTCCTAGAGAGGTTGTCAATCCATTGTTTAATAACAATTTAATGTGAATAAGAAACTGAAATAAATAGGTCCTATTGTAATGTAATGATTTAGGTTTCTCATACACACAATACACTAGATTTTATGCTAGATATCAAAATAACACTAAATCTAATTAGAACCGAGGTTTTTTCAGGTCAGGAAAGTCTGTCAAAGGTTTGGTAAGGGTCTGGGGATGATTGGTTGAGGTCTGGGTTGGTTTTAGGTGAGTGGGAAGCTTGCTAGTCTGAGAATATAAATGAAATAGAGATCGGTATCGGTTGGGTGACTGATGTCAGTATGGGGATGAAACTGACCGCAGTCAAGGAACCGACGTCGATAGGGGTAATAGGTCATAAACTATTAAAAATAAGTTTTTAGGCTCTCTGTGATTACACAGAGAGTGAGGGTAGTGTGGTTTGTGTTGTAATATGGTTGAGAAGACTCATGAATACTAAGAATGAGGTTTAGAAGGGTGAAAAGTCTTGGGGTGATTGAATAGTGGGTTGGTGGGAAGAAGGTGATGTATGAGTAACAAAAGAAATAAAATATTGAAAGAAACAAGATATCTACAATGGGATAAGCACAAATGATTAAAATCATAGTACTTACTTGGTATTTTGTAGATCTGTGAGTTGATATGGTTGATGGTTGATCAAAGAAGAGATGCTTGAGTCCAGTGTCGTGGCAGTACAACCTGTGTGCTCCTGTGAGTATTCCAACGCTCTAGAAGGAGAACCAGTTATTTGTCTTACACTTGTGGTTGTGTGTGTTCGTCATTTGGATGCAGGAGGGCTTGAAGATTTGAGCTTGAATGTAATAAGGCTCCAATAACTAAATGACCAACCCGTGTAAAGAGTTGTAAAATTGTATATAAAGGAATTGATGGTGGTTTAGGTGACCGACATCGGCCAAGGATAAATCGGCGTCGATTAGGGTGAAATAGTCCTATTTACCAAAAATAGGAATATCTTCCTAGATTTGGTGTGATTTTCTTGTTGGGTCCTCTTAGGGAAGTAGAGTTCACATGAGAGAAGGTAAGAATATCTTAGAAGAAGTCTAGTTATGTTTAGGAATAAGTCTTATTTAGTTAGGTCAAGTAGTGACTCAACACTGGGAGTGATGACCCGATCTGCTAAGAGTGATGGCTTAGTCACTATGAGTTAAATACCCTATAATGGGTCTAGGGTGAGGTTCCATGATGAGGTGGAGGTGTGAGGATTAAATTAACTTAATTTAATTAATTAATAATGTGAGGATGAATATTAATATGGGGTGAAGGGGCCATGGTTAGTTAAATGTGTTACATTAATTAATTGAAGGGGACCAAAGGAGTGTGACCCAAATTTGGTGTCTACTATTGGTTGCTCAAATTTTCACCCGCATCTCAGATCTTGGAAGGGCGAGGCGTTTGAGACCACAATGGAACTGTCCCTAAGTTGTGGGACCTTACACGCTTGGGACGGATCTCTGGAGAAGGTTGATTCCTCTATCTATTTCTACTGCTACTACTACTCCTAGTGCTGGAAGGGAAAACTAAGCTAATAATGCCAAGGGACCAGGGATAAAAGGATGACATGAAAGGAAAATACACTAAAAGGTGATAGCACCAGAAAAGAGGGATGAACACTATCTATTCTGAGTGAAAATGAAAGGAAATGTGTGAAAGGAGGCTAGGCACGAGTAGCATAGCTAAACACGTATTTACCAGATTGTTCTCATGGAACACAACTAAATAAGGAACTGCAAGGGACATGAAATGGTACAACCAGCACACAACGCAGAATAAAAGGCAAGAATAAGGAATGCAAATGTGTTAGGACAGACAATAGTCACAAAATGACATTTCTATTACTTTTAGATATGCACAATGTTGTTACAATGATGAAGAAAGACGATATCCTTATGCGAGAGCTAGATCTAGAGGTCTGCAACTCAAAATATAGAAAATATGGAGTCCTTAGCAAAATGTGTAAGGATCCAGAGTGTCCAACATAACAAATGAGCCTAGCTCTTACATTTATAGATGAATCTGTAGAAAGAGAAGAGGAGGGAAAACTCGAATTTGAAATGCAACCACCAATAAGAAGCATTCAATACCTGCAAATCCACTTAGAGATTTGTGAAATATGATTCACCAAGCCTATTTGGCATGTTAAAGAAGGGAGGGTGGATCATATCAAATCAGGTGGTTGGAGAAATCAGATATGCTCATCAATGCTCATAGAGATGTTTTTCCATTTCTTACCTACTAGATCCGCCAAGAATTTGAATTTGAATATATAAAGACTTTGTAGTAGATGTCAAGAAATCTCTAACAAGTCTAAGCGTACAACCGATATGAGCTCTGTAGTAGAATATACGACTATCAAAATATGTCGAGTCGTCGGTGCATGCAAAACACGTGGCGTGCATGGATTGGCTGAAATGATGGCCAACTATGTAAATATTTGTCATTTCTGCCACGTGTCACTCACTGATTTGTTGCAAGGATTTGGCGCCCTGTTAGTGCGCCTTTACTAGTTGCACACGGAACACTTAAGCATGTCGAGAAGATGAAAAGGAGTGGAAAAAAGAGGAAAAGGAAAATAGAAGGAGAGAATAGAAAGTGCGCAAGGGTGCTTGAGGAAAATAAGGGGCGCCAAGGGGAAACTACAACCAAGGAATTGTGTCGGTTGAATCGAGTGCACATAACCTTCAATGAGGAGCTAAGAGCCAGAATATGTATACAAGTTACCCAAATAACTAGGAGAGTTATTTGGATAACATCTACATTTGCCCTTTTTTGTCACGTAGCTTGTATTGATAAGTGATTCTGACAAAAATAGGAAGTCAATGCCACAAGTATGAGTGAAGATTAGGTTACCCCAAGTATGGGTAAGGTTAGGTTGCCCCAAGTATGGGTGGAAGTGATCCCCCTCAAACCAAGAACTGATGAGGTGTTAAACGGATTTGGTGAGTGGTTTGATAAATAGGTAAGTGATGAAAACAAGGGTAGGTGGGTTTTAGGTAAGGGTGATTTTAGTTTGGGTAATAGGTAGTGGCATTTTAACACATGCACACGTATAGAATGCGAGAAGGTACTAGGTTGAAGAGCTTGCAAACTCGACTTTGTCAAAGTCGATAGATTTATCCAAACAAAGTTTAAGTGGTTCAGGTATCAAGGTATAGGATATGGTCCTGAAACACAACTAGGCAAGGTGCAGGAATGGGAAATAGGTTTGTTCAGGGCACTAAAGGTTAGGTTGGGATAAATAGCATGACATTAGGCTGAACAACATGAGTAACATCATCACAAGGTATAGCTAGTAAGTGAATTCGAGTATCAAAATGGGCAAGGTTAGGTTGGGTAATTTTAGGTAAGGCCATGTTAGGGGAAAAACATGCCCCAAATGAATGGGAGGTTGGGTCGTAGGTAATAAGGTCATTAGGTTGAGTTGTAAGGCTAGGGTCAAACTTGGGTAAGGAAAAAAGGGTTTTGGGCAATCATATGTGGTGAGAAAGGGGCAATGGGTTCAAACAGGATAATTGATATCGGTTATGAAAAACCAATGTCAGTCGAGGGAAACCGACCACGGTGCGCTAAGGCACATGACCGATGTCGGTCAAGATACACGATGTCGATCGAGGTTGGGGTAGGGTTTAAAAGTAAAAATTTGTATGTTACAGATTCATTTTACCCTCGTCACTTATAGAAAATGACAAAGCAAAGCATTTTTAGTGTTTTCTGTGGAGAAAATGACAAGGCATTATACCTAGGTGATTTGGAGGCATCGAGTGGCTGGAGGAGCAAGGTAGATAGATCCACAAGATTAGTCGAGTGATTGGAGGCATGGCTATAGCAAGGGGAGGCGTTGGAGGTCCACTAGTTTAGATATTGGAGGTGCCAGCGAGGAGGAGGCAACATGTTGAGGTAGGAATCAATCCATACTATGTATTTTCAATTGAAATTTGTGGTAAAATGAACAAATGGGGTGGGAAATTAAAAATTGGAAATGAGGTTAAAAATGAATGAAATTGGGTACTGGGAGGGTGCAATGTAGATTAATTAGGTGAGCCAAGGAATTGGGGTGGGGTGTAGGTGGGATTGGGGTAGATTTTAGGTTATTTTTCTAATTTTTTCAAAATTTGGGGCATGGGGTTCAGCCTTAGGGCCGAACCAGAGACCGATGCCAATTAGGCATCGGCCAACATCAGTTTGGCATGCAAGCATCGGTGGTTGAAATTTATGACCAATATTGGTTAGAGTGACCGGTGCGATTATGGTGACCGACGTCAATCACTGTGAAAAGTGACCTAGTTTATAAAAGGTTAAGTTATGGGGAAAGATGAACTTATAAGATAGAGAGGTAAGTATTGTTAGAGAAATGGGAGGCAGAGTAGAATTGAAGTAGGTGGGTTGAAGATATATATAGCTAGAAATAGGCGGGTATGGGTTAGGTGGAATATTGAAGGAGAGAAAGTGATGAAATAGAACATGGGGACTTGTGTAGGCTAGATAAAATGGATGATAGGTTAGTGAAATAGTTAGGAAATAGATAGGTAGGTAGAGTAATGTGGGTGTGGGTAGGTGGGTAGGTAGGGGTGAAGTAATGAGTAAAGTAGGAAAGTACTTGACATTATTGAATTTCATGGATGCAGACATGGCATCAGTTGACGATGCATGACAAGGTCCCACCATTATTGGGGTGATGCAACCTAACGTCACGAGAGGACGAACAGACTCATATGCAAGAGGTTAGATTTGTTGGGATCAAAGCGAGTGCAGGTAGATCGACATGATCATAGTCTCATCGTCTCTCTCATCGATAGATGGAATGTAGCAACCAACACATTCCATCTACCCACCAGTGAGATGATGATCATGCTAGAGGATGTATATACCGATTCTGCGTTTACTGATTGTTGGGGATCCCATTTATTTAGACTCAGCAAATGAGGATTTTGAGGCAATGATTACAGTATTTGGGGAGATGGCGAGTTACTTGGACCGATCACAAGTGTCGAGTCTTGTATATGGGGCTTTATATGCTAGTGCACCACAGGAGGCTCGAGTAAGTAGCAATGGGATGTTATGTACTCCCGACTCGAGAGGTGGCGATTTCCAGGGGATTGATGGGAGTTCTACAAGATATGATTAAGGATCGAATTTGTTTTGCATGGGTACTGCATATCTAGCACAACTATACAAGGAGATTTTCACCTATCGAGAGGATGCAATGGTATGACATCTATTGTACATTCCTATTACATTGTTGGGCGTATGAGCACATAGTGATTGTGTGCCCATGGGGATTGTCGATACTAGATTGGGATCATGGTGGTCATAGAGTTAGATACAGGAGATGGGTGGCAGTAGGTGGTCATCCATGAGTAGAGGAGGCAACGCATGACGTGGATTATTACATATGATAGTTGGAGGGTTTATATGCCATGGACATAGTATGGCAGCCCTATGTTGGTTTTCCTACATTTAGAGGATAGTCCGGGGAGTTATAGGGGCTACAGCTATTGAGGTGGATACAGGGTAGATGTGTCGGCGAGCATGAGATGATTTCGGTGGATAGAGTCTGATGCCAATTTGGACTATAGTAGGATGTGCCACCGAGATGATGTGGAGAGACCTTTGTCTCCACCTCATCCTACAAACCCAACAGGATAGGAGGTACCAGTTGATATGAGGTTGGATGATGCAAGGACCACTGTGGCATATAGGCGAGAGGTGGGCGAGAGTTATGGGCAGCACCACCATGGCAAGGTCAACCGTATTTAGCCATGGTGATGGTTCATAGGGATGTCTTACAGGGAAATGTGATTACTCTGGGTGTTTAGTTGTGATAGCACATGCGCAAGTAGCCACTTTGACATGGTAGGTGACTACATTACAAGGTCAGTTGGTAGCTGCTCAAGAATAGGCTCCTATAGGGAATGGAGCCCGTGTAGCGGTGCTTACAGGAATAGGTCACTAGTTTATAAGGTCAAGCGGCGGCCGCTCGGGCATATGCTCCTGCAAATGCTCTGTATGGGTTGGAGCCCAAGTAGCGGCACTACGGGAACATGTCACTAGTTTACGAGTGGTCAATTAGCGATCACTCAAGCATAGTTTGTGGTCCTACATGCCCAAGTAGCTACAGTACCGGCCACGAGCACCGAGATAGGGTCTCATAGTAAATGCAGGAGGATAGGGGTCTCTATTGTTGGGGTAGACTCACAGGTTATAGCTAGGCCGATGGTGCCACCCTAGACTGTATATATGGCTAGGTTCAGGGATGCCCTAAACGAGGCTTATTATTACTAGGATCATCTAATCACGGTAGGTATTGATGTTCTATCATATGTTGAGCACATGGCCTAGCAGGAAGCTAGTGAGAGGACCATATCCAGGATGCATAGCTTAAGTAGCACAAAGGGTCATCGGCCCCAGAGACAAGGTCAGGGTGAGGTTACCAGCTCTCACAAACCAGGCCTAGCTGAGGGTAAGGAGGAGGAAATGGTAGGCGAGACATGGACTAGTAGAGGGTGGAGAGATATTGTCAGGGTGATTGACAGGGCGAGAGGAGGAGACAAGTGAGAGTTGAGAGGAGGGCCTCAGATGGGGATGAGATATTTATGAGATTGTATTATGATTTATATATATATATATATATATATATATATATATATATATATATATATATATACCGTCCTACATGCCAAAGATTGCAAGATTGTATATGAGATTTTTTGAGACACTTTGATGATTTATCCATGTGTACATATGTATTAATACACAAACATTCTCTTTTATATAGTTGATGATGATTATTGGACTAATGATGTATTGGTTTTCATTTCCATTATTTTTTCTTATTATGGAAACTAGGTGAGTCAGGCATGGTTGAGTCTAGGTCATGTAGGCATGGTTGAGTTAGGTGTAGGCATGGTTGAGTCAAGTATAGGCATGATGGAGTCGGTATAGGCATGGTTGAGTCAAGTATAGGTATGATTTGAGTCAGAAAATTTCCAAGTTATTGGTTTTAATGAAATGATGTGTTGGATGTATGTTATGTTTAAATTTCCAAGTAATTGATATCATAGAAATGTTAAATGATGTAGGTGTGATATGGTTGAGGTTATAAAATGGTAGGTATGATGAAACAATGTATTTTTTTGTGATATATTAATTTCCAAGTTATTGTATAAATGGAAACTAACTGGGTTTGAATGTGAATGTAAAGGAGGAAAATTGGTTAGGGGTAAAAGTGGTGAACTAACCTCCAAGGGCCCCATGCCCTAGGAGTGTTGCCTACATAGCCCCAGCAAAAAGGGGCCTTAGGCCGATGTAGTTCTCCCATAAGCTAGGGAAGAATATGATGAGGTAGATGAATGGGTTAGTAGGTTTTAGGCATGATTGAGTCTAGGTCATTGAGGTATGGTTGAGTGTAGGGTGTTTTAGGCATGGTTAAAGGAGAAGTAATCCTAGAATGTAGGTGTCGAAGATCTAGTCTTGCGTAGCAGAATCAATAAGTAAGAAAAGAGACGAACGGTAAAAGAGGTGGAATGCTCCGAAGTGGTAAAGACCATAATAAGCATACGAGGACGAGATGAGGAACTTAAACCCCTAAATTTAGTGCATGATTGACTGTTCCAAGGGTGAAAGAAGTTATTTGATCACAAAATTTCACATTTGTGGCATGTCCCTTGAGTAGGTAGAAGATAAGAAATAAAGGAAGATGAGGTGAAATGGGTTGTTTAGCGTAACCTTGTTGTGAGATGGCATGCCTCTTACGCGCAAGATACCAGCCCTGAAATAGGCAAGTCCATGATGAAAAAGTTATACTTCTCTTGATTTTTTTTTTTTTCTTTTTGCTTTTGTTTGATAGATTGATCGATGCGGGAAGTCTATGTGGGATAAATAGAATGACTCCTTGAGGTCTTCGTGAAGTTTATCGATGTGGGAAGCTTTAGAATATTTTATTTTTATTTTACAGAAATAGTCTTCTTTTTGGATAGACTATGTACAATATGGCTAGCTTTGTATAGTTTTCCTTCGAGGGAGCAGTCTATTTATAACAGCAAGATAGAAAGATAAATGTCCTTTTTGAGGGAGTCATCTATTTTCTAGAAGTTTGACTCAAGGACTTGAATTTGAAAAATCCCATATATTACTTTCAAACGTCTTTGGACTTTTAGGTCATGGACAAGACTATAAAGGAGTATAGGCTTCTTTGATGAAGGAAAATGATAGCACACAGAGGTTAGCTATAGAAGAGATTTTTTAAGTGACAAACGACCATGGAGTCCATCTTGAAAAGGATGAAAAGTATCCATGAGTAAATCCATGGTACTCATATTGAAGATAATCTTTGAAAGGTGACGGGTAATCACATGATTCTTGTTTAGTCATTGATCCTTAAAATAGGTAAGTGGAAGGTGAATGTTACTTAAGGGATAAGCATTTAATAGACAAAAGGTGATATAGGACTTGATTCAACAATAGAATGGTCAAAGATGCAAGGAATTGAGGGCTCAATTTCAAGTTTACCTTCGAGGGAAGATAAGCGATAAGCACACGATCCATAGGCATGAGTAACGATATAGGGTCCAAGCCAATTAGGAGTGAACTTGCCCGTTTACTTGTCTCATCGTTGGTTACATGTTGGTTTTCCTTTAGGATGCAATCACCGACCTTGAAGGTTCATTCTTGGACATGTTTATCGTAGGCACGTTTGATACGTTTTTGGTAGATTTGAAGGTGATCGAGAGCATTTAGACGACGTTCGTCTAATAACTCAAGTTGCACCAAATGATCTTGGTGAAAATCATCATTGTTGAGTATATTTTTGAGTGAGATACGAAAATATGGAATTTGGACTTTGAGAGGCAAAACAGCCTTTGTACCGTAGATGAAAGAGAAAGGTATGGTAGTAGTTGAGGTGTGAATACTAGTGCGATAATCCCATAAGGCAAAAGGAATGTGCATGTGTCAATCCTTACCGGTATCATCAACCACTTTTATAGGAATTTTTTTAGGGTTTTGTTAGTCGGTTCACCTTAACCATTTGTTTGAGGATAATAAGGTTAAGAAAAACTAAGTTTAATGCCGAAGGCGTCACGGAGTTTTTGTAGGGTTTTTTTTTTAAAATTTTCCATTATCGGTGATGAGGCCGTGAGGAACACCAAAGTGATAAATGATGTGATGGTTGATAAATTCACAAATTTTCTTGGATTTTGTAGAATTGAGAGAAGTCGACTTCCACCCATTTAGTGTAGTATTGGATAGCGGTAATAATCTATTGATGACATTGGGAAGAATGAGGGTTATTCCCTCCAACAAGATCCAAACCCCATTGAGAGAAAGGCCAAAGGTCTCGTGCGACCTGTAAGGCGTGACAAGGGGTGTGATGAAGATTAGCATGTTGCTGACATTTCAAACAACGTTTGACATATTCATAATATTCTTGGTTTAGGGTTGTCCAGTAATAGCCGAGCCGTAGGATGTGCTTAGCGATAATGAATCCACTAAAATGACCTCCGTAAATCTCATCATGAACTTCCTTGATGGTGTATGGGATTTTAGAACTCGTAAGGAATCGTAAGAGGATACCGTCAAAGCCACATTTATAGAGAAGACCACCAATGATGACATAGCGAGAGACACTTTTGAGGAAGGCTTGTTTTCCATTATAAGTAAGATCTGGAGGTAGAATTGAAAGGGAAAGGTTTTCAACAAACTACTTATACCAAAGGTCACGTGGATCATTTTAAATGTTTCCTATAAAGTTAATGTCTCGAGAATAGATAAGAAGGTGATTGCAACCTTTGTATTGTGACAAATATTTTTGAGTTGGAGGGTGAAGTGGGTATTTGAGAAGCAAGACAGGCCATGGTGTCCACAAATTTATTAGTGGAATGCAGGGTGGTTTGAAGTTCATAATGGTCAAAGGTAGTCAAAAGCATGTCAACATGATGTTTATACTTTTGAAGTATCTCGTTACGACACTAGTATATACCATTAACTTGGTTCACAACCAGTTGAGATTCACCAAATATATTAATTGATTTAACATCTAAGGTTATGGCGAGTTTGAAGACCTAATACAAGTACTTCATATTCGGCGATATTGTTAGTACAATAAAAATATAGTTTGAAATGTAATGACATAGGCTCATTGTTAAGAGGAATTAGGATAACTCCTACACCACCCCCACGCTGACATTTGGAACCATCGAAAAATAAGGTCATCTGGTAAACGGTATCGTCCAGGGAGAGGGTAGCAATGGATTCATCAGGGAAGTCGAAGTTAGAAGATTGGTTTCTAGAGAGAGGTGCATCTACGAGTTGGTTAGCAATGGTTTTTCCTTTGAAAAAAATTTGATGGATGAATTTGAGATCTAGGTATGCAAGAAGCATGAGCCAATGTGCATCATGTTGATATTGGTAAGGCTTAGCGTACATGTAATGTAAGGGATCAGTATTGGTGATAACAAAGGTTTTGTGATTGAGTAGGTAATGACAAAGCTTAGTTGCGACAAATACTAAGGCTAGGAAAAAAAATTTGGCATGAGTATATCCAGTCTCATAGTCTGAAAATGTATGGCTTATATAATAAACCACTTGCTCCCTATGTTGCTCGTCATGATGAGTGAGCATGGAACCCAGGGAATGATCAATGGCAGAAATGTAAAGGTAAAATGTTTGGTCATCCTTAGGTGGAATGAGCACAAGTGGTTGGAGGAGGTATTGTTTTAAGGTGTCAAAGGCTTTATGGAATTCATCATCCCATTTGAAGGAGATGTCATTTTTAGAAGATGATGAAATGGATGGCAACAGTCGGAAAGTTGAGAAATAAAGCGATGAATAGATTACAACTTGCCTTGCAAACTACAAAGTTGACGAAGGTTAGTAGGTGGAGGCATCTCGAGAATAGCCTTGATTTTAGCGGGATCAACTTCAATGCCACGTAAAGAAATGATAAAACCAAGGAGCTTTCCGAGAGAACAACGAAGACACACTTCTTAGGTTAAAGGTGAACGCAGTATTTGATGAGACGGTCAAAAGAAAACATTAAGGACTGCAAGGTGTTTGGCCCGACATTTGGATTTGGCAAGAAGATCGTCAACGTAATCTTCCAATATGCTATGCATGATGTCATGAAAGATATAATTCATAGCCCACTGATATGTAGCACCAAAGCATTTTTAAGGCCAAAGGGCATGACACAATAGCAGAAGGTCCCCCAAGGAGTGATGAAGGTGGTTTTGTGTTGATCTTCTAGGTGAGTAATATTTGGTTATAACCTGAGAAATCATCCATGAGTGATAACATCTCATGGCCGGTGGTGAGATCAACTAGTTGGTCAATACTAGGTAGAGGAAAGTCATATTTTGGGAAATCCAAGTTAAGGTCAGAAATCTGTGCAAATGTGGAGTCCCCTCTCACTTTTGTGACAGGAACAATGTTAGAGATCCATTGGGGATAATCAATGGGTAGAATGAAAGAAACCAAAAAGGAGGAGCTGGATTTCTTCTTTAAAAAGAAGGGAAATGCGAGGATGCATTTTGTGCAGCTTCTATTTCACGAGTTTGGCATCATGAATGGTTACTGATATTGTGGACCACAATGTTTGGGTCAATACCGGCATATCAGCATAGGACCAATCAAAAGTGTTGTTATGATCACGAAGGAAAGAAGTGAAAGCTTCATGTTCATAAACATCCAAAGATTGGCCTATTTTTATAACGTGCTGAGTCATACTGAGCGTGAATGTTGATTTCGATGGTTGATTCATTCAACATGGTTTGCGTCTCAGAAGGTAATGACTTATGAATATAATAATCTTCCGCACCAAGGTAGGTGAGAATAGACTCATATTCTTGACATTGAACGATATTAATAGAAGGTGTATCATGATCGATCATGTCAGGATAAAGGAAGGGAAGAGAAGAGGGAGCCTCACCATCGCACCGATGATAAGTCGGAGGTCCCAGAGAAAGCTGTGTTCACGAAAAAAAATTAGGAGGAATAGATTATGGATCCATAGACTTCATAGGTGAAGGTGATGAGGTAGGTGAAAGGGGTGGAGATGGTTTATCATCCTCAATGAGCTTGACTTGGGCCTTCTTGGAAGGTGGTTCAGCAAATCCAATACCATTGCGGTCTTTATGCTTACGAGTGGTGCAAGGAATGATAGTATGGCGGCCTTGTTCATAGAAACCAAATCCAAATCCCTTCTAAACACAGCGATGGAGGAAGGTATGGGTGAAGCGGTGGTTGGTGAGAGATTGAAGGTCGAAGAAAATGGTTGAGTTTGGGAAGGTGGCTTGGGCAAGTAGGTAAAAGCATCAAGTCCCCCATACGTTAAGTTGGTGTGAAGGTGGGGAGGACCGTAGGGGAAAAATTTTCCTATGCGGTGATCATAGCAAGGATGTTGGTGAAGGTTACCATACTCTTGAGGAGTAAGGAATGTGTCAATTTTATAAAGGCGGTACTCCCCAAAGTGAGGCATTGAAAAACACCTTCTAAGGGATCAGTAGTTGGTATGTGGGTAGTGGGAATGGATGAATCACTGGATAGTTGGGAAGAAGAAGCATTGGATGTTTGAGAAGTAGATGGGTTGGCTGATGGGTCAGTTGTAGAAGCTACGGTAGTAGTGGGAATAGAGGAGTTAGTTGTGGAAGATGTAGTGACAAAAGTGGTGGATGAGGTAATGGTTGAAGAAGAATTGGTAGCAGTGGTAGATTCCTTAACTAGTATAAGGACATCATTGGGTCGATACAACATGTTATAGGTCTTGAATGGTGAAGGGTCAGCTAGAATAGTATAGTTTTTCCCTCATGTTAAAATTTTAAACAGTGGTGTAAGGTTGAAGGAACATAACCCATGGTGTGAATCCAAGGTCGGCCAAGCAACAGGTTCTACTAGAGATCCCCCTCTAAGACATAGAATAATTCAAGAATGGCACAGGGGCCCACGCGAATGTGGAGAATGATGGTGCCGAGGGTAGAAGTCATGGCATCGTTAAATAAATGCAGCATAACTGGGTTATTATGCATGTAATTAGCAGGGATGTGCATTTGGTTGTATGCATGGGATGAAATTATGTTAATACTAGCATCTCCATGGATCATAAAGCGTCGAACGTGTATATTATAAACGTAGATAGAAATGAATAGGGTGGGGTCAAGATCATCTAATTGGAGAGGTATAATCTCATCATCAGATAAATTGAGAGCGGTTACTTGATGAGTGGTAGCGGGAGCTAGAGGAAGGGGGTGAAGTGGTGAGAGAGGCAACATGGTGAGGGGTGATAATGGATGTAACATGTGTAGGGTCATTAGGTAGAACCTCAATAGATTATAAGACCTCAATGAGGGCCTGACGATGAGACTCAAAGGTTTGGGACGAGGTCATACAAAGACATTTTGAGAAGAGACTGGTGTAATTACTTAAGCATTATACGATGGGAACCCCGTCAAAAATAGGGTATGTGGGTCCACGGATGGTGATTTTGGGTGTAGGTGCAGATGGAATATTGGGTAAAGGAGTAGCGGATGAGCTGGTTGTTTTCTCCTTTCCTTTGTCCTTCTGGGCTCGAGTGGCAACTTGAACCATATTGATCTGCGGTGAAGGAGAAGGTGAGTCATGAAAGGTGTAAGCGACAAGATGGGCAAAAATATGGTGAGGGAATATAATGGTTTTGTGAAAGTAATGCGGCACATTGACATTTTGGTGGAGGTTTGGCTAGCTTTCGATGCGGACCATATTGATCTCAAATGTTGGAGGAGGATAAAAGGGTTGTGGAGGTGGAGATGGAGGTCGCTGAATAGGTAAGGGATGAGGTTGTGTGGTGATAGGTACAAGTGGAATAAGGTCCTCATATAAAAGATCATCATCGTCAAATTTTTATTTGAGAGAACATAGTTGGAGAAGAATAGTCTTAAGAGCCTTACAATTTTCCACATCATGCCCTAGCACACGATGATAAGCACAAATTTTGGTATCATCAAACCCTTATGGTTTAGGTTTGAGTGGGTCATAAGGTCTAAGTGGTGGCAATGTGATGACAGAGGTTTCCAAAAGGTTAGCTAAGATGTTTCCAATGGATCACAATGTGAAGTAAGTTTGGGTCTGGATGGAAGTGTGGGTGACTTTTGTGGGAGAGGCGTCATTGGAGGTGGAATCGAAGGTTGAATAAGTTTGAATACTTGTTTGTTAGATAGTATGATTTTGGGTTTGGGTTGCACCTTCTTGGGTAAAGGTGTAGCAGGTGAACTAGTTGTTGGAGGTGGTGTAGGTTTAACTACCTCTTTGGAAGGTAGTGGGGTTTTGGGCTTTGGTTGCACCTTCTTAGGTAAAGGTGAAGAAGGAGTGTGTGATGTAGAAGGGAAGGAAGATGGTAGAAGGGGATAGGTTAGCCAGGTGATAATGGAGGTGCGGTGAAGGCTATGGTAAGAGGAAATGTGGAAGGGATTGGTTGAGGAGAAGGGAATGGCATGGGTAATGATGAGGATACAAGAAGTGGTGTAGGTATAGGAGGTAAAAAGGATGTAGGTGATGGTGAAGGCGTAAGCTATGTAGGTAATTTGGGTGTAACAGAGGATCATGACAAGGAGGTGGGCTCTTTGTGTTTTTGGTTTACCTTGGGTAGGAGGTTGTTTGACCAAGGTTGATGGGTGGAGAACTAGGATAGATGGAAGTGGTGAAGGTGACAGAGGAATATTGGGTGAATTCCTTGTATGCGACCTAAGAGGTTGGGTCTTCCTCTTAGGTGGGGAATAGTCTTTGCAATGGCTTGTGAGGACATGGATAAATCTATTTTGATAGGAGGATGGACTAGGATTGATGTCGGCATGAATCCTAATGTGGTAATGGGTCTAGACGCGGAGGAAGATATAGGTGTAGGTAAGGTTTTAGGCATAGGTAAAAGTTTATTTGATGGTAAAGTTTTAGGTGTGGGTGAGGGTGATGAAGAAGGGGTAGCTATAACTAGCATGGGCATGGTGGGTTTGGTTGTCTGAAACACCTTTGGATAGATCATGGAAGTGTTAGTGGACAACATTTGCATTTGAGTTGAGACATGCAATCGAAGGCATCCCCAAAGCATGGAATTGTCAACATAATCCAAGTGGTCGGCCAAACATGAAAATGGCACCGATGTAGGGGAATGATGTTGATTTGGTAGTAATCCTGTAAAGAATGTCTGTGAGATAGGGAAATGGTTGGCTTCAAACTCTGTGGGTAAAAGAGATGAGAGAAGATCAACAGGATCCTTGAAAGCCAATGGAGAATTGTCACCAATAGGAAGGGATGCTACTAATGGACCCCCTGTGGGTAGGGGAGAAGGAAATTTGGATGAGGTAGGTTCTTCTTTTGGTGAAGAAGAAGGTAAACATGACTCTCCGTGGGTATAAGAGTAAGTATTGCGAGTTGTTCGTCGAGTAGAGAGGTGATTGTGGTAACTACATCGAGAAGATATGGTGGACTCCTCCATGGGTAAAGGATAAGATAAGGGAGACTCCTTTGTGGGTAGAGGAGAAAATGAAACAGGTCCCTCCATGGATGAAGGAGCTCGTGTAAGAATCTCCTCAATAGATGGAATGGGAGGAAATTAAGCAGAAGAAGCGGTATGATGTTGAAAATGACATGAACCTCACAAACGTTACTATCATTGGTCGAGGTTTCGCTAGTTTGGTTAGACGACATGGTGTGATTTGGGAATGAATTCTTGAAGATGTGAAGGTTCGATTAGCTAGTGTGTTAGGGTTATCCAAGATGATATCTCCATTATCTAACATTTCTTAGATGATGTTTTTGAAAGTTATACAATTACTATCGTTATGACCTCTAACACGATGATAGTTGCAGTAATAATTTTCTTTGTACCATGCAGGCACAAAATGAGAAGGGTAAAAACCAATATGTGGTTTGATGGGTGGAAGAGTGATTGCTTGATTTTAGAAGTTTTTCTAAAATTGAAGAGTAGGGTTCTCCTATGGGAGTATATTTTCGATGTTCCGCTTGAACTAAAAATCTTGAACAGGAGAAAGATTTGAAGAAGGTTTTTATTGGCTAGATGGATGAGATGGGATGAATTTCAAAACTACTACGTTGGTAGATCCTTTTTCTTTAGAATAATTATTTTTGATTTGGAAGAATAGGAGGTATCATTTGATTTAAATGCAATGTTCTTGTTACGTAATTATATCTTCTTCTCTTCAATGGCATGAATTTCAAGTTTTTAGGCCATGGTGAACGCCTCATCAAATGTGTGGAAGGTTTTAACTTGGAGAGTTGGTGAGATGTGTCTAGCATAAGCTCTAGTGAACAACTCTATTAAATCAATTTGAGGTAGTTGGAATGTGAGTTGTTTGATTAGGCTCCGCTAACGAGTGATAAAATCTGCGATAGATTCGTCTTCATATTGGCATGTCACGTACAAGTCGGTCATGGTGACATTCTTGAAAATGTTGATAGAAAAGTGCTCTAGAAAATCTGAGCTATCTAATTAAATGAAAATATGGAGTTCCTGGGTAGAGCACTATACCAATCTAAAGTCGGTCTGTCAAGGACATTGGGAATGTCTAAGAGAGCAAAGCATCATCGTGAGTGATGAGATAACACACATGTTTAAAAGACCACAAGTGTTGTTTCAGGTCTTATTTGTTGTTAAATTGGTTAAATTTATCCATTTCCCAATGGGCAGGGTATGGATGAATCGGAATGGATGGGTGAATGGGCTCATTGCAAATCTCGTCATATGTCAGAGAGTTACGTGAGCCAGAGACAAATGCTTCTAATGTTTGTATCTTATCCATCATCATTTTGATAAGATCATTGGTAGGTTTTGATGACGGGGCACCCCCTGTAGTATAATGGGATAGATAAGGTAGGTATGACGTTTGTGGCATCCCAGTATGTGGTGGTGTCGAGTACAAAAATTGTGATGAAGGAACATAGGCGGAATAGATGTAGAGGGTAAGTATCTGAATAAGTGTTAGATGAAATAGGGTTTTGTTGGTGATAGGTGTAGGTAGGTGGGGTAGACCTAAAGACTCTCGTAGCTATCAGAGGAAGAGACTATGGGATAGATTGGACAAGGTTTTGGAAGGGAGTATGGGTTACCGACACCAGTGGTGGCTGAGATGCAATAGGTATATGAGAAGTAGAGGACGTAGAAATACCTATAATAAGGGCGGTTGATGAAGGTACGGTGGACGTCATAGGGGTAATACATGTCAAAGGTGTGATAGATGTCGTAGGTGTAGTAGATATCAATGATGTAGGGTCAAGTGGGAAACCACAGGTGGTAAGGTGGAAGAGGCTAAGGCTACGCTAGTAGTAGTTGATGCAGAAGTGGGTGTGAGAGTAGGAGGAATAGGCATGCGTATGTCATGTACAAGCTCCCGATGAATCATGGGTATATGAATGACTAAGGTAATACTGCGAGTGGCGGGGTTTTGATCAAGGAGTCTCAAAATCCTCATCACTAGTGGGTATGGTAAGAGACTGATTGGGGTCCATAGGTGATGAGATGGAAGGGGGTGATGGGCTAGGTGGAAGAGGTTGGTAGCTAGTGTGAAACATGAGAGCATTGGCTTGTCTATAAGTCAAAACCATGTGAGTGACAATAGAATGGGTGATCTAAGCCTGCTGATGATGTAGAAACACATAAAGAATGGAGAAAAATGGGTCTAAAGGTGTGATTTTATTGTTGTTCCGATTCAAAAATTGGAACACAAAGACTTATGCCGATTAGACAAGCGATGTTGGTATAATATGGTAACCTTTGTCGTCTACCGACTAGACTAATGTCGGTTACTGTAGAGAAATGAAAGATTTGCAAATCTGGAAATAAATGATGAAGACAAAGTAGAACTGGACTCTGAAGGTAATATCAAGGACTCAGAGATATAGTAAAGTGATAGAGGAAGTCACAGAAAGAAAAGAAATATAGATTGAATGCTACTTTGGTAGAAATGACCAAAATAACATAAAACCGATGGCGGTCAGTGAACCGATGGTGGTGAGATGATGAAACTAATGGTGGTCGCTAGACCAACACCAATTATTGTGAAATCTGTGAAAAATGGAAAAAGTGAATTTTTGGTGATTTAGGTCAAATAAAAAGACCAACTCAGAGATTGAGTATGGCAATGATTAGTCCTAACACACTCAGAAACAATCGGAATACACCAACTATGATTGTGGAGTATGTAAGGAGAGAAAAAATGAAGAAAATGAACTCACACCTCAAAACACAAATCAAGCAAAAAGCTAGCAAACATGAAATCCTATGATGTAGATTTTATGTTGTGGCTTATGCCATTTAGGATTGACTTATGAATAGAATAGAGTTTTTGGTTACCGAAGGTGCCCTACGGAAACTAACAACTATGGTTGGTTTCAGGTAAGTTTTGGCGTGGTGTCCCCAATATATAATTTGCAGTACTCGAGGCCCTACTCTAATATGATGACTAGCCAAAAACTAGCTAGAGCCCACTATCAATCCTCTGATCATGTGATCATTGATAGCTTCTTCGAGAAATATGTTGTTTAAGAAATGTGTAGTTTGTTTTTAGTGGTTTGGTATAGAGAGAGTGTGAAAAATGTGAGCTATGGTTCAATTTTTCAACCATCAGCTAGTCATGACTTCCAGCGTATAGGTTGCCCATAATTTAAATGAGCTACAATGCAGCATACAGAAATGAGATGTAAATATTTTAAACCCAAATCCACAAATTATATTCAATGAGAACAAATTATGAAGGGGTAAAGAGTATGAATTTCACTAGATGAAATGCAAGAAATGAAAGAAGAGTTATTTTTAATCCCAAAAGACAAATGTCACTGAGACAATTAGAAGAAGAGAATGTTTCCAGAGAAGAAGCTTAATGTGAACTTGTTTGAATGAAATAGACACACAAGATTTTTCCCTAAAAATGAACCAATGGAACGAAACCCAACAAGTATCCCACCGGGCGTGCCAAAATTTTCACTGAATAATTTGCATAAAATAGATAAGGTAAGTGGTTAAGGAGGAATACCTATGAAGCGAAGGTGAAAGGTAGATGTGCGCGTTGTTGACGTTGTCCAAGATGATCATAGAGAACTCCTTTTTGTCTGGGAATGACTACTATAAATGCAAAGCAAGACCACAAAAGAATATTAAATAGCATATGACAGTGGACTACCTAGCGTATGCTAGATCCAGGAAGTGTGGTGCTTCCTAGAGAGGTTATCAATCCATTGTTTAATAACAATTTAATGTGAATAAGAAACTAAAATAAATAGGTCATATTGCAATGTAATGATTTAGGTTTCTCATACACACAATACACTAGATTTTATGCTAGATATCAAAATAACACTAAATCTAATTAGAACCGGGGTTTTTTCAGTCAAATAGGTGCACAAAGATTTAGTAAGGGTCTAGGGCTGATTGGTTGAGGTCCGAGGTTGGTTTTAGGTGAGTGGGAAGCTTGTTGGTTTGAGAATATAAAATGACATAGAGACCGATATCGGTCGGGTGACTGATGCTAGCATGGGGATAAAATCAACGGCAGTCAAGGAACCGGCGTCACTAGGGGCAATAGGTCATAAACTATTAAAAATAAGTTTTTAGGCTCTCTATGATTGCATAGAGAGTGAGGGTGGTGTGGTTTGGTTTGTGATGCAGACTAGAATTTAGGAATACAAGCCCAGGTACATTGGCACATCACTCAGCCTAGACTAAGTGCTCACCTGAAGCATGCAAAGGTACTAGGCCCCTCTTTAGGGTTGTTGTTATAGGATGTTAGCATGAAGAAGACTTTAATCATGTAGAGCTATAACTAATATATCTTCCATACAGTGCATATTCAGACATGAATCTAGAACATAATAGATCTAACATATAACCATAAAGGAATCAAGCATGCAATGCTGAATCATAACCATAAGAATACCTTTTTTAGTCCATAATCACCATTATATTAATTGCAGTAAATACATGAAGCTTCATTACAATAACAGTAGTATATGCTCATGTGTGTGACATTCTAGCAAGCATAATCTTGCTAAACCCGAGTTCTCACAGTATAACTATCTGCTAAACCCGAGTTCTCACATGTATAACTATCTCTCTCTCTCTCTCTCTCTCTCTCTCTCTCTCTCTCTCTCTCTCTCTAATCCACTCACCACTTATCTAATCCCAAAATAGGTCGCATGTTATTATTAGCCATGCGTTGTTACAAAATAGGCTTACATGCAAGAGTGCTAACAATAGATCTCTCCTTGTCAACTATCAGTTCACCATTCTATCTTTATCCTACATCCATGCAAAGCACTTCGTAGCTGATCATCCAAAAATAGCCAATGTGTGACGCCAAGTCTCCAATCGGTTTGAGTGCTCCACATGCTACCTCAAAAATAGATCCTCATCATGAAAATGGCTAAGTCCCGAATTTGTCTCTGTTCTGCACACGATCCTCACCGATGCTTTCGCACCTTTGAATGCACTCGGCTCTCTCGCGTAAACTCTCTATCTTTTCTCCACTAAGTTCCCAGTCCGTGATCAACATTACCCCACACTAGTTGCATTTCCACCCCAAAAATGGTTGTCTCCAAAAATGAATCAAAGAATATGAATGGAAGAATAGAAAGAATTTGGATGAATGAAAGAATGCCTTCAACTCATTATTTCTTCTTTTACAACCGGAATAATCAATTATGGATATTCCTCTTTTATCTCCACCTCTAAGGTTTTCCATTCATTGAGCGCGGCCTCTACTTTCTCTAGAATATCTACTACAATTGACTCTAATTCATCCCTTGCAATCTCTCCTTTTTCATTATGTAATACCAACACAATGCTAGACATGCCAGTCATTCTCCCTTCCAATAAGTCCATCTTTTGAGCAATGAGTTTGCCAAGCTCATCTAGCCTTTCCCTATGAGGTTCCTAAGCGGTTGTAAGGGCCTCACGCTTTTGCTTAACAAGTGTTAATCATTCTGCGCAGCCCAATGTCTCATCCTTCATGGCCTTCAGGACCTCATTGTCTTCTAAAATGGTCCTGGTCCTTATAATAGCCTCTGGCATTGTACAAATATTCAAAGTGCTTGATCTGCCTTCTTGAGTTCTTCCTGCAAGCTTTGAAGCAATCCTTCATATGATGTTATCTTCCGCATCACTGAAGCCTTTTCATGCTCTGCTTCTTATGTTGGATCCTTTGGCTCAGGCATGTGCAGAGGTTCATCTTCAAGTACTAAGTCCACCAATGTACTGACATAATGTATTGCCAGAAGGAAACATCTTGGGTACCTTTGGCTCTAAGTGTGGCCTAGCCTTCATGACATTATCACCAATCTCCTCTACCATGTTGATAAACACAACGTTCTTCTTCTATGCCAAGTATTTTTCCTATTTTAGGTGCATTATCTCCTCATCCTTAGTCTTGATCTCCTCCCTTAGTGCCCTAAATTGTGGCAACTTTGTCCATATTTTGACATGCAACCTCTGTCGAGACCTTCACCAAAGAATTTCGACTGTTCATCGACATAACAAAGGTAGGCTTTGTTGTTATGTGTCTTACCTGAGGTATCTTTTTCAACCTCCTTGACATGCATGACTCCTCACATACATCAAATTCTGGTTCATCCATGTGCGTGTACATCGAGAATGATAATTACTTCCTTATGCGCACTATCGTCATATCTTCATCCATTAACTCCCAGTCGTATAACTCCTTTTATGTCAATGTGCTCTAGAAATGGGCGCGAGACAATTTTACTTGTGTCCTCGGTGTAGCCCATGGCTAGTGGAATATACTCCCCAATTTTTCTTCTTGACCTAGGCTACTTAGGAACTTGGGCTTCCAGATTTGGGACTTGTGTTGCTATTTCCTAAGCAATCTCTGTTGTTGTCTCTTCTACCCCTTTTTCTTCCTCTTCTCCATCCTTCATTTCTTCATCTTTTTGTTCCTCTACGTTCTCTGGAGGTGTAGGAGAATTGGGCACACTTTCCTCCGACTCTTCCGCTTCCTCATTCAACTTTAATTTCCTTCTCCTTTTCTTAGTTATCTCCTTCTGTGGAGAGATTTGAGGTGATCTACGCATTGTTTGCAGAGTAGCACCTTGGGTCCTTGTCCTCCTGAATACTCTCTTGAATCAGCGCTCTCCTTGGTCCACATCCAATTCCTCTTCATCTTCCTCTTGTGGCTGAGGTGGAGTAGTTCTTGCGCTCAGCTTCATCCTTATTTGGAGGTTGTCTTCTACCTCTGTGTTCCAAACCACCACTATCCTCATGCTCCTCCTCTTCATCATCGACTTGAATTGTTTCTATGGGCTTGGGTGTTGGAACATTTTCCATTGTATGCTTACCCTTTAGCAGCCCGAGAGCATGAACTCATTCTCCACATACTTAGCATTCTCCAGCTTGGGTTTGAGTTATAGGTACATAAGCACTACTCCTATGTCCCCAACTACCAAGCTCACAGGTTTCATGCTTATAATATCTGAAATAAGTCTTTCAATGTATGCATTATGCCCTGAGATATACGTACTTCTTCCTCAGAGTGTGGTAGTCGCAATCTACCTTGTCTGCATTGAAGGTTAAGTGGTGCGTATATCGAGAATCGATGAACTGATGCCTGGAAATACCTCATGGTGAAGGCATACGGTAGTTTACACCATGGGCTCCAAGCCCCATCCTTCATCGCAAATCACGCAATGTAAAAATGTTGGTATACGGAAAACTAAACTGCCTTACCCACCACTAATGGTAAATCCTTTGGTATGCGCCACTCTTCTTCGAATGCCATGCGGAGTCTATTGTACCACATCTCTACCCTCTACTTAAAGGGTCCACTCATTGATCCATCACACAAGTACTTTCCAAACCTTTCCGCATGTGACTTGTGTTCGTGGGGTACTCCCAAATCTTCTCCTTTGGCTCATCAGGAACCCCAATCTCCATGAATACTAAGGACAATAACACCACGCCAAAATTTATTCTGTCACCTTTATGTGCTTCTTCGATGATTGTCTTTGTTATGTGATATGCAATGTTGTAGACCACTCCTTGAGACATCTTCTTCGTGACATGCAACCACATTGTGTTTACCTACGACCACCTTCCTTGGTCATTCAGCTTTGTCACAAGATGTACAGATGACCTGCACTACTGGGTACTTCTTCAACTTGATAATGTCCATGCCACACAGACCCTTGGTATACCCTAGCTCCTTCCTCATCTCTAGAATTGTGGCTTTATCTGTTAAATCATTATCCAGATCCAACCCAGAGGCCCTTAGTCCTATCACCGTTGAAATCAAGGCAGTTGTGATTCTTACCCTCCATCCGGTGAAGTAGAAAAAGTCCTCATGGACTCTACTCATCAGCCACCGATATAATGGTTCATACTTTCCAAAATATGGTAGCTCATACAACTAGTAGACTCCATTCTACTTCAGCAATTTCTCACCAGCATCATCATCGTATATTGGCATATCCTCTGCCGTACGCTTGTTTATTTTCATGCTCAAGCAACGCATCGAGCTCCTTCTTATTATCTGATGTTTGATGGTTGTAGTTGTTGATTTTACATTGGTGGATATGGGAATCCCATTCTTGTCCCACAATCATGCCCTCCGGATACTGCATTTCTAAAAAATTACTCTCGGGAGCAATCTCTTCTTCCACTTCAACCTTCTTCTTCCCTTTATCTCCTGCTGCGGGTGCTTTCTTTGGTGCCATTTGAAAAATATCTCTTTTCTTCCCTCTGTAGTCGAGCAAATGAAACCCTAGCTTAAATCTTTGTGCCCTAGTGGAAATCGTGTGCCCTAGCTTGTTTGTAATGCATCTACTTCACTCAAACCCTTCTCCTATGGGAACGTAAGCTTCTCTAGCACACAACCCTTCTCTCCATGTTTAGTTTCACACTCTATACACCTCAATACGATTTCTCATCTCGTTCGCACTTAACCCTTTTCAAATTCTCTCAATTGCAACGGTAAAAATGAACTCGCATCCTGTCCTTATATAGAATTTCAAAAATTTAGTGCATTTATTGCTCCTCCACCTACCAACAATCCTCTCATTAATTGACCATTTTCATTATTTCCACATGGTACATCTTTGCACCCAAGCTATAACCTTCTAGCACGCCCTTCTACCTTTTGGTGCAGACTTCTCTTTAGTGCGCTTCCATGCATCTGAGTACCTCATCATTGCGCCCTCCACTAGCAATCTTCCTAGCCCCTACTTACCTCACATTATACTTGTTTCTTCACGCCTCTCTATCTATGGTCCTTGTGTCCAGAAGAAATCTCTCTTCTCTTTTTTTCCATTTTCCAACCTTGAATAGCACCCGTAGATAGTTCCTTTCATGTGGACTTATTTCCATCAGTATTGTAGCTGAATATCAACAACCTACCCTACACTAAGGGTATGTGTAGTCCTTTGCACATCAAAGTTCTTCAAATAGTAATTAGATTATTGCGCGTAAACGCACTTATTACATAAACACACCAACTAAATTGATAAATCATAGCAACAAAGAAGAAAACACATTAAGGGAATGCAGAATTGAAAACCTAATCTAAATGGAAACATTGCCTTATTACAAACACCAAGAAGACTTATTTATAGTAGGGCTTCATCCTACTCCCATTGAAGTAACCGAGTAACCGTATTCCATCAAGGGCCTCTAACTGACAAGCACCTGATTCAAGTATGTGAGTGATAACATACGGCCCCAACCAATGTACTTTGAGTTTTCCTAGATGGCGTAAAAACTTAGAATCATAAAGGAGCACCATCTGTCCTATCTCAAACTTTTTATCCCTAATGTGCCTATCATGTCATGTTTTCTTCTGGACTTCTCTTGTTTTTGACTCCATCATGTTATGGCTCATCGTTCATCCAATTTGATTAACTTTTCAATGTGTTCTTCTAATGCTTTCTCATCTGCAAGACCTCCAGTGCATGCAATACACAAAGAAGGTAACATAAATTCCATAGGAAGAACGAATTCCATGCCAAATACTAATTGAAATGGTGTGGCTTTGTTCAACCTTTTATATGTTGTCTGATATGCACAAAGTACTACATATACCTAATCATCCCAACCCTTTCTTCCAACATCATAGATTTTTGTCAATGTCTGGCTCAAAATTTTATTGAAAGCCTTAGCAGTCCCATTCACCGAGGATGATAGGGTGTAGTCTTATTGTGTGCAATCATGAATTCATCAATAGAGTTCGATTGTCTCATTACTAAAATGTGTGCCCCTATCATTGGTCAAACTTAAAGTACACCCATACCTTGTAATAATATTTTCCCAAAGAAACACGGGTGTTGTGGCCATTGTGCAATCCTTTATTGCCTCTTCCCACCTTGTCAGATAATATGTGCAAGTTATGATGTAGCACGATCCAGTTCTATGCACACAAGTGGCAAAATAGAACCCATAAACTCTATAGCCCATTTCTCAAATGGTTCGCACTAGTAATGGGTCTTAGAGGCATTTCATCTCATTGACCTAGTTTCCCAAGACGTTGACAATGATCACAAGCCTTAAAAATTCCTTACAATCTTTATACAGGGTCTCCCACCATAATCCAATGAGTAGAATCTTGCGTGCAGTGGCATCACTAGCATAGTGGCCACCTGTAATTCCACCATGAGCTTCTTCCATAATATTTGTGCACTCATGTTCCAATACACAATGGTGTAATACTTCATCTCGGCCTAATTTGTATAGGTCGTCGTTGATTAACAAATAGGGGCTACGCGTATAGCAAGTTGTTTCTTCTCCAAGGATTTCATTCCTTCTAGGGCTATTTCGGTTCGTAGAAAGACAACAATGTCTTCTAGTTCAGATGACACTTGTTGTAACCTGTATAATTGTGCATCTGGCATGGTATCTTCAATTGCTTGTGCTTCTTCTCTTGACTATATTCTGGAGAGATGGTCTGGTCCAGAATTACTTTTCCCTGGTTTTACTACAATTATGAAATCAAATTTCTAAAATAAGAGCACCCATCGACATATGTGCCCTTGTAGAACAGGTTTATTTACCAAATACTTCAATGTCATGTCATCTTTATAAAAGACAAATGGTGTAGCTAGTAAGTAATAGCAGAATTTATGTAGCACATAGATCATTAACAAAGCTTTGCGCTCTATAGTTGTGTAATTTTGTTCTACAGAGTCAGATTTCTACTCACAAAATAGATAGGATGATCTACAATATAGTCTCAAGTTGAGCCAACACCGCGCCAATGGTCGTGCCAGCGGTGTTAACATGTACATGAAAGGGTTGGTCCCGCGAAGGAAAACATAGAATAGGCACGGTAGTAAGTTTTTCCTTTAACGTCTCAAATGCACGTTGCTGCGGTTCTCCCCAGTAGAACATACCTTTCCCTTTCAGTAACTCTTCCAATGGTGTGGCAATTTTGGCATATCCTTTGATAAACTTCTTGTAATATCTTGTATGACCCAAAAATATGCGCACCTCACTCTGACTGGTAGGATCCCTTAGGCCTATAATGACTACAACTTTGGCTGGATCAACCAACAAACCCTCCTTACAGATTATGTGTCCTAATAGTATCCCAAATGGTGTAGAAAATATGCACTTCTTGATGTTCAATGAGATACTCAACTATCTACATCTTTCAAACATTAAGCGCAGATTGTCACAATGATCCTTAACCAATCCATACACCATCCAATCATCTAAATAGACCTGTAAGAAGTTGTGAATAAATTCCTTGAATGCTTGAACAACTATGCATGAAAATACAGCAAGACGCATTTTTCAAACCAAAAGGCATTATAGTATAGGCGAAGCTACCCCATTCCATAGTAAACGTAGTCTTTTCCTAATCCTCTTGGGTAATCCAAACCTGATGATACCAGAAAACCCATCTATAAACGAATAGATTTTTGCCCTGCAACGCCTTCTAGTATTTCCTTAGTGAATGGTGTGGGAAAGGGATCTAGTCACACATGCAACATTCAGCTCCCTATAGTAAATCATGATACATCCATCCTTCTTGATACTGATTACCATTGGACTAACCCATTTTGACTCATCAAGGGGCTTGATAATTCCAAACTTCAACATTTTGTCAATCTCTTCTTTGACCTTCTTGCACAAGTTGGGGTTCATCCTATAGGGTCTCTTTCTAATATGGCGCACACCCTCTTTAAGTTTTATCTTCATCTCCCCTAACAATTCATGCATGCCTTTAAGTTCATGGTACCCCTAGGGAATAGGTCTGGTAATCCCTTAGTAACTCTATGATTTTTTCCACTTCAAAGTCTGACCAATAATCTCTAATTACACTTCCTTAGGCTCAACCTCTGATCCAATATTCACCTTCTTTGTCTTTATAGGTTCATGATATGCATGTGTGGTCTTATCTGCACTATCCAACACCTCCCGTCTACCCATTGAATGATTTACATCAGATTTTCTACTTCTTCATCATCCACTAAGTAGACCATTTTTCCTTTTAGTTTCTCAAGGCAAGTGCATTGAAGTAATATTGCATCACCTCTGTTTCATCAACAAGACACGCTCATGAGTCTCCTTCATCTAATAACTCTTGAAGGAGTTCTTCAACCTTGGCACTATCTCCCATAGTTAAGCACTTTATGACTTTTAATGCTTCTTCCACCGGAGGCTTTGTAGAGAAGAAGTCAAACGTCTGGGTCATCCCGAAATTAAATCTTGCCAATTTCCAATCTCTCTATGGAGTTCTGCATATACATACCAAGCACACACGCATCCTTGTAAAGTGGAATAAAACTTGTGCACCCATAGCGAAGGTGGTAAAGATTCTTGCCCTTCTATCCAAAGTCTCTCACACTTCTGAACGTGGTGTTGAATAGGTTGATTACCATAATAAGTACAGATTTGAGTAGGTGCATTGCTCTTGAAGAACCTAGTAGCAAGAGCAATCCTAATTTCACCCCATCCTACAAGATTATCCTTGTGGGCCATCCACCAGCGTGTTGTTGTCCCACGTAGTGTATATGCTAGCATGTTTCTTCTTTCCAGCAGGTCTTTCCACTATTCCTCCATGGTGCGCATGAATACCTTAGGATCTCTTTCTCCGATTCTCCTGACATAACGTAGTTTTCGCCTCTAGGAAATATGCTCTTTACTTTGCGCCCTACCAACTCATAAGTGCTATGAGCCCAATTATCACAAGCAACACTTGTAGTATCGCTAATAGACTGTGCATCCTCCCACTGAATTATTCCTTCTTTGGTTGGCTCAAGAATCTCTAGATCTCGGATGGCACGTACATAAATCCTATTCAGATCTTCTTCACTTAAGGGCTCAACATAGGGCGTAGATTTTCCATCTATTAACGGGATAATAACTCTCTCCTCCTTATTTTCGAAACTGATATAGCCCTTGTTGAACCAAAGATCAGCATTATTTTCATAGCACCAAGGATGCCCTAATAGATTTGGGAAGCTATCTAACTCTGCCAGTGCTAAAACCTCAAAGTCTCCAGTGAACTTGGCCCCTTGTATAGTAATGGATGCATCCTTCAAAACCCCGATGGGAGTGGCCTTAGTTCGATTAGCCATGAACAATATATTAGAGGATGGATCTGCAATGGGGGTCTTCCCATTTGTACCCATGCATCTAAGGTAATAACATTGACTTCCGTACCTGTATCAATCAGTATATTACTCAATATCCAACAATCCACAATAGCATTCAGAGTGATTTCCTTGTCATAATCTAGGCTATGAGGGGGAAGATTCGCATGTAGGATTTACCGTCCAGTCTCAATACTTGCACACGGAGTGTTTCCCTTTAACCAATCCCCTAACAATGGAATGATATTTTCCTGGCACAACATTTTACACACTTCCCTTAAGTCATCTATATCAGTTTGGACCATCTCTGATACTTTCTTTTGCTCCATCTTCTATGATTGCTCTTTTAAGTATTATATCTCACCCTAAAGATTCCTAAGAACTTCCATGGTTTCCTGATAGACCTCCTTTTGATGGGAAGGATATGGGTACCATGCATGTAGAACCTCCTCCTTAGTGATGGTAGGCTTCTACTGCAATGCTTCTCTCGCGCGCATGCCGCCTCAGTGTGGGTCGTGATCTTCACTTGCAATGCCTCGGACTCTACCTCCAACTTAGGCATCCACTAATTTTCAATAGCGCATTGTATCCTAACCATCCCTGCACCTTTGTTTTCTTATTTATGTTGTTTACTAAGATGCTCATATAAGTTTGAGCACTCCTCATAGCTATGGTTCTTTAAATAAAAATAATATGTAATATTCGAGGACATTCATGCCTATAGTGGTCAGGAGATCCGCATGTATAACATGTTCCACGAGGAAACTCACTTCTTCCACTACCACAACCTCATCCTCCAAATCCATTGCGGTATCCTCAACCTCTACCACGACCACCTTCAAAACGCCCTTCATTCCACTCATAGTGCGCTTTGATTGTAATCCTAGTCCTGATGCGTGTTCTTTCCCTTAGAGTTATCTGAAACTCATGTCGGTCATACACCAATATCTATAGCATCATGGATCGATTAATCAGTCGGCAGTCTTCCATGTCATGAGTCATGGACCTGAAGATTTTCAGTAGCTTGAAACATTCTTCCTTATCGCATGTTGTAATAATGGACAGTGGCTAGCATCATGGTTCAAATGGCATATCTCACAATCCAGCAGCAATGAGCGTATTGATCTGCAAGGATGACTATCCTTTGTGTGACCTTATACTTCACAATTTGTACACCAAATCCCTGTGCACGTCTCATGTGTTAAATTTGTTGATAGTTTCTCCAACTATTTTTCCATTTGTGATCGTAGCCTAAAAATGGGCTCACCCCAGTATCTATACTTCTAATCACCTCATCACGTAAGGTTGCTTCAAGTGGTTCACATAGATTAGTGTATGTCTTATGTGACAATGCCCTTCTGAAAGGGGTAATTAGGCCCCCAATGAACCATTGTGCATTCTAGCTAGCGTGTCTATCATAATAAAGCTTTGATAACATGAGTGTTTTAAAATGGGCATCATACTCTCTAACACTCTCAGTAGTGCCTTGCTTAATATCCTTGAGTGCACTAATACTCTTCTACTCAAACTCAGGGATGTGAAACTCCTTAAGGAATGCCTCTTTTAGAGTTGTATAATTTATGCAAGTCGATCGGGGTCAAAAAAATTTACAGTGTGTGTGCGCCCTTGTAATGTAGTAGCAAATTGGATTACTCTACGCTCAGAAGTCATGATTCCTTTTGCGTGCCATAGTATTTCACACATGTACACATGTTCAATAGCATTTTATATGCCCATATACTCTAAAATATGAAGGGACATCTCCATGTAAATATTCTGGGGTTGGTGCGGACCTTGCCCACCTAATCCAGAACCTCTTGTGTTTCCCCGCCTCCAGGAACCACTAGATCCACCAGAGCCGCGAGCTACCTATGCCTCATGATCCTAAACCTATGGTTGGGGTTGGGCCAGAAGATGTACTTCCTTGTGTCCCAACAATAGAACTCAACTGCACCCCGACAGTCTGCGAAGCGTTACCACTCCCAAAAGTTAGTCCAAAAATCGACGCACTTGTATTCTGAATTGATGATACACCTGAAAAAGTACTCCCATATAACAATGAAGTTGTTTGCACTGCCATTACTATGCCTTTCATAAGACTCGCTCCTACTCTTCCACTACTTGAATTAGCTTGTTGACTACTTGTTGTACTAGATGTTGGAAAACCAAGCGTAAGGGAAAGGTTTTCCAGGTGGATTTAGATGCGCGCCGTGGCCCAAGTCATCTCTGTTGGCACACTTCTACATGAGGCCGAGGAGGGTTCCCTATCATGTTTTCCCAAATGGGGAGTTCCTGAGGCTTGGGTTCCATGTCTTCTGCATGAACTTCAACTCCTTCCCGAACTATCTTTCTCCACAACGCCATTTGTTCTATAACCTCCCGTTGTTTCTCGATCTCCCTCTCTCGCACCTCATTATACTTAAGCCGCCTTTCCTCTCTACGCCTTTCTGCGACTAGGTCTGCCATCTTTCACCAAACTTGCTCTTGCCCCTGCACAGTGGTGGGGTTTAGTCAGCCATCGGTTTACTTTCCAAATTCAAAGTTACCATTAGGATCTTGATTACCAATGGAATTCCTTGCAGGTAAGTTCCCCTTAAATATCATAAAAATTGGAATTTAGCTACCTCTGGGCACGAATAAGTGGAAATTGAGTACTCCAAGATATAACTGTTCAAAAAACCATGAAACCACGTATCCATAGCTTGAGTCCAAATCAGATCAAGCATCATAAAGGGCCTAAAATTATTCCTTTGTCCAATAAGTGTGCGATACCTCCAATTTTGCTTAGATGCATATGCAATCAACCACTCGTACAATTCTACTAAGAAGATAGTGAAGAAGCTCTCATATAAACTATTATACTAGGTTATGTTCCACCCACATGTGTGCGTTAGACTCAGATCCATTGTTGAACCACCATGCGTATTCTTCTTCCAGATAATGTATCAACTCCTCAACACTTGCTAAGGTCAACCAGTATGTCTTCATCATGAACCATCCTAAAAATAACTAAAAAAAAGGTCCGTGATAGAACCAATGATGCAGTCTAGAATTTAGCAATACAAGCCCAAGCACGTTGGCACATCACTCAACCTAGACTAAGCACTCACCCGAAGTGCGCAAAGGTACCAGGCCCCTCTTTAGGGTTGTTATTACAGGATGTTAGCATGAAGAAGACTTTAATCATGTATAGATATAACTAATATATCTTCCATACAGTGCATATTCAGACCTGAATCTAGAACATAACAGATCTAACAAATAACCATAAAGGAATCAAGCATGCAATACTGAATTATAACCATAAGAACACCTTGTTTCAGTCCATAATCACCATTATATTAATTACAGTAAATACACAAAAGCTTCATTACAATAACAGTAGTATATGCTCATGCGTGTGACAGATCTAGCAGCATAATCTCACTAAACCCTAGTTCTCACATGTATAACTATGCTCTCTCTCTCTACATATATCTATATATTTATAAGGGTGGGGACTTTCCTTCACCGCTTATCTAATCCCAAAATAGGTCACATGCTATTATTAGCCACGCACCATTACAAAAATAGGCTTACATGCAAGAGTGCTAACAATAGATCTCTCCTTGTCAACTATCAATTTGCCATTCTATCTTTAGCTTGCATCCATGCAAAGTGCTTCGTAGCTGATCATCCAAAAATAGCCAATGTATGACGCGTAAGTCTCCAATCGGTTTGAGTACTCCACACATTACCTCCAAAAATAGATCCTCGTCATGAAAATGGCTAAGTGCCGAATCTATCTCTATTATGTGTGTGATCCTTGTCAATGCTTTCACACCTTTGAATGCGCTCTGCTCTCCCGTGTGAACTCTCTATATTTTCTCCACTAAGTGTCGAGTCAGTGATCAGCGATTCGTAATATGGTGAGAAGACTCGGGAATACTAAGAAGGAGGATTATAAGGGTGAAAAGGTTTGGGGTGATTGAATAGTGGGTTGGTGGGAAGAAGGTGATGTACGGGTAATAGAAGAAATAAAATATTGAAAGAAGCAAGAGATCTATAATGAGATAAGCACAAATGATTAAAATCATAGTACTTGGTATTTTGTAGATCCTATGAGCTGAGATGGTTGATGGTTATTTGGAGAAGCTATTCTTGAGTTCAGTGTTGCATCAGTACAACTTGTGTGCTCCTGTGAGTATTCCAACGCTCTAGAAGCGAACCGGTTGTTTATCTTACACTATGGTTGTGTATGTTCACTTTGTCTAGATGCAAGAGGGCTTGAAGATTCGAGTTTGAATGCAATAAGGCTCCAATAAATGAATGACCAACCCATGTAAAGAGTTGTAAAATTGTATATAAAGGAACCGATGGCAATTTAGGTGACCAACGTCGGCCGAGGATAAATTGGCGTCGGTTAGGGTGAAATAGTCCTATTTACCAAAAATAGGTAGATCTTCCCAGATTTGGCATGTTTTCCTTATTGGGTCCACTTAGGGAAGTAGAGTTCACATGAGAGAAGGCAGGAAGATCTTATAAGAAGTCTAGTTAGTTTTAGGAAGAAGTCTTCATTAGCAAGGTCAAGTAGTGACTCAGCACTAGGAGTGATGACTCAGTGCTGAGAGTGATGACTTGGTCATTGTGAGTTAAATGCCCTTGGAATGGGTCCAAGGTGAGGTGTCATGATGAGGTGGAGGTGTGAGGATTAAATTAACTTAATTAAATTAATTAATAATGTGAGGATGAATATTAATATGGGGTAAAGGGGTCATGGTTAGTTAAATGTGTTACGTTAATTAATTAAAGGGGACCAAGGGAGTGTGACCCAAATTTGGTGTCTACATAAATCACATTACATTTGTTGTACATTATCATCATTCACCATACACATTTTGTCTACCACTACCAACATTATAATACAAATCTACATTAATCAAACATGAACAATACACAACAAGTTACATATAATAGGAAAATAACCATAGAATCATACACCATCAATCACATCGGGACATCAAAACATTACAACATAGGTTTATAAAAAAAAAGTGTCTATACATATATAGCAAGTACAATCACTAGAACAAAACATGTGTCCCATTATTGGGGGCAACTCCCCTATATCATATGCAATAGTACAACTCAAACCTCATCATCACTATCACTCTCAGGCACTACAAGAGCTCTATAACTAGATGCCTCTCCACCACGCGACACCATTGTTCGCGGCCTCGATATCTCTCGACCTAACTCTGCCAGCCTACTCGGAACATTGGAATTGCATATCTACATATCGTGCAAACACATCTTGTGTCAAGGACCACCACTTGCTGCCTCTTGGCTCACCGAGTCTCCTCGTGTGCCTCATCCCTCTCACCTAGCAATACAATACATTTCACTTTGTTGTTATGGCCACCGACTCAAATAAATGGGCATGCTCACACGCGATATCATCCATGTGCTTAAGTATACCTCCTTCAAGCACATTGGTCGACACATTTTGTGTCGATGTGTGAATGGATGTGTCTATGATTAATGACCAATACGCATCACCTACAAATACAAATTACAACGTATTAGATAACTATACAACACAATATACGAAAACCATGAAATACATAAGATAAATATACAAATATTTACATTTGAGCTACAATCGCTGCTATGGGATTGGGGTGTGTGCTTCCCCCTCTCCTCCTCCTCTAAGGGATAACTCCATTAAACCTGTAAATAATGAACACAACAATACCCATCGATGAGTTGCCCACCACGCATAGTACTCCTTGGTGCAACCTATATCATTTCCATCAATAAGATCTATCATCGGATCTACCTCATCTAACCCAATGGTACAATTTACTCTGTTGTGGGCCCTTTCCTAGCTCTAGCCCTCCTAGGTGCTCTGATAGCTCACAACCATATATATGGCTCTAGGGGCACATCCTAAGCCATACCAAACTAACGTGACACTCTCTCTACCTGAAAAATCTCCGCCACACCTAGAAAGTGGTCCTCTAGCCACACAATCCTTTGAATACACCACAACTTTGTAGCATCCTCGGCCATCCCCCATAGTCATGGTATGGTCTCCATATGATTGCCTCGGGCCCCATTCTATCTATCAGTACCCTATAGGTATTTGTGTCCATCTTTCTACCATGAATATCAACCCACTATCGTGCATATATATTTGGCCTAGCCCACTCTCCTTGTGGACCTCCAACTGGTCTCAATATGGCTATATGCTTATATGCCCATACATGCAATGGCATGGTAGCTCATATCCCTCCACCATGTTCCTCATGCGTAAATCGATATAGGTCTCTGTAGATGTGGGTCAACACACATTGTGCCCATGCGTATCTAGTACCCTCCTCTATCTGTTGGCATATGTCATGCATATTATATAAGATGCCTATACCTACTTCTTCCATAGCTATGCATGACATAATCATAACTGCTATGAACTTCTGCTAGTGCGGAACCCCAAACCGTAATATAGCATCCAAACTAATATGGGCCTCGATAGGTACTCGAATCCCCACAAAATACCATCTCATGGATTACATCTGTTGCTCCATATTCTCTATTGGCATAATCCCCACTATCTCCCCAACCACAGGCAATTGCAGTATGTGATATACATCCTCCAAAGTAATAATCATCTCTCTGTAGGAAACCAAAATGTGCACATATCAGCACACCATTTCTCACATAGTGCGATCAACATGGACATATTTTAGGGTACATCCCCATCTATGTGATGTACCATAGGCCGGCATGATCCATCACATCCCAATCATCATCTAACACACCCAATCCAAGCAACGTACTCATATACCGCCCACCACAAAACACCCTCGAGTGGATATCTCTCTACACACCACAAAACGACAACAAATGTGGTATTAGAACACATTACAATACCAAATACACTCATTTATCATATTAGGAACATGTTTGGCACCATTATACACCAAATACATACATTTTGGACCAAGGCACTCGAGATACGGGACTAGGGCACCAGAGAAGCGGGACACTAGCGCCCATGCAGGTGCTCTGCCCCAAGGGTTTCTAGTGCCCTCACCAATGTTGTCCAGGTCTCAAATGCAGAGAAAATAAAAAATCTCAAACTTTCAAAAATTCAACCAAAATGACTACGACACCATGTATTATGTAGAAATCGAGGTACTTACCAACTCCACGGTCATACGTAACGCCACGACGGTCACCACCCTCTCAAATTGACAAAGACGTCTTTACTCTTATTTGCGAGAATTTTCACTTACTTCATTAACACTCTCACAATCGTGTAAACACCAAATGAAGTAACTAAAATCTTTTTCACTTTACTATTTATAATCACCTACTTTACTATAGTGGTTATTTCGCACTTATTTCCACAATTAATTCACGATTAACTGCTTTTTTCATATCTTGAATGTTTCTACTCCGATTTACACCCCATTTGCGGAAATATTTTTATAATTATTCCTACCGATATCTTGAACACCTTACGTGTGTTTATCACTCGACGGTGTTATCTTTCATTCAATTTTTACACATTTTTGAAAATTTTTACCACTTTCTATCTATTTCGCTTACTTTTGGCTTAGTGTTCGTTCTTTTCATCACTTCCCTTTCTCCCGAAAGGGGGCATATCATTAGGGTCATCTTATAATTCCCCTTATCACCGCATTTTTAAAACACTACTAATGCGACATTTGCAAACATTTTACTAATTCACCATGCGATATTTCACCATTAATTATCCCCCTAATGACCTAACTGGGGAAACAAACATATAATTTTTCTATACGACATTTCATCACTTCCCCCTAATGACCTAACTTGGGGAAATAGGCAACAAATGATTACAAATATTTTCATGCAATTATTCACCAATTTCTATCGACTTTCCCCTAATGACCTAACCTAGGGAAATTTGGGTAAAAACCCTCCATGAGTAACCAATCAAACAATTGACCAATCAATCAATTAACATGTTCAAAACAAATCGAGATCACTCAATCATTATAAGTTCAACACAATTAGCATACCTAATGACCTAAATTGGGAGTTACGAGCTACCTCCCAGATGACCTAACTTGGAATATTACATTCATCACTTTTCCCAAATGACCTAACTTAGGAAGTTATCCTACATTTTGTGCTTTCTTCCAGATGACCTAACTTGGAAGCCGCCATACATTTCATGTTTGCTTCCAGATGAACTAACTTGGAAGCCATCACATTTCAGCGACACCCGTAGAGTGGGGGCAAGAGTGCCTTCCCCATATCACTCCTATATGGGTCAACTATTTGATTGAAACAATTTGGATCCAAAAACTACAAGATCTGATTTGAGTTTGTCTACAGTAGCTAGATCTTGAGGATGTAGTTAGAGATTGGAGAATAACACACTTTTCTCCCTATACTCTTCCTCTAGCAGCAGAACACCCAAATCCTCTGATTTTTCATTCGTATACAAATGTTCAGGTTAGGAACTGATCACTCCCTACCCCATATCATTATCATCATACACATTCAAAAATCATCATACATCCTAATCATCACTTTCATTTAGTGCACTTCATCTCGACATTTACACTTTTTTGTTATGTTACATGGATCAACATCATTGATCCATGGCTCGACACGCTACATGATTATTTCGGCATGATTCTACTACACATATGCGTTTTTACTACAACATGGGCTTCTCCAAATTTTCTCAGGTACACATCTCTATCTACTTTATGTTACCGAGCATTCTGCTCACCAACATAAAGTGGGGGCAAATGTAGTCACAAAATCACGCACTTACTATTATATTTATACCGCCAAGTATGTTATTTTATATATGGATCTCACGTAATAAAAGTATTCACTAATGACCTATCCCTTACTCATGTTGTCGATTAGTCGGTCATTATTGTCATTTGTCTAGTACAGTCATCAGTTTTCCATATAGTTTTGGTCATCTCTTAGGGAGTCTTAGGTGTCGTAATTTGCTTGATTTTCATCTACATTCCTCAACCGGGGTACCTAGGGTAGTGTTGGGCGCGCCATGGGTGCCCAGGTCGTGATTTTAGGTGCCCAGACTCCGTATCACTTGGGTCTAATTTATCTATTCGAGGATCGAGTTATTTTCATTTTTCATCTCATTCCCCTAGGTATTGTTAACCTTTAAATTTACCTTAAGAAGGTGTTGTTAAAAAAATTTCAAAATTCCTTAAACCTTCTTGAATTCTTCTTGCCTGAACGTGCTTTTAAAATTTCGAAGTTTTCCAAAACTCCGAAGTCCAAATTTTCAGATTTTGGATTTCAAGGATTTTTCACTTTTCAGAGTTTTGTTGATTGCGAAATAAAATTTTGATTTGGAGTTTCGAACTCGAAAGTCTAAAAGCCCAAAATTTCAAACTTTCAGACTTTCGTGTTTCAAAATCCTCTTTAGCATTTTTTATTTTCGTTTTAGAGTTTTGAAGTTTCAAACTCAAGAAAGAAATTTTGGAACTTCAAACTTTCGGGTTTCAAAGTCTCACGTTATTTTTGTGGATAATATCGCTCTAAAGTTCCGAAGTCCAAAACTCTAAAGTTCATAAATTTCAGAACTTTGGACTTTCGGGGTTTCGAGACTTTGGGTTTCACATTGCAATGATCGCACTTCATTTTGAAGATTTGGGGTTGTAATTTCGGACCTTCCACAAACATTTAATTTCCAACAACCCCCACACGTGTTGGCTTAGAGCATTAATTCCAGGGTTTCCTATATAAACTCAAATTTTTACCTGTCATTTTCACCTAGATTTTTCTCTGACACTCTATTTTTACCGCACCATTTTGTACTTTCAAGGCATCATTTTCAAGGTAAATTTTTTAAGTTATTTATTTTTGGTTATGATTGATCGGGGTTTTGTTTGTTTGTTTTTCTTTTTTATCTATTCTTCTTTTCTTGCTTGACATGGAAACCCTTATCATCCACCGTTCTTCCTTTAACCATGTCATTTGTTTCTTTTCTCAATATTGCAAACTTCAATTCATGCAAGCATCTAGTTTTATCAAGTCCAAGAATTGTGCAACCATTTCCTTCAATTTTCATTTTGTGCCTTTCGGGTTTTTTGAGAGTCGTGTGATTTTGGGTTTTGAGGTTACTGATTTCGAGTTTTGAAGTAACAATTTTGAGTTTTAGAGGTCATAGTTTGAGTTTTGAGCTGTGATTTGATTTTGAAGGTCATAGTTTCATGTTTTGGAGAGGTCGTGATTTGGGGTTTTGGTGATTTACTTTTCGGGGTTTCGGAACTATGAGGAGTTCAGAAATTTGGAGGTTTGTACTTTGGAGTTGAATCCTTTTGAGTTACCATTTTTAGACTTTCAAACTTGAGATTTTGAAACCTTTACAGTTTCTTAAAAATTTCCAAAGACTATTCGGATTCCAAATTCTGAATTAATGTCAACTTCCTCGTCAAGGGGCAAGGGAAAGATGAAGTACACATTCTTAGGAGTTTCTCCTCACTCATGCCTATCTTTATATTTGGGGAATATTGGAGATATTGACCTTGCACAAATAGATTTTATAGACTTCTAGGAAAGATTAAAAGGCCTAATAAGAATCCTAGATGTAGCCCATATTCGACAGTGAGCTTGCTCTCCCTGTGGGTTTTCCTTCATCCATGCACTGTCCTAAGTTTGTCTTAGCTACGGCAGCCCATTTTGATAAGGGTTCTAAATCGATAAAAGATGATAACGGTAAGGTCGAAATAAGGTTGGACGTTGATTTCTTTGAGGATTTATTTAAACTTCTAGATGTTGAAGGATATGCAACAATTTCACCGAAGCCATCGTGGAACATTGGGATAAAGAAACTGAACTATGTACAAAGGTCATAATGAAGAGTTACTTGGCCAAGAGTGTCATCAATCTTCCTAAAACATTGTTTCACTCAGGCTTCATCCAGGAAGCATTGGCATATGAATTTTCACGCATGAAAATGACATGCAATAGTGTGGGAATGAAGTCCCTCCTCAATGAAGGTGAGGCTGCCTTTATTGAAAACTAAAACAGTATTTACACATGTACATTCAAAATTGTATGTGGGGGGTGTTTTGGAACATCAATGGAAAGAAAAGTGAATGAGTGAGATGGAATGGAATGAAGGAACAAAATGGAAGGAACATGCAAGAGTTAGGTAAAATCAGAGCCTAATATTGCATGGAGAAGAACAATAAATAACTAACACAAATAAAACGAGTTTGCATCAGTTAAATGAGAATGAGTAAAGGGAACACACATGAGCAAGTAAATAATGAGCTTGATCACTGTGAACAAGAACAAAACTTAATAACGTTGATAATAAGATCAAAGACAATATTTACATGCAAGATTTAAACATCTAACATCTAATGAACATAAGAACATCAAATGTTACAAGAGACAATGAATGAGACACAAAGTTTGTATTTCATTAACTCTAAAATGTCTTCACAAAAGAACACAAAGTTTCTTTCTGAAACAAAGCTTGCACACAAAAGTATTTTCTTCTCCTCTCTCAAAGTCACATTACAAATGAGCCCCTCACTTTCTTTTATAACCCAAAAGTTGGTTACAAAGTAGTTAGGGTTTTACATGAACATTAAATAGGGCACTTAAGTGACCTTTGACTTTTTTCAACCAACTTTATTAAAAGCAACTAAAAATAGAAATCACTTAAGTCATCCACATTTTTCCAAAAGCAACCTCAATAACAACATCCTTTTCTTAAAATTCCACTTTTAAAACATATGATAATAACCAGTGCCTTATCCATTGAAATGGGGTCCGCCTATCTCAAACATATGAGAAATGGACTCTCCCACTTCATTAGATACCAAGAAAACTATCTCCTTGAACCATCGGTAAAGTTAAGATTTTCCACTTTCACCAATTGAAAGGATCTAAACCTTCCCAACACTTTGAACGTCTTTTCTTCTTATTGAGGTTCATTTGGTCAAAGAATAGCCTCACAAAATACTTGTAATTCCAAAATCCTACGGAATATCATTCAAATTAACCATCATTGATTGAGTATTCTCAAACAAGTTTTTTTAATTTGATGCAATACTCCATTGAAGATGAAGAGAACTTATTGGCGGGAGTATACATGTCTTTAAACAATCATGAAAATCGCTCTTCCACATGTTACGATGAACACCTTTGATTATGCTCATTTACGAGGTTGCAGTAAGAGGATCTCACTTATGAATTCTTGAATCAAGGCAAGTGAATTGAAGGCTTCATTGCATACACTCTCATAATGGATCATAGAATCCTCGAGAAGCGTCTTCCTTGATTTGAGATACGAGACACCAAAGAAAATGTGTCCCTCGATGTTCAAATTCAAGAATTCCTTGATAGCTAAAAGCGAGGATTCCATACTCGTCATCTCTTGTAAAGACCGGGCAATATCTCGTCCAAATTTGATATCTTAAACAGTAGTTTCCTTAAAAGAAAGAATTGGATCAAGATACGCATTGACATCTTCATGGAGCTTAACTGTTGTTTTGATTATCTCTTGGCCTCAAACGAGATTCTTTGAAAGCCAAGTTTTAGTGACATGGCCCAACGTGTTTATTTCTTTTGATAAATTGAGAGTTTCTTCATCGGAGAAACCACTTGCATCAGTCTTGGGAAAGTGGATGATATAGGATTTATCGGATGTTGAACATATTCCACGATTGATTATTTTCAGCCTTGAAGTGAGAGTTCTAAAATTATATTTCTCAAGTATCTTTAGCATGATATCAATTGAATCTCAAGCCATTGCCATGTCACTTTCCAATGTGGACCTCCCAAGTCTAAGTCTGGAAACTTCATAATTAGCGAGATGTCATGGCCTCATGCTCCTTGTCAACTTTTGGGATGAAAAGATCCACAAATCTGCTTTTCGTCACTATCCACCATTATTCGAGAAAGCACTTTAGGCTTCTTGGGAATGATGTCATTTTAAAGTTTGAAAAGGGCATCAAAACCAATGTCTATAGCCTTAACAACCCTCTTCCTTTTATTGACCACACAATCTACCTAGAAAGGATTATCATTCACTATTTACGCATACCAAAGTGTGGAGCTTGATGCAACATTCTCATTGTTCTCGACATCATGAGATTCTACAAGAATCCTTTCCATGACCTTGATTTCAAGAGAATTAACCTCGATATCCACCTCCTAATTATTTGGGAGATTTTGGGAAATCTCTTCATGAATTGTAGGTTCGAAGTGTTCGATATTTGGACTACCTGCACCTAAGTGGATGCTTGTGCAAGGCATGGCTGAGGATCATTTTCACTAGCTTCTAAGAACTATTAACAATGTGAGTAGAAGAATCTCTACTTGAAGTAGAAAATCCCGATACACGCTCTCTTCCTTCACTAAGGCTAGGACCCTTAGATTTTTCTCCTCGTGACACATTATTCGATGAAGTGGATTTTGGCAACCACTCCTTTCTTGCTTGTTGTGTATGATTGGATGGTACGGAGGTCGATTGAGAAGGGGATTTGGTTGAATGGAGACCTCCTCAAGTTGGCAATTTTTGTGATCCTGAAGTATGATCTTGAATTGATTATAACTTGACAAGTTCTCTTTCGTACCAAGATATGCTTCTTTCAAGGATCTGTTGATTCTTGATATCAATATAAAATTCATCTCTTTTGGTCCAATCAATTCGGGGTAACAGGGGTAAAAGCAACTGCATCATATGAAGGATCAATAACATCTTCATCATCATTTATGAATGAATCTAGAGGGTTCTTGATGCAAAAGGCCTTGATATGAGCAAGGGTTAGGCAAGAAAACTCTCATCTTCTTACTTCATGCTCATCTGAACAAGCAGCCCAAAAATATTCCATGGTAGGGTTATGTTGATACTTTGCTCCAAGAATCTTCTGCATATATCCATTGATATCAAACTCGGATCTCTTCATGTATGGATGAATAGTGATGAGGACAAACTATTTTTCCATGATTTGTGCACTAAAGAGATTTAGACATTGGTATTCCCCAATTTGGATTAGGAAATGAATTCTTGAACGATGTTTGTCATTGACAAGATAGTGAACTTGGAATAGTTGTTGTGCAAGCTCCATTAATGCCCATTTATCACTGACGTACTTAGGAAGTTTCCATGGAGTGCCATGCATGGTGCTTACGTGAATGTAGGAAAAATATTAAAATTGAATAAACCATGTTCTCCATTGGGAAATGACATTCATGGCTTCTTTGGAAAATATTTCCTTTGTATTCCTATTCAGGTTCCGAATCACGTGGAAAGTGAATGCATCATTAACTCTTCTAAAATGATGAGAGCTATTCTTGAAACTTAGTTGTGGGTAATAATGGAAGACACTATTTGATGGACCCATGACTCCTCTTGTTTTGAGTCCATAAAATAGCTTTCTTCTTGCCACTGCATAAGTCAGATATGATGTCATGTAGAAACATCCAGTCATATTTACTTCAATAAACTATTTTTGAAGGGTATCATTGATGATGGTGCCCCAATCCACAAACTCTCTCTTGGCAAGGATGATATAGATAAAATGATACATCCATTGGTGGAAAATCTTGGCAAAAGGTAAACCGAAGACTCAACTCAAGAGAGTAATCATGTCCTCGATTCCTTCTACAAACTCAATGCGATACAATTCTATAGGAAATCGGTCAATTCGAGGCCTCTTGGTCACTAACTAATTGTTATTTACCATCTTGCTCCACCTGAGAGGCTCCTCATCCCAAAATTCTTGTGCTAGATTTCTAGTGATATCTACATTCTTGGGGAAGTCAAGTATGCTAAGCAATTCCTCAATGTGCTCTGGTGTGATTAGGAGGAAAGGCTTGTGATTATCTTTAAAAATTCCTCATCTCTTAGGATCATAATGCTCTGCACAAATGATAACCAACTTTGGACCTTTGCAAGGCAAGAGGAAATGTTGTTGGTTGGGGTAAACCACTATGGTAAAGCCTATCCGAGAATATGGTTTTGCCTTTAGTTTTCACCTGATCACAGAATTGTTGCACATTGATGTGACCCAGATTTATATCGGTGATATTGTCATATGCCAACTTAATGGAACTAGGAGGGATGATTCCTTAGAATTCGTACTTGAATGTGGATTTATTCAATTTCTCCACTGGCTTCTTCGATCTTCCTGTAGATTTATTAGATTTTTTTGCCATTATGAATTTTACAGAAAAATGAATCATGCACGTAAAACAATGCAAGCAGGGTTGGGTCTCAGTCTCGAAACCCCCGTCAATGCAAGAATAATATGACTTGTGTTAATATTATTATTATTATTATTATTATTATTATTAAAAATAATAATAATAACCTAATCGATTCTGATTTTTGATTATGATGACAATAATTTATTTATTTATTTTTTATTTAAAATTAAAAAAATCACCCGAGTTCTAATATCCCATTTTTTTAAAAAAATTTGTGGAGAAAATTTTCCTTGGTATGCGTGAAAATCACCTGATTTTAATGACCGCGTACTTTGAGATTTACTTCTTCCTTGCGATATTCGATTGATGCATGACTATACTTGTTGAATCTTCCTGCAAATGCATTGATACACCTGGAGAATGTGTGGCTTATTGTTTGCTTTCACTTGGAGATGCGAGAGGAATGATGGTGAAGCTTTGGTCTTTTAAACTTTGTGCATAAACCAATGCGTGGAGAGATTTCCTATCCCTGCATGGAGACTTCCTTGGGAATGCATGGACTATTCTATGGTTTGCGTGGTTTGTCTAGATTTTCCCTTTTCTTTGCACCAACCAATGCATGGAGATCCTTGTATTTTAACTGTTGTTCCTCAAACTTTATGTTGTCCCAATGCGTGGGAGGAGAAAAATGTTTTCCTTTGGACTGTTCTGAAAAATGCGTGGAGAAGCTTATAGTGGTTTCTATTTTTTTTTTCTTTACCCCACGTGGTCCTTGAGTTTTAAATGCAAGTTTTATTTATTATGTTTACTCCTTGGGTGCTTAAAAATAATTCCTTTTCCCCCTCACTGCTGCGTGGACATTACGGAAAATGCGTGGATTTCTTTGTTGTTCTGCATGGAGATGCTTTGAATTACGTTGGAAAATGCTTCTAAAACTGGTGCATGGAAACTTTTATCTATTTATCTCACTTTCCCACGTGGATGCTCCTCTTGGTTTTAGCATGGAAAACTCTGTTTTAATCTTCCTTTGTATCATTCCCTCTAAAATTTCTTTTACTTTGGCCTATGTGTGGAGAGTTGTGTTCCTTTGCGATTGCGTGGATCTTCTTTGGCACATATGGATTAATGCATGAGTAATGTTTAAATTGTTTTCTACCTTGACTTTTAAGCGCTCTTTGTCTTATGCCTAAACCTCCATCCTTGGTTTCATGGGAACCTTCTAATGAAACCAATACAAAAAAGTTTCTTGTCATTTTGCGTGAAAACTTGTTTGGACTATCTCCCTTAATTTGTGGAAAATGCTTGCTTTCACTTTCACATGTTGTTGTTTTTAATAATTAAAATCTCCTTTGCCCATGTGAATGTCTCATTGCTTTCTTTATTGGACTGTATATTCTTTGAAAAAAATTCATGGGAACTATCTCCTGGTAAATGCATGGCTTTCTGCAATCTTGGCTATGTGGAAATTTATTGAGGGATGTGATAAAATATTACTCTGAGACATTCCTTTAGAAGAAATAAGAAGAAATTGGAAAGCTTCGCATGACTTCTTCCAACGAGTTTGACGGAAGGATTTTTATGAGGATTTAGGAAGCTTCCTCACAACCATTTCTTATTCGTCCCGTTAAAACAACTTCCCTCTTTCTACGGGTAGTGGCATTAATTGATAGGGAAAATGGGGAAATAAACAGCCATTTACCAAGTAGAAATGGCAAGCGGTAGCAATCCCCATTTTATTTCCCCATTTGGGAAATCGGAGATTTTCCCGTTTGCCAATTCATTGATTTGGCAATCGGGGGAAGAAATCCCAAGCGGGAATTAAAACAAATTTACTAGGAAAGGGGAAATCTAGGTCCGAGAAGCCAATTTGGCATCTGTTAGTGTGAAATCATAGCACCCCTAAATGAGTTATGGATCTGCATACTCATTTGGTGTGATTGCATAACATTGAACTTTCCCCAAGGTGTGGGACATTGCAAAAGTGGGAAAGCTCTCCAAAGAAAGCTGGTTCTTGTTCCTAAACTACCTGCCACAAGCTACTCTAATGTAGGCAAACTAAATCTAACCTAATCTAACCATTCTAAGGAACCAAGGAGAGAGAAAGAGGGAAAAACATAGCCTACACTAAAGTGGTGATACACCAACAAAGGAAGCGAGATATTCTATTGAGGGAGAAAAAAGCGATAAAATGAAGATGAGGGAGGTCAAGCGAAGTGACACGTCCCAGATCTACAAATCATCCATTAAAATCTATGAAACACAACATCCTACACTTGCAAATGTGAAATACATGCACAGAAAACCAAGACTGAAAGGGAGAGGCATGGAGAAACAACAAAACGATGAAAAGGGTTAAAGAACACCACAAAAACATGTTTTTATTGCTCTAGAAGGTGCACAGACCATTACATTTCTGGAATAGAGGCACAAATACATTTTCTAGGCATGGGAGAAGGTTCACTACTCAAAAATGGTGTCGAGAAACAAATTTGACAGAGTTTGTCTATACCAGAATGTATCTCTTTCTCAAAATGAGAAGTGTTACAATATATAGAAAGAATAAGAGAGAGAGAAGAGGGAAAAATCGAATCCCGAAATCTATCTTTCAACCACTTTTCAAAATGTGTTTTAATTCTTCCTCTGTTGATGGGCTCAATGCAAAATCTCATAATTCCATGTATCTACTTCGCAGACCAAAGAAAATGACCCATACTTCATTAAATTTGGTGGTTGGAACTGGTTTTTGTCTTTTCCATGCCAAAACATGTTTTGCAAATTTCTCCCACAAATCTCTACCAAAATCAAAAATTGAAGACTCCATGATGAAGAGAATCTCCAGATCTTTCCATTGGTACCAAGATTGTCAAAAATGGAGCTTTGGATCAAAAGATATGGCCTTCTATGTTTTTCCTTACGTTTCCTACAAATTTGGCTTGAGTGAATTTTGAACTTTTTCCCCACAAATCCACCGATGACGTGGCATCCATTGGGGTCAGCGGAGGTAGGGGCTTCCTTTTTTCCATTTTACATTTTTTGACAAAAAGTCAAAAAATCCAATTTACCTCGAAGTCCTGCATCCCTATATTAGCTTTGACTTAGGTTCAAACTTTGACTTTTTCCTTTGCCTCATTCTGGAATCGTAGTTTGAAACATTTTCCCTCATAATTTCCTTATGTGCAGGAGTTGTCTTGACCAAATTTGTCGGGGGGTGAATTTGGGATAACAATTTGGCGACTCACGGGGACATCTGCCTGCTAGATGAAGAGACCAGTGGCCTTAGTTACATCCATTGGGCATGGAGTCTAGCCTTATAAACTGACTCTGATCTGAACTCTAAAATTCTAACCTCTGAGCCTCTTGGAAACCCGCTGAAACTTGGAGTTGGACTTCACCAAAAGCCAACTGAATGCACTATGTAAGAGCAAAACAATAGCACCAAAAACTATGTACAAACTGAAAATCATACATACCCCAAGTGGGATATGCATAGTGTGCAAAAGTACTTCTACTAAAAACAAACCTACCTACTCTACTCTAACCAAGAGCAAAGGGAACTCAAACAAAGCCTACAATTGGTAGGGAGAAATAGCTTCCCTTCCTCAAAAATGGTAGCCATGCAACTGATTTGGCATTGAACATGGCTGGTTAGATGAGTGAAAAACTAACAATAAGCCGGTCCTCCACCCAAATCATCAAAGTATCAGCATTAATGGAAAATACCTCCTCTAACTAACTTGCATCGAACTTCTGGAGGTATTGATGATGACCCTTGGTACTTTGATGCTCATCCTCATGCTTAGAAGCAAGCATGACTAGTTGTGGCTGCTCCTTTGGCCCCAATGAAGCCAAGTACCTAATTGGGCACGGTCTGATCCTTTGAATGTGCCCCTTGCTCTGAAATTCAACTCCAAAAATGGAGTCTTCTTGTGGACCTTCTTAATGGATGGTGTGGAAGAAGTGGTGAGATCCTCTTGCCTTTTTCCTTCCTCCTCTTTTGAAGAACATGGAAGATCAAGATCTTCCAAACTTGATTCAGGAGAGGGCTCTTTATAAAATGTGAGGTACATTGCAAATGAATGCTCTCCTCCACCGCTAGAATGTACTCCTCTTCTTTTGGATTTGGAGAGTCTTCTCCTTCCTCTGCTGCTTGAAGACTATCTTGCTCTTGATCGAACTCTTCCTCTAGCATGAAGTTTGTCAAATCAAACTATCGATCTCTTCTAGAGGAAAAGTTGGGCTACAAGATCTCTTTTAGAGCTTTCCTCCATGATGGGTTTATTGACCAAATCAGGCCCTTCAAATGAAAGCAAGAAAACATCAATGATGTCTTCTTCTTCTACTACTACAAACTCTGATTTGGTTTCACCCATTTTCTCCTTTCTAATGGGACTTTGAGCTGATTGTTTCTCTCCTTCCATGGCTGATGGTGCAAGTTCAATTGGATCAACATTCTTTTCAAACAAAGTGCCAACATAGACACTACATTCTAAGCAAACTGATTGTTGATCTACTTCTTCTTGTTCTTGCTCTTCTCCTACTACAAACTCAGCCTCAGCCACCACTAGTTCTTCAATCTTGACCTCCTCTATTGGCTTGACCATCAAGGGGATCTTTGTAAACCCAAATTTGGCAGCCCAACTCTTTGATTGTCTATCATTTCTTTTTTTTTGGGCTCTTCTTCTTGTTGTTCTCCTTGACTGGTTTCTTGGGACTCTTCCCAACATGGAATTGGGAAAACAAGAGGAGTGGCAGGTTGGGGTTCAACCAACTTTGCAATTGTTTGTGGTGGAGAGGGAGGAGATGAAACTTCTTGTTTCTTTAGAGGGGAGGATATTTCTTCCGGATCTTATGGAGGGAATTTGGATTTAGAAGAGAAAAGGGCAGAAAAATGAGATGGGATGGAAGACTAGGAGATGGAGGGATGAAACTAACACTTGGGGTAGGCGGGGCTTGACTCTTAATCATGCTGAAATGGTAAAGCTTGAGAGGGTGAAAAAAAAGAAAGACAATGAGCTATTGAATGACTTACCCATTGACAAGGTTGATTCATACTTTGCTCATATGCTTCTATCTCCTCAATCCATTGTGCAAGTTGGGGCAGCATTTCAACCATGAATTCAAGCTTCTCTTGAGGGTTGTAGTGTCTTGGAAAAGGGCCTTCCCATAGACAAGGTGCCCTAAAACCAATCTTGAATGCCTTCATTTGTCTTTATGCCTCTAGAATACACCATGCTAGCCTCCAAATCGGCATTATGAGCAGATTCTGCAAGTGTGAGTTCCATGAAGGGAATGAAGTCATGATTGCACAACTTCATGGAGTAGGAGAAAATGAAAGAGATGGAAGAAGAGAATGGATGAAAATGAGTGGATATGGATGGAAAAGGTCCTGCAACTCGGAGAATGGGTTTTGACCGGATGGAGTCGCGCGGATGTGCTTTGAATGCGCCTCTAAAGGCTGAATCTCACAAAGAACACATCAACTTAATGAAATGAAATGAAGACCTCTTGGTCCCACTAGGCGTGCCAAAACTGTTAGTGAAAAATCACAGCACCCCCAAATGAGTTATGGATCTGCTTTTCTAAGGCATACTCATTTGGTGTGATTGCATAACATTAAACTTTCCCAAGGTGTGGGACCTTGCAAAAGTGGGAAAGCTCTCCGAGAGAAAGTTGGTTCTTGTTCTAAACTACCCATACGAGTTACTCCGAGTGTAAGAAAAATAAATCTAACTTAATCTAACCATTCCAAGGAACCAAGGAGAGAGAAAGAGGTAAAAATAGAGCCTACACTAAAGCGGCGATACACCAAAGAAAAGAAGTGAGATATTTTGTTAAGGGAGAAAGAAACAGAAAAATGGAGATGAGGGAGGTCAGACATAAGTGACATGGCCCAGATCTCTAAATCATTCGTTAAACTCCATGAAACATAACATCCTAAACTTGCAAATGTGAAATACATGCACTGAGAAAACCAAGCTGAAAGGGAGAGGCATGGAGAAACAACAAAAGCGATGCAAGGGTCGAATAACACCACAAAAACACATTTTTATTGCTCAGAAGGTGCACACACCATTGCATTTCTAGAATAGAGTCAAAAATACATTTTCTAGGCATGGGAGAAGGTTCACTACTCCAAAATGGTGTCAAGAAACAAATTTGATAGAGTTTGTCTATGCCCAGAATGTATCTCTTTCTAAAAATGAGAAGTGTTACAATATATAGAAAGAATAAGAGAGAGAGAATAGGGAAAAATTGAATCCCAAAATCTATCTTTCAACCACTTTTCAAAATGTGTTTTAATTATTCCTCTGTTGATGGGCTCCATGCAAAATCTCATAATTCCACGTATCTACTTCGCAGACCAAAGAAAATGACCCATACTTCATTAAATCTAGTGGTTGGAACTAGTTTTTTTGTCTTTTCCACGCCAAAACACATTTTGTAAATTTCTCCCACAAATCTCTACCAAAATCAAAATTGAAGACACCATGATGAAGAGAATATCCAAATCTTTCCATTGGTACCAAAATCGTCAAAAATGGAGCTCTAGATCAAAAGATATGGCCTTCTACATTTTTCCTTATGTTTCCTGCAAATTTGGCTTCAGCGAATTTTGAAATTTTTCCCTACAAATCCATCGATGACATGGCATCCATTGGGGTCGGCGGAGGCAGGGGCTTCCTTTTTTCCATTTTACATTTTTTGACAAAAAGTCAAAAAATCCAATTTACCTCCAAAGTCCCGCATCCCCGCATTAGCTTTGACTCGGGTTCAAACTTTGACTTTTTCCTTTGCCTCATTCTGGAATGCAAGCTCATAGGTCTGAAACGTTTTCCCTCATAATTTCCTTATGTGCAGGAGTTGTCTTGACCAAATTTGCTAGGGGGTGAATTTGGGATAACTTGACATCCCGTGAATGGGAAGCGAAAGCTTATTTTTCCCCCGGCAATTAAAATAAATCTTGTCGAATGAATTTTAATTAATATTTATTTAATTAAAAACCCCAAAGTTATTAAAAATTGATTTTATCAAACAAAGAGTAATTAATTAATATTTAACACAGTTTAAGACCTAGCGGGAGGAGTTCTCACCTAAAATGGACGAAAGGATCATAAAAATGAGACAATCGCGATGAGAGTGATAAATCACACGAAGTAACACTTTTTAAAAAATTCAAAATTTTCCATTTTTATAAACTTTGTGTAGTCAAAATTAGCTTATAACTGTTGGATCTTATTGAGGAAAAGGACTTTATGGACGCAGCAATGAACCCAGACCAAAATATTAATGAACATGATCCCAAAAATGATGGGGCATAAAAATGGGATGATATAAGAGAGGAGACCAAAAACGGGAAAAGAAACAAACCAAAATCCTAATTACCTATGTACATACGGGGGACAACCCATTTTCAATTTTGATAATGTTTGAGATATTGCCGTTGTAGGGCAAAGGCAAATGAGCTCCTTCAGGATATACCAAGTAATAGGTGTTATCCCCACAAAAATTGATCTTGAAAGGACCTAGCCACAATGAATCAAATTTCTCATGTTTTCCTTTCGGTTCGCGTCTCTTATCCCAGAGAAGAACTAAGTCATTAATTTGGAATTGCCTCTCCTTAGTTTTCCTGTCAAATAACCTCTTCACTTTGGACTGATGTTCCTCGATCCTATTTTCCACTTGACTTCTTTGTTCTTCAAGCTTTCTTAGGAACATGATCCTTTTATCTAACGCATTGGTGAAGCATTCATCATGTTGCTTAGCTAATCGTAATGATGGTAACTCAATGTGATGGGAATTTGAGCATTGGTTCCATACAAGAGTTGGAATGGAGACATCTTGATTGCTCTTTTGGGAGTTATGCGGTCAGCCCACAATGCATCATATAACTTTTTATGCCAAGTTCTTTTATTTTCTTCTACTAACTTGTGCATGATAGTAATGATGTTTTTGTTACTGGATTCTACCTGACCATTTCCTTATAGGTAATAATCTGACGAATGAGACAAAGATATCCCATACCCATAACAAAAACCTATCATCTCTGCAGAAGAAAAATTGGAAGCATTGTCTGTCATGATCTTGTGTGGAATTTTGTAATGAACCAATATATTCTCTTTGATGAAGTCACAGATTACAGCAGTAGATGTTTGTTTCACCGGAATAGCTTCTACCCACTTCGTAAAGTAGTCAGTTGCAATGAGCACATGAGTATGACCAGCACTAGAGTTGATTCAAAACTTTGATGAAATATAAACCCCATTGTTGAAAGGGTTCTTCAATGACAACTAGCTTCAAAGGAAAAGCTGCCAATTTTCGTCTACCAACAAATTCGACAATCTTTGCATTTTGTTACCCATTTCGAGCATCGAGAAAACATAGTGGGCAATGAATAATGTGCTTGCAAATATTTATGAGTTGTCACTAGGCTAGAGAAATGACCACCACAAGCATGATTATGAAAGGCTTCCAACAACCTAGGTTGTTATTTATCAACAAATCTTAGGAACATCTTGTCAATTCCTTCCTTGAACAAAGTGTTGTCCCAAATGACATACAGCGACTCTTAGTTTTATAATTTGGTTTTTCCTTAGTGCCGATTCTCAAGACACTCGTCATATGTGAGAAAGTAGGCTATATCAGAATACCATTAATCTATGGTACTGACAAAAACCACTAGTGGTAAATTTTCCTCAATTGGTTCTTCTTCAGAGTCATCTCATGGTTCATTCTCTGTGATGAGTTGGCAGAGTCCTCTTCCTCGAACCAACTTGGTAGGCTTGATATCCAAATCATATTCTTAGATCTTGGAGACCCAATTACCTCTTTTATATCATGGTTATTGTTGCATCAACATCGATTTAACTGAGGTGTCTAGTACTAAGACTTTAGTGTGAGAATTCAATACATAGTATCTGAAATATTTCAAAGCTCTCACCATTGCGTATGCATGCCTCTCAAGGGGAGTATAATTGAGTTCATGTTTCTTGAATCTAGAACTCATGAATGCAATAGGAGATTCGATTCTCTCTTGATTGTGTTGAGTCAAGATGGCGGAGATCATGGAGATCATGTGAGGTGAAGCATAGCAATAGATTATAAAATCCTTTTTAAAATCGGGACACACCAATGTTGGATCTTTTGCAATAGCACCCTTGATTTGTTCAAATGCTTCTCTACCTTCCTTCGACCATTTGAAGGATTCTTTACCTTTCATCATATCAGCGATTTCTTTGGTAAGCTCGGAAAAATCTAGCATGAACCTTCTCAAAAATTCACCTTCCCAAAGAATGAGTGAACTCCAGGCTTACTTGTAGGTAAGGAAAGATTCTTGATAGCTTGAATGTGCTCAAGATCGATTTTAGTTCCTTCTTTAGAAACAATATGACCTAGGAGTTTACCTTCCGTAACTCCAAACATGGACTTCTTTAGATTAAGGGAGATCTTATGAAGTCTGCACCTTTGCAATATTTTCTCTAAATCTCTTAGGTGATCTTCTCACTTCTTTGAGAACACTATCAAGTCATCTAGGTATATCACGATGATCTTGTCTTTATAATCTGTGAATTCCATATCCATGGCCCTTTGAAAAGTTACGTCAACATTGATCAAACCAAAAGGCATTCTTCTATATGCAAATGTACCCCAAGAGGGTGGTGAACATGGTTTTATGTTGGTCTTCTCTAACCACTTCAATCTGATTATAACCAGAGAAACCATCTAACATGGATATAATTTATGATCTAGTTATTTCCTGTAGAATATGATCCATGACTGGAAGTGGATAATTATCCTTCAAGGATGCTTGATTAAGATTACGAAATCCACACAAATCTTAATTTCTCTATTTTTCTTGCGAACTAGTACAATATTAGCTATCCAAGTTGAATGTCGAATAGGAAACACTATCCATGCGTCTAACATCTTTTGAACCTCATGGAATATTGTTCCTGCAATCTTGGGATTATATTGTCTTTGCTTCTACTGAATGGAATTGCACCAGGTTTCAAGGGTATGGCATGCTCCATTTCCCTAGGTTGGAAAGACTTCAAGTCTTCATATGAGTAAGCCAAGACATCAGAATATTTGGTAAGGAGGCTTATGAATTTCTTGCACTCCTCAGGTGAGCAACACTTACCGATGTTGACCAGGTGAGGTTTATCCTTGGTACCAATGTTAACTTGCTCATAGTCAAGCGAGAATTCGCAGGTCCTTCTGCTCTTTCTCTTTGATAAACCTATCATGTTTATCAAAAAGTTCTTCAAGTGAAACCAATCCTTTTGGAATTTTATTTCCTTTGAGTTGAATGATGCCATCACCAGGATATTCATTCTCAACTCCTTGAATGGGTGAGGTTGTCGATTCACGAAATGTAGAATCACTTCCTTTAAAGTAAAATTGTTCAAAATTATCCCTTTTTTCCAAGAAGGCAATAATTTGTTGATCATCATTGAATATTTGCCAATTTTCAACATTGTGGGAACACTTGGTGTAAAAACCATTTTGATGGTGTATTTGTCTTGATCAAACTCTGAATGAGGAATCATCAATGAAGTTGAGACTGCTAGAGAATATGCTTTGTCATTCTTTTCATGAGGGATGGATTTTATGGAAAAATATCGAAGGTTTCTATCGCGTCCCACACTTTATTTTTGTAGTGTCTCAAACGATCATTCTTTACTTGGAACTGATTTTTAACTTGTTTCACGATCAACTTCGCATCTCAAAGAATTTCAAATTTTGATCCCTTTCTTTTCGTAACTTGGAGGCCAACAATTAATGCCTCGTATTCTGCATTGTTGTTAGTATTTGAAAATTGGAGCTTGTAAGAAAAAGGAAATATTTTACCATTCGAGAGATATGAGCACCACTCCTATGTCGGAACTGTTGAGCAACAACTTCCATCAAACTCAAGATTCCATATCTCATTAGAGTCTTGGCAAGTGACCTTAGGTGCATGAACCTCTGTAGTCATCATATAATTACCCATACTTGAGTTTTGAAACAAGACCTATGCACGGGGATCATCAATTTTTGTCACCATGAATTTTCTTGAGTTTCTAGCATTAGCTTCTTCATTTCTCCATTGATAGGGATCATGGCATGAGACCAGTCCATTTGAATCTCACCACCTAGATCTTTGCAAAATTTCCTACTCAACAACATACCATATGAAGTAGGAATGTCAGCAACTAGAATGGTTACCTTAACTCGCTTATGAGGAAATTGGCCTAAAACCATCGAGTGTCTTTAATCATGGCCCAATCGAGTAACTTGTCTCATCTCCATGGAGTAAAAAGATTTGAATGTTCTCATACAAGTCAACCCAAGAGCATGTGCTACTTTCACAGGCATCACATTATTCGGGGCTCCATAATCTATATTGTAATTACTTAATTTGCATCCGTTGATCAGAAAGGACACAAAGAAAGGTTCAATATTTTCATTTGAAGGTGTAGTGGCCACCACAATATTTTGAGTCTTCCCATCTTTGGGAGTTTTTAGAATTCCTTTGGAGGAATGAACAATAGAGTCACCTTTGATAAACTAGACTAATTTCTCGAGTTGATCCTTATTGGAGTTCAAGTACCCTTCTGTGACATGGAAATTTTTATTTTATTGATATGATCAATGATATCAAATTTGGGCAAAGTAACCAGTACTTGATGTCTCAGATACTAGTTCTTTCAAACTTGATGATGGCACACTTTTGACCTTTTCTTTGGGCTTGGTTGATACTGATGTGGAAGAATAAACTTTCTTCGTAGCTGATTTATCAATTGATTGACTTAACAAATACCCTCCTTTATTTAAGATAGTTTTGACCTTGGAAACCTCAGTTGCCTTGGACTCTTTAGGAGTCTCATTTGTCTTGGATTCTTTGGAAGTTTCCTTAGTCTTAGATTCTTTAGGAACTTCCTTGGAGCTCTTTTTATCTTCCACCTTAGTGGTACTCTACTCCTTTTTTTGAGAGCATGTGAAGACGGCGAAGGATTGACTATTCATATCTTCTATAATTTCTTCGTATTCATCTTCTTCTTCTGAACGATACTCGAAGAAATGATTATTACTTTCTCCTTTAGGCTCTTCAACTTCAGGTTTAGATGTTCCAAAATCTAGCTCTTCTTCGTCAACCTCAATGACTTCAACTTCATCATCGCTTTCTTCAATGACATCACACTTTGAGTTAGTTGCGGGAGCTACTTCAATAGCAAGCCTCGTCAGAGCACCTACAATCCTAGCTTTGTTGGGAATGTAGCCTTTTCTTGGGATGTCTTTGTAAGGAGTAGGTTTACTACTTTGAGCAACTTGCTTTTTCAAAGCTAGCACATCATTAGCCAACTTAGTGAGTATAGATTCTGAAGTATTGGGGGTTTCTTCATTTTTTCCCTTGAGGGAAGTTTTCTTGAATTTTCCCGCCATGATTAATTCATCCTCAATTTCTATGGCCAAGGATTGAACAAGTTATAAAGTAGCCACTTTATCCCTTCTCAGCTAATAGCACACTTTTGGTTGTTGTGTGTTAATAAAGAAACATTTTTGTTCATCAGGGTTTGGATGAATCCCAGCAAAAACTTTGTTCACTATTTTGTTGAACTTAGCCACAAAATTCCTCATGGGTTTTGTTGGCTCTTTCTTCACTGAGATAGTTTGGCAAGAAGAGCATGTTCATCTTTTGTTGTCTTGAATTGATCTTCAAACTTAGTTTTCATATCATTCCAGTTTGTAATGCATCCATTTGGCTAGATGATGAAACCAATCTGCGGCTACATCATGTAATGTTTCAATGAAGAGGTGAATAACAACATCCTCATATTCCACTGACAAAACTACACATGCAGCAAAGAAAGCATAAATGTGGTCATCTGGTGACGTCTTCCCATCTCCGTCGAACTTGGGAAGAATCTTTCTTGATCCTCGTGGGAGGTCATGTCGAGTTGGTAAGGCCAATGGGCCTATGGCATTTCCCCATGGTACGTTAACTACCATCTTGGGAAAGGTAGTATGCGAAGGAAAAACAACATGAGTAAGGACAAGTGCTTGACTTGTAGTGATTCCTTCCTTGCTTGCTCTTTCAGGACTTGATATAAGGCTTACAGATCTACAAGGTGTGTTCTTCTTTAGAGGAGATAACTTAAAACAAAAAAATTCTTGGAAATCAAAAATGGGATCAGATTGACCTTTAGCTTTTTCTCCCACGTAAACCTCTTTCTGTTCTCCCACGTAAACCTCTTTCTGTCGGTTTGAAATCTTTTTTGTGAAGGGATCGTTGGCATGTTCTAATTGGATCTAGCCTATTCTCTTCACTCTCTTTCTTGAACTATTTGTGCCCGAATAACTCTAGTAACTCTCACGGCTTGATCTTCTTTGTCATCTAAAATGCGATGCGGTGAGATGAAAATGATAGTTTCTCATGCACTTTTCCCAAATAGCTTGCCTTAGATATGATGATATATCTTCTTGAGTATCCGTGAAAAGAAGATTTGGTTGCGCAAGATAGGTGGGTTACTGTAATCATATAAATTATTACCTTGGTGGAAGAGGGTGCATCGGTGAACAATGATCAACACGTGTCAGGAGGTCTTCGGCCCAAGTGCGGGTGTTCTTCTTTAAGGTCTTGAATGTAGATTTCTTTGTCAATGGCTCTATCAAGCACCACAAATTGCTGCAAACTTTCAAAGTTTTCCCAAGCTATTGTTCGAAGGTTGGCAATAATAACTCCTTGAAAATATTTGTCGGGCACAAGGTTTGTTTGAAGAACTGGAGCTTTTGTAGAGGGGATAGTCATAAAGATTTCACCAAGCACTGGTTAACAATTCCTGAATCCCAGTAGAGTCACCAAAAATTGTTAGCATATGAATTTGCATGCATGCAAATGACATGCAATAATGTGGGAACGAAGTCCCTCCTCAATGAAGGTGAGGCTTCCTTTATTGAAAACCAAAACTGTATTTACACTGTACATTCAAAATTGTATGTGGGGGTGTTTTGGAACATCAATGGAAAGAAAAGTGAATGAGGGAGATGGAATGGAATGAAGGAATGAAATGGAAAGGAATGAATGGAAGGAACATGCAAGAGTTAGGTAAAAGCAGAGCCTAATATTGCATGGAGAAGAACAATAAATAACTAACACAAATAAAACGAGTTTGCATCAGTTAAATGAGAATGAGTAAAGGGAACACACATGAGCAAGTAAATAACAGAGCTTGATCACTGTGAACAAGAAAAACAACTTAATAATGTTGACAATAAGATCAAAGACAATATTTGCATGCAAGATTTAAACATCTAATGAACATAAGAACATCAAATGTTACAAGAGACAATGAATGAGATAGAAAATTCGTATTTCATTAACTCCAAAATGTCTTCACAAAAGAACACAAAGTTTCTTCTTGAAACAAAGCTTGTACACATAGGTATTTTCTTCTCCTCTCTCAAAGTCACCTTCTACAAATGAGCCCCTCACTTTCTTTTATAACCCAAAAGTTGGTTACAAAGTAGTTAGGGTTTTACATGAATATTAAATAGGGCACTTAAGTGACCTTTGACTTTTTCAACCAACTTTATTAAAAGCAACTAAAAATAGAAATCACTTAAGTCATCCACAGTTTTTTGAAAGCAAACTCAATAACAACATCCTTTTCTTAAAATTCCACTTTTAAAACATACAATAATAACCAGTGCCTTATCCATTAAAATGGGGTTCGTCTATCTCAAACATATGAGAAATGGACTCTCCCATTTCATTAGATACCAAGAAAACTCTCCTTAAACCATCGGTGAAGTTAGGATCTTCCACTTTCACCAATTGAAAGGATCTGAACCTTTCCAATGCTTCAAACATATTTTCTTCTTCTGGAGGTTCATTTGGTTGAAGAATAGCTTCACAAAATACCTGCAAATCCAAAATCCTACGGCATATCATTCAGATTAACCATCTTTGATTGAGTATTCTTGTTGGAGAGAAAATTTGTCGGGTGGAAAAACTTGTGTATTTCTTGCCAATGCTCTAGGAATCTAAGTCCCTCTACTTAACCGGTGCAGCTGCCGTATGTGCATGCATGAGAAAATGTGGATTTCTATGGTGGCCTTTCAACCAGGGATCTAACAGGGGACACTCCACTGACCCTGCGGAAAAGCTAGCAATCTCTTGCTAGGAAGACTTTTTTTGAAGAGTGGGAAAGGGGAGTGAGAAAAGACATAGGAGAGCTAATGCGGGTAGGAAATTAAATTCCTACGCACACTAGTTAGAAGTATCATCACGTGCATTTATGGGAAGAAACAACTTTGTAAGCATCATTAAGACCAAATGAAATTTGATGAACACAAAGTATCGAGAAATCTCTTAGTCAAAGAAAGCTTGAAACTCCTTCTTATATTAATTTCTCAAACAAAGTTGTACATAGTGGAGAAATGGAGGAAATTGAGAAGGGGGGGAATGGAAGAAAATGGCTATCTCCTTTGTTCTCGCAAATTACAATATACTCTTGATTTTATAAGATCAATCACCAACCCTTTAAAATGGGAATGTCGTTACAATGTATAGAGTGAGAGGAGACTTATCATCTACCCCCAATGGATTTTCATATGTCCTTGTGCAACTTGAAACTTTTTGAATTCCTAGGAGAATATTAAGTCCCTTTTTATAACATAAAGGTGACTTATTACATTAGGAACATTAGGACATGTGAAAAAGTGCAACCCCAACGCAAAATTAGAATATTGGAAAGTGAGCAAAATTTCGGGGGAGAGAGAGAGAGAGAAGAAGAGGATATGTCATTCCCGATGAAGTTCGTTGATCCTTGTTGATGGAAAGCTCCAAATGTAGTGAAACTTTGAATCTTTGAATTCCTTGCACACTGTGAAACTCTTTCAAATTGGCTCACGAATCACTCTCCAAGTTGAGTGAATTGTTCCACTGATGATCACAATTATGGTACCATTGTCAGATTGGATGGTTCATGTCTCGGGCTCATAGTGGAAAGAGCAGGATAGGACTAGCTCGAGACTTTGCACAGACACTGGGTGTCCTATAGTGACGAACAAACCACTTGTGAATATTTGGTCTTCGATCTTCATTCGGTCCTTAGAGGTCATGCAAGTCTTAAGGTCATTCAGGTCCATGTACGAGACATTGTTGTCTTCCACATCATACTCATAGGTGAAGGGTTGTGTCGGCTTTGGACCCGTCCATTTCACTTCATGTATACCTTAGAAAAATCAACTTACTATTTTTAGTAAGTGTGAAAAATCAAGTCCCCGCTCTTCAACTAGATGTTGCGGCTCAGTTTTCCTCTTTCCCCCTGCGTTCCTTGTTCCTTCTGGATCAACTTTCTATTTTTATCAGGTGCTCGAGGGCCCACTTACTATTTTTAGTAAGTGCCAAAAATGTCCATTATGGTGAATTCTCAGTTGTAGTGCACCTCTAATGAATTCATCTCCTTCGCAGGTTCTCCTATCGATGACTTTCCCAAAATAGCAGTTCCTCTGTAGTAGACCAGCTATTTTTAGAAAGTTGGCTTCTACAGGAGTCAGATTGACGTGGAACTAAGTTTTTATATGTGGGTTTTACCTAATATCACCCCTCTAAAATTTCGGGCCCGTCCCGCTTAATAGTCCAAGAGATTTTAAAGTTTTAATTTTTGGACCTGACAGTGCTTCTGGATGTGGCAACCATTAATGGACCTCAAAATTACAGGTCTATTTTTCTCCTTCATTTGTATGAAATAAATTTCATTGTGATAGGTTTCTTCTTCTAATGCTTCACGTGCAATTCTACTTCATTTCGCCCAACGGTTTGACGGGAAATTGGATTTTTTCTTCGTTGAGCTAGAAGTGGGATTTCTTCATTGTGGATGCTCTGTAGCATGAGGGGAGAGTTTGAAGGTGTCTTCTTGATGGCCTTGGGTAGAGGAATGAATAGAAAAATATATCTTGTTGTTTCATGCATCCATTTGGGAGATTTCTTCAACTTTTTGTTTCATGGCCATGGAGTTTTCTCTCTGTACTTCTCCTTATGTGTTATGTGCATCTCCTTTTATGTTTGCTCCAATTTTCCTTTAGGACCTGTGTGCATTTTTGGGGTGGAAGAGGAGTACCTCTATGGAAGTTCTGGTATGATCTTTAGTAATGGAGTAATGGAGGTGAGAAGTTATAGAGGAAGAATGGAGGAAAACTGTGCACGGGAGTGGAAGAGTGGAAGCAAGCTTGGAAGCACCTTTGAAGCGACAGTTAGATTTTTAAATTTTGAAATTATGATAGGAGAATCTTGGCACATTTTTTCATGCTTGATGTCCCTAACCTTAGGGATGTGAGGGACATCAAATTCCATGGTGGTCAAGAGGACAACACGTGGCGGCGATCCGATGGTAGGGAATGAAGGTGAGAAAAGTTGTTTTAAAGCACTAGAGAGAGTGAAAGTAGGTCACATGGATGTCAAAAGGCTCCCATAGGGGGTGGGCACATTTTTCCATGTCTAATTTCCTTTACCTCAGGGACATAAGGGACATCAGTTTCCATGGTGGTCTGAAGCCGACACGTGGCGCTTGATCGACGATAGCGAATGGATGCTCAAAAATGCACACTGGGAGTGAACTCTCAAGTCTGGAGGTCACATGGATGTCCAAAAGGCTACCCATAGGGGGATGGGTGAATTTTTCCATGTCTAATGTCCTTCACCTCGGGGACATAAGGTAAATCAGTTTTATGGTGGTCTGGGGTGACACGTGGTGCACGATCCGACGGCGGGGAATGAATGCTCCAAAAATGCACAGGGGTGAAAGTCGGTCACATGGATGTCCAAAATGATCCCCATAAGGGGAAGGGAGAATTTTCAAGGTCTAATGTCCCTCACCTTAGGGACATAAGGGACATCAGTTTCCATGGTGGTCCTAGAGCTGACACATGGCGCTTGATCCTACGGCGAGGGAATGGATGCTCCAAAAATGCACACGGGGTGAACTGCCGAGTCCGGAGGTCACATGAGGTCAAGAGGTCACATGGGGGCTGGGAAAATTTTTAAATGGGTTTTTACCTAACCTTAGGGATGTCGAGGACATGAAATCCCCCGAGGAGCTCACAGTGCGACACGTGTCCTCTAAAAAATGACTCGATCTGAACTTGCCTTTGAGAGGGTAACTTGGAGCGATGATAATTTGAGCTCCGGTGGAATTTATTGGTAAAATTTTATATGATCCTAACTAGAAACATAATTTGGATCCAATGGTTGGGATCTCATGTCTTGATTCAGCCATATGATCCCTAAAAATCATATTTTTATTTGAGACTCTACTTATGCACGAGAAAAACTTTATGTGAATCCTATGCGCCGAGGTGTTGTCAAAAATATTAGTTCACCATCATGTAGGGCTTGGAATTAGATTTCCATCGATGTTTTTTTACTTCTAACTCCATCCAGAGCTCTTGGAATATTCTTCTGAAGCTCAACAACTATTTTAGGCCTGTGAACTGCCTAGGCTTGTGATCCTATTTTTACTCAGACTGCTCCAAGTCTTTCAGAACTTCCCAAAGCTTCCAAAATTATTTCCATGATGTTCTAAGGTATTCCATTCACCTCCATGTTGAATTTTTCCATTTTGTTCCGCTCCAGGGGTTTGATCTAGTCTGGGAAGGCCGTGATAGCCCTTCCTATCTTTGCCGCGAGAAGATAGCATCTTTTCATAACTCCCTAAAATTACCTAGGGGAAGAATAGACTTTCCTAAATCACATAGGGGACCAATTTGACATCAAATAGCGGGTGACCAGACTGACAGATTTGGCTTGGGTGTTTGGGAATGATAAAACATGAAAATTTCGACATAGGGGTATAGTTGTCGTGCTTTGAAACTTCAATTTCCTGTTGCACATTTGCACGACAAGATGGATCTAGCTTGGGGACATGACATGGGTGGACATAATGAAGACATGGCATAAAGAATATAGAATCTCAACTCACGATATATTGACTAGTGCCTTATCCATTTGGCCTGTGAGAGTCATATACAACCTATAACAAGAGAGAAAGAAGAAGGAAACACACACACCTACGAAAATAATGAAAAGGAAACACACAATAGACAACAAGAAGGGAAACACACGCAACAAAAAGGGAAACACACCTAATAATCACCTATGGTACAGGGCGGGGGACAACCTACTTTCACTGAAGCACTTTCTATTTCTCAAAAGTTACTCATGAGTGGGCAACACTGAGTGATGATGTTCTATAAAGTTGTTGACGGGTTCCAGAAAGTACCCTCCCCTCCTCAATTGTTTATGGAAGCCAGGTGCTTCCATGATTATCCTTTTACTTTGTATGAGTGATTCCATGTGAGCTTCTTGATGCATAATTCCTTTCTTGGAAATTCCACTTCCTTCATTTTCTTTGAAGTCAGTTTCATAGTGTCAGTTTCCTTCCATGTTTATTGATATAGTTTATTCTCCATTGAGCATCTCATCACTGCCCCAAAGCTTATTTTCATTCCAATTCCTTGGATATTCTGAATTACTTTCTTTCGCGGGTTTATGCTCATTGACATCTTCTCCATGAGAAACATTTAATTCATCCTTTATCTCTACTCCATTGTGAGGTGTTTGAGTACTGACGGGAGGATTGGACGCGACCTCATACTTGTCTTGTATGTCCATTGCATGAGTGAAGAGATCAAGGATCGGCTTGGGATCTTTCGCAACTTCTACTGCATCCAAGATCTCTTGCACAAAGTTATGCTTTATCATTTCATGCAGCTCCTCTTTGTACGCCTTTGAAGAATGCAGCTCGAGGAAACTATCTAGAGGAGTTACTTCATTATCTTGGGAATTGTTGTGCTCTACCGATCCTTCATCAAAAATATCTTCATCTTCAAAGGCCTCAAAACTTCTTGCTTTAGTTTGTTCATCATGGAAAGATTCTTCCTCTTCAAATGGGAAAGAAAATACCTCAATTTCATCATTGTATCCACCAACCATTGGCTCGAGAAGGACATCATATTTCACATCTTTCTTTGTTTCAACATAGCTAACCTTCACATTGGTTGAGGCTTCCAAGTTAGCTTCATGTTTGTCTTGCATATTCATGGCTTGCATCAGGAGTTCGAGACTTATCTTAGGGTCTTCTGTTTCTTCCGTGGCTCTTAGTAGTCCTTGTATGGATATTTCTTTCAAGCCTTTCAAAGGCTCATCGCAAGTTGATTTTGTCTCTCCATAGATGGCTTGACTGAGATCATCTTCATCCCCAAATGGGAATGAGTATAACTCCTCGTCTTAGAAAACAATATAAGCTGATTTTTCTCCTTGAAAATCATCAAGTGTCATTTCCTCTTCCTCATGGTCAGCATCATCTAGCAATTCGGGGCTGCCCTCTTGTAACTCGAATCTCCTCAATGCTTCTTCAAAGTCCAAATCTCTTCGGGAAGGCATGTTTGGAACTATCAAGATGACAATATCCTCTTCCTCCTCAGTTGTCACAAAGTGATTCATCCACCTGCTACCTTGGTATAAAATGTTAGCTTCCGGGTTTCTATACTTTCGTACCGTGTACCTCATCTTCCTCTCGGGAAGTAATTTCTCCATGTCTCCCTTCATTGGTATGGTTGTAGAAGACCAATTGATCTAAATTTTCCCTCCCAAGTCTTGGCATAAATTTCTACTCAGCAACATTTCGAATGACGTTGGGACGTCTACTACCAAAATCATCGTTGAAACTTTCTTGTCTGGAAATATGGCGAGAGCCACATGTGCATCTTTGACCTTCCCTACAAGTGAGACCTCTTTTGATTCCAAAGAGTAACAAGAGCCACTAGGTGGAGTCATGGTAAGTTTGAGAGCCACTCCTGATATATCGGACGAACCTCTCAAATTGTTCAGGATGAGTCCTCAAATATTCAATTTCAATAATTTGCACTTTGGCTTTGTTTGCATATTCTATGAAGTCAAAGGGAGTAGATGTGGACAAGGGGGTGAAGGGACTGATTTTGGAGTTTGGATAGGCTTAGGAGCATGATTTGATGTTTGGGAATGGATGGTATTTTGAACAACACATTAGAAGCTTTCAAGGTATTATATTTTACGAGGAGTAGATTTTGATTTAGAATCGGAAGACGTATCGAAAGACTTACTTTGGGATTACGGGAGTCTTCTTACTTACTACAGGGTCAAGATTTAACAATGTAGACTTCATGGAAGATGGAAGTGGGGATCCTCGACTGATTATTTTGTTTTGCAGAGTCGCACGGAGGATCATCAACCTTCTTTTCATTCGTACCAATGGAAGGAGATTTTCTTTCTCGGAGGCGAGAATGAGTGAATACCACACATGAGAAACTAGGTGCATCTTCTTTGTCTTCTTCATCACATCGAATACTCACAGAATCTGATTTGTGTATCATTCTCAAACTCGTCATTTTCTAGGAAATCACCACCTTCACTTTCTTGTTCAATCTCTTCTTCACCTTCTTGAAATCTGCAATTTATGTTCAGGTGGGGCCTCCAAGGTGAGCCTTTAGGGTGCTCTGATCGATTTATGTTGCTTCTTTGAGAAGATACTCATTCAAATAATTCCCTCTTCAAAGATGTCATCTCATTCACCAACTTTTACAGCGATGGATTGGTTCTCTTGTCTCCAGGATGTTGGTTCTTTCCATTTGATGGATTCTTGATCTTTCCAGAGAGGATGAGATCATCATCAAGTTCAATGGCCATCCTTTGTGCTTCTACAACATTCCTTGGTTGGGCTCTTAGATAAAAACCCTACTTCTGATGATTAAGCATTGATGAAGAATCTCTTGACATTGTTTTGAGATGGTGAATACTCTTCGGGTATCTGTGAAGTAACCATTAGAAAGCGAGCCACAAAGTATCTCATTCTTTTGTTTTCTCCTTTCTCTATTTGAGCCAATTGCACTAGGAGGTCCTGACAATCTTCAGTTGATTTAAATCTTTCCTTGAAGGTAGTCTTGATGTCATTCCAACCAGTGATGGATCGGGAAGGCAGGAGGTAGAACCATTCTTGCTTTTTCTTGAAGGGACTCCACGAATAGTCTTACAACAACATATTCAAGTTGGACACCAAGAATTCCACATGATATCGTGAAGGCAACGATGTGTTCTTCACGGTGTTGTGTTTTGTCACCTTTGAACTTTGGAAAGTTCTTGCGAGAACTTGTTGGTAGATCGTGGAGAGGTGGTTCAAGAGCAAGCGGGCCCATATTCCTTCCCCATGGAATAATGGGTTGAGGTATTTCTTCTTCATCTTCTATTGTCATTTTTTGCTTGACCCTTTCAGCCCTTTATTCTACAAATTACAAGTTCCTCTTCTTCCACAAACTTGATGTTCAATGGTGGTTGAAAAATGGGAGGATTTGAAGGGGAAGTATCAACAGGAGTTTTGATAGTATTGCAGGTGAACTACTCAAAGCACCAGATGGAGAGGAGGCTTGAGAGAAGAAGTATGAATTATCTCTAATTCGTTCTTGCTAATTTTGTAAAGCCTCAAAATTGGAATTAGCAATGCCTCTCAACCTGCTCAACCTAGTGTATCTTCCTTTAGCTAGTTTTTGGAAACTTTTGTAGTGAGAACATGAAAGGACATTGTGGAATGTGAAAAGTCGCGTGCGAAAAAAATAAAGTGTATCTTTCGGCAACAGACTTTCATGAACTTTTTTTGTCAATATTTGGTTTTTTTTAATTTTCAGACCTTGTGGTCGTATATTGGATACAAAGGTTGCTAAATTTGCCCCACGGTGGGCACCAAAAATTGTTGGTGAGAAAATTTATCGAGTGGACAAACTTGTGGAGTTTTTGCCAATGCTCTGGGAATCTAAGTCCCTCTACTTAACCGGTGTAGCTACCGTATGTGCATGCGCGATAAAATGTGGATTTCTATGGTGGCCTTTGATAGGGGATCAACGAGGACACTCCACTAACCCTACAACAAAGCTAACAATATCTTGCTAGGGAAGACTTTTTCTGAAGAGTAGGAAAGGGAGTGAGAAAAGACGTAGGAGAGCTAATGTTGTAGGTAGGAAATCAAATTCCTACACACACTAGTTAGAAGTATCATCACATGCATTTATGAGAAGAAACAACTTTGTAAGCATCATTAAGACCAAATGAAATTTGATGAACACAAAGTATCAAGAAATCTCTTAGTCAAAGAAAGCTAGAAACTCCTTCTTGTATTAATTTCTCAAACAAAGTTGTACATAGTGGAGAAATGGAGGAAATTGAGAAGGGGGAAATGGAAGAAAATGGCTATCTCCTTTGTTCTCTCAAAGTACAATATACTCTTGAGTTTACAAGATCAATCACCAACCCTTTGAAATGGGAATGGTGTTACAATTTATAGAGTGAGAGGTGACTTATCGTCTACCCCAATGGCTTTTCATATGTCCTTGTGCAACTTGAAACTTTTTGAATTCCTAGGAGAATATTAAGTCCTTTTTATAACATAAAGGTGACTTATTACATTAGGAACATTAGGACATATGAAAAAGTGCAACCCCAACATGAAATTAGAATATTGGAAAGTGAGAGAAAGTTGGGGAGAAGAGGAGAGAGAGAGAGAGAGAAGAAGAAGAGGAGATGTCATTCCCAATGAAGTTCGTTGATCCTCATTGATGGAAAGCTCCAAATGTAGTGAAACTCTAAATCTTTGAATTCCTTGCACATTGTGAAACTCTTTCAAATTGGCTCACAAATCACTCTCCAAGTTGAGTGAACTGTTCTGTTGATGATCACAATTGTGGTACCATTGTCAGATTGGATGGTTCATGTCTCGGGCTCATAGTGGAAAGAGCAGGATAGGACTAGCTCGAGACTTTGCACTGGACACTTAGGTGTCTGCGTGCTGATGGTGAACAAGCCACTTGTGAGTATTTGGTCTTGATCCCCTTCGTTCCTTGGAGGCCATGCAAGTCTTAAGGTCATTTAGATTCCATGTACGAGACATCGATGTCTTCCGCATCATACTCATAGGCGAAGGGTTGTGTTGGCACCGGACCCATCCATTTCGGCTTCATGTCTCCCTTAGAAAAATCAACTTACTATTTTTAGTAAGTGTGAAAAATCAAGTCCCCACTCTTATTTGGATGTTGTGGTTCGGTTTTCCTCTTTCTCCTGCGTTCCTCATTCCTTCTGGATCAACTTTATATTTTTATCAAGTGCTCGAGGGCCCACTTACTATTTTTAGTTAGTCTTAATAATGTCCATTCGGTGAATTCTCATCTCTCGTGCACCTCCAATGACTTTGTCTCCTTTCCGGGTTCTCATGTCGATGACTTTCCCAAAATAGCAGTTCCTATGTAGTAGACTGCTATTTTTAAAAGAAATTTGACTTCTGGGAGTCGGATTGACGTGGAATGAAGTTTTTTGATATGGGTTTTTGCCCAATATCACCACTCTAAAATTTTGGGCCCGCCCACTTAATAGTCCAAGACATTTTAAAGTTTTAATTTTTGGACCTGGCAGTGCTTCTGGATGCGGTAACCATTAATGGACCTCAAAATTGTAGGTTTGGTTTTCTCCTCCATTTGTGATGAAATAAATTTCATTGTGATATGTTTCTTCTTCTGATAATTCATGTGTAATTCTACTTCATTTTGCCCAACGGTTTGATGGGAAATTGGATTTTTTCTTCGTTGAGCTAGAAGTGGGATTTCTTCACTATGGATGCTCTATAGCACGAGGGGAGAGTTTGAAGGTGTCTTCTTGATGGCCTTGGGTAGAGGAATGAATAGAAAAATATATCTTGTTGTTTCACGCATCCATTTGGGAGATTTCTTCAACTTTTCGTTTCATGGCCATGGAGTTTTCTCTGTGCTTCTCCTTCTTTGTTTTGTGCTTCTCCTTCTGTGTTTGCTCCAATTTTCCTTTAGGACCTATGTGCATTTTTGGGGTGGAAGAGGAGTACCTATATGGTAGGTCTGGTATGAGCTTCAGAAATGGAGTAATGGAGGTGAGAAGTTACAAAGGAAGAATGGAGGAAAACTGTGCATGGGAGTGGAAGCAATGGAAGCACTAGAAGCACTGAAGCGATAGTTAGATTTTTTGAATTTTTGAAATTATGAGAGGAGAAGCTTGGGAACATTTTTCCATGCTTTATGTCCCTAACCTCAGGGATGTGAGGGACATCAAATTCCATGGTGGTCAAGAGGATGACACGTGGCATGGCTGATCCGACGGCGGGGGAATGAAGGTGAGAAAAGTTGCTTTCTGCACTAGGAGCTAAAAGCGAGTCACATGGATGTCAAAAGGCATCCCATAGGGGGCTGGGCACATTTTCCATGTTTGATGTCCCTCACCTTAGGGGGACATCAGTTTCCTGATGGTCTAGAGCTGACACGTGGCGCTTGATCCGACGCGACAGGAATGGATGCTCAAAAATGCACCTCGGGGGAGTGAACTCTCAAGTTTGGAGGTCACATGGATGTCCAAAATGCTCCCCATAGGGTTCTAGGAACATTTTTCCATGTCTAATATCCCTCACCTCAAGGAAATAAAGGACATCAGTTTCCACGGTGGTCTTGGGGCTAACACGTGGTGCTTGATCCGATGGCGAGGAATGAATGCTCCAAAAATGCACTGGGGGTGAAAGTCGGTCACGTGGATGTCAAAAGGATCCCCATTGGGGGATGGGAAAATTTTCTAGGTCTGATGTCCCTCACCTCAGGGACATAAGGGACATCAATTTCCACGGTGGTCTTGGAGCTGACACGTGGCGTTTGATTCGACGGCAGGGAATGGATGCTCCAAAAATGCACCCGAGGGCTAAATTGTCAAGTCTAGAGGTCACATGAGGGTCTAAGAGGTCACATGGGGGATGGGAAAATTTTTCAATGGTTGGTGTACCTAAACTCAAAGATGTCGGGGACATGAAATCCCACCAAAGCTTAGTGTGACGATACGTGTCCTCGAAAAATGACTAAGTCCTGAACTGCATTTGAGAGGGTAACTTGGACAATGATAACTTGAGCTCCCGGTGGAATTTTTTCATAAAATTTTATATGATCCTGACTGTAAATAGAATTTTTGATCTAATGGTGGGGGTCTCGTGTCTTTATTCAGCCATAGGATCCCTTAAAAATCAGATTTTGTATTTGAGACTCTACTTATGCCTGAGAAAACCTTCCTTCCAATCCAATGCGCCAAGGTGTTGCAAAAAATCTTATTTCACCATCATTTAGGGATTTGAATTATATTTCCGTTGATGTTTTTTTACTTCTAACTCCATCCAGAGCTCCCAAAATCTTCTTCTGAAGCCCAGTAGTTGTTTTAGGCCTATGAACTACTTAGGCTTGTGAACCCTATTTTTTACTCAAATTGCTCCAAGTCTTTCAAAATTTCGCAAGGCTTCCAAAATTATTTCCATGATGTTCTAAGGTCTTCCATTCACCTCCATGTTGAATTTTTCCCTTCCGTTCCACTCAGGGGTTTGATCTAGTCCTGGGAAGGCCGACGATAACCCTTCCCAATATTGCCAGAAGATATCATCTTTTCAAAACTCCCTAAAATCACCTAGGGGGAATGAATATACTTTCCCAAATCACCTAGGGGACAAATTTGACATCAAATAGTGGGTGACTAGCTGATGGATTTGGCTTGGGGTGCCTGGGAATGATAAAACATGAAAAATTCAACACAGGGGTATAGTTGTCATGCTTGGAAACTTCCAATTTCCCTGTTGCACATTTGCACGATAACAATTCTCAAACAAGTTTTTAATTTGATGCAACGATCCATTGAAGCTAAAGAGAAATTATTAGCAAGAGACATGTCCTTAAACAATTGTGAAAATTGCTCTTCCACATGTTCTGATGAACACCTTTGATTATGCTCATTTACGAGGTTGAAAGGGATCTCAGCTATGAATTCTTGAATCAAGGTGAGTGAAGTGAAGGCTTCATTTCATACGCTCTCATAATGGATCATAGAATCCTCGAGAAGCGTATTTCTTTATTTGAGATGCAGACACCAAAGAAAATGTGTCCCTCGATGTTCAAATTCAAGAATTCCTTCAATGGCTAAAACTAAGGATTCCATACTCGTCATCTCATGTAGACTAGGCAATATCTCATCCAAATTTGATATGTTAGAAACAAAAGTTTCCTTGAAATAAATAATTGGATCAAGATACGTACTAACATCTTCATAGAGCTTAACTGTTGTTTTGATTGTCTCTTGGCCTAAAACGAGAATCTCTGAAAGCCAAGTTTTAGTGACATGGCCCAACGTGTTTATTTATTTTGATAAATTGAGAGTTTCTTCATCAGGGGCAACCACTACATCAGGTACTAGGAAAGTGGATGATATGGGATTTATTAGATGTTGAACATATTCCACCAATTGATTCTTTTCATCCTTGAGATGAGAGTTCTAAGACTTATATTTCTCAAGTCTCTTTACCACGATATCAATTGAATCTTGATCCATCGCCATTTACCTTTCCAATGTGGACCTCCCAAGTCCAAGTCTGGAAACTTCATAATCAACAAATGTTATGGCATCACGCTCCTTGTCAACTTATGGGATGGCAAGATCCGTAAATCTGTTTTCGTCACTATCCACCATTATTCGAGAAAGCACTTTAGGCTTCTTGGGAATGACATCATTCATGCAAGTTTGAAAAGGGCATCAAAATCAATGTTTATTGCCTTGAAAACCCTCTTCATTTTCTTGACCTCGCAATCAACCCGAGAAAAGAGTATAATTCACTATTTATACATACAAAAGCTTGGATCTCAAAGCAACATTCTCATTGTTCTCGACATCATGATATTCTACAAGAATCCTTTCCATGACCTCGATTTGGAAGAAATAACTTTGATATCCACCTCCTGCTCATTTGGGAGATTTTAGGAAATCTCTTCATGAACTGTAGGTTCCAAAGTGTTCGATATTTAGACTACTTACACCTAAGTGAATGCTTGTGCAAGGCATGACCGAGGATTGTTTCTCACTAGCTTCGAGAACTATTAACAATGTGAGTAGAAGAATCTCTACTTGAAGTAGAAAATCCTGATACGCGCTCTTCCTTCACTGAGGCTAGGACCCTTAGATTTTTCTCCTCGTGACACATTATTCGAAAGTAGATTTTGGCATCAACTACTTTCTTGCTTGTTGTGTATGATTGGATGGTATGGAGGTCAATTGAGAAGGGGATTTGGTTGAATGGAGATCTCCTCGAGTTGGCAATTTTTGTGATGTTGAAGTATGATCTTGAATTGATTGTAACTTGGCAAGTTCTCTTTCGTACCAAGATATACTTCTTTCAAGGATCGGTTGATTCTTGCTATCAAGAGAAAATTCATCTCTTTTGGTCCAATCAATTTGGGCAATGGGGTAAAAGAAATTGCATCATATGAAGGATCAATAACATCTTCATCATCATTTACGAATGAATCTGGAGGGTTCTTGATGTGAAAGGCCTTGATCTGAGCAAGGGTTAGGCAAGAAAACTCTTGTCTTCTTACTTCATACTCATCCACGAGCAGCAACCCAAAAATCTTCCATGGTAGGGTTATGTTATACTTTACTCCAAGAATCTTTTACATATATCCATTGATATGGCGAGATCTCTTCACGTATGGATGAATAGTGATGAGGAAAACTCTTTTCCATGAGTTGTCCTTTGAAGAGATTTGGACATTTGTATTCCCAATTTGGATTGGGAAATGAATTCTGAGCGATGTTTGTCACTAAGAAGATAGTGAACTTGGAATAGTTTTTGCAAGCTCCATTAATGCCCATTCTTCACCGACGTACTTAGGAAGTTTCCATGGAGTATCGCAAAGTTGTTTACGTGAATGTAGGAAAAAGATGAAAAATGAATAGACCATGTTCCCCATTGGGAAATGGCGTTCATGGCTTCTTTGGAAAATCTTTCCTCCGTATTCCTATTCGGAGTTTCGAATCACGTGGAAAGTGAATGCATCATTAACTCTTCTAAAGCGATGAGGGCTATTCTTGAAACTTAGTTGTGGGTAATAATGGAAGACACTATTTAATGGACCCATGACTCATCTTGTTTCAAGTCCAGAAAATAGCTTTCTTCTTTCCATTGCATAAGTCAGATATGATGTCATGTAGAAACATCCAGTCATCTTTACTTGATCAAGCTGTTTGTGATGGGTATCACTAATGATGGTGCCCAATCCACAAACTCTCTCTTAGCAATGATGATACTGAGATAAAATGATACATCCATTGGTGGAAAATCTTGGCAGAAGGTAAACCGAAGACTCGACTCAAGAGAGTAATCATGTCCTCGATTTCTTCTACAAACTCAATGCGGTACAATTCTTTAGGAAATCGGTCAATTCGAGGCCTCTTGGTCACTAACCAATTGTTATTTACCATCTTGCTCCACCTGAGGGGCTCTTCATCCCAAAATTCTTGTGTTGACTTTCTAGTGATATCTACATTCTCGGGGAAGTCAAGTATGCTAAGCAATTCCTCAATGTGCTCTAGTGTGATTAGGAGGAAAGGCTCGTGATTATCTTTAAAAATTCCTCATCTCTCAGGATCATAATGCTCCGCACAAGTGATAACCAACTCCGGACACTGCACCAAGACAAGAAATGTTGTTGCTTGGGGTAAACCACTATGGTAAAGCCTATCCGAGAATATGGTTTTGCCTTCAGTTTTCACCGATCGCAGAATTGTTGCACATTGATGTGACCTAGATTCGTATCAGTGATATTGTCATATGTTGACTTAATGGAACTAGGAGGGATGATTCCTTGGAATTCGTACTTGAGTGCAGATTTGTTCAATTTCTTTGTTGGCTTCCTCGATCTTCTATGATTTATTAGATTTTTCAGCCATTATGAATTTTACGAGAAAAATGAGTCGGGCACACAAAACAATGCAAGCAAGGTGAGATCTCAATATGTGAAACTCCCGTCGATGAAAGAATAATATGACTTGTTTTAATATTATTATTATTATAAATAATAATAATAATAATAATAACCTGATCCGATTACAATTTTCGATTCTCGATGACAATAATTAATTAATTAATTTATATTATATTTAAAATAAACAAAATCACCCAATTTCTACTATCCCGATTTTTTAAAAAAATCTTGAGCAAATTCTCCTTGATGTGTGTGAAAATCGCCACATTTTAGTGATTGTGTACTTTGAGATTTACTTCTTCCTTGTGATCTTGATCGATGTGTGACTATACTTGCTAAATCTTCTTGCAAATGCGTTGATACACCTGGAGAATGTGTGGCTTCTTGTTTGCTGGAGATGCTGAGGAATGTGTGGTGAAGCTTTGGTCTTTTAAACTTTGTGCATAAACCAATGCGTGGAGAGCTTTCATATCCCTACATGGAGACTTCCTGGGGAATGTGTGGACTGTTATGTGGTTTGCGTGATCTGTCTAGCTTTTCCCTTTTCTTTGCACCAACCAATGCATGGAGATCCTTGTCTTTTAACTGTTGTTCCTCAAACTTTATGTTGTCCCAATGCGTGGGAGGAAAAACATTTTTCCTTTGGACTATTCTGAAAAATGCATGGAGAAGCTTATAGTGGTTTCTATTTTTTTTTTTTTACCCCATGTGGTCCTTGAGTTTTAAATGCAAGTTTTATCTATTTTGTTTACTCCTTGGGTGCTAAAACTAATTCCTTTTCCCCCTTGTTCGTGGTTTGTTATGGAAAATGCGTGGATTTCTCTGTTGTTCCTATGTAGAGATGTTTTGACCTGCTTTGGAAAATGCTTCTAAAGCGGTGCATGGAAACTTTTTTTTTTTTATCTCCCTCTCCCAAATGGATGCTCCTCTTGGTTTTAGTGTGGAAAACTCTGTTTTAATCTTCCTTTGTCTTATTCCCTCTAAAATTTCTTTTACTTTGGCCTATGCATGGAGGGTTGTATTCCTTTGCGGTTGTGTGGATCTTCTTTGGCACATATGGATGAATGCATGAGCAATGTTTAAATTGTTTTCTGCCTTGTCTTTTTTATTGCTCTTTGTCTTATGCCTAAACCTCCATCCTTGGCTACGTGGGAACCTTCTAATGAAACCAATACAAAAAAATCCTGTCAACTGTGTGAAAACTTGTTTGGACTGTCTCCCTCAATGCATGGAAAATGCTTGCTTTCTCTTTCACTTGTTATTTTTAATAATTAAAATCTCCTTTGCCCACGTGAATGTCTCCTTGCTTTCTTTGTTGGATTGTATATTCTTTGAAAAACTTTCGTGGGAACTATCTCCTAGTAAATGTGTAGCTCTTTCGATCTAGGCTATGTGGAAATTTATTGAGGGATGTGATAAAATATTACTCGAGATGTTCCTTGAAGAAATTGGAAAGCTTCATACGACTTCTTCCAATGAGTTTGATGAAGGTTTTTATGAGGATTTAGGAAGCTTCCTCACAGTTTCTTATTCGTCCGTTAACACAATTTCCATTTTTCCGGGTAGTGGCATTAATTTCGAGGTGAAAATGAGGAAATAAATGACCATTTGCGTGAGAAATGGCAAGGCGGGTGACAAAACCCATTTATTTCCCCATTTGAGAAATCAAGAGATTTTTACTGTTTGCGAATTCATTGATTTGGTAATCGGGGAAGAAATCCCACAAACAGGAATTAAAACAAATTTGCAGAAAGGGAAAATGGTTCCTAGAAGCCAATTTGGCATCCGACAACGATGGGAAAGTGAAGCTTATTTTTCCCCAATAATTAAAATAAATCTTGTCGAAACCTAAAGTTATTAAAAATTGATTTTATCAAACAAAGAGTAATTAATTAGTTAAATATTAATTAATTAATATTTAACGTGGTTTAAAACCTGCGGAAGGAGTTCTCACCGAAATGGACGAAGCGAAGACCTAGACGATCATAGAAGCAGGCGATCGCGATGAGAGCTATAGATCACGCAAAGTAACACTTTTGAAAATTTTCAAAATTTTCCATTTTTATTAACTTTGTGAAGTCAAAATTATTGATAACATGAAGTAAGTGATCTTATTGTATTGTTGAGTAGAATTTGAGTCTCACTTCCGTGAAGGAGTTTCAGGAATGGATGTTCCTCTATATTGCTACTATCAAGAAGAATAAGGAATTCATACGATGGGGGAACATATCAACAACTCAATTTGTTTTCAGTTGAGCAATGTTTTGACGTCTAAAAACTTCTTCATGACTTCCTTCCTCGTTTATGTTGCCACTGCCATGGGGGAATTCAATGGTTTGAACACAAAAGGTGTCAGAAGTGTGTCGTAGATTTATCACTTTTATCCTCAAATTACAATGGAAGAAGGCAACAAACATTTTCGTAGAGTCAATGATGCTTTTTTGTTGTCCTCCTTTATTGTTTTGATAAAGATTTGTATAATCGAAGGATTTCTGATGAAGCTTTTAAAGAGGTACGGGAATGGGGAGCCATCTATCTTTAGTTCCCAACATTTACATACATCAAGATTCCCGAGTTTCTTGGGTGCCCCAAGCAAGTTACCAAGATGTCCTACCGACAAATGGGTTTTATTAGAATTGGTTCAAGCAATTGTTGGATTATCACAAAATTCAAAACAAACGACATAAGGTGGGAGTTCAATTTCCTATTTCAATAGGAAGGTATACATGTGCTAGTATTTATAAAGAGAAGAATGTGGATGGAGAAATGTCTGAAGTTACTTTGAGAACTTTCCATCCCATAACCAACTTTGATTACTGGGGTAAGTTCAGTGAAACAGGGTTGGCCAGTTCTCACGTGCCTCAACTAGAGGATATTTGGATTCATTGTCTGGGATGAGGTTATCATCAGACAATGAGAATATGAAAGGTTGACTTTGAATGAGGTTAAACAATTGATATTGCAGATATTAGGAAGGAATGGAGGATGATGATGAAGTATTAGATCTAGTGTATAGGAACAATAATGTTGTTGATCAACCTTTGCCATGGATCGATTGGTACCAGGAAGAACATTGCAATACTAAGGAAAGGGCAAGGCCCATTCTTCAAAGGACATATGATTGGTTGGCTACCTTGGGAATTTCACCCAAAGGGATAGATCAATCTATAAGAATAGAAGCCCAACCAACACTGAGTCTCCCTACACCCACGAAAGGTAAAAGGTCTACTCAAAAGGCCAATATAATTCCAAGGAAGATCTCATTTGTTGTTGGGAGTTCCTCTCTTCCAAAAGTTCCCATTGCCAAGGTTGTGTCCTCTACAATACAAGTAATGAAGTTGTCAAAGTTAGTGATTCTCTGGTTGTGTCACAAGATTTTCCACCCCCTTCTTCATTACCATTGTCACTTATCTTTAGCTCCACTTTCCCAATCATTATCCACTTTGCTCCTTCACTCATCTCTACTTTTCCATCTCCATCCATGGCCCAAGTGTTTTCATCCCTTCCTATCCTCTTAGTAGGGGAAATGATTGGGTCTTCGGTTTCCACTCCATTGTCTCAATAGCTTTCATTTCCTTCCATTTCAACTTCTAGTCTCATTGCATCTGCTCTCGAGGCTATTCTCACTTCCACCCCTTCTATCATTACCACCTCCATTTCATTGCCAACTGATATTACCAGTGCTATTGTTTTATCTAGTGCTCCAAGTGTCATACCAACCATACCACTTTCATCTGCATCTACTATACCGAGTGGCTATATCACCAAACCCCAAAGCGAAGAAGAAGGTGCCTCTTGTAGACGTGATAGATCTAAGTGTGTTGGAACCTACTCCAAAGAGACAGGCCAAATGGCCAAATATCATCTCTAGTTTATCGATAAACCAATTAGGAGAAAGGGTCATGGAAATAGCTACCCCCATTGAGGGGAAAACTAAAGAAACTATTACAATAATAGATTATCAGATCTCTAGGTTTTCACTAGGGAAGGCAACACATGAAGGTGCCAAATAGGATGTTCAAGTGGCCCTTGGATTTTTTTGGAGAAGTATGATAAAGATAAAGCTTCCAAATATGAATTGAAGTCAAAGGTTGAACAACTCACTACTCTATTAAGGAAAGTAACACAACCCACTCCAACTACTGATCCTTCAACTACAACTACTCTGACAGTTTCTTCCAGTTTGGATGATATTTCATATCATGAAATTGAGAAGATAGGTCAAAAGGGAAGATCAATGGATGGATGGATAGAACGTATGCTTCAAGAAGCTAATCCTTTGGTTAAAACAATTGTTGAATTATATAATGATTTACAAACTGAGAGGACTTCTATTCGCAGGATAGATGAAATTCTCTCGAGGATAACAATAATTTGAATATGAATTTAACTACATGGAGTGAGATTAGAGATGTGGACCCAGATTTACTCCTTCAAGAAGGATTAATTGATGATGTTTCTAAATTTTTGAGTTTCAAAAGGCTATGGAATTTAGATCCCAAGTGTTGCAGGATTTGATTAAGAAATTGGATGATAAATGCGTGGAAATAATGGACGGTCTAAATGATATTTTGGAAGAGTTTGATAATATCAACTGCAAGTTTTTCAATGAGAATATTGATAATTTCAAAGATTTGGTAATGAAAGATGATGAAATAACTAAAACTTTCAATAGCAATTCAATTGTCAGTTGGTCTCATGCCAGAATTTTATAAGTCAGCTGAAGAAAGTGGTGAATAAGTTGAAAAGGTTTCAGCTAAAGTTGTAAGGGAGATTGATATAGTGGATGTGGTGAATCATTATGCTTGCGGACTAGAGGAAGGGGAGGTACAGGGAATCATCAAACGTTTTGTTGACTACAAACACCGGATGGCTATGTGGGAAGAAGAAGATAAGGGAAAATCGAACAAGAGAAAGATGATGCAAGTCCAAGTTAAGCCAAAGCGGCCATGATTGGGATGGTTCTAAGCTCTGAATCAGTCAAAGTTGCAGGGTTGACTTAGTAAAACCTTTGCAACAACTTTACTATTTTTATGGGAGCCTATTCCCTTGAACTTATTATACTCTATTTTTAGTAATTTGTTAGTTAAGGTTCAATTGTAATGGCTCAACCTTTGGAACTTATAAATAGTTTAAAATGCATTAAGTTTAGGGATATAGATCATTTGGAGAAGTTACTCTTCAAGCTTGGAAGAGTGCTTCATATACTTTGAGCCTTTCAGTTATATTCAGAACAATATTTTTCTATGAAAAGTTTGGTTTATTGTGTTAATCATTGATCAATTTATAGCTTGTGAATGTTTAATTCCTTGATGTGATTGGTTAATCTACCTTTATCCCAGTTATCTTGTTTAATTCATGTGAAAAGTGATATAGTTACTTTGATATCAGTTGTGGAAAATTTATTTCCTTTCTGTTACAAAGTTGCATTATTATTTATAGTCATGGATAGAGGAAGATTGAAAGACATGTGCATATCATATATTGTTGTGAGGAGTTGATTGTGCATTTAAGTGGGTCTATTTGTTCAATATACTTGGTGCATCACCTTATTCTTTTTGTTATCTTTGACTTTAAGCTCATCAGTTGAGTAGATTAGAATTATTTTCAAATGTTTTAGCCTTGCATATTGATCTTAAATCAAGTGCTCCAAGTTTCAAAGGAAGTCGGCCTTATCGGAGGTTCATCCCAAGGCGAAAAAGGTCCCATACCTTAGGGATGTTCATACGTTGAGCGTGATCACTCAGAGATTCAATGGGTGCATGATTAGTGTGACAACAGGTATTAGTTGGCATGTCGGGTCATTAGGGTCGAAATTTGAACAAGATATCCCTATATAAACATAACATACTCATTGCATTATGGTTGGATGATCATCTATCAATGGTTAGCTATCTACTAAGGCAAGGGACTAAATTTGGGCATCTTCTACATCTGCATCACAAAATAATAGGGGAAAGGGTTGTATTCATTTTATTTCATCAACCATTTGCATCTTTACACCTAGTTAGTTCCCCTATACGTGTCATGGCTAGGGCACCCTAGGCACATAATTATACACACAAGAATAGAAAACTATATTGGGTTTGGAATGTAGTGCAACACTTAGTCATAAGCCCACCATTGTGGGAGTTGATGCTTTGTATGGGGTTTTGCGGGTAAGTCTTGACAAATAACTACAACAACGTATGCGAAGGTATTGCGACAACAAAGTGACAAAGACAAAGATATTGCAAAGACTTTATGACTTTGTCGATTCATATCATGAGCTTTTTGTAGACCCGAGCACCCAGTTGCGAGACGGGGTGCCCCCACGGTGCCCCAAGATATAGGCAGATCTTCACTTGTAATTTCCTAGGTAACACCATCATTCCCTGCCCTATCTACACATCATCTATCTAGTCCCGCACTTTTGATGAGGTAAGTTAAAATAAGGTTAGTACCTTATCCATTCTATTTCATTTATTTTACTTCATTTAAATATCAAAATAGAATATTTAGCATTTATATTAGCTATTTCCAGTATTGTTGCTATTTAGATTAACATAGAATATAGATTCCAAATACATATTTTAGTTAATCAACATGTATGTGCTTTGTAAAGCTATGTCAGGCAATTCTACATTTAACACCCCAAGCATGTCTTTCTTGGTAGAAGTTGTTATGAAAAGGTTCTTTTGAGTCTTTGAGGATTTGATAACTCTCTATAAGAGCAAGACAACATTTTGGAGTTTTCGGTTGTCAAGGTAAAGTATAAGACAACTTTGAGTTTATTGTTTCCTTCAAATTTCATGTATGCCATGTCAAGGAAGCTTGAAAAAACCAATCTTCTTTCCTTGAATTATATACAAAGGAAGCGTAATTATGTTTGAATTCATTCTTGGTAAAAGATAGGTGTAAATGAACAACTAGTTGAGTGGAAAGTTGGCATTAATAAAAGATGTTTATGTGGGTCTTGCATAGTCCTGAAGTGTTCAATCACAAAATTATCTCCTCCAAATGGTAATGAGATCTGATGTAGCTCTTTAGTTTTATCAAATTAACTCACCAAGTCATGATGTTTGGCTTATGTCGGTTTCTTTAAGGGCCTTCACCTCCTTGAAGTCATAAACCTGAACAGAGCATGTATGTTTGCAAAGGAGTCTTTGGTGTGGGAATCCAAAAAGGTTTTTCATGGAAAAAGGAGTGCATGGAGCTTCTTCAGGCTCATATGTGTTGGTAGAGTGCACAAATTTGAAGAAAGTCAAACCACTGAGGAAAGAAACAAATAAAATATGCTCTTGGGTGACTACGGTGCCCTTTAGAACTAGGGTTTTCAAGGAGAAAATTCATCAAACTCAAGATTACACCAATAAAAATTTCTAAAAATTTGAAGGAATCTCTATATGGAGGGAATGAATGCTTTATGCGAAAATAATTAATCATTTTCATCTCAATCAAGAGAAATTTTCTTAACGGTGTTTGTGCACTGATCGTGTGAGGATAGTAAAATGAGGTTTTGTCAAATTAAAAGCTCTATTTTGACAATAGATAACTCTATCTTGTTGTAGTTGACTCAAAGAGGGTAAATGAAGTTTGGAAATCCTCAAACTTATTTGAAAGGTATAATCTAAACCATTTATATGTATTTGTTGATGAATGTGCTCCCAAAGTTGAACTCAGTTGTAAATTTACATAGTATAGTGCTAAAGTCTTGCGAATTAGACTTGAGAGGTGTTCATAGGTTGATATGACTCTAAAGAGAGCCTTGAAAAAGGTTCTTAATGCTCAAATGTTCACAAGTGACTACCTTGTCCATTTTGTAACACAAAATCTTGGTAATGTTGTTATAAGTTGTTGTTTGGTCTTAGTGGAGTTGAAGAGTCTTAAGTCAACCTAATTCGAAGAAAATAGGTCTATGGAGAAATTTAAGAGCCTTTGATTAGTTCAAACTCATGATTTCATCCTCCGGATCAAAATAAAAGGTGAAGAGCCTATTTTTGTCAAATGCGATAGTCAAAAAGGTAGAAAAGCCAAAAACTATAAAAAAGTTGAAAAGGCTTTCTCGAGGTAGATGAGCTCGAATTAGTGTAAGTTCGAATGTGTGATGTGGTGTGAAATATAAAAGGTGAAAGGTTCCATAATAGTTTTTTTGTTTTTAATACATGATAGGAGACTATGAAAACTTGAAAATGTGAAGAAGATATATATTATTTTTGAGAGATGTGAAAGTGCCGATGTGTGATGAAGAGTACTGATGAGCGGTGCGAGGTAAAATTGATTGAGATAAGTGTATTTTTTTTGAGACAAAATGTTCAAAGATCTTGGAAAATGAATACAAGCATTATGAATCATATATGAATGAGTTAGTGAAGAATGAGCATGATAAGTGAGTTGATAAGCCAAGAAGAGATAGTGATTGCTTGAGAGGTTAGAGACCGGATGAGAAGTAAGTAGTGAGCTGAAATATTGATGAGATTACAGGTGAAGTAAGAAGTGCTCTGTTTGCAAATTTAGGGGCACAATCGGGTGTCTTATAACCAATTTGAAGAGTGGTAATATTTTTGTACACACTAAGTTGTAGCTTAATATAATCATAAAGTTGTAGCTTTCTTGCAAGTTATAGCTTGCTTATGATTAAGTCGTAGCTTGATTTGAAGTTGTAGCTTCATCAGTTGAGTTTTAGCTCAACACTTTTATAACCATTGAGAAAATAGTCCTTTGGTTCAGTGGTTTTCTTCCCAATTTGGGTTTCCCACTTAAAAACTCTTGTCTCTCTCTCGTATGCGATCATTGTTTCATTTGATCTATGTTATTGCATAGCTTAAGAATATGATTGAAGGTTAAATTGATAAAGAAAAGTTGAATTGAACACTGATTCACCCCCCTCTCAGTATTCTAGTTTCAACACAGAACCTCCAGTGAGCCTTGGCGACCACTTGCGCTTCAGTCTATTTTAGCTATTCACCTACCCGGATCATTGCGGGTTGCACAAAATTAGCTAAGTCACCCTCTCTCTCTCTCTTGCTTAGGGTTTCATATTATTACATGCTTGTTGCTTGTCCATTTACTGTATTTTATCACTTTTATATCATACACTACAGTAGTTAACTTGAAATATAGATTTAATTCAACTTGTATTAAATCATTTGGTGAACCACACTTGTGATCAAACACTTGGATATTTATTTTGCCTATTTCTATCGGATATTCTTTCATGGCTCTGAAATTCCTCAAGTCTCCTTGGATCAATTACTTCAAATGCACAAACCTTACGCAAATATGTTCTCCAAAAATCCCTAGACACTATATACCTCCCCTCATGATATGCCACCTGCTCAAGTAAGTGCCATTTTGATCATCTCTCGATGACCTTATCGAGTCCTCATACAACAACCAATCAACCCATCTTAAAGTCAATTCAAGCTTTACACCATACTTTTCAAAATAAATTTAAGGCTATAGAAACAATGATTACATCCCTTAAAGATGAAATCCAACATCTTAAAGATGTTTCTCATGCCCATGCTAGTTCTTCTTCTACACCTCATCTTAATCCCACGTCTACTATATGTGCCGCACAAGAGAAACCCAAGTCTTACCACTACCACAACCTCTCAAGTTTGATCTAAATGCTAAGCAACATGATATTCTTCATGAGCTCCTCAATCACCAGTTGATCAACTTGTCACCTACCCATTATTACTCTCCTTATGGGCTTACAAAATACAAAGGTCACCCATTTTACAATTATCATGAAATTAATGGACATCATTATGATGATTTTTATGCTTTAAAATGAAGAATTGGGCACCTTGAGCATCAGGGTTTTTTTCATTTGCTACACAACATTCTTGCTACATGTTCATCTCCAATTGTTAAATCCCATTGGGCTCCCAAATCTGCTCCCTCATGTCTAATGAGCATCATGCCATAATTACTAATGTTCCTTCTCCGATAAGTCAAGAGCCACCCATCCAACCTAGTACCATACTAGCTTTAAAAATAATTACCCCATTACCTCTTCATATCAAGTCATTTGCAATGTTACCAATCCCAAATAAGCAACCACCTTTAAAAATACTTACCCCGTTACCTCCTCTTATCAAGTCATCTACAGACATTACCAATCACAAATAAGTAACCACCTTTAAAAATAATCACCCCATTATCTCCTCTTATCAAGTCATTTGCAGTGTTACCAATCCCAAATAAGCAACTACCATCCAAGGAAGCACCACCAATTCCCTCGCCACAGTGAGATCCCTCACCATCCTCCTCCAATTAAATGCATAATTCCTCCTTTCGCAAAATTCAATGCTTATATTGATGGTCGGGACACATTTCAAACTCCGCCACCATGGAAAGTGCTCTCTCACATCATCACATAGATCTCCATCACTCGCACACTTGAAGGGCATCACAATTTCTCCCCCCCTTCCATCACTATCGAATGTCTCTAATATTTAATTATAGCTTCTTATATTCATGCTTTGCGCTTCTTGTCTATCTTTTAAAGCATTCTCACATCTTTGGTGTTATCTTTCAGCAGATTCTTCGTATGTTAGTATATTTTTCTATATACACATGCACATTCACTTTCATGATTTATACACGATGCATGCGTTCGACATAGCTCTTAACCAACCCCACCGAGGCTTATGAGGGCATCTAATTTTGCTACTCTTATACTTCATACATCACAAGTTCAATTGTCACATTATTTACTATTTCTCATTCTTGTGAGTTTACATTTCATTGTTTAATACACACTTTGAAATACTATTTATCTCTCTAACATGTTAATGAGTGCTTCATGTGTAGTATTTGTCTTACGGGATCAATCTGACCATGGATATTCGTCACTTCTTGCTTCTTATTGTTTCTTTATTGTTTGTGGGCTATGCACTATGTCTTACTTATTCATTGTTTACTTATGGCCACTTCGGACTGATTGTCTTGTGACATTGTGAGCAATGTCCTATGTATGCAACTGCTTTTTGCGGTCCATATGTCTTCACACTTGCTAGTTACATTGTTTTCTATTACATGTTAGCTTATTTTTACTAACTCTTGTTGTTAGCCTACATTGTTTGCATGTGCCTTGGTTTATACCATGCACATCCCCTACCCCCTACAGGTATCCACTTTCATATATGTATATCAGCTTTTGGTCCTCTCCTTTGGAATGCACTCTCCTATAGTTGTCGCATGCACTGAAATGAGGGGGGCATCTATTGGGTGAATAGATGACCCCTACAACAACTCAAAGCTTTAGTATAACACAACACGGTACATAAACAACACAGCACATAATTACAGTTGGCTTAGAATCGGACTTGGGACCAAAATACGGAGAGCAAACACTAGCGCCTAGTCTTGAACAATAGCATTGTGTACTTGTGTCCCCCAGCGCTTGTGTCTTATGGATAAAAACATTTAATTTATCGAGTTCAAACCAATCTCTAGATTTACAACACAATTCTTGAGAGTACGCACTTGCCTCCAATTACATAATGCATTTTATTAGTTCTGATCGGAACAACGGGAACAAATCGGGGTTGTAGCATATGTAGTGGTGCTTATTGGGAAGTGTCATAAAAGGAGATAAAAGCTAGACCTCTCTCCCCAACACTCTTCTCTTGGTGTGAGATTGCACAAAAAAACTCGCTCTCGATGTGAGATCGCCCAAAAAAATCACCATCAACATTTAACTCTAACAACTCCAAGCAAAAAAGACAATTTTCTATCTCATACTCTCTTACATATCAGTGCACACTTTCCTTTTACACACTTTTACACTCTTTACTTACTTATACATGCATTACTATGATTTTTCATATACATAACTTTGACTACTTTTTCGTTCTTCTTTTGCAGGTTTGTCCTTAATACACAACAAGAAGCATCTCACATTAGCAAGCACAAGCTCAACAACATGCTACTATGCATACACTTCACCCCTAGGGTCTACTTCCCTTTCCTAGTCTCCACGCTTCACATTACGATCACTTCATGCTTCACTTGTCCACTCGGCACGCTATCAGCTACACTCTTCTCTACAGGATTACAAGGTACACATCTTCTATCTACTTTATACTATTGAGCATTCAATCAATAAAATAAACTGGGGAAAAATGTAGACACAAAATCTATGCACTTAGGTATATTTATAGGTCATAGAGGATACTTAATAAATGCATGATTGCTAAACAATAAAAAGTAGTGGTTGACATGACTCCTTTTGGCCTTTTTGCTTTATCTCTTGTATTTTTTGGTCTTACACATCTTCTGACCATGTTAGAACTTAACTTATTTATCTTTTATGGCCTCGAAACACTAACACCAGGTTAAGACGAAGCGCTAGGTGCTTACGTCCCCTCCAGGTGCTCTAACCCTTTCTATCCTTTTCTCACTCTTTTGGGTCTCTTTTACTTTTGGGTCATCTTTTACAACTTTGGGTCGGCCTCTTAGTTGTTAATTATGAAATTCAAACAAGGTAATTGTAAACATAAAATCATGCGCTTTAGACAATATTTAGTTTCGGTCTCATACTACTATTTAGAGGGTTTTGAGTGAAGAAAGTACTAATTAACCCCCGTCTTTTGGCCATCTTGCTTTATTTTACTTCGTCATTCCCGACCTATACCACACATATGCCCAGTTTGTTTTATCACTTTCACATTATTTTATCTTTGGTGGGGTGCCCAGGCTAGTATTGGGGAGCCCATGGGCGCCCTGGTCCCACCATGGGGGCCTCGATCTTTTTAGCCTTCTCACTAGTTTTTGGGCTCTTTACAGCCGTTTGAGGTCTTTATCTTTCTAATGGTCAGCCATTTCGGGGTTAATTATGAAATTAGATCAAGATAACCCTATAAATATAAAGTTATGAGACCATAATGAGGGACAAACACTAGTTACTAGTACCATCCATCTAGAGTTGTATCCATCTATTCGTGATGGAGATCACTTACATCCACATAGCCCATCACTGAGGCACAAGGTCTAGGTCATCTGCATCACACACAACATAGGGGGATGATTCTATTTTATTCCATGCACACATTCTATTACATTTTCTACATTTAGTTATTGCTCGCTACTTCACAAAGTGCGAGTGACACAAGAGCACATGGGGCACATTATGCACACACTCACCAGAACTACATCTGGGTCTGAAATGTAGTGTACCACTCAATTAGTAAGCCCACTGTTGTGGCAGGTGAGGTCAATCTACCCAATCATTTGCATTCTTATTTTTTTAGGGTTTTGATACTCCTTTATCTTTTGCAAGTCTTTTCATCATCTTGGAATATCAGTGATATCAGAGCGGTGCATCGAAGTTAATGCAACAAATAGTGAGGGTTTGGACCATCTGCCGAACATATGAAGATAAATTTGAGCTTTTACATAGATTGGGCGCCCATTTGAGAGACCAAAGCACCCGTAGGTGCTCAGTCCCTCTTTATACACTCTAGTGCGATTTCCAGATTTTCCAGTCACCTCTATGACAAAGTCCCGCGAACATCTTCTATCCAATTTAAGTTATTTCCTCTTGTCTTGCACAATAGGGATTTTATTTCCATTATTTTAAGTGTTTGGGTCATCTTTACATTTATTTACAACATCTATTTACTTTATTTACAGTTGTTCATAGCTTAGATTAACTAGTATCTACATTACATTTTTAGTTAATCATTTTGGTGAACCTAACGATCCATGCTTCTAGGATCTTCACTCATAACTTCTCATTCTAGGGTTTATTCTCTTTTCACTATGGATCACTCTCATATTGATTTTACCGAAGAACATCTTAAGGCCATTAATGATCATATTGTTGAGCACCCTCAAGATCTAGACTTACTTTTACATGTGGCTCATGAGGAAGCCACTAATTTGGTAGAACTTAACACTTTTGTGGCTATAAAAACTTTTGTTGCCACTCAACCACTTGCTTCCACTCTCCCACCTATCTCTACTATTCAATTTTTTGTCACTACTCCTACCAATCATTTTATGCCACCCTTAGTTTCTCATGTATGACATGTTTCATCTATTGGCAATCAAGACTTAACTTCTCTTTATCACGACCTTCAAGCTCAAATCATGTAAGTTGTAACAAGCCACTTTACATGCATCACCATCTTTAGATTCCACCTTATTGTTGAACACTCCATTCACACCTACCATCTCTACTTACTCGCTTCCTCCTAGCTTTGTCACCCCTAAGCTTCCCATTTTCAATGGGCATGGTGACCCACAGGAGCATCTTCGAGCATTTCATGTAGCTTGTCTAGATTTTTCCGATGATCATATTCTCTTAGCTAAAATATTTCCTTCATAGTCTCCATGACTATGTGATGTGTTGGTTTTATGACCTACCTGTTCATTCGGTAACTTCATTCATGCATCTAGCTAATACCTTTCTTACATATTTATCTATCAATATCGGCTCTAAGATCTCTTACACTCAGCTAGCACAACTTAAACAAGGATCAATGAATACTTCGCTAACTATGTTTTAAGGTATAAAAATAATCTAGCTAAGATGACAAATGTGCTTATGGAACTACGAGCTTTAGGACTTGTTTATCCACCTCTCCGAGAGCATTCTCTTTGACACCCCTCCTTCATTCGATCATCTTTGCCATACTCTTAAGCTTTATGAGACCAAACTTCTATCCATAGGAAAGCTCAAGTACGGGACAGCTTTGTCTTCCACTCATTTTCAAAACAAGCGTCATTAAAACCATCTACAAGTAATCCTATCGATACTAAGATCACTATCAACGCCATTAGTCCTTCTAAAGAGACTCCACATCTCCTAGGTGCACGCTTAACAACCTTCCAATGGCTCCACATCTTATATTGAAACAAATTATCGACACAACCTTATTACTCTTCCTCCACCACTTGAGTTAGACCCATCACGACCAAAAGGTAGGAACTATAATGAGAACTTCCACTGTGATTATCATCGATGTGTGGGACATTCAACAAATAGATGTTTCAAACTCATATAATCATCTAAGATCTAATTGATGATAACAAACTAGAGTTTCAGAAGTCTACTAACTCTGCACTTGAGAAATACGATAAGGGTAAACTCAAACTCTTTAACAACGAATTTCAACAATGTGACAAGAAGACATCTGATTCTTTTTCCAATCATATGTATCATGTGGTACCCCCTCCTGAATTAGGAGCTCTTGATTTCTTAGTTGCAAATATTGACGCTTCACCACCAATCATTTCTTTCTCTGTCATTGATTATCATGCAAATTTTACATCTAATAATTTGCATATCAATGCATCTGTTGGCTCGACCTCCATCAATAATACTAAGGTTGACCCATCTGGCCCATTAGTGCATGATCTATCTCACTTCTCAAGGCTATTGGTTATCCTCCATCGCAAATTGAATTCCCTTTCAACAAACCCTTCGGTGTTGTCAAACTACATGTTATAGTCGGTCCTCTTACATTGCTTATGCCTTTCCTTGTTAGAAACACAATTGATGGTTGTGACATGCTTCTCGGTCTCAATTAGATTCGTCACTCTCAATCTATCATTTCTATGAATCATTTGCGACTCAAATTTATTCACAACAATCAAGTTATTTCTATTGATGATGTCCCTCCATCTACTCCATGGTCGTCATCTCCTCTCACATGATAGCTAGCACACCACCTACTTCATCTAGCACATCACACTCTATGTTACTCAAAAAGTGCGAGTCTACACCTAGTTCACCTACTCGAGCATTGTCTACCCGACCGCATCGTTCGTTATTCCTACATATCAACATAGGCCCATTCTAGGTCAACCACTACATTGCGATACTGAGTCCCCACTTTGGTTTATTCCACAGGGATTATCATCACCTTCACATTCAACATCTCCATCACCAGACACATTTCGTGACACCATGACCTTCATCATATATTCATCCCTTGCACACATTTAGACTTCATGCACCAACACAACATTTGTCTACCATACCACCATTGTTAGAGCATGGTCCTACGCTTTCACCACCACAAACATCAAATGGATGACCTTTGTCCTTCACTATCATTGGTTAGTTTACTCATTCATATACACTTGGGGGCATCACATCTAATACATCCCCCAAGCACCTTAACATCTATCATCTTGTCCATTTTCATATAGGCATCTTCATCACACATTCTAGCATTGACCATTACTTGATGACACACTCTTGTGCTTCGGTTCACACTTGACTATTGAGGGATAACCACACATGAACCCCACACACTACGCTATATGACTTATGCACTGAATCTACTCACATATTCCGTGTCATACACCATACATCCTATATTTCATCTGACATTTTGACATTTGTGCATTTACACATCTTACATCACGGTAGTCTTCATTATACATACTTATACATACACACTACATCTAGTATTCCATTATACCCTCATATACATACTACTTTTAGTCTACAGTACTACACACACTACATCTTATACATCGTCAATACACATTCTACTCATCACATGGTCATCTTTCATCATTGCATATACTACACTTTGTCTTCTCGTGTTTCCCTCACTACCAAGGGTTTACAAATCAAATGGACTTTAGTTCCTTAGTCAATTGACCTTTCATCATGTGAAATTTCCAGCCTAGTGACATACACTTTAGGCTAAATCATCACCTATTCTATCATTTTGTAGTGGTATACACTTTAGGTTACATCACCACTCCCTCTTTTCATCTTGTAGTGATATACACTTAGGGCTAAATCATTACTCATCCATTCATCTTATAGTGATATACGCTTAGGCTAAATCATCACTTATACGTTCATCTAGTTGTGATATACACTTTGCTATAGGGTTCACGCACACATCATTGCTAGGTTGCATCTCATCACTACACCTACACATTCACTCACAATGCATTAGACACACACACACTTCGACCATTTATCGATGATGCACTCTCGTTTACGGTTCATTCTTGATTGTTGAGGGGGAAAACGAATGAACCTCATTGCATACATTTCCATTCACTCGGGGGCACACGACTCCTATCACTCCATTTTGCATTCCATTCCATCCATCCACAACATACTACATATTATGGTTGTTCTTACTCTTGCTTACTTTTTCTTGTTCATGGTCACTTTATTACACATGCTAGTTAGCTTACTTGTATGTCATTTATCTATATCATCCACACATGTGCATTCACACCTTTTCTAGTTGTGATCACAGATACAAGTCTCTTACACGTAGCATGGATGCTCACCTTCTACCCTTCTACTTTGGTTATTGGGGCATCCACATTTGTCTCTTCCAAGTTTATTGTTTCATTTTTGTACTTAAAACTTTACATTACTTGGTTATACACGCTTTTGACATACTAATTATCTTTCTAACATGCTGAATGGGTGCTTCATGTGCAACATTTGTTATGTAGGGATATTTGCTTCCATACATGTTTGTTCCATTATTTCTGTTATTGCTTATTTTTGTATGCGGGCCTTGCCCTTTATTTGGTGTGCACACTTGTTTTTGTTTGTGGCCATGATGGCCTTGCGTGTCTTGCGACATCATGAGTGATGTCTCATGTTTGCGACCCACTTTTTGCGGCTTATTTGTCTTCTTGTGTGTTTACACTACTTTTCTTGGTAGCTTATACATTGTTTGCATATATTACATTGTTTTTTTTACATGCATGTTTGTTCATACTAACACTTGTCTTTGGCTAGCCATCCTTGTTTGTGTGCACCTTGGTTTATACCAAGTGCATTTCCTTTCCTCTATAGGGCACAAAGTTCATGCGGTTGGTCCTCTTTTGGGGCCACATTCTTTTCAGAGGATGTTACATGCAACCCCAAAAGGGGGCATCATTTGGGGTTTTTACAGTCTACAAAATGCATTTACACTAGTTCAGTTGAGTGCACTTTCTACCCTTGACATTGTGGGTTTACATACAACGAGTGAGTTCATACTAGTCTACAAACTCCATACATAGCGGCTTTTTACAGGACATGGCGTCCTTAGCATTACGGGGAAGCGATTAGATGTTTAATGGGATTCCTCCCTACACTACTTTACGGTGGGTGTGCCTCTTCACACACTATTCGAGGAAGTAGTTAAAGGTTGGAGGACATAAAGCATTTCCTCCCTATACTTCTTCGACCTATGGTATCAGATCACCCAAAAAAACCCCGACAGTGTAGGATATCCTTCTACACTCTTTCTCTCAACATGGATCAGGTGCATATGTTCCATTTACACTTTTCATTTACGTATTTTACATTTACATACTTTTAAATGTCTTTTACATTGCGTTTTTACACAAATATACATACATATTTGACTACTTGATCATTTTCTCCTTACAGGTCCGGCCATATGAGAAATAAAAAGTCAAATGGGGGCAACAAAAAAACATCAACAACAACATTCGTGACAGCAAGACACACCATACTAACCATGTAGGTACATCACACACAACAACACTACACACACGTTCCACCCTAGGTTCACTCTCATCACTTTTTTGCGTATTTTCATCTTTAGTTTCCACGCTCCATCATCTTTTTGTCATTCCACGCTTTGGTTATTCCTTTGGCATGCCTTATTTGTTACTCTAATTTGACATTAGGTACGTATCTCTATCTACTTTATGTTACCAAGATTTCCACTCACCAACATAAAGTGGGGAAAATGTAGACACAAAATCATGCACTTTAGACAATATTTAGTCTCGGTCTCATACTACTATTTAGAGGGTTTTGAGTGAAGAAAGTACTAATTAACCCTTGTCTTTTGGCCATCTTGCTTTATTTTACTTCGTCATTCCCGACCTATACCACACATATGCCCAATCTATTTTATCACTTTCGCGTTATTTCATCATTGACTAGGGCGCCCATGCTAGTACTGGGGCACTCATGGGCACCCTGATCCTTTTTAGCTTTCCTGCCACTTTTTGGACTCTTTCTAGCCATTTGAGGTCTTTATCTTTTAGTGGTTGGCCATTTTGGGGTTAATTATGAAATTAGATCAAGAGAACCCTATAAATATAAAGATATGAATCCATAATGAGGGACTAAGCACTAGTCACTATTATTATCCATGTAGATTTGTATCCATCTATTGCAATAGATATCACTTGCATCCACATAGCTCCATCACAAGGCACAAGGCTAGGTCATCTGCATCACACACAACATAGGGGAGGATTCTATTCTATTCCATGCACACATTCTATTACATTTTCTACATCTAGTTATTGTTCGCTACTTCACAAAGTGCATTGACACAAGAGCACCTAGGGCACATTATGCACACACTCACCAGAACTACATTTGGGTTTGAAATGTAGTGTAACACTTAGATAATAAGCCCAGTGTTGTGATAGTTGAGGTCAGTCCGACCCATTCATTTGCATTCTTTTTATTTTAGTGTTTAAATACTCTTTCTTGGTCTTTTATAGGTCTTTTCATCATCTTGGAATATCAACACGTCGAGCGGTCTGTGCAATGAGTTAATGTGACAAACAACGAGGGTTTTAGACCATCTTCCAAACTTGTGAAGATCAGTTTTAGAGATTTTGCACATACCATGGCACCCATTTTGCAGACCAGAGTGCCTGTAGATGCCTCAGTCCCTCTCGAGGCGCTCCAGTCCAGCCAGATACTCTAGATCCATCCTTTTGGAGCTCCTGCATAGTCATTCCTGCTTCCAGATTTTCCAGTCACCTTTGCGACACAGTCCCTGAGCATCTTCTATTCAACTAAGTTCTTTCCTCTTCTCTCTTGCACATTAGGGTTATTATTTCCATTAGTTTAAGTGTTTGGGTCATCTTTACATTCATTTACAACATCTATTTATTTTATTTACAATTGTTCATAGCTTAGATTAACTAGTATCTACATTATATTTTTAGTTGATTAGGAATCCTATATATACATAGTTATGACTCTCAAATAAGGGGCCAAACACTAATATTATCTCTTGTCACCTAAGTTTGCATCCAAATGAAAAAGATCATTCAAAACATCCATCTAACACATCCACACAAGGACGAGAAATTTGCATCACTCTGCATACACAACATAGGAGGAAGTTCTTTTTATTCCATCACACACATTTGCATACTTGGAGCATTCTAGATCTAGCTCGCTATCATAGTGTAACTTACACAAGGGTAACCTAGGACATCATTACACACACTTTCACACAGAACTACATGGAGTTTGAAATGTAGTACAACACTTGGTATTAAGTTCACTCTTCGGAGTAGCTGTCAGAGTCGATTTGACTCCACATTCTACATCTTTTTTATTATATTTGATGTGGTTTATGGACATGTGCTAGGTAGACAATTGTTTTGCGGAGTTACGAGTACTGATTGGCGACATTGGAGCAAGATTAGAGTGACAAAAGGAAACTAACAACGAAGCTCTTATTGCAAGAAAACTACAAAACCTAAGCATCGGATTGGACACTAGCGCCCAAATCGAGCCACTAGTGCAGGTGCTCTGTCCTCCCGTGGCGCTTCTATCTGTACATTTATGGGTCATGAAAACCTCCGGTGAGCCTTTATGACGCTGCTTCCGATGCTGTTTGACTATTCACCTACCCAGAGATCATTACCGAGGTTAGGCGAAATTAGCTAAGTCACCCTTTATCTCTCTCTTGCTTAGGGTTTTATATTATTGCATGTTTGTTGCTTGTCCATTTACTGCATTTTATCACTTGTTTATCACACACTACAATAGTTACTCTGAAATATAAATTTAATTCAATTTATATTAAATCACCTATATGGGCTCAAAATCCTATAAAGGGGACCCCAAAGTTTTTCTCGAGGCGGTACCGCTAAACCCTTTATTGGGGGCATTGCCCCTAATCCCCTAATCGAGGTGATGCTCAGACCCCCACAAACATGTCAAGATGTACAATCTAAAAGAGTGTAACTCATGAAAAATATACGACACATTTTCAACGAGATATAAGAACCTCCCTCCCTCATGGTGAAATGGTGGAACTCTTGTAGAATTAGAGGCACTAACATGTTCATTGTGGCAAAGAAGTTGTCGATAATAAAAAGAAGTTGAAAGAGTGGAATTTATTATGCTTCAAAGACATATTCAAAGAAAAAGAGTGAATTAAGGGAGAAATTAAAACCTTGAATGAGGAGGTCTTTAAACTTCATATTTGTAGGGAAAAACACTACTAACAAAGTTAGAAGAAATTCTCATCAGAGAATAAATATCTTGAAATATAGAATTCCAACGAAACATGGTTAAAAGTTGGAAATTGAAATATCAAATTCTTCCACAAGTTTTTCAAAGCCTAGAAAAACTATAACAAAATCTCTATAATCAACTCTATAGATGAAAAAGAGCTAAACACAACGACAACAATCACAAAGGAAGTTGTCAAATTCTTTGAGGATTACTCTTCGGTATGGAGGCTTCCAACATGGCGGCTTGGGTGGTTACTTGAAAGAGTATCAAGATGTTGAAGGTGGGCAAGTTGAGCGTAAATAATGTTAATTTTTTTGTTCATATTATGAATTTTGTATACGATGTATGCAATGCGGTGAAGTTGGCATATGTTGTTGCTTCCTCGAGCCTAGTATGATTTTTGACATAATATAAGGTTGCAATGACCGCCTCCTGTTATTGGCTTGCTTTTGATAATGAAGTTGGTATAGTGCCCTATTTTCACAAAGGCTTACCGGTTGAATCACCATACTTTGTAACTTTGAAATCTTTTTGGAATACATGGGGACAAGACCCATTAACCCTTCTTTACCTATTACAAAAATATTAAAATGTCATTATGATTTTTATTAATTGTAGCATGAGTCTATTTATTAATTATTGTATGAGATTAATTAATTGTTATGATATTATAGTATCAATCTTTGCATTTATTAATTATTGTTATAGATTATAATTACTATAATATTAATTTATGTAAATTTTTATAACAAAAAATAATAATTTTATAATAAGATAAAAATATTAATTGATTTGATTCGACAAATAATAATAAAGATAAAGATGTTGAGTACGAGACAAGTTAATCGGGGTATAACATTTTGACATTATAATAAGTTTAAAATGTTATGTTGATCGATATGATAACTCCAACAAATAAAAAAATAAATAAAGATGTTGGTATGAAAAAGTTAATCATGATATTATTTTTTTGTATGTTTGTTTTATAAAGTTTTAACATGATAAATAAAATATTTGGAAATAAGTCCCGATATTCCATTTTCTTCTAATATCAAAATTTACTACCAAAATATAAAAATACAAAGCGGCGGTCCCGTGCGGGGCAACCAACCACTGATGAAAGTTCGAAGGCGGGAGGTCCCATGCAAATTTAATAATCTAATCGGTGCATAAAACGTAATCTTTCCCGAAAATGTGGAGTAGTAGATGCATGAAAGAGTCAATTCAATGACGGGAATGGGTGGCAGCGGGGAATGGGTGGGGGAAATTTGTAATATTTTGCTTACGCATTCCACTTTTTTCAAAGCACATGTCAATAGAACATTGCTTGAAGAGTGTCTTCCTCCAAATCTACTTCCCTCCAAAGCGCTTCCACACTTTTCAACCACATATGAAGGGGTAATAAGTTCTGCTAAAAAAGTTTATGTGACACCTTTAAAGGGTTATGCATCCATGGAAACACGGGGTAATAATTTATACTAAAATTTTTATGCGACACTTGCTAACAAGCTATATTGCCTCCCACCCCGCTCCCCCGCATGGGACCACAACATAACATATTATTAGTTAAAAAAGCTGAAATGATTGTATTTAATAACACTATTGCAAGTAATAATTCATAAATTCCTACAATTGAATGGGATCATAAACCTTGAAACTCTTTAATATCTTTTACTAATGACCCCATTAGGGATTTAAAAAATCATAATCATAAGCCCCTATCCTAAAACCCTAATGTCATTCACAACACGGGCTCTCCCATCAAATTCAAAGACTTTCCAGCATTTTTAATGTATATTGCCTGATTGACAAAGGCATAGTTTACAGAGGATTAGAAGGGGTTTAAGCGGCATCCATGTCAAACAACTTCACTGTGTCTTAGCCCTTCAAAAATTTATCTTACAACCCTATACTGTAAGAATTTGCTCTACATTTCACAAAACGAGAATATATTTTTTTCATTTATTACCTATTCACATAACGATATTTTGAGCTTTGTTAAATGAGAAATTTGATGATTAAATTTATCATGTTAAATAAATCCAAGCTTTGAAATTTTACAAATCGAAGCTTTTTGAAGGAGAAATTCCGATGAGTTTTAATTTATGTCAGAGTAGAATTTTATGCAGTTTCTGACTCGCTTAGCTTCATGGTTATTGCCATAGAATGACTACTGCAACCCTATTTACATTCTAACTGGTTAAATACGAAAGAAAAAATTAGCTGAAATGTTTATCTTTTGCAGGACGTAAATACGCGGTTCTAAAAAACATTTTTAAATTTAAAGCTGAGATTGGCAAGTTGTAAGGATTTCTGAGGCATTGGACTTAGAACTTCATGCCTAAGGGAGAAATCTGAACTCGCACATCCAAAAATGGAGAAAGCCGTCAAAGGTCTTAACAAAGGGCCTGGTCGAAGGCGCTTTGTTGTATGTGTTCTTATCATTGCTATCTGGTTATTTTTTTTTTCTTGGTGTTAATTACATTTGTACAGAAAGGGATGGTCATGCTTGTTGTGCTTAGGTTTTTATAAGCACGGCATCTCAATCAGTGATTTGATTTTGAAATATTGGAAATGGGCTTCTCTAGTTTTGGAATGCTTATTTTTTTGCTGCTGATTGGTTTATAGTTCAAGAGCTTCGCTCAGCGTCTGGAAGAGGTTGATGTTGATGTATTCCGAAGTCTAGAGCCTGTGAAATTCGAGCCAACACAGGGATCATCATTTTTCCATGAAAATCTTGTTCGATGGAGGGTATGTTTTTATGAGTTTTGAAGGGTATATAGTATATACTTGTTTTTGGTTTTTGTGTAGTTTAAGGTAATCACTTGTGAGAGAAGAGTAACTTCATTTGAGGTTATTTTTGTTTTGAATTGTTGGAGTGCTTCTGTTTTGAGTTCCTTGTATCGGTGATATAATTTTTATGTTCAACTACCAAATTTTGATATGTACTTGTACAAGTGAATTGAACTGTAAACTACTCTACATGTTCATGTAATTTACAGCCATTTCACATAAAAGTCATCATTGCGATTATTATTTAGCCAGTAAAAACAAGCTCGGTACTACCATAATTGAAGAGTGGGGACAACACGAAGTAGGGATGAAAGAGGTCCTTATGTTAATGAAAAATGTTAAAAAAAAATTAATGGAAGTATATAAGACCAGCTCATGCTGAGTAAGCATTATTACATCTTAGAAATTGAAGATATATTTATACAAGCGATCAGCTCTTATGATTTGTTTAGGATGAAATTGTTCACTTTGAGATAACAAGAGTCAATTCTTAACTGAAACTTAATAAATCAAACAGGATCAGAAGAGAGCCAGTGATTACATTAGACATGTTATAGGACTGAGTGTAATTATGTTATGTCTTAAGTGTGGGTGTAATCATGGTATGTTCCCAGCTAAAAACCCACTGTATCCGTTGCAACCATTACAATAAGTTCCTGAAAACCAAACAGAAATCTCGAAGTGAACGGAGAATTCAAAACATCTGTAGAAGTGTGAAATTGGATATACTATAAAATCTAAAACTGATGAAATGCTTGAAATTTGAAATCTGTTAAATAACTTGAATCTGAAACTTCAGGAAACTAAAAACCTGAAACTTTTGGAAAATATTAATCAACTGCTGAAAAGAAAACTGAAAACTTCAACTGTATCATTACTTTATTACTGAAAATATTTTCCATGGGAGAGAAATTTTCAGTAGAAGTATGGACATCAATTCAAGCCAAATATTTTCAAGAGTGGTATGAGCTCTGCACTTGGCTAACAGATTGAGCCTTTCAAACCATCAAAGAGAGACGACTCCACAAGAAATGGCCTGACCTCCCATATAGAGGTAACACACCTCATTTTAAGACTTTATATGAGACAATCTATTTATTACTCATCTCCGTGTTGAACAAAAATATGGTGGATGGAAAGTCTACCTAAACAGTTGGGTTGGTGATTCTATAACTGAAAAAGGTTGGTTGATGGACCCATTGCCTTAAAAATGCTTTGGTTGACTCATTTTCAAAAAAGATTTGTTGGATCATTTATCCCTTAAATGCCTAGTTGCATAAAAAGGTGGGTTGGGCCCACTACCTATTTGTGCCACTGTTTTTTTCTACTTTGAGAAAGCTTGAGTTTCCAGTGTAGCAACAGTCGAAAAAACATTTAAAAAGAGAATTACTCTAACGAATCTTACAGTTTCCATTTTAGAAATCATTGGATTAATAAAATCTCGACATTTGTCTCCAAAGTTCAAAGCAATGTTTTCCAGATTGTGAAAGGCTCATAACTTATACATTACAAGATCGCTCTGAACTCCTTACCTCTTCCATCTGTACTTGAACCTTCTGGGATGGAATCTCCGTAGCAATGTATTCGATCCTTCAGAATCTCCTGTCAGAAATGCCTTGGAACACCCAATTTTGGGTTCTGTGCTAGAACCTAAAAATAAACAAAACATGACTCTGATTTTGGGCAGACTCCAGTGATATATTGAACTTCATATTATGTTGTGTTTTTTTAATTTCAAATATTAATGCTGATTATTCTGACATTGATATTGTGGTTGATGTTGATTATATTTTGATCTTATTTGTATGGATGTTTCCTAGACAAACCAAACCCAAGGTCCCATAAAAATTGATGATTCCTATACCCAAACCCATTTCATGTCAAATCAGTGTAGGAATGCTTTGTTGCAAATTAAGGTGTCGTTTGCATTTCCTTTAACTAGAATTTACCCAGTAGATCTTGCAAAGAAGCTTGCAAATATGAACGATAAATATATAAATGTTAATGGCCACTTGGATGTTAGATTATGGTACTTCAAACTGCATCCTCAAGCAGGGCACACTTCAGCAGAGTGTACGATCCTATTATTGGGAGTCCTATTCTTGGCTGTCCAGATTCAGCAGTTGCTTTGATGTAGTTTGTTTTCCAGTTTTAGAATAGCAGTTGTTTATCTAGCATTTTGCTTTTGTAAAGTTTCACTTTGTTTACTTAAGGGTGTAGACCCATGATAACATTAGATAACATTAGGTCAAGGGTTGATTTAATTTTGGGATGGATCTAGTTTTAGGATCCAAGCTAATTTTAGGGTCTCTTCTTCAACTATAAAAGAAGGCCTAGGGTAGGTTCTTTATTCATTTAGTGTGAGTTTTTTTTTTAGAATGCGTTTCAAAGCATTGTAGCTTCTGTTTTCTGATTAATAAAATAATGATGTGATTTAGAGCAGATCTATTTTTTTAGTTAGTGTTTCTCTACTTTATGTGATTGTAGATTCTAGTATTTAAAGTTCAATATTTTGTTTCGCTTTCAATTTTGAGCTATCTCGTTGAGAGTTTTTATGATCGGAGTTTTCTTACCATGGTGTAGAGGAATCTTCAACATGGTATCAAAGCACAGTTTCTTCTTAAATCTTCTAGATTTCATGTACGGAGAGGCAAGCTGTTGGGAGTAGAGCTATTGGAGAATCTAAATGGGTGTCCAAGCTTCAGTGATTGAAGCAAAAATGTGTTAGTAATTGACATGCAGACTTGTGAAAGATTGTGGGGTGTGAAACCTAGTTGATTCAATGATCATAGATTGAAGCTTGTTTGAACAATTATAGCAATGGAAACACCCAGTATGCGAGACAATCACTTGTTGGAGGGATCCTCTAACTATGTGCCATGGAAGTTAAGATTGTAGAATATCATGGAAGAAAAAAATTATGGTACCTTGTGGAGAAGAAGGTTACGCCTCCCATAAATCCCATAGATCTAGTTGAGTATAACAAGAAAATAGTGAAGGTAAATCTAATCTTGTCGGATTCGGTGAAGGATCATCTAATCACTCATACAACGGTTAACCACCAAGAAGATTGCCAAGGAGATGTACGATGCCTTGGGGACCTTGTATGACATTGTAAATCTATTCGGGATGATGATTTTGAGGAACAAGCTCAAAACTCCTGCATGAGCAAGTTAGATACAATGGCAAACTATCGATGAAGCTAGTAGAGCATAAAGATCAAATTGGTGCAATTGGTGATAAAGCCAAAGATAATGAGCTAGTCGAGATTGCTCGAATGGTGTCAATCCATTGTGGTATACCTTTGCTTAGGTTATTTGTGGTTGGGAGAAGTTACTTGACTTGGACCAGTTGGGAGATGCTTTCATTGGAGAAGAAAGCGGGACTACAAGTCTCAAATAGTTTCAAGGATGATGTTCTAGACCAGGCTTTCATTGAGAAGGTGAGGATGCGAGGATAGTAAGGAATGGGTAATGGTCGGAAGAAGAAAGAAGACCGAGGGTCTTGTAATCACCAGAAGAAGGATCTAAGTCATATCAAGTGCTTCAATTGCAATAAATGTGGCCACTATGCTTCTCTGTGTCTAGAGAAGAAGAAAGGGAAGGGCAAACAACGGGAGTAGAAATAGTTTGTACGAAGTGTAGAAGCTTGAAGTAAAGGAGTTAATTGTAATGCTTAACCTTTACCCTAGTGTCATGCCTTTCCACCAACATAGTCTTAGGTGTTGGGTGGTATGTTGATAGTGGAGCCTCGAGACATATGACTTTGAACATAGGAACCTTCTTCAGATTGAAGGAACAACATACTAGCATGTAAGTGGAGTTTAGTGACGATGCTAAGTACTCAGTGACTAAGATAGGGTTTATCTCATTCTGTATGTTAGTAAGAGAAATTTTGGAGCTGCATAAGGTATTGTATGTTCTGGTATGACTAAGAATCTCCTTTCAGTTTCTTGTCTGATAGATTGAAGTGTAGAATTGAGTTTGATGATTGTTGGGCTGATGAAATACAACCTAAGTACTAAAGGCACAGAAGGATTGGGCGCGCGGACACGGGGCGGGTACATGTGCGCGGAAGTATATAGCGAAACGGGCGCGCTAGGAAGGTTTGAATCAGGACTTAGCCGTTTTGTAGTTTGAGGCTAATTATAGACATGGAGTGTAGAACACGTTTTGTAGAAGACTTGAAGAACACGCAAAGGCTATTTTGGATGAGTAGAAGATCAAGCGCCATGCATAGTTTTGGAGCTATTAATAGGATTATACCCTTTGTTGTATTATTAGATGATCTATTATTAGCGAGCTTGCATGCTCTTGTATTTATCATGTAAGGGCGCATGACTATTATTAGCATGTAGCCTATTTTGAAAGGTGCATGGGCGGTGAAGGGCAAGTCCCCACCCCTATAAATATGTATTGATTTGCACGGTTTAGACAGTTCGATGTTTTGTAGAGTTATGTTGCGAGTTTGTGAGCACACATGACTATGATGACTGTGTTATGTATGTATGAAGCTTCTGTGTTTTACAACAATTAATATAATGGATCTTTGTGGCTGGATATTGATTGTAGACACATCTGTGAATGGATCTTGCATGGTAAAGTTAATCTTGGTTCTTGTTTAATTGTTCTTGCATATGGTTAAGATCTAGATATGGTTTATGCACTTCTTCATACTTAGTTATCTGTTATGGATCTGGAATATTTGTATAATCATGCTAACTCCTTGAACAAGCTGACATAAAAGAGGAACCTAGTACCCTTGTGCACTTCGAGTGAGCGCTCAGTTCAGGCTGAGTGATGTGCAGCGCCTTGGGTATATTGGTGGTAAAATCTAGGCTACATTTTGGTTCCATTTTCGGGACCTCTTTTTCAATTGTTTGGCGAGGATGTTGCATGATGAAGACGTACCAATTGACCTTGGCTAGTATTGAAGAGTGGTTAGACGATTTGGAGGAAGAGTATGCTCGCAGATTTAGCACTAGAACTGATTTTAATGCATGCACGTGGGTTGAGTAGAATCGTATCATGAGTGTATGAGACGTTCTTCTCCATCTTTCCTATAGAGTTATACGAGTGGTTGGTTGCTTATGCTTCAAAGAGAAACTGGAGGTTTCGTACACTTGTTTGGACATATGAAGAATTCCAGGCTTTGTATGATGCATATCTGACTTGGGACGCACGTTGTAGATCATTGGTTCCGTGGTGTTTTGAATAGCTATATTTTGGAGTACACAGTTTCTACTTATTCTTGTCCAGAGGTTGTTGAGTTCCAGTTCTTGTGCGAGCCCAGAGGATCGTATTTGCGTGACATTCCTTTGGTGATTAAGATCTTGATTGTGACCTTGGATTTGGAAGAGAAACCTATGGCTAGCTAAACCCCACCACGCGTAGGGGCAGGAGCATGTGTGGTGAAAGATGGCCGATCTAGCGGCGAGAAAGACAAAAGAGAAAAAGGCGGCTCAAGTATAATGTGGTGCGGGAGAGGGATTTAGAGGAGGGTGAAGTTGCATGGAGCGAATGGCGTTGTGGAGAGAGATGGCTCGTGAAGGATTTGGAGCTCACACAGAGGACGTGGAGTCGAAGCATTTGGAACTCCCCATTTGGGAAAGCATGGTAGAGAACCCTCTTCGACCTTAGATGAGAGTGCGCCAGTGGAAGCTACATGGGCCACATTCGCGCATTTGATCCCTCCTGGTGACCTAGCCCTTGCGCTTGGTTTTCCGGTTTACATGACAATCAAAATAAGCAAGCTAGTGTGGGCAGTAGAGTAGCAGCAGATAGAGCTGATTTGATCAAGTTCGAGGAGCTAATCGGTGGCTTATTCATCTATGGCGGCTATGATCGTTGTTTATGTTATTGAGAGGTCGATTGGAGGTATGTTTTTTGGCATGTCATCAACACAAAACTTGGGCGCGCAGAACGTTGGCGTCACGTTTGGAAGTAGCACAACTTTGCAGACTGTAGGAGTTCGGATTTGAAGCACAACTGTTGGAACACAAGGCAATGCATCCTCGGTTTGATACATTACAGGAGGAGGATCAGTGGCTCGGGATTTAGTGGATCGGTGGTTACGGGGGCGGAGGAAACACGGGAGGAAATACGAAGGAAACACAAGAGGTAATACTAGGCTCTGGATCTGGTGGGCACGGTCTGCACCAGCCTCAACAAATTTATATGGAGATGTCTCTTCGTCTCCCAGAATACAGAGGAATAGAAGATGCAGTTGAGCACGTGCATGTGTGAGATACTATGGCACGTGAAGGGGATTATAGCTCCAGAGCGCAAGGCAAGCCAATTTGCAACTACATTGCAAGAGGGCGCGCACACAGTTAGTACAAGAAATTTGATCCGGACCAGACTTGTGTAGATTATACCGCGTTGCGGGATGCTTTCTTGAAAGAGTTTTATATACCTGAATTTGAGTAGAAGAGCATCAGCGTCATTGAAGGACATCAAGCAGGTACGACTGAGAGTGTTCGGGAGTATGATGCACGTTTCAAAACCCTCTTGTCGAAGTTATCTTATGACATTCACTCAAGTCAACATGCACAATGGTTCGTTGGAGGACTGATCACGCCATTTAGAAGAGCGCTGTCACACAAGAATTATACAGATCCGCGCAAGGCACTTGAAGCAGCTCTGCACGCTGAGGCAGTTGGTAGTGTAGACATTGGAGTTAGCCCATTTTTGGAGGTTCAGAATGCGTCAATGGCAAAACAATTAGATAAAGTATCAACTAATTCAGCACATGAGACGCGCAGTGGAATTTGGTGCATAGATTGTGAAGTGGAAGGGCATACTAAGGATAGTTGTCCTCATAAATCAGTGCGCGCCATGTTGTTGGACTGCTAGATTTGTCACTTGGATCATGATTCAAGCAGGTGCCCATTGTTGCAACACGCGATAAGGAAGAACGTGTCTTGTTATTGCAAGATTTGCAGGTCTACCACTCATGATATTGAAAATTGCAGATTGATTGATTAGATTTGTGATGCCATGATAATCTTTGGTGTAATGGCGGATCGGTGTTGCGAAATAATTCAAAGGAAAAAGGTGAGCATCATGATCATGATCACAATGAAGGGCGCTCTGATGGAGGCTGTGGTAGAGGTCGAGGTTACCGAGGAGGATTCAAAGGCCAAGGTTGCGGCGGTGGAAGATGTGAGTTTCCTTGTGGAACATGTTATACATGCGGATCCCCTGATCATTACAGGTGTGAATGTCCTCAGAATATTGTTTGTTCTTTTTGCAGAAAGAACCATAATTATGAAGAATGCCCGAACTTGTATGAACACTTGAGTAAGAAACACAAGTAGGAAAAGGGTGAGGAAATGTTTAGAGTGCGGCGTGCTGTGGAAGATCAGTGGATGCCGAAGTTAGCGCTAGATCGTGAGTTGTACCTGTGAAGATCACTACATGCACTAAGGTTTCACGCGCCGGGGAAGTTCTAAGCGAGTAACCGCCATTACAAAGGAGGAGGTACTACATGCAAAGTATCCAGACCCTATGCATCAGAAGGAAGTTTATCAAGAAACCATGGAGGTGATTAGGAATTTATAGGGTGAGATCTGATATGTCAGAAAGAACGATCGTGGAAGTTAGAACAAAAAACAATTGAGCTTCTTCAGATGGATGTTGATGATCTACAAGAGGTTTGCAAGATGCTACGACAAGAAAACATCATTTCTTTATTGGGGGAATGGCTAAGGGAAAAGACACTACGCGCTAGATAAGATAAGATAAGATAAATATATTAATGTCCAACGAATGACCACAAAAGTAGGTCAATGGGACTGCAGCCCAAACAATATACAAAGTGCGAGTGGGGACAACTCAAAACGAGTTCCCAAAAACAGAAGAAAGGAGAAAAGACAAAGCAGAAAGGAAACCCGAAGCCAATACCCCCACAGGCAGGGGCAATGGAGCAAGCGGGGGAGAAAAACGAGAGAAGCAAAGAAGGGAATGGAGGGGCAAACGAGGACCAATGGTCTACTCAGGAATGGTAGCCACACCCCTCCTAACATTAGAGGCCGACGAAAAGAAGCTCTGATGGATTGTGACCCGAAGAGGGGGGCGAAAACCTCCTCCCTGCTTTGAGATCTAAGAGGGCGGCGCGACGGGGGATGAATGCGGTTGGGCTGCCCTCTAGTACGTGTGTGCATCTGATTCTGTTGGTGGTGATCGAGGGAAATGTGAAGGTCCAACCGGGGACGAATTGATCTATGCACTGTATCTGGGTCAGAAAGGCTCTGTCGTTTAGTTCCTCCACCTGCGGGTAGAACCGGAAAGAAGGTTGTAATTCGTCTCGTGGGGATGACTCTCGGAGGGGGATGAAGAATCTGGTCTCGGAGCAGCAGAGACTCACGGATGTAGAGGGCAAGACACCGCTGGTCAATATATCTGAAGAAACCGGGAGAGTTTGAATCCCTCTGAAGAGGCAGTGAAATCGTCCTCTGATCTCATAGTATATAGCGAAGATGAAATGAGTCTCGGTCTCCACCTCTTGAAGGCTACAGAGCCTACAAAGTCTGTCATCCCGATCAATGTGGTGATCAGTCTCGCACCGAAGTTTGTGGGAGCCGACTCGAAACTGACCCAGAGGTATACGGAGGGCATGCACCCAGTGACGAAAGGTGTACTGAGGGCGGATGATGAGTCCATCTCTGATCTCAAGAAAGTGCTTTGCATAAAAGGACATCTTAGGGCGCAAACCCCAGGAGGGTTCACCCAAGTAGTCTGAATGAAGCTCCTGTAGATATCTTCTCGGATGGACTGTTCAACCCTTGCTTGGTGGGCAAGAGATGACTGGGAGCATTCAGGGAATACTGGAAAGGGGGAGACGATCAATCTAGATACCAACTGAATCCAACAAGGCAGATGTTTGGGAAAACCAACAACGGCCCACATCCTGGGCAATACTCACAGAGGAACAATAAGCGAGATACAAATACCTGTCCTGCTCATTGGAGAGATCACCAAACCTCTTGATACGGTGAAGAAAGGTTGATATGTCAAATATAGTCTCAGACGAAAGGTTGGGCTCCGAACTCTGCCAAAATAATATGTTGGGGGACCGTCTGCTTGCATCTGATGAAGCGGCGAAGGAGGAGAGTCTGAATCCTCTCAGCAGAAGCCCAATCTGTGTCTAAAAGGGAGGGCCCCCAGACAATAGACCCATAGAGAACAGTGGGGCGGATGAGGGAGTTCATAAGAAACATCTTGGAGGAGATGTCCTGGAAGTGGTGCCGAAAGCACTGTCTCTCGAGAATGGCAAGAGACCCATACCCTTTATTCACCCTCGGCTGAAGAGCATGCCTCATACTGAATCTAGGCCCTGAGAACTGGACTCCCAGGTAGGTGTATGTATTAGTAATTTCAACCTCCTGCCCCTTGAAGAAGAAATGGAGGTGTGATGTCCTCAACCCGTTGAAGACCATGACCTTGGTCTTACCCAGATTGACTGTCAAATGCCGAAGATCACAAAATAAAGCAAGTGCATCAAGTTGTCTCTGAAGCCCCTCAGGAGAAGAGGCGAGTAAAACAATATCGTCGGCAAATAGGAGAATAGAAATCAAGACGTGGTGAAGAAGGCAACCATCCCCTTCCTGAATGTGATCCCGAAGAAAAGATTCCAGCTCATCAATATAAATGCCAAAGAGGGTAGGAGATAGGGGCACCCTGTTTAACCCCAATGGTGCTCCTGATGAAATCAGACAATCCGTGTGCAGTACGAAGATGACCAAGGATGGACTCATAGAGGCGCATGATGGCGATAATAAGAATCTCAGAAATACCAATGTCTGGAGTTGCTGGAAGAGGGCCATGCGAGGTATGGAGTCAAAAGCTTTTCGAAAGTCTACAAAACAACAATAAACTTTCGAAGAGCGGTGACGAGCCTCCTCAATAATAGCCGAAGGGTGAAGATGTGGTCGATGGTGTGGTAACCAGGGCGAAAACTAGCCTGACCTCTGGCTCTAAGTTGCTTCTGCTCCAAAATCTCGGACAACCTGTGGAGAACTGTAGCATAGAGTTTGGAGAAAGAATGGCCCACCATGATAGTCTGTAGTTGTTTGGATCAGAAATGGACCCAACTTTGTGAATCGGGTGAATGATATGATGAGACCAAGTAGGAGGGAAGCCCATGCTAACCACCTGATTGAAAAGATCATCAATAGTTACCAAAGACCTCAAAACCCTGCTTGAAGAACTCAACTGGAAACCTTCCACATCCAGTTGCCTTGCTATAGTTCAAAATCCTTATTGCCTCTTTGATATTGCGGTGAGTGAAGGGATTACCAGGCGGCGGGATGCCAATCTGGGTAAGTTGTTGCCCTGGAACATTGTAAAGGGTAGAGGTGTGGGAAAAAATGGAGATAGGATCGATCGTCGTGGAGGGGGAGTGGCGGGGAAAGACAGATCGCAGAAGGATTGAGGGTTAGTCCTAAGGGAGGTGGAAAGCATATATTTGCGGTGGGAAATGAAGGATCGCTTCTTACGGAGAGAAGGCACCGGTAGGCAACCTTAAGAGTGGGGAAGGAGGGGAGGGCATGGGTAAAAGCTTGGCGAAGGCGTCGGTGAAGGGATTTGCACTCTACATCATACCATTGGTTCATGGGGCAAGATTTAGTAATACTAGTGGCCGAGGGATGGGTGGTGGAGTTGGGAAAGGATCTCAGGGCAGCCTCCCACATGGCAGAGGAAAGGCATGTGTACTTGGCCTCCGCACTAGGCAAGTTAGAGAAGTGGGGCTCAGAGGGGAGAAGGTCGCGGATGTGGGATGAGTAAGATCCGTAGTCCCCTTTATCAAACTGAAAGGAGATGTGAGGGGGTAGTGGAGGGGAGGAGAGGGGTGGTGGTGGTAGGAGGACTGGCGACCAGAGAGAAAGATAGGACTGTATGGTTGGTAAGTGGAATGTGGGAAACATGGAAGGAGCGAGAAGAGGGTGAGATATCGGGCTGGTAAGGACATAGTCCACCACGCTAGTGCCCCGCCATGGGGACAACATGTGAAGAAACGTGAATTCGGGAAGCGCTCGATCCCGTTAAAGATCACCATCGCTTGTGACTGCCCAAGTTGGAGGAGGAACTGTCCATAAGTTGTGAAAGGGCCATTTGTATCCTCAGAAATCCTATGCATACCAACTGACACAAGGTCAATCCTTTGTGTGCGACGCATCCTCGACCATGGAGGGGGACTGTAGAGTGTATGCAGTACGGGCATTAAAATCACCTAAAATGATAACCTCCCTGCGACAGAGTATTGACTAATATCTGTCGTATAAGTCAAAGAAAGGATCACCATCTAGGCCATTGTGGATGGCATAAGGGGAAAGCGATTGGGGAAAGTAACAAACTGCTATATAGAAATCCCTAGAGAATCAAGCGGCCCCACTAATACGAATCCACATGTACCTAGCAGACTCATCAGAACCGACCATCGAGATCCTATTAGAGGGAGTCCTATAAAGACAGGCAACCCCACCAGAGCCTCTGACACCACTCGAACCCGAGTCTCCTGTCTGCAAGCTGATAACCAAAGAAAGCCAGTAATACCTGGGAGAGGATGAACCGGGCTCTCGTGTGTCTCTGTGATGAAGAGAATGTCGACAGCCCCGAGAGCATCTAACATAAGGCCAGGGGAAGACCAAAGGGAACCATTCCCATTCCAGCAACTGATAGATAAGCCTCTGGCCTGACTCCTCTCCCACTTGGCTGTCATTGGGGAGCCCCTTGGCTCGGCTCCCCAACTAGGAGGAGAGTCTCTAATAACAACTTGAAGATTCCTAATAACCGCCCATTTACCTACTTTCCTCACTGCCATAACTTGCTCCCTAGAGCGTTTGAGCTCCCCAACTTGTGTCCTGGTGAGATCTTCATCAAGGAAGACCTTGTCTGGGCGTGAAAACAGAACCCTCTTAGCCTTGAGAGCTCGCAGCCTGTCAAAAGTTGTCCTGAAACGGATGAAAAGTGTGGAATCATAGCCAACCCAAGCTCTTTCTAATGTAATGTCAGAAATCCCCAAAGTATCAGTGATAAAGGAGTTACCAACCGTCAGTGGGTCCTGTGTCGGCGTGGGGGTGGGAGACCCCTCACCTTGAGGTTTAATTCCCTGTCACGCCTAGTACGCTCCTCAATTAACTTGGCCTGCATAACGGCCTCAACCGCAGCCAAAGGAGGGGGAACAAGAGAGTTGAGCTCGAAAGACTGATTTTGCATGTTATCCCGACTCCTCATAGCTTGGATTATGACAAAGAGATCACTCTGAATGCTTTGTTGTTGATGGATGGCTCTTGAGTAACATTTTGATTGATATAGGTGCAGAAGTGAATGTACTCACTTTGGATGCGTGGATTCAAATGGGGAGACCACCATTGCAGCCATCTTCGAATTTGCTATTTATGGCAAACAGGACTAAAGCCACACGCCCATTGGAGTCTTGAAGGATGCTAGTATTACTATTCAAGGGGCCAAGTTTACTGGGGATTTTGAGGTCTTGGCACTTGCAGAAGCAGACAATTTTCCAGCATTGCTTGGGTGCCCTTGGTGTTATGCCAACAATGCTGACTTGCACTTTAACAAGGGATATATAAGTTTTGGGAACAAGGAGGAGATTGTGATCATTCCTTTGACAGACGAAAAATCTGAAACTTATGTAGAGCCCTTAAGTGAAGAGGATTTAAACAAAATCTATGTGCACACCATTAGAGATCGGAAGTACTTGAGCCATCAAAGGAAGGAGTTCTCCACTAGGATGATGCACAGTCCATGAGTGACACTACAAGAGTTGCATGTGACTATTGGGCACATGACACTTATGAAATGGTTGGGCGCGAAGTAAGGAGTGCGATTACACGCATAAGCGAGGCCGCGTTGTGTTAGGCTTTTGGGTAGTAACCTGTGTAATTAAGGTACACCGCCCAAAGAAATCCTAAGGTATTCTTGCGCGCTATGGAAGTTGAATGGATAGATCAGGTGGAAAGAAGGAATATTCTAGTTTATACTTTGCGCGGGACAACAACGTGTTGGTGGATGGTTCATAGGGACAATCTTTTGGAATGACGAGAAGTGAGTATTGCCTTCTCTCGATAGATTCCTTTGGAGCAATGCACCTACTCAGATATGTCAATTCCATGGAAAAGATCCTGTTCAACACCACGTTCAGTAGTGTGAGAGACTCTGGACAGAGGGGCATGAAGCTTTACCACCTTCGTTATGGGTGCACAAGCTCTACTACACCTTGCGAGGTTGCACGCGCGCATGGTATGTCTATGCAGAGTTGAATAGAGAGACAGGGAATTGGCAAGAACTGACTGCAGGTATGATTCAGACCTTTGACTATTTTTCCACTAAACCTCCAGTGAATGAAGCATTATAGGTGATGAAGCGCTTGACTATGGGAGATAGTGCAAAGGCTAAGGAACTTATTCAGGAATTACTAGGTGAGTCAGACTTGGAGGCACACTTTGAAGAGGAAGAGAGATGCAAAACAACTTGGGCGTGCTTGCCTAGAAAAAGAAAAGGGTAAGATGGTCTATGTCATTGATGATGAAGAAGTGGAGAATCTGGATGTTGAGCATACTAGAGGGTATGCACGAGGTCTTAGACAATGCAGATGAGAAGGCGCGCGCCTACCATGAGCCTATGAAAACTACGGTCAACATTGGAGCAGACATCGAGCCTAAAGAGACCATCATTGGAGATTATTGGTCCGACTTTGAGGTTGCTAAGATAATTGAGTTGCTGCTTGCGACTTCTTAGGACCTCTTCCTAGGGATTGAAAGGAGTACATGAATCTTTGCGCGAAATGAGAATCAAGCTAAAGGAATGTGCACACCCGATTAGGAAGAGGCCTTACAGGATGAATCCTAACCTGCGCGTCAAGATGAAAGAAAAGATTGATAAGATGCTGAATTCTGGAATCATTGAACCCATCAAGGAGTCATAATGGGTTAGCCCTATGGGGATCAGTATAAAGAAAGATGGTAGAATCAGAATTTGTGTGGACTATAGGGAGTTGAATGTTGCATGTGTAATAGATCCTTTTCCCACACCTTTTACTGAAGAAATCTTGGAAGGCGTTGCAGAAGGCGCAAAATCTACTCCTTCACTGATGGATTTTCTGGGTATCATCAAGTGAGGATAGCTAAAGAGGATAAAGAGAAGACAACTTTCACCACTGAATGGGGAAGTTTTGCATACGGTTATGCCTTTTGGATTAAAGAATGCTACCGCTGCAGTATTTTGCGCATTTTTGTGCAAGCTTTCCAGGACTTTATTCATAAGTTCTTGCAAGTTTATCTGGATGATTGGACAGTGTATGGGCTTGTGAAAGATCACTATGATAATTTGAGGCTTATGTTTGAGAGATTGGCGTTGAGCATCTCTTTAAACATTAAGAAGTGCGTATTTGCTACACCCTTTGGGGCTTTCTTTGGGACACAACATCCGTAAGGAAGGCCATTAGTGGATCCCTGCTTAAAGTTGATGTTATTTTGGGCTTAGAGGAGCCTATTAACCAGAGCGAGGTGCGCGAATTCTTGGGGCACACAGGCTATTACAGGAAGTTCATCAAAGGATATGCTAAGATTGTCGCACCTCTAGAAGAATTATTGAAGAGTAAAGACAAGTTCCATAGGGTGAGGCACAACAACGCGTTTTTGAGACACTGAAGGAAAGACTTACTACAACGCCTATTTTGCGCTTTCCTTCATGGACCAAACCTTTTCATGTGCATGTAGACGCCTCTGGCATGGCCATTGGCGCAGTATTAGCCCAACTTGGAGAAGGTATTGTTGATCATCCTATTTGCTTTGTAAGTAGGAAGTTAACACCAGCTGAACAAAATTATACAACTACGGAGCATGAGGCCTTGTCCATGATCTACGCGCTGCATAACTTTTGACAATACTTGTTGGTAACACCTTTTGTTTTCTATACAAATCACATGGCATTAAAGTACTTAGTGAACAAGCCCGTTCTGTAGGGGCGCATATGCCATTGGATTCTCGTTATTTCGGAATTTGATTTTACCGTGGTTTGTGGCCGAGGAGTAGTAGCGTGCTTTAGAAGGTTATGATTGTGGCGCGGAAAAATCAACGTGGAAAATTGAAGAAACGTCAAGATTAATGTGAAGTACGGTGGTAGGTGGCGAGCAATAAATGCAATTTTTTTTTGAAAAGCTATATAAGGAGGTGTTGGGAAATTGTTTTACCTTTGCGATCAAGAGCATTCGAGCGAGTTGAAGAAGAGTGAGCTAGCGAGCAAGTAGTGAAGTGCGAAGAGCCGTTGTGCTGGCAAACCGAAATAGACGGATTTTAGCACGGGATTGATCGACTCTCCATTGGATAGGAGTGTTTGAGCAAAACAAAGGCGTGCGGGGAAGAGAAATCATCGTTAGGGTTCGAGTTGAAGCTAGGGCATGTAAAATCGAGCTAGGGCACGAAAGTTTAAGTTGCAGAGCTCGGTTCCAATAAAAGAACACACCTTTATTGAATCCATGACACCTAAGAGAGCACCTGGAGTAGCCACAAGGGGGAGGAAGCAGAAGGAAGTTGAGGTTGAAGTGGAAGACACCCCTGAAAGCCGTTTCTCGGAGATGCAATACCTGAAGGGGTTTATATGGGTCGCGATTGGGACTCACATGTTCGTCGGTGCAAAGTGAGTGATTACAATCACATAACGAAGGATAATAAGGATGAACTGGATAAGTTGTTGGTTGTGAAGACAAACAAGAGAACAACGGATGATATGGTCGTGTATGATGACGTGGGCGAGAAGCTATTGACAAAGGTGGGAGTTTTACAGTTGTATGAACTCCCCTATTTTGGAAAACCAGAAAAATTATACCAGTGGTTGATGAGTAGAGTCCATGAGGACTTATATTTTTCTGGGCGACGAATGAGGATCACCGCGCCCTTGATTGGGAGTTTGATAGGACTTAGGAGTTCGGGTACTGAAGTGAGCAGCGACCTCACTGATAAAGAGGGCATAATTGCGACAAGGAAAGTGCGGGTGACATCGAGGGAGGGTGCAAAATGGACATTGACAAGCTGTAGAAGTATCCAGTGGTTCAGCAGTAGCGCACCTCCTCACAAAGCTTAATAACAGGAGCGATGGTCGCAGGTAAATACATTGTGGCTGCACATAGCAAAGAAAATGACTGAAGGTGTAGTTTACAACTTAGTGGGTTTCATTGCTGAAACCATCATTGAGGAAGTGCACCAAGGTGAGAAGATAACTTTTATCTCTTGTGTTTGTAGAAATTGGAGTGCTCGATGGGCCTAAGGACAAAATATGGCAATATCCCGAGGAGAAGAAATCTCTTGTAGAGAGATTTTCTAAGTATACATGTGATGGGACCATGAGTGGACCCTTTAAGCAAAGAGCAAAGTTGTGGTATGAGCGCCTCCGTGCCGCGTTTGAGGAGGAATGGAGAATACCCAAGGATTTACCTTGATATTAGATAAACAAGTACAGTTTGCAGTGTATCAGCACTTTTGTATTGGGTGCTTTGGGATGAAGGATGGGAAGTGGAGCCCTTAGTGTAAGCTCCCTTATGCCTTCACCGCGTGTTACTTCCAGGCATCTGTACATAGGTTTTCAGACGCATGCCGGTTGCTTTTCAATGCAGATAAGGTAGATTGCAACTACCACACCCTCAGGAAGACTTACGTTTATCCAGGTAAGTCTGCATACATTGAGAGATTAATTTCAGATGATATTAACATGAAGGCAATGAGTTTGGCCATTGGGAAATCGGGGGCAGCCCTTGTATATATCCAACTCAAGCCTAAGTTAGAAAATGGGAGATATGTGGAAAATGAATTCAAGCTCCCTAGACCACCCAAGGGGAAGCATACAATTGGTACACTGCAAGATGAAGAAGACACCTTGCCCCTTGAGGAAGGAGAGGAAGGACTGCAGGAAGATAGTGGTGGCCTGGAGCACAGGGGCATAAAACAACCTACTGTTGGAGAGAAAAGCAAGCACGAGGTAATCGTACGATGGAAAAGTGACAAGCGAGCGTGGGAATCTACAAGCAACTCTTCCTCGCACCCGACCTCCCGAGGTCGTGTGCGAGAACATTTGGTGGGGATGGAATAAATATGGGATGCGAGACAAACTAGTTAGCAATCTAATGTCTTCAATACGCACTAGTGGAATTTGCGAATCTAAGGCAAAGAAGACCCTTCTAACCCGAATTGGTGTGATAGATCGATCGCGAGGATGACTCGTCGAAGGCTCAATCAATATCGAGCTCGGCGTGATTCGATCTATGGGTTGTGGAATACGTGGAAAATGTCTTGGGATAGTTTCATATACGTTTCAGGATAAGGTCATATGGTGGATGGTAAATATAGCCAATTCTATGGACGATTCTCGGCCTAGTCCGAATTCCCTAGCTCTATCACCACCGTGTCAAGCGAGGATAATTGTTCGATGATGATAGGTGGAAGTGGGGTAGATCGAATACTAGTGCGCGTAGGCCAATGTCTATGTCTAATTCTCCCATGGATTTTGGCTACGGAATTTGTGGGTCACAACCGTAGATTCTTAGTTGTTGTGGACTGTTATGGTCATGTGTGAAATCAAGTCCTAATCCCTAATATCCGGTAGTCGTATGCTTTCTCGGCCTTCTATATTTAGGATCAATAACTCGTGTGATTTTCTCGGAATATATTACAGCGTTCGTGCAACCCGGATTCTTAGGTGGTATCTATATCTAGAAGAGTGTCTCCGCATCTCGGTCGTGGGACCAAATGATCACAACCAAAGGTTTATTCTCTTTAAAACCCTTCTGAGTCATATGGATGTTGCCTAGGGTAATCTGTAGTTTGGTTGATTTGACCGAACGTGTGTGCTTGGTCGTCTTCTCACGTTTAACCCACTCAATTGGGAATTGATTTGTTGCGAAGCTTACCGTTGTTTGGATGACTTGAATCCTAAGATTTTGATCTATATCAGTTATCATTGTGATGAGATTGGGCTGAGGCACGATTGGCTCGAATACGTATTCCTTGGGCTCTCTAGGTCCCGTGATTGTCATACAAAAGCAACAAAGTAAAGCGAACTACAGTAAAATAAAATTTAACTATATGAAGTATATCTATAGTATGTATGACTTCTTTATTTTTTTGTGTTTTCTGATGAGCTTTACGAATTTAAGAAAGCAACTATTTAAAATATCTAGAAATGACAACTAAAATAATAAAAAAACAAACAAAATAACCGAGTGTAGCTATTTGTCAATCGTGATTTGTAGATCTATTCTAAACAATGAAATAGCTTATCTAATCTATTTGCAAGACTCTCGATCCTACCTCAGAAGTGAGGAGTGAATCATAGTTTCTCAGAAACTATCAATCCCCATGACTTCCCCTGGCAATATCGAGAGTAGAATTAATGAAATAAAGCAATTAACTACTCTATTTGATACGATTCTAACTAGAACTTTGAAAGCTAGAACTGGATTCTGCAGAGCAGTGGCGAATCTACGATGTGTGTGATCTTGTCCACTCAAAGTGTGATCTCCTTGTTCTTTCTTGTTCACGTGGATCCGAGAAAAGCGTGTAATGGTAGCATCAACATAGGTAGATATTGGGATAAAGGCAGCTCGAATATGGTGATCAATACAATGCGAGTAGGAGAGGGATAACGCAAGAGTACAGAGCTTGGCTTATGCAATTCCTAGCGGGATTTATTGTGAGTCATGCAACATGAAGCGCCCGTAACTCCGAAACTATCCTGTTTGAGGAGCAAAACCTGCAACTTTAATGGCTTCCTAAGCTATTCTACTCCAATGGATTGGATGAAATAACAGCAGTGCTTGCACAAGATGGATATGTGGCTTACCAACAGTAAAACAATGCTAACTAAGCATGCAATGAAAGAAACTAAGCATTCTAAGCAAAAGGAAAACTAAATCTATTGCAAAGAGAAATCAGAGGCAAATTTTGAGGGGCCTGAAGTAATGACAACACTTGCACAAGATGGATATGTGGCTTTCTAACTGCAAAACAATGCTAACTAAGCATGTAATGAACCAAACTAAAAACTCTTAAGCAAAATAAAAGACTGAACTACTGAAATGAGAAAATGAGAAGTAAATTGAGGGGCCATTTGCTTGAGCACAAGCCAACTATTTATAGCATTTGCATTTACCCAAGGTAAAAGCCAAATAGAACTCTTAAACTATAAACAATGGCAAAACACTATTCCAGGGAACCAGAATCATAAATGCAAGCTCATGGCGGTGAAAGAAAGCTGGTAAAACGTTGAATTTACGTGAGTCGTGTTAAAAGAGCTTTCTGGAAAACGCGTAAAGGACCGCGCGCCCGAGCGGGGTGGTGGTTACTGGGACCGCCGCCTGCTCGTGAGCGGCGCTTGGCCACCAAGAGAAAAAGGCCAAGAAAAGGGGAAAAGGAAAAAATAAAGCACGCGGGGCTAAGCGGGGCACGCGGGGCTAAGCGGGGCATGTGGGATGTTAACGCACACTCGGAGAGCTTTTAGGATCCCGAACACCTTGCGAGGAGACCTGTATCATCATTGGGGCACGTGTCACGTTGTTTGCAGCGACAAGTACCTTACAATTTTGGGTACGTACAAGAACCCCCTCCACTGCAACAAGGAGATGAAGTGTTGGAGACAGCGTAATGGAGGTAGACATAGAATAGACTACCGAGGAACCTCAGTTTAAAAGAGTACTAAGAAGAACAAGGACTCAGGGTGCGGGGACATCATAACCCCTTAGGAGGTCACCAAGAACTTCACCTGTGAAAGTAGAACTTGAAAAGAAGAAAAGGTGCAAGTACATTCCTCGAAGGGATGATGAGGAGGATAGATCCAGAGATCGGCGCGCCGAATACTCCATTCGGATCGAGGATACAGAAGAGCCTACGAGAAGAGGAAGTGAAGAAAGATGAAGAGGAGTTGAAGGAGCAGAACATAGACAAGTGGGGACATTGGCCTAGAGATAGGTGAAGATAAGGGCGAGCCATCAGGTGCACCCCCTACTGCATAGACAGGTGAAGGACTAGTATTGGATTCAGGTGCCCAGATTCCAAAAGGTAAGCAATCGGAAAGGGGAAGGAGGAAGAGACATATGAGACACCATTTGTTGGGTATGTTGATGACCCAAGCAAAATCATATGCGCACGGTTCCAAAGCACTTTGGAGCCCAAGGACTTGTATGGATGGGAGCTTATGGATGCGGAGATGGTGACCACATGCACAAGGAAACAATTATCATGGACGATGCATGCAGACTCATATGGATGAGCCTGACTTCGACGTATGTGAAGAGTCGTGTGTGTCGCGTAGATTGAAGAAGGTGCCCCATTTATGCCATGTAATTGTTAAGCCCACTATCATTTCAGATGAGCAGGTAAGCAACACCCTGACTAGAGTATCTGTTGAAGTTGCCGTCGGAACATTGATAAAGTGGCAACCATTAGAGCGTTGGATGATAATAAGGACAAGGATACTGAGATCAAGCGCCTAATGGTAGAAAAAGAGACATCTGAGGAGACAGGCATTCGATACTCAGTATGGCAGAGCAAATTGGTGATGAGATTGTGAGAAAGAGGCCAGATTTGGAGGACAAAGTTACAAAGGAGTTTCCATCGCTTTGCACTATTTATGCACATTGGTTCACATGATCCTGGATGAAGGGCCCATGAGAATGCCAAAACCCAAGGATGTTGCGGAATAGGCGCAAAAGGCTAAGGCAACAATAATGTGCAAGATTACAAGCTATGAGGCCTTACTGCAGACCTTGAAGGATGAGTTAAAGAAGGCAGATTTGGCATTAAACATGTGCGCGGCCCCAGATGTGATTATCAAGACAAGAACCATGGCCGAAGAAGATGAGGTTCAGAAAGCAGTAAAGAATGAAACACTTGGACGTGTGGAGAGGCTTATGTTGATAATAGAAAAGTGCAACACGCTTGCAGCAACCTAGGGCCCACACAAGGAGAACATAAAGGACATCAGGAAATCAATAACGCAAAAATGGATTTCATGGAAGGGATGGTCTCAAGTTTGGCCAATGTTCTCAGGATACTACAAAATGAAGGTGAGAATATGACACTTGATGAAATGGAGGCAATACTCAGAGACATCCCGGATAAAACTAGTAAAGCGCTAAGTGACTGGAATGACTTGGAGGTAGAGATCAAGAATGCATATCCAGAGTTGATCCTCCTTGTGGAAGAGTAGGGTGCCAAGCATATTTTCTCATTCTCTTGTACAATGATTCCTTTATTCTTTCATTTATTATTCTTTGTTCATGGAGAGATAAGTTGTGATTACCCATTGTTAGGGACGATAATGAAATTAGTGTGGGGTAATGTTGGGCTGATGAAATACAACCTAAGTACTAAAGGCGCAAAAGGTTTGGATGTGCGGACACAAGACGCGTAGATGCACGCAGAAGTATAGCGAAACGGGGCGTGCTGCCAAGCAGTTTTGAATCGGGACTTGAAAAACACACAAAGGCTATTTTGGACGAGTAGAAGATCAAACGCCATGCATAGTTTTGGAGCTATTAATAGGATTATACCACTGTTGTATTATTAGATGATCTATTATTAACAAGCTTGCATGCTCTTGTATTTATCATGTAAGGATGCATGGCTATTATTAACATGTAGCCTATTTTTAAAGGTGCATGGGTGGTGAATGGCAAGTCCCCACCCCAATAAGTATGTATTGATTTGCCTGGTTTAGACAGATTCGATGTTTTGTAGAGTTATGTTGCGAGTTTGTGAGTGCGCATGACTATGATGATGTGTGTTATGTATGTATGAAGCTTCTGTGTTTTACAACAATTAATATAATGGATCTTTGTGGCTGGATATTGATGGTAGACACATCTGTGAATGGATCTTGCATGGTAATGTTAATTTTGGTTCTTGTTTATTTGTTCTTGCATATGGTTAAGATCTAGATCTGGTTTATGCACTTCTTCATACTTAGTTATCTGTTATGGATCTGGAATATTTGTATAATCATGCTAACTCTTTGAACAAACCGATATAAAAGAGGACCGGTACCCTTGCACGCTTCGGGTGAGCGCTCGTTCAAGCCGAGTGATGTGTCGCCGCGCCTTGGGGTCATTCTTTGGTAAAATATAGGCTATAATGATCAACAAGTAATCATCAAAGCTTGATTGAGTCTTGGCAAGGAGTTCGAGAGGGTGGCCTTTGTAGGTCAGCTTCAGAGGTTTGGTGAAGTTGAGAGATTTGTTGGCCAATAGTGGCAATTTGCATGAGCTTTGATGAATCCACAAGTGCAACAATTTGAAAAAACAAGCAATAAACCATAGTTACCTAAGACGGGGGGGGACGAAAAAATTTCTAAATTTTGGGGACGGTGGGGGACGACTAATTAAAAAATATATAAATATTTAAAATATAAAGATATAGTGACTAAATTATATAAATAAGCTGAAATAAAACCATTTGAGATTTAAATAAGGTGAAACTTGAACTCATAAACATCAAATACATTCCTTAATACTATAATATCAATATGTTAATGTCATAAATTGAAAATTCATAATACATATTTGAATTTTGAATTTGAGACAAGCTGAAATTTCAAATATATTATAAAATATAAAAGTAAAACCATTCTAAATTACGATTGATCAAGTGACAATAGCTGATATTCATATCATTAATCTCATAGCTCTTGCTCTTGCTCTTGCTCTTGCTCTTGCTTGGTGTGAATATGAAATGAGCCCATAATGTAAATTTATAACATAAAATTGCACTTTTAGGGTTAGGGTTAGGTTAGTAATGTTGTTTTTATATTATAAGTGATTTACAATTAAAAAAAAAGTTTAGAGTGTTGTTTTTATGTTTTTTTATTGAAAAATGTGGCAGACCACGTGGGGGACGTTTGGGCATCCCCCACGTTTCCCACGTCCTCCCCATGTTTCCTCGTCCTTAGGACGCTTCCCACCTCTTTAGACTTCCCGGGACGTTTCCCATAAAGCATGCACCTGTGGGAAACGCTTCCCCACGCCCCCAAGACGCCCGGGGACGCCCCAGATGTGTCAAAAATGGGGACGTGTCCCCACGTAACTATGCAATAAACTGTACAAGAGTATCAAGCAGAAAGAACCAAATCTATTCTTCATTATTTTAAAGCAATACATAACTCTTTAAATAAAGTACCACTTGAATGTGGAGTTGTCATGCACACCTAGAAAAATAATAAAAGCAAAAAAATCTATTCTAGGATCAATTGAACTTGTTTTTGGTAGCTGCTATTTTTCAAAAGTTTTGCATGCAAGTTCGTATGGGCTAAATAACTATCCCTCATTCTCTACATGCCTTAATAATGCCTCGGGGTGAGACTTGCAACTCAAGTTTCATGTCCAAATACAAAAATATTAAATCTTTAAAATCTTTGAAATACTGCAAATAAAATTAAAATGCAATTTTTGACCCTTAGATGATTGATCTTGGCGTTGAAAAATTGTTGAAAATGCCCCATAGTGGCTAGGGCGGCTTATAACAACCTAGATGTTTTCGAGACCATTGTTTTAAAAAAGGCTCAATTAGCTTTCTAGATCAAAAGTTATGGCCTCCACGAGATAGGCTCCCGCATCATTACCCTTTGGTTGAAAAGAACTCAGCTTATACGAGCTGTTTTGATTAAACTTCTGCCTTTTATCTTTTTCAAGCCTCAATTCCCATTATGAAACCCAAGTGTTATCTTTTTGCTGTAATCATTCCCATTGTATTAAATACTACTTGTAACTTGTTTGGTATTCACTGTTTTCATGATTGAAACTTGTGCTATCTTTTCTTTCTTTCTCCTTGGCACCTGCTACCTCCAATCCACTACGTCTCCTTCATTATCCTCTCCATGAAATGCATATAAATCAAAAACATTAAATACTAGAGAAATATCAAAATTCTGTGGTAAATTTACCTCATAAGCATTGTCATTTATCTTCTTCACAATCTTGCATGAACCAATCTTCTTGTATTTCAATTTGTTGTATGTTCCTTGTGGAAATCTTTCTTTCCTCAAATATACCATCACTAAATCTCCTTCCTCAAATACCTTTGGCCTTCTTGTTACATTTGTTGCTGCCTTATACTTGTCATTACTTTCTTGTAGCTTCCTCCTTACTTCATCTTGCACTTGTAGTATGTGCTTTGCAAATGCCTCTTCATCACTGCTAACTCGCTCTTCAATTGGTAGCTGTACCAAATCTAAAACGCCCCTAGGTTGTCTACCATAAACAATTTGGAATGTGACTTTCTTATTGACTTGTTAATTGAACTATCATATGCAAACTCAACCTGTGGTAATGCCAAGTCCCATTGCTTGGGGTTATCTCCAAGAATGCATCTCAACAAATTTCCCAAACTCCTATTTATTGCCTCTGTTTAGCCATCTGTTTGAGGGTGGTATGCACTACTGAATTGCAGTTTAGTTCCCAACTTCCATAAAGTCCTCAAAAGAATGACTTAAAAATTTAGGATCCCTGCCTGAAGTAATAGTTCTTGGAACACTATGCAATCCAACTACTACTTCGAAAAATAGGTCTTCTACTGTAGGGGCATCATTGCTTTCCTTGCTTGCTATAAAATGAACCATTTTAAAAACCTTGTCTACCACAACAAAAATGAATCTTTACCTTGTTGTGTGTTTGGTATCCCCAATACAAAATCCATACTCTAATCTATCCATGGTCCTTTTGGAACTGAGAATGACATATAAGACTGTGCATTGCTTTTAGCCACTTGACATATCCTACATTTTTACACATACCTTGCTAAATATTACATCATCTTTGGCCAAAAATACTCCTCTTTCGCGAAGCTATTGTTGTATTTTTACCAAAGTGTTCACCCAAATCACAACTATGAAGGTCCCTCACAATATTGACTCTCATAGACCCAATTATAATACATAGTTGCTTTCATGTAAAGAGATAACTATCCCAAATGAGATAATCATCACGAATAGTACGAGTTTCACCTATTAATGTATTCTTGCATTGCTCTGCAATCCTTCCAAAATTTGGATTAGAATCATACATGTCCTCGATAGTGTCAAATCCAACCGCATCACTCATTATAGTAGTTAACAATGCCACATGCTTGCTGAAAGCATCAACTACCTGATTCTGCTTTCCTAACTTATTCTTCACAACTAAAGTATACCCCTACAAGAACGATACCCAATTTGCATGTCTACTATTTAATTTAGTAAGTGTTAACATACCTTAAGGCTTCATAGTTTGTAACGAGAATAAATTCCTTACGACCAAATAATTCCTCCAATGTCTTGATGCTCGTACAATGGCATAAAATTCAACATTATATGTAGAATATTTCTTCTTTACCTCATTCAAATTCTTGCTATAACATGCCATCAAATTCCCTTCCCGACTCAAGATTGTACCCACACCCGCACGTGATGCATCATGGTCCACTTCAAACACCTTACTAAAATTTGGTAATACTAAAGTAGGGGCTTCTATCACATTTTTCTTCAACAATTGGAAACTTTTTGTTTCTGCCCTTGTCCATACAAATTGTTTTCCCCTTATACAATCTATTATTGGTGCTGCAATACTACTGAAATTCTTAATGAACTTTTTGTAAAAAGGTTGCCAAACCATGGCAACTTCTTACCTCTGATACACTTCTTGGAGTATGCCACTCAACAATTGCCTTTATCTTTTTTTCATCCATTCTGGCACCATCTTTGAAATAAGAAATCCCAAAATACTAAACTCTTATGCATAAACTAGCACTTGTTCTAATTTGCATAGAGCTTTTCCTTTCTCAATAGTTCTAGTACCATTCTCAAATGCTTTAAGTGCTCTTCTTTACTTTTACTGAATATCAAAATATCATCAAAATAGACTACTACAAACTTACCAATATAATCTCGTAGCATATTGTTTATCATTCTCATAAATGTGTTGGGTGCATTGGACAATCTGAATGGCATCACCAACCACTCATATAAGCCATCCTTGGTCTTGAACGTTGTCTTCCATTCGTATTCTTCTCGAATCTGAATTTGATAGTAGCTGCGTAGATCAATCTGAATAAATTGCTTAGCTCCTGCAAGTACATCCATCATGTCATCTAGGTGGGTATAAGAAATTTTTATTTAATGATTATTTTGTTCATTGCCTTGTTATCCACACACATTCTCCATGTCCCATCCTTCTTTGGAGTCAACAACACAGGAGTTGCACATGGGCTCATGCTCCACTTTACTGTACCCCTTCTCACTAATTCGGTCACCTGCCTATTCAACTCTTCATGTTATGTTGGGTTGATCCTATAAGCTGCTTGATTAGGTAGAGTTGATCCAATCAATATGATGCTGACTACATTTCTTTGGGGGTCCGGGTAAATCATTTGGCAAATCACTAGGTATAACATTATCATATTCTTCCAAAACTTTTGTGGCCTCCATTGGTATTTTCACAACTTCTGCTTCTTTCTTTGCCATCAATGCATAACAGAGACCTACCATTTTCATCTATACATTCTTTTGTGGACAACATGCTTTCTACCTGCCCTTCTTCTTTAAGAGGTAATATAACTACCTTTGAACCATCCTTCCAAAAAGTATGTGTTCTTCTCTCCATCATGGACTACTTTCCTATCATATTGCCATGGCCTTCCCAATAACATATGGCCCGCATCAATTGGGATATTATCACACCATATTTCATCCTTATAAGTCTTTCCTATGGAAAACTTGATTAAACACCTCTTATCAACAATAACTTCATTTCCTTTTAAACCATGAAATATGGTAAGGATAAGGATGTTTTTCACATTGCAGAATTAGTTTCTCTACCGTTTCTTTAGTAACCATATTTTCACATCTTCCACCATCAATACTAAGCTTACATACCTTATCTCCCAAAGTGCACCTTGTTTGGAAAATATTAGTATGCAGCCATGAGTCATCACTATCTTTATCTTGCATTTGCTTTTTCTTTGGAACAATATTTGTTCTTATCATCATAAGATTCTCTCTTATGTATGCTACAACTTTTGGATTCTGTCTTTTTGTCTCAGCCTCAACCAAATTTACTCTTGGCTGATCCTATTGTCTCCTGTCTTGTGCATGACAATACAAACACACAAATGCTCTTTGCCCTTCTTCACCACATCTAGAGCAAATATAAGGTCTTCGTGGAGCTTATCATCCTCTACCACTACTGTAATCTTTGCTTCTCTGAAATTCTCTTCTTCTTTGCTGATTCAGAAGCCCCTGTCTCGTGTATTCTTCTTTCTCCACCCACGCGATGACTCTCTTGTGGCATTAAATCCGCCTTGTTCACTTAATAGAGATGATTATCCTCTTTTCAACCCAAACAATCTCTCAAATGTATGCGTACTTTGCTTTTCTTCTACATTCAAAACGAGTTGATGGGCATCTTCCGTGGTATTAATTATGTGAATGCTTAGTTCATCTTGAATAGGAAACCCTAAACCATTTACATACCTTGCAGCCATATGTTCTTCTGTTTCATCATAAACCTGGACGGAAAATTTGTTAAATTCAACTGTGTAGTTCAAAACATTATACTTTTGCCTAAGATTTTGAAATCTTTGTAGAGGGTTTGTGCATAATCCACAAGGAGGAATTTTTCTCTCAACTTCTTCTCCATCTTACTCTAGGTCTTGATCTTTTCTTTGCCCCTCATTTGCCTTTATTTCTGTAAATAATTCACCATATCATAGCACGACCCTTCAATTTGGTGTATGCAAATTTCACCTTCTTTTCCTCCGCATTTTCTTCCACTCATATAGCTAGTCTATCTGCTCCTTTAGTTTTAGATTGCCCCAATATCTCTGAACTTCAACCTTTATTCCTTCATTCTTTCCTTCTATTATCCTAACCAACCTTTCTTCAAATGACAACTCCTCTTGTTCTTCCTCCTGATGAATTTCTTCATCCTGCTCTCTTTTTCCATATGTGATTGGCCTTTCTTCTTGCTTTCTTTTGTCATCCGTGTCATCTTCTGGGTGCCTTTGTCTCAGAATTGGAATTCTAGTAAGTTGCCTCACCCTTCTCTTCAACTTTTTTATATTCGTTTTCATTCGAGCATAGCCTCCTCTTCCTCTTGGCATCTTGCTCAAACCCATTCTTTAAAACATTTTTTTCTTCCTAAAATAAAATTTGAAACGTAGAAAATATCACCAACGAGATTACCATCAACTATTTCTTCACAGAGCTGAACTTCCTCTAATACTAGATGATGAATCCTCAAGTGTAGCAATTCAAAAAAAACAAGCAATAAATTTATTGTACAAAAGAGTATTGAGTAGGAAAGAACCAATTCTATTCTTTGTTATCTCAAAGCAATACATAAGAGTCTTTAAATAAATCACCACTTGAAAGTGGGGTTATCGTGCACACCTGAAACATAGCCAATAAAAGCAAAAAAATCTAACCTAGATTTAACCGAACTTGCTATCTTTGATAGCTTTTGCATGCAAGCTTGGATGCGCCTAATAACTGTCCCTTATTCTCTATATTTCTAACTAATTTTTTTGAGTGATTTGCAACTCAAATTCATGCCCAAATACAAAAAAATTATATCTTTAAAATCCTAAAAATATTGAAAATAAAATTAAAATGCAATTTTCGGCCCTTAGATTGATTTTGGCCCCGAAAAATTGTTGCAAATGCTTTGAATCAACTAGGGTGGCTTATGGCAGCCTAGATCTTTATAAGATCTTTGTTTTAAAAAATTAGGTGCTCAATTGACTTCTTGGATTAAAAGTTATGGCCTCTCGCAAGATACACTCCCACATCATCTTCATGTTAAAGGAATACCATACTAGCATGCAGGTGGAGCTTGGTGATGATGCCAAGTACTCAATGATTGGGATGTGGTCCATCTCATTCCTCATGCCAACAAAAGAAGTTTTGGAGCTGCATGAGGTATTGTATGTTCCTAGTATGACTAAGAATCTTCTTTTAGTTTCTTGTCTAATTGATTTGAAGTATAGGTCTGAGTTTGATGATCAACAAGTAACCATTAGTCCCGAGCTTTGTCGAGTTTTGGCCAAGGGATTTCAAGAGGGTGGCTTTTATAGATTGTTGGCATATTCGGTGAAGCACAAGGCTTTGTTGACCAATAATGACAATCTGGCCGAGCCTTGGCACAAAAGATTCGAGCACCTAAACTTTGGATCTTTGTCTCTCTTGAAGGGTATGGTGGTTGGATTCCTTGACTTCAAGGTGAATAAGAGAAGAGTGTGTAGGGGATGTGCACTCGCCAAGCATGCCAAGGCCTCTTTTTTGAGCGGCGAGCGCAAGTCAAGGGGGATTCTAGATTTGGTTCATTCAAATGTCTATGGACCTTTGCCATCAGCCTTGTTGACATGTAATTTGCTCTATGATACTTTCATTGATGATTCTTCCCTAGATTGCATTGATATGTCCAGTGATCGACCCGTACCACGCTTGAAACGTACCTAGTACAAAAATTGCTATTGGTACTCTCTAGGTACTCTGTGGGTACATACCCACGGACCTTGGGTACATTCTAGGTACAAAAACTTGTACAGGACATACCCAGGCGATGTGGATAAGTGCCCACAATGTACCCACACGTTTTTTTTAAGTGCAAAAAAATAAATAAAATTGGAGGGATTTGATTGGAATTGAAGCTTGGAAAGTTTGTGTGAGATTCAATATTGCCAATAGTGTCCGAAGAAGGGTCGAGAGATGAAAAGGATTTCATTTGGTTGACTTACTATTTGGGGGCTTTCTTGTTGCTCCTCATGGGTCCTTTATTCTTCAGTCAATTTGGAAGGCATGGGAACAAATGAAGCACTTGGTGATTGGGCAGCCTATCTTCTCTTCTTTTTGACATTAGGTGCCAAGCCTACAAATCAATTTGGTGGAATCTGAAATATAATGACAAGATCCTTGCCTTGACAAGAGGCTTCTCTACCCTCCTTTGGTTTGAGAAAGGATTTAAAATATTTCACGACTTGTACAAATTTGGGAAGTGAATGGAATGGACAGACCTTAAAGCTTTCTATAAGCTTCCTTAATCCCAATTTAGAATGTATACAATGCTTACAAATGCTTTCACAACTCCATCTACTGGACTAATTATGGAGGATGAGAATGACTTTTGGGATAGTATGAGGCGGCTCAAAGCCCTCTCCGTAAGGCTTCCTCCAAACAACTCTATGAAAAGATTGCCTTCTCCCCAAACCTTTCCCGGGCCTTAACAATAAGTGGAATGTTTGTGAGCCCATTAGTAGATGGACTCATAGATTTAATGTTTTATGGTTTCTTGTATCCAGTCAAAGAAATCTTGCTTTAGATGGCTTCTAATTGATAATAAGCCTGTTGTTGGCTTCTAATATTTTAAAGGTTGTTGAGATTATAAGCTTGTTGTTTTCTTTAAATTTTTATATATATTTATATTTTAATTTTTAAAAATATATTGTACGAACCTACCCGCAACGTATCATACCCGAGGTTTTTACAAAAATTGCCGTTTCAATGTACCGAACCCGTACCCATATCTTGGTAGTTTAGATTCTTCTAGAAAGGATTTTTTTATGAAGAACAAGGATGAGGTCTTCAATGGGATCAAGGAGTTCAAAGCCCTAATTGAGAGTTGTATGGGCAGGAAGATCAAGGTACTGAGATCAAAGAATGGGGGAGTATGCCTCTAATGACTTTGATTCCTTCCATAGAGAGGCGGGGATCAAGATGAAATTTAAAATACCATACAACCTCTAGTAGAATGGGTTTGCAGAGAAAAAAATAGGTCCATAGTAGAGACTAGTAAATTGAGACTCGGTGATTCTTTGCAAGGAATTGCGGATCTGAGTTTGAGTCTACCTTTGCTAGGAACCAACAAAGAATCATTAGACTTGGCGAGCCCAAATGCAGGACTTGCTAGTCCAGATGTGGGTCTCGTGAGTTTGATAGGATGTGCGAGGCTTGCCTCCGGACTTGTCGAGTCCGACTTGTTTCAAATTTTTTAAAATGCAAAAGAAAACACAAAGTTAAAAACATAGTCTAGCTTGATTCTTCCTCCTAACTTTAGCCCTTTTTGGTTTTATCTCATGGTTATTACTAGTTTGTTTGATGCTTACATTTTTAGTGCTCCTTCCATGATTGTCCCTCAAAGATTTATTGGATTTAGGGAACTTTTGCTGGATATTATTAGCAAGTTTCATTTTGGGTTTTTTGTTAGTTTTGATTTTTGCTGAGTCAACATGTTTGTTTATCTCATTAATGATTGGAGTTAAGCCTGGAATATTAGATATGTTATATTATGTTTTAGTTGAAATGTATCTTGTATCTATAACTTTATTAGAGGGCTAATTTGTTGCTTATCCAATGATCTTGTTTTTGGGCTCCCTTGTTAGTTTTTAAGATCTTTGTTGAAGCAGGATAAGCATAAGGAAACAATTTTATGATCATAAAAGCAACTCTTATTTAATATTAATTATCAAGTTTCAAGTTCAACTTCAAACATTCAATATTGCATTATTTACTTACTCTTTGTATGCATGTGTGTTGACTGTCATTGATTGATTTGTGACAGTGTATTTTTAGTTGGTTTGATATAGAATGCATTTTAATAGTTTTTCCCCTAAAGTTCTCTATTTTTTAATGGCTTTCTTCCCAAGTCTTGACTGAGTTTTGTTGTCGAGTCCGAGTCTTAGTCAAATACTGCTTGTCAAGTTTGAGTCTTGTTACTTTGGTAGAGACTGCTAACTTTATGGTTCATGACTTAGATCTACGTATGTTTCTTTGGGCAGCTACATAGTGAACAAATGTCCTTATAGATCGTTGAAGTACACGACTCCACGAGAAGCTTATTCAAGGGAGAAACTGGGTGTTTCTCATTTCAGAGTGTTTGGGAGTCCAATTTTCATTCATGTTCCAGAGAAGAAGAGAACAAAGCTTGAACCCTCCAGTTTGAAGGGTATTCTAGTTGTCTACAGTGAGACCTCTAAGGCTTACAAGATCTATGTTCCATCTTAGAGGAAGATAAGATGTGGTGGATGGGGATGCATGGTCTTTTAGGTCCCAAGAGCTTCTAGTAGCAGTTGAGAAGGAGACAACACTTACTACCCCAAGTGTTGATCCACAAGTTTTAGGGAGTATAGATTTAGTTAAGGAGGGTTCCAGTATAGGTAGATAGACTGCTTTACCTCCCAATGATACCAACAAGATAAATGGCTACAACGGATATTGCATGAGGTAGAGGTGCAAGTTGATACGCCAAAGACCTCTTTTCGGGTACATGATCCTCAAAGTTTCCTAGTTATGTTGCACCAGCGTCTTCCATCATTGATGCAGAACCTTCCAGTTATGAGGAGGCAGCAGGTCAACAGGTATGGCATGATGCCATGGTGGAGGTGTAAAACTCCATCACGAAGAATGATGTGTGGGAGATATTGTTGAGGCCAGTGGGGAAATCAGTGGTGGACTCTAGGTAGCTGTACAAAGTGAAGCATGCAACTGACGTTAGCATAGAGAAGTACAAGGCTTGGTTCGTAGCCAAAGGATTCTCTCAAAGAAAGGGAGTTGACTACGAAATCTTTGCTCCGATTGTCAGATATACTTCTATTAGTACCATTGTGTCTTTAGTGAGTATTTTTGGTTGACAGTTACATCAAATGGATGCTAAGAAAACTTTTTTGAATGACCTGATTGAAGTGTACATTAATCTACCTAGAGGATTTGAGGTGGATGGACGAGAGGCCCAGGGTGAAGAATGCTCTTTACGGGTTGAAGCAAGCACCTCGTGCTTGGTACTCCTAGATTGATGAGTGCTTATCAGGTATGGGTTGCTTCAGCAAAACAGATGCAGATCCCAATCTGTATTATTTATTTGATGGATTTTATTTGTTGGTTTTACTCTTGTATGTAGATGCTTGATACTCACTAGGAGTTCAAAGAGGCTCATTGCAAGGTGTAAGGAAGAGTTGCCTAGAGAATTTGACATGGACATTAATTGATGCACTGTTTCTTGGGTCGAGGTGTGGCAGAGGACATGTGAGGTTTTCCTTGGGCAAGGAAAATACACAGTTGATATTTTGAAGAGGTTCTAGATGATGGATTGCAAACCCATCGCCACTCCTATGATACCGAATCTGAAGTTACATGCTGACTTGGATTTAGATTTGGTAGATCCTTCGGTGTACACAGTTGATTGGGTCCTTGATGTATTTGGTTAATACTAGACCAGATATATGTTTTGCAGTGAACACTTTGAGCCAGTTCATGGTTGAGTCGAGGTAGATTCACTGGGTTGTTGCAAAGCATGTGCTCTGATACTTGAAGGGCACAATACATTTTGGTCTAAGATATGCAGGGGACGATGAGTTAATGCTGCATGGATTCATTTATTTTGACTGGTCAAGAGATGCAGACGACATGAATAGTACTTAAGGATATTTCCTTAATTTGGGTTCAAGAGTCATATCTTGGTTCACTAGGAAGTAGAATACAGTGGCATTGAGTTTTGCAGACACAAAGTACATGGTAGCCAACACTGCTAGTTGTGAAGTCATCTAGCTTCCCAAGTCTTTTGCAAAGATCTATAGTCATTTACCATGGCATTCAGAGTTGTATCAAACTCTCTAAGAATCCAATATTTCATGACCACTCCAAGCACATTGACATTAGATGTCTGTCTCAGAAACAGAGTTCAAAAGACAGTAGTTGCTCTAGACTATGTTCCAACAGATCAACAGGTTGCAGACACTCTAAAGATGCCTCTAGCTATGGGGTAGTTTGATATGTTACAAGAGGAATTGGGATTGGTGGAGAACACATTCCTCAGTAAGAGGGAGTATTAGATTATGGTACTTTAGAATGCGTCCTCTAGCAGGGCGCACGTGTGGAACCTAGCACACTTTAGCAAAGTGCAAAATCATAGAGAACAACAGTCCTAACATTAGCTTTCCTCTCTTTGGCAGTCCTTTGCTTGGCTGTCCAGATTTAGCAATTACTTTTATGTAGTTTGTTTTCCAGTTTTAGAATACTGTTTCTTTATTTCATAGTTTGTTTTTGTAAAGTTTGACTTTGTCTATTTAATGGGACAAAGCTCCAGGATAAAATTACGTCAGTGGTTGATTTAATTTTGGGATGGATCCAAATTTAAGATCCATACTATTTCTAGGGTTCAGCTATAAAAGAAGGCCTAGGGTAGGTGTTTTATTCATTCAGTTTTTCATTTAGTGTCTTTTTCTGGAGTGTGTTCAAATGAATTATAGTTTTTGTTTTCTGATTTAAATAATAGTGATGTGATTTCGAGTAGTGTTGAGTATTTTTCAGTTAGTGTTCTTCTAGTGGATGTAGTTGTAGATTCTAGCTTGTAAAGTTCAATAATTATGATTGGATTTTAGGGTTGAGCTATCTAGTTGAGGGTTCTTTAAGATTAGAGTTCGCTAACCATGGTATTGAGAAAATTTTAACAGTTGAGTGATGTCTGTTAGAGATATGAGATTTTTCTAATAAGTACACCAACCCAACCAACATCTTGATGATTAATGCCATGTACCCATCGCTTACCCAAGGACCTAGAGGAACTCACTTTGTCTACTCATTTATGAAATTCCACGATTTATTCTCCTTTGACGTAGTTCAAGCTCTTCAACTCCTAGTAAAATGTTCATACATTTCCCTCAATCATCCTGCCTGGTGGTGTTTGATGTGCAATTACACAAAGACCTATCAAAAGAGGTCTCGGTTAATTGCGAGTGGAAGTTTGTTTGAGCGTTGGAGTGCATATGGTGTATTGGGCCTAAAATAGGTCTTCTAGAGTATAGCCAAACCTCTAAACATGTAAAAGATAGAAGACATTTCTAAATCTCACACATAAAAATGCTGGCCCACAAAGCATTTTGGGGCTGTAGGCAAACACCATTTGTTGGAGGATCTTTCTAAATGCGGGTGTTATTAGATGACAAAGCAAGAGCTATACTTTGGTGCCATTAATCGGTAAAGCAAGTGTTATGAAAATAATGTGAAAGACAACAATAAAGTAAATGACAAGCAACATGGATTATACTATCAAATACATGAAACATACAACATTCACAAACTGACCAAAGCACAAAATAAAGAGGTAAGGATTAGGGATACTCACCTTGGGTTGACTTGTCAATGCATTAATCTTCCCATTGGCTTTTAGTACTTGCATTAATCTTCCCATGGGCTTTTAGTACTTTGTGAGAGATAATTGTAGGTGGAGTCAAGATGGATAGAAGAAACCCTAAGTGGACCATTAATAGGGATTCCAAAGACTCTAATATACATTGATGGTGCAACTCCTATTGTTGAAATCTTCAAGGCCGTTGTTTCTAACTTGTCTACCTTGAGTGTAAGCTCCATTTAACCCTAAATCCTATTCTTCTTCCTAAGGAGGAGTCATGAGTGCAAGAAGAATGAAATGATGTTGCTTATTGAGAAATGGAAGGAAACCTACAAATATGACTCAAATTTGTAGAAGTCAAAACTTAGTTTTAGCCAATGACATGACCTAGCGGATGGCGTATGAAGAAATCAATATGTCATCCAATGTACAAATGCTTACAAATGCTTGTGTGCTGAGTGGTCCCCTTTCCTTGTAATTACTACCAACATGAGGAACAATGTCTTTAGTGTAATGAATTTTTGTTGAGGTCATCTTGAGATGACTTAATAACACACATGTCAAATCCCACAAAAATTAAAAACTCAATAAAAATATTTGTGGAAGCTTTCAATTACTTATAACAAATGAATGATTGGATTTTAATTAGTTTACCCCACATTGGTATTATTGTGAGACATGCGTGATTTATAAGGCACTACACGGTCCAAAAGCTTTGCCAATGGGAAAGAGGCTGGAGAAAAATTGAAAAGCCTGGAGCAATGGATTACATTTATTTTCCTATCCCATACTAACAAATACTTAAAGACGCTTGTGTGCTTAGTGGTCCCCTTGCCTTGTATTATTAGCAACATACACAAGGAAAAATGTCATTAGAGTAGATACAACTCACAGAGGTCATCTTGCTATGACTTAAACACATGGAAAAATCCTCCAAAAATTGAAAACTCTAGATATGCCCATGGAAGTCTTCAATTACTCAACACATCTACCTCCTTGTCTATTCTTGACATCAAGGTGTCAATCGTTAATGGTAAATGTCATTTACGCATACAAATGTTCTATATATCACAACTGATTCATTTTGAATCACATCTTGTAACAGACATGGGGCTTGGCTAATTGAGATTCCATTTCCCGAAGAATAGTCCTTAGTTTTTCAAGCATACTTGAAGTGGATGTCTAGACTATCACCACTTTCGACTACATCCAATAGAGGGAAAAAATTGAGGTTCCACAGAAAGCTCTACTAATCGCCTTTTCAAATTTCACAAATTTTCCCTTTGCTGCCAGCCACATGAAGGTACTGGATTTTGGTAGTCCCTTGTGCTTAACAAAATTTAAACATTTTGGGACTTTTAAGTTGTGCTTGTGAGCTTCTATGAGTGCCTCATTGTAAGCCTCCTTGACTGAGACTCTACCTGAGGCATCTCCCTCCCATACCGACCTATTTAGGCTCCTTTGGGATGATAGTGAGAAGTTTTAAAGCTTGATTTATAGAGCTGTACTGGCTCCTGGATTCAGGCTATTAGGCCTTTCCAATTTTTTTCTAATTCCGAAGACTTCCAGCTTGGTGACATAATCACTAACCATGTGGCTCCATTCTTTCAGGGCATAAGCTTCAAGATCTTTGCTAATCCAAAGGAGTACTGTCTACCAATCCACCACTCCAAATAATGGACTCTATTGCCCTGTCTTATTTTCATTGAAGTTTGGCCATAATTAGAGCCCTGCATGACCTGATAAAATTCCAAATGGCAGATCCATGAGGGAGGGTTTCTTGGGAGAAAATTCACTTGTCTTGAGGAGAGTTGAAGTATCTAGTTTGCAGGACTCTCATCTAGAGGCTGCCCTTTTTTGGATAGATCCTCCATAGTAACTTGGCTTCTAGAGATTTGTCATTCGGTTGCTAACTTTGAAGGCTAGACCTCCCTAGTTCTTGGGCAAGTAAGCCCTCTTCTAGGTCACTAAACACATCTTCCTTCTATTTGTTCAGCTCCAAAGAAAATTCCTTTGAATGTTTAGTATGATGCTAATGATATTAAAAATGACTCTTAAAAAGGAACATCATTTAATCAGGAACCACTTGAAGAGTGGTTTAAGCCAATTGAACCCTATTTGCAATAGACAGGTAGTTACCCTTCTGTGATGACAATTTGGCTTGAATCATATGAACAATAAGTGTACGGGGTTCATTTTTCATCCTTCTTTTCAATAAGGGCATGCCTGAATATGGTCTTGGTAGGAGGGCTATTTCAAGTCCGAGGATTTCCCATACAAGCAATTGAAATGGTTGTAGAACATGTAGGAAGAATAATTTGGACATATTGACATTGATATTTTGTTTAGTTGCAAGTTCATACTTGCTCAGTATAGATTTAGGCTCTTAACTTCATCCACAATTGGATCCCGTGCTAGCAAGGTATCATCTGCAAATTTTAGATGGGAGATAGACCTTAGTTTAGAAGTGATCTGAATTCCTTTCAGATACTATCTATCTGAGCCTTCCTAATTGTCTTCCAAGAATGTCAGCCACAATAATGAAGTGATATGGAGAGATCGGGTCTTCTTGGTGCAGCCCCTAGAACTTCATTGACAATGACTGAGTATGAAGGGGAGGATATGCAACTCCATACCATCTTTCTCCATTCTTTGGAAAACTCAAATCTCCCCAGGACTTTGATCATGACACCTTAGTTAACCACATCATAACCTATGTTCATATCCAGTTTTGCTATAATTCCTGCATTTTTCTTGTGGTGGAGTGAGAGGATTGCTTCATGTGCTATCATGATCGCATCTGAGATTTGTCTTCCTAACATAAAACCATCCTGCGCTTATAAGATGATCTTAGGGAGGCAAATGTTAAGCCTATTTCCCATAAACTTAAATAACAATTTTATATTTGACATTATCAAGGGCAATAGGCCTGAATATATTGAAATAGTCAGCATCTTCTTTTTTGGGGATTATGGCCAGGAACGTGGAGTTACTAAATTCTTCCACGGCTCCAACAACATCCTCACCCACAATAAGCCACCAAAACTTATGGAAGAATCCTCCTTAATACCTATCTGGCCACAGGGCTTTATTAGACCCCAGCGCTAACACAGCAGCTCTTACTTCTTCTTCCGTGACAGCTCTCACTGGTAACTCATTATCCTCTTATGAAATTATTGCTGGAATGTTGCTTAAAAAGACCCGTATGCTTCTTCCTTGTTTAGACTGTTTTCTTGCTGCAATTGTTTATAAAATTTTACTGCCTTGTCCTCGATTTTATTATTGCCACTAAATACTTTCCGAAAAGGGGTTGTGATTTTATTATTCAGTTCTTGTTCCATTGAATGGCCATTGGTAAGTTTAAGAACTTGGTGATTTGGCTCCTCCTTCCACTTCCGGTGAGTGTGAGCTCCATCCCAAGGAACTTATTCGAATCAGTCAGCAGTACTTTCTCTTTCTCTACGGTTTCTAGATTCAGCCCCTCTGTTGCTATCTTATCATGGAATTTTTGGATCTTATCTAATACTTGATTTTAGCTTTGCAACAAATTCCTAAAATCTGATTTGTTTTATCACGTACTTCCCATTCTCGAGTTTTTGAGGAATACAAATCTTTTTGTTCTTTACTCATTGCTGACCCACCATTCCTTTAAATTTTCAAAAGATGTGTCTTGCATCCACATGAACTCAAACACAAAAGGAATCGCTCTTGTTCCATAGTCATCTTCCAATTTTCAGAATGACCGCCAACGATCTGACCCAACAAAGTCATAGACATCTGAATTGAATTTCAGACCTGCTGATATCCATTCCTGGTCGATAAGGAATCTATCCAACAGACATGAATGATGAAACAGGTAAATTATTTTAATGTTAGAATTTTTTGAACAGCATCCGCATGAACTCAAACATAAAAGGAATCGCTCTCGGTCCATAGTCATCTTCCAATTTCAGAATGATCGGTGAATGATCTGGCCCAACAAAGTCATAGACATCTGAACTGTATTTCAGACCCGCTGAAGTCCATTCTGGGTTGGTAAGGAATCTATCCAGCAGACATGAATGATGAAATAGGTAAATTCTTTTAATGTTAGAATTTTTGAATACTTTCCAAAGTCAAATTTAGTCAGAACTAACTCAACATTTGAGAAACCAGTTCTAGATATATATTTGTGTGTAGCTACTTGCTACGACGATCTCAGTTTTTTGCTATTGTCTTTGAATATAATATATGATCTTTATTGTGCAACCAATGTTTCTATAGACAAGGACTTTTCCTTTTTGGGAGTGTTTCATCAGCCATGATAAAGGACTTTATTTCTCTAAAGGGTAGACTTATTTTACCTTATTTTTTGTTGCACATATTCCCAACTTATTATTAAGAAATTTATTTCATTGTCTCTTTAAAAATATACTATGTTTGGCTATGTAAGAGGTTTTTAACTATAGAGTAATGCACAAGATCAAATCATCAAGGTGCTTTGGGGAATCATTTGAATAATTACAATGGCATTCATTTTCTCAAACTGTGAAAATGTTTAATATGCCGTGACCCCATCCGAGCCTTTCCTAAAGTAAGGCAGATGCAGTAGTCATTGAAGGTTTATCCGTGATAATTAGTACACTTTCTACTTATTCAAATTAATCCTTAAACGTGCACTATGCTTTATCGACTTAGGAAAACGTTTTCTTACAGATCTTGGGAGATCCGTGACAATTTTAATATTACATTATGGCATCTGCGCCCTTCCTTATGTGGAAGGAAAATCATTTGAATAATCACAACGGCATTGATTTTCTCAAACTTTGAAAATGTTTGATATGCCATGACCTCATCCAAGCTTTTCTTAAATCAAGGCAGGTGCCGTAGTCATTGAAGGTTTTTTTGTGATAACTAGTAGACTTTCTACTTGTTCAAATTAATCCTCAAACGCACAATATAGTTTGTGGACTTAGGAAAGCATTTTCTTACAGATCTTGGGAGATCTATGCCAATTTTATCAGTACATTATAGCATCTGTGACCTTCCTTTATATGAAAGATAATTAAAGAATCAGAAGTATATATCTAGCTTTATTGTAGATGGATTTGAGAGCATTTTACTGTCTAGTACAAGGCAAACTATAGAATTGCATTACTCTTCAGAAGCTTGTAACATTCTTTTTAATATGATTTTTGTAGATGTAATCTGAATGCAAGCTTATTTTGAAGTTCTTGCTATATTGCAGACCAAACACCTCTTAAACTTGATGAGTATTTATGGTGCTTTGCCATTTTTTTTTGTTTTGGCTTTGATATCTAATTTTTTTCTTTGTATCCCCATCCAGGAACTGAATAGTGCGGCCGATTTTATTTCTCTATATGAGGAATTAATGCCAGTGGTGCAGACACTACCACAGCTTTTACTCCACAAGGAAATGATTGTAGCAAAACTTCTTTCTCGGGTGCATATGCAGGCTAGGCTGTCCCTCGAACCTATCCTCAGGTACGTTGGCCATGATTTGTTCGGTACTTGCAGCAGAACCAGTATATTATATACGCTTTGCATATGGCCTTTTTGTGGAGAGTAAAAAATGTAATAATATCAAAGATTTCCCATTGCAACTTGCTTTTCTGGCTTTCCTAAGGAAGTATTCTTTCTGTCATCCTTGTATTTCAAGTCCCACCTTTGATTGCTACTAAATGGACATGCATACAAAAGGCATGAACCAACATTCAAAGCTACTAAAAGGCATGTATTTTTACTTGGAAAAACGTGCATGATTTTTGTGTGATCCTACTTTTATCATGCATGTAATGCTACCACTATGCACGCATGCATGTTTTTGACTAGATGGCATATTTTAAGTTAAGAGAACATGCATGATTTTACATGATCCTGCTTTTATCATACATACTCAAAATAACATGCATGATTTTGCATGATCCTTCTTTTATCATACATACTTAAAAGAACATTCATGATTTTTGCATGATCCTGCTTTTATCACGCATTACATGCAATGTTTCTATATTTTCAGAACATGTATGCCTACTTTCTACAAATAAATCCAAACCAATGTTGAAAGGAAAAACGGAACTGTCAAATATCTCCACAAAATTTCTTTTTTGCCCTTGTACTTCTGGAATGATTTGAAGCTGCAGAGCTTGTCTCTCTTCAGAACATGTAGTTGGATGATCCACTGTAGTCTGTAAGAGAGGGGCTTGTACAATCTTGTTTTCTCTTCATAACTGATTTGTGCACCTCTTTAGCAAGGGCAAGATGCTTTTCAACAACATTGCTCATTGGGACCTCTGGTTCATGTATAGATAGAGATTCTATGTTTCTTTTAAAGAAAGGTCAGGTTACTCTGAAAGCACAAATTTCCCTTGATCTTCAGGTGTTGCAAAAATATGATCCCTAGAAGCACCCTTAAACCAGGTGGCCTTTTGCTTTTGCTTGCGATCAACCACTTGAAAATCTTTATCAGAAGAGATAGAATTACCTTTTGACAACATCTAAACTGGAGTCTCTGTGTGTGGGCATTAAGTAGCCAAACGAGTCTAACATTCCCTATGTCCAAAAGCAATGTCTTCATAATCAACTTCTTTGGGTTCTTGTTAAACCCTCCCAAACCAGGGAAAAATTGACAGCAAGTCCTATGCTTGAATCCACTGCTACACATATTGAATATACTATTCGCTACCTCATTCAAGGAGATGAATTTCCTAATAGCATTACCTATTGGTTTCAGGTTGTATGCATCCAAAATGCTAAGGCAAATTTGGTAGCCTAACCCATAGTGGAATGGAAGAAAGGGTTTCAACCAATGGTTCAAAATCAGAAAACCAGGGTTTCATGCTATGTAGCTGATTCTTGTTTGCTACGGGTATGGGTACGAACAATCAGATACAACGGTACAACAATTTGTTGCCTCGGAGACATGCCTGGATATGGCCATACAAAAATATATATAAATATAAAAATATAGCCAAATAAGCAAAATTAACCATATATTATGCATAAAGTAAACAATATATTTGAAAATAAGTTAAATAACCACAAAACATATTGATAATATCTTAATTCAATGCCAAATGTCTAGATATTCCTTGGTCGAACTTACATTAGTCTAAACATAGTGCAAAATTCAAATGTTAGAACAAATACATGAAAATCAAGACAAATTGGTATATTCATAATCCACTTCAATGTCTTCATTAGAACCATAGGGAGTAGCAATTCCACTTCCACTAGCTCTGCTATGCTGGTCTTGTGAAGAACTTGTTGGATCTCTGTCCAACAATGTAAGGTGGGAAATGGAAGTATTCAAGTCAGAAGTTTCTGGATTGATGTCCCAACACATTGTTGCCCCTTACTCGTATGCTTCCTACTGGTGTGTTAGAAGATGCAGGCCGGAAAATCCTCCACCTTTTGCGCTTAACTGAGTGGATAAAAGTGTATGTATCCTAGTTCTGTTCAGCTGAAGAGGAGCTTGCAACCTATTTTGGCAAGCTACAAAGTCAATTAAAATTTATAAAAGTAAAAAGTTAGAGTAAAACATTGAACAAAAAGATAAAGCTGAAAACAATTAAAATCTTAGCTGTAATAGGACTTTTATTACAAGCAGTGTTGCCGGATACTCCGCCCCTACTGCTAGGGCGCGTGTATCCGCGTGCTGGATACGGATACAGCTCGGGTGCTTCTCGGATACGGCTTGGATACTGTACCCAGCCGTATCCAGATACAAGGCCGTAATTGTGCCGTATTAGATACATCTAGATATAGTAAGCAAGGCAACTATAGCCGTATCTGATTTAATAGTTTAAAAATTCCCAAAAGCCCCTTCAAAAGGTTAAAAAGATGCTAAAAACTGCAAATGGTTTTCTATAATGCATTTTAGTAGCAACGATTGAGGACATGGAGGTGAGAGTGTTGATTCACTCTTTTAGGTTTTACTTCAAGCTTTCACATTGGCTGTTACCAACATGCAATTCTTTTGATCTGTTTTTGGCTTACTCTACTTCTTTTCTTTCATTTCGTCTATTTTCTGCTGGCCTACAAAACCTGCAATTTTTTTAATCCATTGAATACCAAATTTCATACCTTCCCATGGGCTGGAAGTGTGTAATTTGCGTGTAATTTTAATCCAATGTACAAGTTTGTTTATAATTTAAATTTGATAATTATTATCAATATATTCTTAATTTATAATCTTAGATCATTATAGTATTTTAAATATTATATACTATGCTGTATCCAACCGTATCCATATCAAGGGGCATTAAAAACTAGTTGTATCCGTATCTGATACCGTATCCATATCCACATCCGTATCCACATCCATGCAACTCAAATTGCAAGTGGTTGGAAGTGTGGGGTTGCTTTCACATAAATAAAAGTAAAAATTTAAAACAAAACGTTGAAAAGAAAGATAGAGTTAAAAAAAATTAAAATCTTACTTGTGATAGGACTTTTATTGCAAGTGATTGGAGGCGGGGGTTGCTTTCACATGGATGCACCACCACATATGAGCTTCCTTCTCATACTTGTCATGAGCAACGCTAAGAGAGTGACTCAGTAGAGGTCATAAAAGTCCAATCTCCACATAACTATGCCTTCTACTCTAAGATCAAGAAAGAGTCTAGAGGATTCCGCCTTATACCTCTCACTAATCTCAATATCCTAGTATGGTAGGACCCTCCATAGCAAAGAAAGGATCTCCGCACTATAGTATTTAGGATTCAAGGCAAAAGCAAAAAGATGCAATGGGGTGGTCATTTTGTTCCACCTATCAATGAGTATCGAGTGCACTTCCTTGAAGAACCTCTCTATAGGATCTTGCTCTTTGGCATTTATGATGGATTTAATTTCTCAATCATTGAGTTGATTCCATCATATACCTTGCCCATATCAACAAATCTCAGCATACTCAATATGGGCTTGGTAAAATTGAGCAAATACTCCATACGATCCCACCACCCATCATCCAGGATCAACCCTTTCACCTTTGTGGCCCTCTTTGTATCGACTTCCTTCTTACACTCCAAAGGTGGTTGATAACCATGTTACTCAATGCCTCACGCACCTTGACAAGTCGTCTCAAGATGAGTGTGTGTGAGGCAAACCGAGTCTCAACAACCTACAAATTAAATAAAAAGTCCAAAGGTTGAAATTCTAGAAATTACGAACTTGCAAAACTAAATTAAAATTTAAAATTATACATGATTCATGAATGATTAATACAATTTAAAATTATACATGATTCATTAATGATTAATTTAAAAAAAAATATAGGTAGCTTTAATAGTTGTAACTTCGAGAAAGACTTGAAGCTGCCTGGGGCATGTGATGGTTGGTTATGAACATTTGGATCTCGCTCGCCTCCTCATAGACTTGTTTGATCCAATCAATTTTGGTGCCCAATTTTTGCAACATAAGGTTGAGAGAATGAACGACACAAGGTATCCAAAATATGTGCCCATACCTTGCCTCAACCAACCTGCCTATACCTTTGCACTTTTTTGCGTTGTCCGTTATAACTTGGATAATGTTTTGAGGCCCCACCGCCTGAATGGACTCTATTAGGATGCCTGCAATGAATTGTGCATCCTTCATTTGCCCCTCACAATCAATGGCCCTCAGAAACATTGTCCCATTAAGGCAGATTATGACCACATTAATCAATTGCTATTTGCCATATCTTTCCATCCATCGGAAATGATGGTCACCCCTATTTTGACCCACGAATCCTTGATGGGATGCAATGCATCTTCAACATGTTTTCTTTCTCTTGCCAACAATGTGGTCCACACCTTTTCATATCTGGGCCGGTGGAACTCTTTAGGGGCTTCATTGATAGATTTCACCATCTCCAACCACGATGGTAATCTAACAACATTAAATGGAAGCTTGCATGCGTAAACACAATGTGCAATATTTTGCTCGGTTATGTCCACGGCCTCATTCTCGGAATGCCTTTTCCAATGGGCTTGCACCTTTTGTTCTCTTGCGACTTTTAGGTGAATCCTCTTTTTATGTTGTCGGGAGGGGTGTAGCAATAAATGGGTGTGATGGGGTCACAACATGAGATGGAGCAATATCGACCTAGTAGATTTAGATTCTTTCTTTAGCAAAGGATGCTTCAATTTTTGGGCAACCATGGCATCAACTTTTTCTTGTTCTTTGATGTATTGGATGATATTTGCATGTGACAAGCCCTTTCCTGGGATTCCACACATGCTAGGCCCAGGCAAGCAGTTTGTGATTCCAAAGTTACGATTTGCATACAAGTAGGCTTTCACATGACTCTACGATCTGTTATATTTGATCTTACACTCGAGCAAACTTAAATGTAACTCTGTTGGCTAGATTTTCTACATAGCATCAAACCTAGGCAGTCATGAGATAAATCTCCCTCATTTAACCGGTGAGGCTCCCGTGTCAGATTTGTCAATATAAATGTGTTTTTATCTATCAGGGGTTTTACTTTAACAACTTAGTTCATGAACCATAACTGAGAAGTTCTGCAGCAAGTAAGCAGCTGTTTAAGAAAGGAAAACTATAGAAGAAGGAAGTAGAGGAATTACAGAGAAGAAATAAGGAAGATGTGCATCCCAATTAGTAGATAGCAGAGCTAATTGCATGCACATAGAAGAAACTTAAATAGATTTGAACACACGTAATTATAAAGCAAAGGCAGCTCTAGATCCGGATCTAAAATAACACAAAGTCTATTAAGAGATCTAAGATTTAGAAGCAAGAAACAAAATACACCATGACACAAAGTTCTCCTAAACCTCGCTTCTTTGTATTCCTCTCGCAACAAGTGGCTCTCGGGGTTCAAAGACAAAGTCTAGAACACAAGATTGCTTCTTACAAATTTCGATCGATGATTAACCCGTAGGTTCTTCTCCTACTTATAGAATGTAGGAGGGAAAGTACAAATAGAAGACTCAAACCGAACTAAAGTATGAACAACAAGTAAAGATGACATTTGGCAATCATCCTCAACTAACTTCTTCTTAAGTGACACATGTATCACTTAACTAATAGAAAGGTTCCACATGACTTCAAGTAATGGTTGAAACCAATAACTTAGAAGTTTACAATTTCACCCGGAACATAGAAAGTAGAAGAAGAAAGAAATAGAAGAAGTCATGCCAATTGTAACATCTACATCTTCTTCTTGTTTCGATATCTCGATATACTTGTCGAACATATAGTTCAAAGATCTTTCCATCTGTTTTAGCTCATCGCTTCTTTTCTCGTCCCGAATTGCAGCAATCCTTCATTCAACACTTTCGCATGCTTCCACTTCTTCCAAACTTGGCCCAAATCTCGCAATGTCCGCCGCGCAGTGTTACCACTCTACCGATAGAGTTCATCGTGAAAGGCTTGGTAGCTTTATCAATCCTCTTTTGCACCATCAGAAGAGAACCCTCCAGAGAATCATGCACCTCGTTAGAAACAATCCGCACGTATGAAGTAATACCTCCATCCACTCTTTCCTCAGTGAAAGAAATAACACTATCCGGCAAATCTGATGTTCTCGCTCTCAAGTGCTCGCATCCTCTTTAGCAAAACTCGCAGATCTCCAAACGGAAAGATACCGCAAACTCTAAACTGCTTCCCCTTCTCGACCGATCCATCTAAGCACAATTTGCTCTCGCAACCAATACATCTCCTAGCACTTGTTGATCTCGGCCAAAACACTCAGTTACTCTCTCTGCAACCGTATTTATTCCTTTTATGCTTTCTATCACGGTTGCTTTAGTTGATTTTCTCGCATCGCTCATAACCTTTAAGCGGGTGGCACTTCCCAAGTTGCATGAAGCTTGACGAATAATCGATCCTTCCATTCGTCAATAGCCTTTACTTGATTGCTTGATCTTCCATTTCCCGCATAAGATGATCACTCACCGCTATACTTGAAATGGGTGAACGGAAGGTTTAGCAACCTTGGCTATGATCTCACATAATTGAGATATTTGCTTCTCGCAGCCTCTTCTTTCTCCGCCTTTTCACCGCAAGCCTAAGGAACAAAGCATCCAAAGAACGTCTCGCGTGTCTCGCTTCAATCCTTCAAAGTGGTAGCTTGACCGAGTGGTATTTTGGTCACCGTCACATCTTCTCGCCGTGAGTTCCTCTTCTACCTTTCCTTCCACGGGATTAATATCTCAAAGAAACTTCTCTCCCGAATCCTCGATGATCAACCTAGAAGTTGCTTTAGCAACTTTAGGCCTTCTCGTCTCTTCGCTCGATCCTCGAAGTAGGCTGCAAGTCATGTTCCTCTAAGTTCATCTCTATTCTTGCTTCCGAACCAAGCAAAGCTAACCATTCCGAGAAATTACTTCTCGGAGAATGAGAAGTGCTAAGTGCGCTAACATCTCCCCGCTCGCATCCTCTCCATCGAAAGTGCTACAAAGATCATGGCTGCCATCCTCTCAAACATCCAAGGACAAAGCTCTTTCGAACTCCGTCATCTGCAGCTTCAACATCTCCTCTGAACGGGTGCCGAACGAAGTGGTGCGGAGAGAAGATGAACGTTGCTGGTTTTAATGAAGGCATGGAAACATCCCGCATTGCGTGGTGCAATAGTTGGTGATCCACTAGTAGTCTTTGGAGAAGTCGGAGTCAAAGCTATGGTCGTAGAAGTGGTCTTCTCTTTCTCTTGAGATCTTCGCGACTTTCAACTTCTCGGACCTTCGCACGCTCTCCTTCATGCTTTCGCAGGGAATCTCGCCGAAGTTGCCCGTGATTTGATTCATCAATACTTCATCAAGGCAAGATCCCTTCATTAGCGGCCCGGCTCAAGTACTCACCAACACAGCTCCGGATCTTTCTTCTATTGTGCTGCAGCCGCCATTGCTATCCTGTAGTAGAGCTTTATCTCCTCCCATTTGATGGTAAGTGTCAAGTACCACGTTCCCATCATCTTTAAGATCCGCAGGTATCCGCGCTAGTCCAAAGTCAAATACTTGCTTTCATTGACACCGCTGAAATCTTTCTTTCTGACCTCGTACTCACTTCTGCACTTCATCCAGAAATCTTCTAACGAAGGCACATGTGCGTACTCCTGGGAGATTGTCTTCCTGGCTATTCCAAATGGATCAAAATTAAGCCGTGCAGGGAAGAACTCTTGCTCATACTCGGACAACATTTGTGCTTCCATCCCTCGAGCTCTGTGAATGCTGATGCAACTGTAATATCCCACAGTGAGTGGGAAGTAGCCCGTAGACTTGTGCCGCTTCGACTGAAGGTCGTGTAACTCCACAAGTTGCCTGCTTAGCTCCATGGCAATCAATCTGTCACTCGGGTACCTTGGCATCTTTGTTGGTTCACCTGAAAAGCTCGTAACCCTGAGGTATGTGAAATCGCAACCGGATGAATACACTGCCAATCTTGGACACTGCTTCCCATGCTTCCTTGCTTACCCTGTGAGTCTTCAAGTCTTTATCTAACCTGCAGATGAAATCGTAGAAGAAACCATCGTTGATCACTTTGAAGTCCTTCTCGCACGCAGGTGCAGTAAGCTGTGGGTAGCACTCGAAAATGGGATCCTTGGAAAGAATACCACATCTATCCAGCTTGGAAAAGACACCCTGTGAAGCTGCAGCATATACCAAGTATGAAGTCATCTTGAAGCTGAAGGTACGCTTTACGTTCCGCAGTTGCTCACCGATGTTGCTGCTAATAATTTCTGACCAACTGATTATAGAATCAACCTTGTTGATTTCAATGGTCCTGATGAAAGCATACATCCATGTCCGGAAAGTGTAGGCATTCGCTTCACCATTCAACCTGCATAGCAATTTGACAATATCATCCGCCTCCTGCACCAAATTGGATCGTGGAAGAGTTCTCGGGAACCTGGAAGGGGATCTAGGCTTCTTCATGAACCGGCTATTCATGATGCTCACACAATCAGCTCTATGCTTTTCCCACCTACTGTCAGCATCCTGAATGCTAATAGAAGTCACCACCTTTCGTACTGGAATCTTCAAACAATAATCGAAGAATTCTGCATCCAAACGAATTATTGTCTTTCCCGCTACATCACGCACTGATCTGGATGAAGGATGATAAGATCTAGCACACTCCATCACAAACTCTGGCAATTGGGCTGTACACGGGAAAGCTGCAAGTCAAATAATTCCACTACTTTTGACCGCACGCATGAGTGAAGTCTTTCCAGCTCTGGATCTGTCAATCAAATCAGAAAGAGGTTCTGGGCCTAGATCCGTGTCTCCTATGTCTGAAAGTTTAGAAGCAATGCATGAATCCATCGTGCTCTCTTTTTCATCTCCTTTTGCCATGGCTTTATCAATCTTTGTCCGAATAATTCTTTTTCTTCTAATTTGGCCTGCTTTCTTCAATACTGGTGCAGATCTGGACAATTCTTCAGATTCGGAGGATATTTGCAATGTATTGGTCATTGATAAATACTCCTTTTCTTTTATAAAGCACCTGTAATGAGTTCCTGCAATTTATTCAGACAAAAACGGCCATCGAAGCATGAATAGTGAATTTAAATTATAAAAATCTGCACTTTTCAAGCCTGCTGCCCCAAAAATTGGTGTTTAATTTGCACATAAAGAGAGCATGAATCCTTTCAATCAACACCTGAGCTCCTTTAACACCTGTGAAAACAATTGTGCAGACGAAGATGAACCTTTTCCAAAGCATGCGCCAAATCTGGAAGCTTTTAGCCTTTGTTAGCAATTTGTCTGTGCAAAATCCTTCCTCTAATGGGGGCGCACTTTTCCTCCTTGCTGCAATTCTTTACCTGTGTGTTGAATAATAAATCCATATGGCTGCCCATGCTTATATAACCTTCACAATTCTATAATTAATAATTGCCCTAACAATTAAAGGCAATTAATTAATTAAAAATCATGCTTTTCTCTTTTAAAAATTGCATGTTTAAGGACAGCCATCCAATAAATTAAATTAATCCAATTTAATCCTTCACACAGCACTTAACTTTAGCCTCACAGTGTGCTTTGACCATAGCCACTGAAAATAGAAATTAATTTAATGATTTAATGCATTTAAAATCATTAAATAACTCCTAAATGGGGCGCACTTTTTCCAAGGAGAGGGGCAGCCACTAAATAAATTAAATTTAATTAATTTAATCCCTTTCTTTTATTTCTCCTTTGACTTTTTGACCTCCTCTAGCTTGGGCGCACTTTTTCCAAGGAGAAAGATTATTAAAAATAATCAATTTAATCACTTTAATCCTTCACCAAAGGGGGCGCACTTTTTTGCACATGTAATTCTATTTTTAAGAATTTTCACCATAATGGGATTCTTTACCCTGCAAGGTAGGCACCAAAATCCCATGATCCACTTAAGTGATTTGACTTTGACAATGGGATTCTTTACCCTGCAAGGTAGGCACTAAAATCCCATGATTTCACTTAAGTCACTTTCCTTTTATTATATCATGGGAATTTTCACCCTGCAAGGTAGGCAATAAATTCCCACCTGCCTGCGGCCTCTATTTTTCCCACTGCAGCTTAAGTGACTTTTATAACACGGGAAAAAGTACCCTGCCAGGCAGGTATACAATTCCCATCCTGCCTGCGGCTTATGTTTTTCCCATCGCAGCTTAAATCCTTTGTTTTCCAAAAATGCGCCCATCCCCGCAGGGGCTTTCCTGTGCACGACTTCGCTTTTTCCCAGTGATCCAGACCTCGGATGATGACTTCCTCCGGGCAAAATGTGCGTGTATGTTTTCCAGCTGCTCCAGGCCAAAAATCGGGCTTACCCGGCGAAGGAGTTGTTCCAGAGAAATTTTACAGAAAACAGAACGGGACACCACAAAAACACGAAAAATTGCCAAAAGTTACAAATAAAGCCCAAAACTTAAAATAAGTTAAAATCCTTCTGGTATATAGGAATAATAACATATTCGCTCATAACGGAGTTAAAACGGAGCGCAAATAGCCTCATACGGGGCTCAAAATAATTAAATACAAATTTCCCATGAGACAAATCCCGATTTGAGTAATAAAACAATTTTGGGCATCTGGGTATTTGGCGAAAAGGGCTAATATGGCTCTTTAGGATTATCTTGACGCAATACAGGAACTTTCAGGCAATAAAAACAACAAATGACCCACTATTTTAAAAGTACGAAATTTTTTCGAATTGGGTAGTCACAGATTTCGGGGTGAAATCTGAGTGACACCAAACTCCCTCCACTCGGCACATGTTCTATAGTTATATACTTCCAAAGAGGTGAAGAGGCATTGGTTTTGAAGGCTGCCCCTTGTCCCACAACACTACCACTTTCAGAGGAAGACATTCTAGCAAATTCCTATAGCCCTTTAAAAATAATAATACTGCTATTAAAAATTAAGGGATCTGGGCATTTGTTGAAAGAATGTTAAAAAATAACAAAAAAGAAGTAAAAACTAGCTATAAAACCTTATAAACATTTGGAAGCTTTTGACAATTAAAAAGTAAAACTGCAAAAACCTACCTTAAATCAACAATCTTCTTTGTTGCAAGCTCTTTAAACTCCTTGGCAGCAAATGCATAGTTGTAATAGTGTAGGATTGACAAAATAAAGAAGTTTCAGCCCTAAGCAATAGAAGAAATGAAGGTGAGAGAGCAAATGTGCAATGAGATGTAAAAATGCAATGAGAGGTAAATGTGTTGTTGTTTGCTTTTGATAAAATGAGTGTGAAAGTTGTTTTTAGGGTTTCCGTATACTCTTCATTGTTTTTTGTTAAAAGTCCATAGTTGACTTTTTTTTAAAGTTAGAAAAGAGGAAAAATCTGTTTTTGGGCACAAATTTGCCTCGGTATGGCTAGGGTACTGCAACAGACCTGTGGATACGCTTGGATTTGTCTTGGGACGGATCCATGTGCATCTGCAGGTTTTGGCGCGGTACCCTAGGCATACCCAACCCTGTATTGCCAGGTAAGGGCCCTGGTTTTACAAGGGGATGACCTATTCATGAAACCTACATTACTGGATTCCTTTGCAGAGGAGGAAAGATTCAAGTACGATTTGTACCAGGTATGGATGCAGGGACGATTTGGGGCTGGGTATGGCCAGAGTACCACACCAAACCTACGCATATGCCCATATTCGTCCCAACACCAAAAGCAGCTGCAACACAATCCTCATGAGAAAATGAAATTGCATTAACATTAGAAGATACAATTTCATCATCACAATGAGAGCTACAGAATCCATCAGGAAAAATAGATTGTAGATCAGCAACATATAATGTGAATCAGACTCATTATCAATTTGCAGGTCAAAATCAAACTTGTCGTCAACATATAAATCAAAGGTGTGGGAAATGGTTTCAAACATTGAAACCAAAGTGCAAGCACGAGTGTGTTTGAATCCAAAGTGCAAGCACGAGTAACTGTCAATGAGCATTTATCTCTCAAATAATAACATAATTCATCAATGATTGCATCACAATACACAAGAAGAGTGTATGCTTCACTTGGTTTTATGTGCTCAGGAAATTTTATCCATGCCTTCCTAAATCTGAGATTAAAATTCTAAATGATCTCTTCCCTCTCTCTTCAAATATTATGAAAGCAATACATATGAGAAGAGTAATCTATCTTATAACCATGAGAAGAGTAATCTATCTTAATACTTAATGAAGAGATTCTTAAATTTATCCTAGGATTCAATAATTTTATCAGGTAGCTCATGAAACCAGTCATGGGCATCCCTATCTAAACTCCGAAATAAAAGCCTGTTCACAGTACCTTCATTATCAAATTCAACGTCATCAATCAACTTGATTTTAATAAAAGATTACAAATGTTCCTCTCCCTAAGTGCACTGCTGCCATGAAACACGGGCAACAATTTCCTAATAGATTTGGGGAAAGAAGCTAAGAAATCATGAAAGCAAGCTATATCAACAAGCTGATAATTCATGAAACCTATGTTTCTGGATTCCTTTGCACAGGAGGCAAGATTCAGGTATGATTCGTACCAGGTATGGATGTGTGGGCGATATGGGGCTGGGTATGGCAATGTACTGCACCAAACTTGTGCATGTGCCCGGATTTGCCCTAACACCAAAATCATTTGCAACGCAATCCTCATGAGAAAATGAAACTGCAGTAACATTAGAATATTAGCATATGCAAAGAGAAGAAAGAATTCAGAGAAGGCTGAATGCACACTCAAACAAGTGTGACAGCGTTTATTAAATAGGAAGAGGTGGTTACAGATTGGTTGAACAGTTACCAACCGAATGATAACTACATAATTGCATTACATGCTATATAATGCTCTATATTTTAACACCCCCTCTTAATGACTAAATTGAAACAATACCAAGTTTGTCCCGAAATTTTACAAATGTACTAAAGCCCATATGTTTAGTCATTAGATCTACAAACTGTGCCATAGGTTGTACTTTGAAATCAACAGTCCATTGTTGTGTTGCGGTTGTCAAATGGAGAAGAACCGCAAAACAAAAATCTGGTCGTGTGAACAAAGGATATGGCAAGTGGTCCACTGGTTCTTTGTTACATGATTCATTGACCAATGATGAATCATCAATGGCTGAGAGTGTCAGCCCCATCTCCAGAGTGTTGGAATCAGGAACCTGGAGAGGTGGATTGAAAAATTTGTTTTGGGCTTGTGTAGCCTGTTGGAGTCTATACAGAGACTCAGTTATCCTGCAATCGAAGTCACCTCGATCATGTCCTTGCAACACCATGTAGTGCTCATCCAACCTTTTCAAGAAGAGAAATGTGACCATTTGTGCAGTAGGAGTTAGAACCAACTCTGCAATAGTAGGAGAAATAACCATTTCTGTCACATCCGTCTCAGCAGTGGGAGAAATAACCATCTCCATAGTAAGAGTGAGAACCAGCTCCTCCTCCATCTCATTTATTTGCTCATTTATCCCCCTGTTGGGAAAGATCTTTCACAACACAATGAACAAACTGTTCATGCTCTACTGTCCTTCAAGCAAATACTCTCGAGTGAGTGGCTTGGCATACCATCTCATCATATGCATCGTCAATGCATATGGAATAGTGGAGTCTCCATCCACAACAAATTGTTCTTCAGAATGAGGAAATCCATCCTCCCAAGGCATGTCCGCCTCCCGTACATCTGGTATAGTGGATACTCCCTCCACAATAAGTGCATGTAGGTTGACTGTATCCAAGTCAATAGATCTATGAGGAATGGCTTCCTCCCAAGGCATTGCAGCCTCGCACATCCTGTATGGTGGAGTTGTCCTCCACATGTGCATACATGTTGATTCGGTAGGGTCAACAAGCCAATACTCGACCACTTTGCCCAATACCAAGGGCAATTGTTTGTCTCTGTTTCACATCGAGACAACACACTTTCTCCCATAGAAACCGTAGAAATTTTGGGATTTTCAAGTTATCGATTTGAATAGATAGAAGATTCTTTTGTAAAGAGGGTACATATCTAACATTCCTACCAACAATTTATGATCATTATTCAATACAATGTATATATCTCCTATCCCTTCTACTGCAAGTGATTCTCCATCAGCTAGTACTAATGATTCAAAACATATATTTGCAGTAAATGAAACATACCAGTCCCTGTGACATGAAAAGTGTGCGGACGCACCAAAGTCAATGATCCCATCAACCAAGATTACCACAACTAGTACCACTATCATGCGAGCATGATGTTGTAAGACAATAAAAAGCATGCCCGTCATCTAAATCTTGTTCTTCTGCAACTGTTGCCACATGTTCCTCATCACATGGCTTTTTGTTCTGTTGCGAAAGATCATACTTCGCTTCGACAATCCTTCTTAAGGTGCCCAACCTTGTGATAATAATAGCATGTGACTTGATACTTCGAGTGGAAGACTCACCAGAATGACGTCTCCACTTTCCCTTTGATTGTGTGACAAGAGCACTCTTTGATTGGTCACAATTAGATTTTGCCTTGAATTTGTCTCCGCTCCTTTTGCAACAGGTAGGAACTCACCTTGTCAAATGTGAGAGTTTGAATTTCAGCCATTAAATGGAGTGCCTCCACAAATGACTCATATGAAGAAGGTAAGCTGTTCAGAACTAGAGCCACCATATCATCATCGTCCACCTTTTTGTTGATGGAAGATAATTGGTCTCGGTGGTGTTTCATCCGAAGTAGGTGCTCGACATCGATCCCCTTCTTGGAATTTTTACGGAAAAGAGCATATTCTTTAGGTATAAAACCCGACTCTTTTCTGACGTCTGATATTTATCCCTCAGATTGGCCCACAACGTGCTTGCCATAGTAGCATTCCGTTCTCGGTAGCATATCATCGACACCAACAATTTGAGAAGCAAAAGAGTATCCTTATGACATTTGTAATAATCCGCGAAGTTTTTCGTTGGTTGACCTTCACTACCCGTGATTATTTTATCACAATCACGAAATTCGCAAGCATTAAAATCTAATGACTCCATACATTGAAATTAGTGCTTGTTAATTTTTGTATCTCCGCAAGTCAAGTGTGAAATATTTGCCATTTTACTACAAAATAATGGAAATAATAAAATAATATGTTGCCCACACCAATAAAATAATATGAAATTAATTATTCCAATGCAAGTTACTTTTGTTGAAAATGAAGATTAATTCAACGTATTAATTCAGGTACCTTCTTTAAAAAAAAGAACTTGAATAGAATTGCCCTCAAACTTCTGCTATCCTCACGAATGGAGAAAGATATCTTTCTTTTGTCCTCGTTTTTAGAGAATGCCCTCACGATTCTGCCCTTGCCATGCCCTAGCAACTGCTGGCTTTTCACGATTTCTCAAAATGTAGCTCTTCACGACCTTTTCACGAATTCAATGGTGATTGCAGAAATCACGACTGTAGAGACCGTATGAAATATGATAATCGTTGCCCTTTCTATGAATTTGTTCAATATTTTTCTTCCTACGATGTCCTGGCAGACGCACCAGCAAATACGACTGATGCTTCTCATGTTTTCCTTGACCCTCGCGACTTTGCCTCTGCCCTCGTTTTTCCTTGGGGTTTCGTCCACGAATCTGCCCTCATGATTGTGTTTTTGCCCTTGTCTGCTCTCGAATCACAACTTTTGGCACTCGCATTTGCCCTAGCGACTGTTGTGCACGAAAAACTTCACAAACTAGATGCTCCAGGTCTGCACGACCTCCACAGGCTTCTCCTTTGTCTGTACTCTTCCGCCAAGAGCTTCCTCAGACTGAATGGCTTCTTTCTTCCTCGAACTGTGAACCTTCGACACTCTGATACCAATGTTAGCATATGCAAAGAGAAGAAAGAATTCAGAGAAGGCTGAATGCACACTCAAACAAGTGTGACAATGTTTATTAAATAGGAAGAGGTGGTTACAGATTGGTTGAACAATTACCAACCGAATGATAACTACATAACTGCATTACATGCTATATAATGCTCTATATTTTAACATAGAAGATACAATTTCATCATCGCAATGAAAGCTACAAAATCCATCAGAAAAAATAGATTGTAGATCAGCAACATATACACAACAGAAAAAATAGATTGTAAATCAGCAACATATACATGTGAACTGGACTCATTATCAACTTCCAGGCCAAAATCAAACTCATCGTCAACTTATAAATCAAAGGTATGGGAAATGGTTTAAAATTTTGAATCCAAAGTGCAAGCATGAGTAACTATCAATGGGCATTTATCTCTCAAATAATAACGCAATTCACCACTGAATGCATCACAATACACAACAAGAGTCTATGCTTCACCTGGTCTTATGTGCTTAGGAAACTTTATGGATGCCTTCTTAAATCTGAGATTAAAATTCTAAATGCTCTCATCTCTCTCTACAAATATTATGAAAGCAATGCATATGAGAAGAGTAATCAATATTATAACCATGCCACTTAATGAAGAGATTCTTAAATTTATCCCAAGATTCAATAATTCTATTAGGCAACTCGTGAAACCAGTCATGGGCATTCCCGCCTAAACTCTGAAATAAAAGCCTAATCACAATACCTTCATCATCCAATTCAAAGTCATCAATCAACTTGATTGTTAATAAAAGATTCTAAATGTCTCTCCCTAAGTGCACTGCTGCGATGGAACTTGGGCAACAATTTTCTAATAGATTTGGGGAAAGGAACAAAGAAATCATGAAAGCAAGCTATATCAACAAGTTGATATTTTTGAACAATAAATGAGTCTATGAATGGGCGTATTTGGAGCACAAGAAGAACCCATTGAACCACTAAAATACTGCTCTGAATAATATGAACTCACAAATTCAATATACCAACTAAATGAACACAAGTGTTACTTGGACCTCCAATAGGATGAATGGTGGTTGTCATTGTGTGTTACCAAAAATCTGACTTCTGTAAACATTCACCTGCAACAATCAACGCATCTAAAAGCCACTGATCTCTGTACACAGGAAAAGTGATACGGGTGTTCCTATGCACTCGTTTTCTCGAGGTCAGGCCGAGACAATCGAAATGTGGAAGACGAGATGAGTGTGAATAGGTGTGAAATGACATATACGGAATAGGTGGGGATGGCTAAGGATTGAGATTTAAAGGTCGAGCACCTCGTAATTGATCAACTTGCAAGTATGAAACTTGCTCGTCAAGGATAGCGAAGACTCGTCTTATCTCTGAGCGTAGAATACTACTATCAAGGATAATCGCTGTGCGCAATTTTTGATATATGTCGGTTAGACCGAAGATGGTTTGGCTTGGTTGAAAATGTCCGTTCGTCTCTAAATATTTTTTCTCTAGAGAGGGTCATACAAGAATGCAAACGTTGCACAAGGGAAAGCGAACTAAGGCTTTGGGTTTCTAACTCGGTTTGCTTAATTGACCCAAAATTGCTCAACTATGGATAATTGTTCGTTTAGAGCATCAAGTTGGCTAATGATTTGTGGGGGTAAGGGAGTAGAGCGGAAAACTAATGCATGTAATCCTAAGTCTATGTCTCCCCTGGTATAGGCTACTACTCGGTGGGTTAACGATTGGTTCAAAGATCCCTCTACGAGGTTGAGCCGGACCGGAAATGGTCATGTATGGTCGTCAACTCGTGAGTGAGAACAAAAGAAACCAAATGGGTAGTCAAAGGATAGTCAGAGGCTATGAACTGGTAGCGTGAATTCCTAATAACTAGGTTTGTTGTTTTGATCTGGATTCCTAGATTACGTTAAATCCTAACAATGAATAAATAACGGAAAGGAATTTAATTAAACATGAAGATAGATGAATTTATCACTTTGGTTTATCAAATTCTTTTCAATTAATTAAATAAAATAAATGCAACTACTTTAATCTATATTTTTGTATTTGAAAAGCTTTTTGAAAGAAATGAATTAAAACTAATCAATTAATATTTTTGATCTTTTCTGGATTATTTAAAAGAAAATAAGATATACAATCTAAAGAAATAGATAAATAACTAAAACCAAATTAATTACTTCTTCTAATCAAAATAAACTAAACAATGAATAACCGGATGTGGTTATTCCTCTATTGTAGGGGGTTTTAAATACTAATTCTAATGAGGAAGCACTCGAATATTATTGATTTCACAAAATTAAAGTTTCCTATAGTAGAGCTTCACGCCTCAGATTTGTCGGGAAGGAAAACTTCTTAGAAGCTATTTCCTTTCTTCCGAACAAACTTTCCCGACAAAATTGCTTCTAATCTAATTAAAAGAAATAAAAATAACAAAAGATATAAAGATTTCTTGACTTCCTCCAACCACTTTCCCGAGTAGATCCACAGGGATAAGCCGGAAACAAATTATCCAAGGTAGAAGCTTTATTAGAAGAAATCTTCTAAAATGAATACATGTATAGCATATGCACACATGAAGTGATGATATCTTCCATTTCAAATAACACTAAAACTAGCTTTCTTGATTTCAAAAGACAATTGCTTATATTAAAACTTTGAAAGAAATGAAATGCATCCCCAACCTGGTCACTATAGTGTTGTGGTAGCTTGTCCCAATGTTGTTGGTGATGTATTCAATGTCTCCTTAGCTTCAAACTCCTTCCAATATGCGAGTTCCAAGTGATCCAGTGAGCAAAGCGATGACTTGACAATAAGAAATCAAGAAAACAAAATGGCTGGTTTGGTACAAAGAATGATGGCTGGAATGTGAGCAGTAGGAAAGCAAGATAGAGAATTGGCTGTCTATACAAGAACCTCTCCAAAATTCAACAAAGCATAACACTTCTCAAAACTTAAAATTGCCAACCCATGATACAAATGAATGCGGGATATTTATAAATTGCTAGGGAAGAATAAGTCAAAAAACACATGTCGAACAAGAATGAGTGACTCAACTAATGGGGAAGAATTCAACGAGCTATTTTTAGTAAGAAGGGAGGAGAAAGCAAAGACCATTCCAATGAGCCTATTTTTAGCAGATTTGACCAAATAAACTCGGAGAAAAGAAATCCCAATTAAAAGTTTTTCATTTTAGTGATGACAAAACAACCCATGTTGCCAGAGGGGCTGTTGTGCAACTGCCGCTGTAGCAATATGGGCGGTTGACAATCACCACTAAAGAGCAAGGTAAAATGCTAGCAATACAACCTCATAAGCAAACTAAAAACTTAGGAGCGGGGCGAAAAAGCTTGGCTAAGTCAAGATAGGAATGTAAAAGGGAGAGGAAAGGATCTGGATCTCGTTCTTGTCTTGGAAAGAACTTTGTCATCATTAGAGACGTATTATGTTCAAGTGTTGCACCATGTAATTTTTGGATGCATACAATCTCATCACACACAAGAGCTCTAGGTACCATTCACAAGGAGTCATTAGGAAAAATGAAAATAAACCAATTCTAAATCCTTTTGTCAAAATTTATAATGCAAGAGATAACCACCATTCCAATGCTTGGATGCAAATGTAAATAATGACTATTGGCCTTCAAATCAACTGGGAGTCATCACTTCAAATTGAAGATAAAAAAATAAAAAGGGACACAAAGGGTAACAAATTTGATCACAACATGATCTCAACTCCCTACACATGAATAATGAAAACAATGACTCGAGATTAAGATTGAGATGAATCCGAGCATATCTGCAGGTTTGGTGCGGTACCCTGGCCATAACTAGCCCCGTATTGCCCCGCATCCATACCTAGTACGAGCCATACACGAACCTTGCCTCCTTTGTAAAAGAATCCGGTAACATAGGTTTTATGAATAGTCCATCCCCTTGGAAACCAAGGCCCCTTATTGATAATCACATCCCTATCCTATGGTTCTAGAAAAGAAACAACAAAAGACCTTTGGCAAGAAGGGTAAATTTCCATCACATCGAAATGAGAGGAAATTAGTTTTACCGTATCCACTTACTTGAGTAGGTAGAGTGGATCAACAACCATTAACCATATGACTTCTTTTTAATTTGCTCATGATTGTGAATTTTCGGACATAATTTCGGCTAAGTCACAAAGTTATTGGATTTCAACCAAAAAGTTTGAAATTCGGCGATTTCCAAAAAAATAAAAATTCGTTAAAATTCACCGGAAATTCGAATATTATGATATTATTCTTTTTTTTGGGAACCCTGAAAAATCATGACCGGTCAAAGTAGGTGGAACTGTTATGATTTTTCAGAGTTCGCATTAATGTTAGCTAGGGTTTTGTTTGCTATATATGCAGGCTTTATAGGTAACGTTTTACTACAAACTGAAACACGATTATGGAGTTGTTTTCTACGAACTGCACATTCATTGGAGTCGGTTTTTGCGAACTGCCGGAGTCATTTTTTGCACATTCGATTGGAGTTGTGAGAGCTGTTTTGGAGTTTGCTGCAATAGTCCACTCAGTTGCTGCTGGAGGAGCTTGTGGGCCAGACAGAGGATAGTTGCTGCGATAGTTGAGGAGAGGATGAGCTCGTGAGAAGTCATTCCACCGCCACCGTGACCCACCCACGAACTCCACCGACACTGTGTATTTTGGAATTCCCAGAATTTAGGTTTATTCATGATTAAAACCAAAGTGAAAATATTAGGTTTAGGTTTATAATAGTTGGATAGATTTAAAGTTATAAATTTTAAACTATTTATAACTTAGGTTTAGGTTTGTTCGTGTTAAATTTAAAGTTATAATTTATTATTATTATTTAATAGTAATAGTTGGATAAAATTTTTAAATTAACTTTTTATTGTTATTAAAAATTTAATATTAAACTTAAATATAATGACGATTGAAAAAAATATTGTCTAAATAAATAAGTAAATATAGTATTTATTTATTTAGTATGTTTAAACTTTAAAGTTATAAATTCTTATTATTCAATATTAAATTTTTATTTGTTATTAAAAATTTAAAAATATAATATTAAACTCAAATTTGTTATTAGAATTTATATATTAATGTTTATTAATATATTATTATTATTATTTATTAATAGTTAGAACTTAGAAATTTAATTTTTAGATTTAGGTTTACTAATATATTTGTATTACTTTTACGATTTTTAGAGAAATTAATTAATAATTAGATCATCCAAAATTATAAATTTAGATGTATAATTTATTATTTAATATTTATCAATTAATTATAGTTGTTAATATATTTTTATTATTTATTGATAGTTAGAAACTAATCAATAATTACATCATAGAAAATTAGAAATTTAGATTCGTAATTTATTATTTATCAATTAATTATATGTTTTTAATATATTTTTGAGCTTAAGATATAAATTACGAAACTATTTAAATTGTATAATATGTATTTATAATTCTTTTAGCATGAATAACATTAATATTTTTTAAATTAAGTTTAATATTTCATTAGGACCTAATTATAATTTAGTTATTTATTATTTTTTTGATCTGAAAATCAAATTTAACTAGCAATTGTTTACACAACAAAATTTGCTTTGTATTGATTCTCGATTTAAAATTAAGCGATTACGACCTTTTTATTTTTTTAATAAAATATTAAAACCTGCAAGTATTGTGCAAAAATACAGAGAAATGAAGAGAATTCACCAACAATTTGACATAAGACATGATAACGGAGTTCAACACTTGAGGCCTACGTCTCTAGGTCCGATTGAATGGGACCGATCTATTAAAATCTTGAAAATAAATCTTTACAAAGATTTCGACAAGAATCGATCTTCTCATCACGTTCCTCCGCCAAAAATAATAGGAGTCACTTTTACTTCATCTCAAAATTCCATCTCTAGCTCAATTTATGAGCAAAACAATAACACAATCACTTTCCCATGTCTATACTAGTAAAACATAGCTCCTTTTGTAACATTTCATAGCTTCGGGTGCAATGGTTGGGCGCCTATCTTTTACCCAAGCGGCCCAGGTTCAAATCCCACTCCATGTGGGGCGCATTTTACATAGGGATAAGATCCCACATTTGTTGGGCGTGAAAATAGGAAGGCATTTATATAGGTGGGTGGTGTATGTAGTTATTGGCTTAAGAGCTATCTTATCCCCAAGGATGGGGCGCTCAATGTGGGTGATTGGAGAGATAAGAGGTGTGACATGGCAGGTATTTGTGCTTGGATATTTTAATATATGGCAGTTTGGAAAATGTGCGTTGAAAAATAAGGATAATAGTTGGAAATTAAATAATGTGGCCAATGTGGAGTATTAAATGGGTGTGGCTAAATTTTTAATATTATTATTTATTTATTTTCCATATTGCCACGTGTCACTTTTTCATTGGTCCACTTGACGAGCGTGCACATGTTCAACCTGTGCATAATCCCCAAAATTTGCCGTTACCCGAAAATTTCAGCAAGCCATAACTTTTGCATACGAACTTCGTTTCCTACAAACGAGATATCGACGGAAACGTCTAATTTTTCTCCATGCCATGGAACTGACTGCAATTGATTCTGAGAAGATCTTAGATTGGTGTTTCTCCGTGAGGATCCTTTGGATCATTCCTCCCCACTAAGAAACTTTTGGACCCCAAAAGTCAACTTAATTGGTGAATAGGTGAGGGTATTTCTCCCTCACCTTTCCGTTTCCATCCATTTAGCCTTGTTCGGATGAATGCCTTTGAACCCAACACGAAGATACTCAATATCACCCCTTCGCGAAGTTCTGACCTTCCTGTCCAAAATGATGTCTTCCTGCAACTCATCAAGATACTCAGGAGCAAAATCATCAATGGAAGGCATTATGTTAGCATCATCATGATCAACAATCATAGGCGGTTCATACAATCTTAAATTCTCAACATTTACAACTGAGTAGATTTGCATATATGGAGGTAAATCCAACTCGGAAAGCGTTGTTACCAATTTTTCCAATATTTGGAATGGACCATACCGTATAGGTTTCAATTTTTTACCTTCACGTGTCAACCTTTCCTTGCTGATGTGAAGCCAAATTGAATCACCAACTTTGAACTTGTGATCGGGTTCTATGCTTATCATGGTGGCTTTGCTTTGTACTTAGCCTGACTTTTCTCCAATTGTTCACGGACATACTGATGAACCTGTTGAATTCTCTGAACAAATCTTTTAGCCCTGTCAGAATCACTTGAACCATTAATAACAGTTTCATGTCCATAATATACATCTAAAGGAGAATTAGGCAGATATCCATAACAAGTCTCAAATGGAGACTTCAAAGTAGAAGAATGTAAGGCACGATTATAAGCATGTTGCACATAATATATATGTTCATCCCATAACTTATGATGTTTGCCACAATAGCCCCTAAGCACTATATGTGCGGTTTACAACCTCTGTTTGACCATCAGTCGTGGATGAAAAGCAGTGCTCTTTTTCAATTTTGTGTCCATTAACCCCCACAATGTTGACCAAAATTCCCCAAGAAATCTAGAATCCCGATCAAATATAATTGAAGTAGGTAAACCAAAATGAACCCAAACAAACTGAAAAAACAAATGTGCAGTTCCCTCACCAGTTATTTGTTTAGTACATGGAACCAACACACACATTTTGCTAAATTTGTCCACTACCACATATAAGTAATCATGTTTCTTCCGTGTCATGGGCAAGCCTCCTACAAAATCCATGGAAACACTTTCCCAAGGCCTTATAGGAACAAGAAGAGGAGTGTAAAGTCCTAATTTCCTATTACTTGGCTTGCTTGTGGCACAAAGAACACATCCCTTAATATACTGTTTACATGTTCATGCATTCTAGGCCAATAACAATATTTCTGTAAATGTGCAACTGTCTTACTAACACCAAAATGCCCCGAAATAAGAGAAGTATGTGCTTCCCTAATCATATGCACACGTTCATTTTCTGGAATACAAAGTTTACTAGAATGATATAACAATCCTTTATGCAAATGATAATCTTTTTCTCCTACTTGTTTCCCACTTACTAGATCCTCATACACTTCTCTAAAATCAACATCATTAACATATTGTTCCTTGTAACTAACATGAGCCAAAGAACTATGATGCAAAAGAATAGACGCTACTACCACTGGTGGTCTAGATAACATGTCGGCAACCTTGTTTTGAATACCTTTTTTATCCCTGATTACAAGATGAAATTGTTGTAAAAATTCCATCCACCGAAATGTCTAGATTTGCTGCAATTTGGTTTGTGTTTGTAAGCTTGAAGCGGTTGATGGTCAATATGTATAATTGTTTCTTTTCCCATTAAATAATGCTTCCACTTTTTAACACTTTGAACCAAAGCACAGAACTCTTTATCATAAGTTGGATAGTTTCTTACCGCACTTGTAAAGGTTTCTGAATGGTAACACACCGGTCGTTTGTTCTGCATCAAAACTACCCCCATTGCGTAGTCACTAACATCTGTCTCAATCTCAAATGAATGCTGCAAATCTGGAAGTGTCAAGATCGGAGCGGTACTTATCTTCTCTTTCAATGTATCAAAGGCTTTCTGTTACTTTCCTCCCCACTAAAAGACCTGTTTAATACTTGTCAAAGCATGCAAAGGAGATGCAATATATGAGAAGTTAGCAATAAATTTTCTCTAGTATTGAACTGCACCTAGAAAACTCCTGACTTCCGTCACATTAGTGTTTCTAGGCCATTTCACAATAACCTCTATTTTTGTAGGATCAATTCTCAATTCACCATTTCCTACAATATAACCCAAGTAAATTAAAGATGTTTTTCCAAATTCACATTTTGACATCTTCAAATACAATTTCTCTTTCCTTAGTGCCTCTAAGACTTTTGGATGTGTTTAACATGTTCATCCCATGACTTACTTGAAAATAAGAATATCATCTAAGTAGACAATAACAAAATTATCAATGAATGGTCTAAAGATATTATTCATAACTCTCATGAATGTTGCGTGCAGGCATTGACAAACCAAAAGGCATCACTAACCATTCAAACAATCCCTGTTTCGTTTTAAAAGCAGTTTTCCAAACATTACCTTCTCGCAATTCTTACTTGGTGATAACCACTTCTTAAGTCTAACTTAGTGAAATAAATTGCACTCTTTAATTGATCCATAAATCATCTATTCTAGGAAGAGTTACGATTCTTAATAGTAATCTTGTTTAAAGCACGGAAATCAACACACATTCTCCAAGTGCCATCCTTCTTAGGAACCAAAATAATTGGCGAACCACATGGGGATGTACTTGGACGAATTATACCTTGAGCCAAAAGTTCCATTACCCGCCTCTTGATTTCCTCATTCTCTACTACTGACAACTTGTACATTCCGATATTGGGAAGAGTTGCATCCTGAAGCCGCTGTATCTCATGTTGAACCCCTCTTTTGGGAGGTAGACCTTGTGGATCTTGAAAAACATCATCAAAATCAGAAACAATTTTTACCAATTCATCCTTATGTTTCAGATCACAAGTCTCAAAAGCCATCTCATGTTCTTTCTCTTTGGCTTTGACCACCATGAGCACAAAACTTTTGCTTGAATTTACCAGCCTTTTCATTTGACATGCAGTTACCAAGGATAGATTATTCTTTTCACGGTGAGCTCTAACAATAAACTCAATTCCATCCTTTACAAGCAAATATTTATTTTCTTCCCTATAGAAGACTGTTTTATGATCATACAAATAAGGACTTCTCAAAACCACCCCACAAATATCCAAAGGAACTACATCCAATTCAACCTCATCTATAAACTTGTCTGTAATGGCAAATATGAAAGTACAAGTTTTAGTTGCTGCAGTAGTTTTGCATCATCACAAACCTAGCCCAAAGGATAAGACTTAGGATGTGGATTAGTTTTGAGTCCTAATTTCTTTACAACCTCCTCAGAAATCAGATTAGCTTGAGATCCACTATCAAAAAAAAATTTCGTATGTTTTGAAATCACTCTAATGTGGAAAAGCTCATTCCTTTTCTTATCATCATTTATAGTTTGTTTCTTTAGAAGAAGATGCAACATTTGTAGTACTATTGTTGGAAATTGAAAGTTTTGATTTACCTTGAAAACTCATATTTGTGATCTTGGTTTCATCACCGAATCGACCCAAGATCATGAACTGCAGTTGTTTGTTTTCTTTTCCTTTCCTTTCTTAACCATCCATTTAGGTTTCAATTCAGGATGTAATTTCCAACATTTAGACTCATCATGGTTTTTTTACAATGATTACAAAATGGTTTTTCATCTTCCTTCTTAACAAAGAGAGTTTGTCTTATGCTTACTCTTTCCTTTTCCTTGTTCTTTCGAACCTTTTCCTTCAGATTGCTTGTTCTTTTGTTTAAATGAAAAGAAAGAGGACTCCTTTGTCATTTTCCCTCGTGCTTCCAAATGGGTTGCTTAAACACATACTGCATCAAGATTAGTAGGACCTAAAACAAGTATCATATGCCTTAGATAACTATGCAATCCACCAATATATTGAAGCAGTGTTTCTTCTGTGTTTAGGGAAATTCCCAAAATTAGAGCCCTTTTCCTAAATTCATGTATGTATTCTTGAACACTTTGTCCCTTACTTTGTCTTAATGTTTGCCAATCCATCATAGCTTGTTGCTTATAACAAAGAGGATAAAATTGTTGCCTAAGATTTGAATCAAATTCAAACCAAGAAGTGATTGCTATACCTTTGGTTTTTCACTTCTTGAAGCTTACTCTCCCACCAAATGAGTGTTGTGCCACCCATCCGAAGAGTTGCCAAATGAATTTTTGCTTCATCATCAACAATTCTCTCGAACCCCGTAATATACTTCTAACTGTTTGACCCAATTATCCAACTTCTCTGCATTTAGCTCTCCAGTATACATAGGCAATTCAAACTTGATATCTAACTTTAATGAAGGAAAATCAGATTTCAAAGGGTCTCTTTTAGGATTATCAGAACTAGAGCTTTCTTCTTTCTTACCTTCTCTAGTTCCCTTTTCCCTTTGTCTATCTTGGTACATTTCTTCCACCATTTCCTTCATTTGTAGGAATGATTGATGAAAGTTTTCTTCCTCTCGATCTGCCATTGTAGGACTTCGAGATCGTCTTGTACCAATTTTGGGATCTCCTTCAACTAACTCTCCTTCACCCTTCTTAGATCAAGACCTTGTTAACATCCAACACACAACTTGCAATCCAAAAACCGTTAATCTAAACCAAAAATCAGTCAAAACCAGCTCTGATACCAGTGATCTGAAAATCAAATTTAACTAGCAATTGTTTACACAACAAAATTTGCTTTGTATTGATTCTCGATTTAAAATTAAGCGATTACGACCTTTTTATTTTTTTAATAAAATATTAAAACCTGCAAGTACTGTGCAAAAATAGAGAAATGAAGAGAATTCACCAACAATTTGACACAAGACATGATAACGGAGTTCAACACTTGAGGCCTACGTCTCTAGGTCCAGTTGAATGGGACCGATCTATTAAAATCCTGAAAATAAATCTTTACAAAGATTTCTACAAGAATCTGATCTTCTCATCACGTTCCTCTGCCAAAAATAATAGGAGTCACTTTTTACTTCATCTCAAAATTCCATCTCTAGCTCAAGTTATGAGCAAAACAATAACACAGTCACTTTCCCGTGTCTATACTAGTAAAACATAGCTCCTTTTATAACATTTCATAGCTCCGGGTGCAATGGTTGGGTGCCTATCTTTTACCCAAGCGGCCCAAGTTCAAATCCCACTCCATGTGGGGTGCATTTTACATAGGGATAAGATCCCACATTTGTTGGGCGTGAAAATAGGAAGGCATTTATATAGGTGGGTGGTGTATGTAGTTATTGGCTTAAGAGCTATCTTATCCCCAAGGATGGGGCGCTCAATGTGGGTGATTGGAGAGATAAGAGGTGTGACATGGCAGGTATTTGTGCTTGGATATTTTAATATATGGCAGTTTGGAAAATGTACATTGAAAAATAAGGATAATAGTTGGAAATTAAATAATGTGGCCAATGTGGAGTATTAAATGGGTGTGGCTAAATTTTTAATATTATTATTTATTTATTTTCCATATTGCCACGTGTCACTTTTCCATTGGTCCACTTGACGAGCGTGCACATGTTCAACCTGTGCATAATCCCCAAAATTTGCCAGTTACCCGAAAATTTCAGCGAGCCATAACTTTTGCATACGAACTCCGTTTCCTGCAAACGAGATATCGACGGAAACGTCTAATTTTTCTCCATGCCATGCCACGGAACCGATCGCAACTAATTATGAGAAGATCTTAGATCGGTGTTTCTCGTGAGGATCCTTTGGATCATGTTTAAAAGGCTTTTAAGTTTTAATAATTTAATTAGATTATTATTATTTTGGATGTTACTTGGTATTAAAGTTATATAGGTATTATAATTGCATCGTCTTTAAAACATGTAGGTTCCTAACATAATTCAATGGCACCCCCGAAATCAAAAGCTGAGGGATGGAAACACGTAACATGCAATGGTTGTCATATCAAATGTAATTTGTGTGGTCATTCATTTGTCGGGAGTATCACAAGGGTAGTGGACCACCTACTTGGCATCTCAGTTGGTGCAGGAGGGGGTGTTATTGCATGCCCAAATGTAACTCCAAGCATCAAAGCTGCTTTAGAGAAAGACCAAGCCTCTTCGTCCGCAAGAAAGCAAAAATCAAAGCTGCAAAAACAAGAGAATTCAAGCAGAAATATCTAGGTTCACTACAAATTTTGTGTCTTCTGCTTCAAACATTCCCACATCTGGTGATGCAACAAGGGGATCAAAGAGTGGAACTTTGAACAACCTTTGGAAACTAGTGGAGAAACAACATGTGGACGATGCATTTGCTGATTTGTTTTATTCAAGTGCAATTCCATTCAATGTTGCAAGAAATCCGCATTTTAAGAATGCAATTGAGAAAGTTGCAGAGTTTGGCAAAGGGTATACACCTCCTACTTCAGAGGCTCTTCGAACAACTCTTTTGAAGAAATCAAAAGAAAGGGTGACTGAGAAACTGGCAGCGGTCAAAGCCTCTTGGAGTGTAACAGGGTGCACCATATTGAGTGATGGATGGTCAGACATGTGTCAGAGGCCATTGATTAATGTTTTGGTGGCTTGCCCTCTGGGCGTAGTGTTTTTGAAAGTAGTTGATGCCATGAACCACAAGAAGACCTCTGAGTATATTTTCAAAATATTAGAGGAAGCCATTCTTGAAGTGGGTATAGAGAACGTGGTTCAAGTTGTGACTGATAGTGCTGCAAATTGTGTGGGCGCTGGGAAGTTGATTATGGATAAGTACCCACATATATTTTGGAGTCCATGTGCAACACATTGCCTTGATTTGTTGCTTCATGACTTGGCTAAATTTCCATGGGTGCATGAAGCAATTCACAGAGGGAGAGCAATTGCGAATTTCATCAGGAACCACCGGCTCACATTGAACATTTATAGGCAGCATGCATCCAGAGAGTTGTTGAGGCCTTGTGAAACAAGATTTGCCTCATTTTATATCACTTTGAAAAGAGTGGTTGAAGAGAAAGCAATGCTAAGATCAGTTATTTGTTCCATTGATTGGGAAAATTCAGTTCTTTCTAAAGGTGCAAAAGGAAAGAACATAGAGCAAATAATTCTAAACAACAATTTTTGGGAAAATGCAACAAAAGTTTTAAAAGTTTGTGAACCAATTGTTGAAGTGCTTCGTATGGTTGATGGTGATAAACCTTGTCTTGGTATGCTTTATGAAAGCATGGACTGTTGCAAGGAAAGCATTAAAAAAACATTCAATAATGTGGAAGCAGACTATATTGAGATATGGGAAACAATTGATTCAAGGTGGAAAATGATGCACACCCCCTTGCATGCAGCAGCTTGCTATTTGGAGCCAAAACTCTTCCATATAGACAGACAAGGTGACAAGTGAAATCATGAGTGGCCTTTATGAAGCCATAGGGAGGTTTGAACCAGATCCACAAGTTGCAAGCAAAATTAGGGATCAGTGTTGGACATACAGGTTAGAAGAAAAGATGTTTGGAATACCAGCAACCAAGTATGACATGTCACGCCCAGATGTTGAAGGATATAGGTGGTGGAGTAACTTTGGAGCAGATACTTGTGAGCTACAACGCTTTGCTGTTAGAGTATTGAGTCAGGGAGCTAGTTCATCAGCGTGTGAAAGGAATTGGAGTTGCTTTGACCACATTCAGTCAAAGAAGCGAAACAAGTTGTTGTCTGGGAGGTTGGGAGATCTTGTTTATATTCGCAGCAATCTGCAATTGTGTATGAAGAAAGCAACGAAAGACTCATCTACTTCGTCTTCACAACTCCAACCCATTTCAGAACACATGGCAGATGCGGATGATGCTGACTTGCTTTCACAAGATGGATTCAGTGGTGAATCTGAAGATGATGATATCGAAACATCTAATCCAAGTGCTCTTGATGATTTTGAGCTTTTTTGATGTAAAAGTTTAGAGAAATCCAAAAGTTTGAGAATAGTGGTAGAACTTAGATGCTTTAGAATCTAGACTCTTTTTGAAACAAGAAACCCTCTTTAAGTTTGTGATTTCACATGCGTGTAATGCTCTATTTAGTATTTTGATCAACTTATAAGTTACAAATATGTTTTGACATCATTTCATAATGTTTTTGAAAGTATTTAATAATATTTGTGTATTTCAAGTTCAACCATTCTTGTATGTTTATTATTTATTTAAAAAGATTTGTATATTTCAATCATTCTTGTATGTTTATTATTTATTTAAAAAATTAAATAATAAAAATGCAGATTTATATAATCCGAACTTATTGACGAATTTTTTCCCGAACTTTATCGGTTGATGAATTTTTGTCGAATTTTATCCTCGCTGAACACGAACACGAACCTGGTGACTTAGATTTCCGGTGTACATTCATCAGAGAAACCTGAGAAATATAAATGAAGCCCAATAACATCAATAGTGTAGATGGCCCTATACTTAGCCAATCGAGAGAGCCTGTTATTCATAAATTTCTGATGCATAATGAAATTTATTATTTAACAGCATCTTTCCTTCAGTTCACTCTAACTAAACTGTTAGTATTTAACTTTACATTGACTTTTGGTTTATTTAATTTATGACATTTTTTTAGATCTATATTTCCTCACATTTTTGTTTCTCTGATGATCGGTGAAGGAGCTCATCTGGAATGTCAGAACTAAAGCACCAATGCAGTGTTATCCAAAAGTCAACTACAAAATGAAAAACTGCAGAAGATATCATTTATCAACCATTCTTTTGTTTTTCTATTTTGTCGCTTATGTGGGGGTGGTGGCTAATCATTTGTAGCTCTTTTGACTGAAGTGATGAGATCTTCCTTAAAATTGAGTTGCTTAGATCAAAGATTGGGCAAACCCTCCATGGTGATAAAACTCATGGAATTGACTTTTTTTCCTTCACCCATTATGTAGACACTGGTGTCGTCAGAAAGGCTAAGCCAACATGGATTTATTCAATGGTTGTTACATTGCCCTGTTCTGCACCTCCTGCTTGTGCAAATCAACACTACACTTAATCTGATTCAAAGGCCTTACGTAATTAATGGAACCGGTTGGGACCTTGTAATTCATCCATAGTAAACTGTGCGATTGATAGGGGATCATAGTGAGATTGTCTCCAATCCTTAAGGGTTACAAACTTATTTACTCAAGACAGGCTGGCACAGACACATTCTCTTGTTTCAGTATAATGTTAAAGCCTAATTTATACTGAGAGCACTTCTTTTGAGGGGAATAGGTCCTTTCATCAAGAGTCATCGTTCAGTTGCCGGATTGCCGGGTTGAAGTATCATGTAAATCTGAAATTGTATTCCATAACATATAACAAAGTTTGATTTATACATTAAGCTTTATTTGTCCTTGCCAGTGGGAAGTACACAATTCAACAGAGCTTGTATAACTTGATTATTATAGGTAGGTGTTTCTTCTAGTGCGAGTGTCAATCACAATAAAATATGTTCGAAAGCAAGATTTTCTACAATGGATTTGAAGTCAAGTCATCATCTTCAGGCCAAGTGAAAGCTCATTGATGCCATTATTGTAAAGAAATTCATTATGAGCCATGTTGGCATTCAGTACAATCAAATATTTATTCAGATAGAGTCTACGTTGTCCTCATTGGTCATCACATTAAATTCCTAGTCTACAAGACATTTTTAATTAAGAAAAAGAAAGAAAATACATCAATAGCCACAAGTGGCCGGAGGCGATAATTTCCAATTTGAGACAAAAAAGTCTATATCCTATCTTGTATAGTTGTTGGATATGTTGAGGCCTCCCAATGTAAATGTGTAAACCGAATTATAATCAAACATAAAACTTGTAACAAAGATGCAGAATGGGGTAAGTTATGTGTCAAGGAATCTATTCATCCCTCTCGACCATATTGTGTTCCTAAAAGCAAGGTTCTTACTCAAAAGGAAGAGCATGTACAAGCCTATAACATGTTAAACCAGAGAATGTACAAGCTTATAACAAATGGCTCAAAGACTTGTTGGAAAAACTTATAAAAGAACCCACCAAGGTTTGAAGAATTGATAGTTCATTTAAGGGTTGGTACCCTCATTGCAGAGGAAGAGGAAGCTGGCTGCACCTTCTTACGAAGATGCATACATCCGAGTCATGTATATTGAAAGTGAACATAAGACATCCTCACATTCTAGAGCCAAGAAGATGACTCTAACACCAATGATGACAGAGAATTTGGACTGGTTCAAGCCTTTAGAAAAGACAAGCTTCCAGATGATGAAGGGAAACATTGAGAATGAAGGCAAGAACCTTTGGTGTTCTGACTACAAGGTAAATGTCACACTTAGGCATATTGCCTAAAGAAAATGTTTTGTTAATTTTTTCAAGTTATACAATGTCGAGTCAAGGATTTTTTGTACAATTTGTAAAGCAAGAGCAACCAAACATTTTTAACACAAGGTGAACAATCTACCCCGCCATCACACGACCAAAGCCAAGCAATTACCAAGGTCAGAATAATAGTTGTGGTGGTGAGACTCAATATGACTCCCAAGGACAACCATTTATAAAGTGTTGAAAGTGAAATGAGTGGGGCCAGTTTGCAAGAGATTGCCCTAATCAAAATAACAACAAAGTTCTTTGTAGATGCTTTTTCTTGGAGACCTCAACCATGGCGATTGTCCAAAGCAAGTAAACTTCAACATGATGGATGTTGGGAAGGACAAGTTCATGGCAATCATCGTAGTACAAACAAAGAAAGCTAACTATAAACATGCAAAGAAATATAGTTTTTCCCAAGCAAGGGTAGAAGTTGAGAGGTCTCAGAAATGAGGAACAACATTAGTCATGTGAACACACAAGCATACCGATAAGAAGACTTGATTTTGACAAAGCTATAAGAAGACGATTCTTTCAAACTACTCTAGTTGTGAAGGTAGTTGATTTATTGCAAAGCGTTTTGGAACATGAAAATTATATAACTCTTTGCGGTGCACGAAATTGGCCTCGACATGGAGCATACAACAATATACCTAGTGTCAAATGGTGTAGTGTCAGGTGATGGGGGGAGCAAAAAGAAAAACAATGGACTCATTCAAGTCCCCATTAGATGATCAATTGATTGATCCAATGCTTGTGATAATGAATCTAGCTTGATGGTTTGTAGTCATGCATATGGAGACGCTTGGGAAGAATATGACAAATACTATTGTCAACGGGGGTCTAATGTGAATGTTCTTCTAAAGAAGGCTAGGAAGAGTCTTGGGAAGTGCACTATATACCTTCTAACTTCCAATTGGTGGGAGAAAATCAACATGTATAAAGGTTCTAGGAATTCGTATGGCACAAAGGGTAATTATCGACAACCAATCTGTTATACTAAGTTACATAGTCATTTCGTTCCAAAAGAAGCTCGATGGTGCGTTATTGGGTCGGGGCTGATTGATAATAGCCAAAGGCGACGATAACTGAAAAAGAATGTGATATCCATTAAAAACAAAGGCTGGAAATATATAATAGAGTTGAGGAATTTTGTTGTCATTGAGGAAGCGGCCTCATCGAGTTATTGTATTGATTGCGAAGAACATCTAGTATATGGAAATCATTGACGATGTAGTTGAATTATGAAAGGGTCTTGGAGTTTCATTCATGATCTTAAGACGAAGTCCCTCAACAATTTGATCCATTGGCAAATGGTAGACTATGAAGTGTTGTAGTTTGATCGCATGATAAGCGTTGAGATTGTCTTGATTGACGAAGGTGATGGCTTGCGTATGAAGATGACTAGAAGCAAATGTCGGTGATGCTAAGTCATTCTAAATCATCAACGTCATAGTTGGTTTACCCACATGAGTTTAGAGAATACAATGTTAGGGATGGAAAGTTCCATGATAAGTTTGCCCGCCTTTTCAAGGGGTAGTCGACATGAAGTTCAAAGAGTCCACTATAGTTAGTAGGCACAAGGGCTTTGAGGATAAAATTACATTGGAAATGTAATATGACCAATCAAGTACTATTGAATGCAAATATGCTTTGCCTTGTATGAATAAAGAGTCATAGCACATTGGGCGATCGAGGTTATGTCAAGGTAGAAGAAGCATCATTTTGACCAAGAAGCATTGTTTTGACCAGGAAGCATCGTTTTGACTAATTCTTGCTGTACATGAATTTTATATTGAGGGTGCTTGTGTTGGAAAGATAGAAGAAGCATGTGCCTGATTTTATTTGCGGTACAAATATTTAATTTTACATCCAAGGTGTTCATATAAAAAAGCTAAGTAGCCGAAACGTTTTGGATACGAGAGCGGGAGCGGGGTATCTGATACACGGAAACGACAAATTATTTTTTGACCCTGGATACGGCATAGGATACGACAGTACAAAAACTATATAAAAATTAAAAATATATAAATTTCAACCTTCTAAATAGGAATTTAATTATTAACCACATATTATGCATATGAAAGACAAGATAAAAGACAAGTTATAAGCTAAATAAGTGAATAACCACAAAAAACAAGCTAGGATACCGATAAAACTTAGAAACTTAAAAGCTTAAAAGTTAAATTAAAATACTTAAATCGAACACAATGTGAATGTCATGAATCTCATGATATATTAAATTCAATCATAGATCAATATTCAAAGTTCAAACTATCTTTCATTGTCAATATTTATTATTCATCATATTCCTCTTCATCAAGAGGATCAAGATCAGCTACATCATCATCATCATTATGTGGTTCATTAGAACCACATGGGCTCGAACCACTCGCACTAGGGCCCCGCCGAACAGCCCCCTTGTTTGTGGTGCCACAAAACTCCCCTCATCATCATATGCTCCATGGTGGGAAATGGAAGCATCCAAGTCAACTATCTCTCGGATCAATGTCCCAATGTCTTGTTGACCCTTCCTTTTAGCCCCCAACTGTGGGATAAAAAGCGTTGGAATGTATGTATACCAAATCTTCAGCCCTTTTAGCCCCCAAACTGTTGCGTTTCGTGAGTGGATGAAACTATACGTACTCCAGTTGCGCTCAGAGGAAGATGAACTTGCAACCTATTAAGGCAACCCAAACTTCAAAGTCAATGCAAAGTTCAACTTCAAATTTAAACACTCAAACTTAAACTAAAAACTTACCTGTGCCAAGACCTTGATTGCAAGAGGTTGCAAGTAAACCGATGAAGTACCATGGAGGTACCACCACATATGAGCATCCATCTTGTATTTGCTTCGAAGAGCGAGAAGGCTATGACCCGTTTCTGCTATGAAATTGCCAAACTCTACCATAACCTGGTCTTGGGCCTCAGGATCAGGGAAGAGCCTAGCCAATGCCGCCATATATCCCTCACTGACTTCCGCATCCCTGTATGGTGCTACCCTCCCTGGCAAGGAAAGGATCTCTGTGCTATAAAATCTAGGAGTCAATGCAAAAGCTAGTAGATGTAATGGGGTGGTCATTTTGTTCCACCACTCAATGAGGATTGACTTCACTTGTTTGAAAAATATTTCCTCGGGATCTTGTTCTTTTGCATTTATGACGGCTTTTATCTTCTCAATCATTGAGTCGATGCCGTCATATATCTCTCCTAGACATGGCTGATCCATGTCAGTAAACCGAGATCATGCTCATAATGGGCTCCGTAAAACTCAACAGATAATCCACTCTATCCCACCAAGGGTCCTCTAAGATCAAGTTCTTCACTTTTTGAGCCCGTTGAGTGTTTGATTGCCTCCATATAGACCAAAGATTGGATGTTACCATCCTCATGAGTGCCTCTCGCACCTTCACTAGTCGTCTCAAGACGATTGTGTGTGATGCAAACCAAGTCTCAGCAACCTAATAAGAACGAGGAACAAAAATTAAAAATAAATTATAAAATTGAAAGCTAAAAGAATACTAAAAAACTTATATTAAATTTTAAATTAAAAAGAAAGAAAGAAAGCTTTTCCTTACCTTCAGTAGCTCCAACTGCGAGAATGATCTAAAAATGCCCTGTGACATGTGGTGGTTGGTGACAAACATTTGGATCTCTTCAGCTTCTGCATACACTTGTTGGATCCACTCTATTTTGTTTGCCATTTTCTTTAGCATTAAATTCAATGAATGCACGGCACAAGGTGTCCAAAAAATATGCCCATACCGTGCCTCAACTAGCATCCCCGCAGCTTTGCAATTTTTGGCATTGTCCGTTATGACTTGGACAACATTTTCAGGCCCCACTGCCTCAATGGACTCAAAGAGAATGTTGGCTATGAATTGGGCATCCTTCACTTGCCCCTCACAATCAACCGCTTTCAAAAACATTGCCCCCTTAGGGCATACTGCAATCACATTGATTAAAGGGCGGTTTCTTGCATCTTTCCATCCATCAGAAACAATGGACACACCAGTTTTGGTCCATGAGTCCCTAATTGGTTGCAAGGAGGTTTCCACATATTTTTTTTGTCTATCCAAAAGGGTGGTGCGGATCTTCTCATATCCTGGTGGTTTATACCCTTTTGGTGCCTCATTGATGGCTTTCACCATCTCATGCCAATAAGGTGATCTCACAACATTAAAAGAAAGCCCATTAGCATATACACACCTTGCAATGTGTTCATCTGCAATCTCTCTGCTCTCATTCTGAAAGGCCTTTTCCAATGGCCCTTTTGTCTTACTTTTCTTTCGTGCAAGGGAAACATCCTCATCCTTGGAGATAGGAACCACAAATGGATGTGGCATGGCCACAATTGGGGATCCACTAGGTGATGGAGCAACTGGAGGCCTCGCTGAACGAGATGAACCTCCTCTTTTGGCCAATGGATGACTTGCTCTCATAGCCACTTTTGCCTCTGCATCTTCCTGCTCTTTGATATATGCCAAAACTTTTGCTTTTGGCACCCCAACATTATTCTTCCCCCTGCATACTCTTATACCATTACCCGTTATGGCACACAAGTGGCTTTTCACCCTACTATAAGAGCCTTTGAATAGTCCATCACACTCATTGCATTTCCATTCAAAACAACCACCACCTGCAAGTTGTTGAACTATTGTTACGTGCCTCCATAACGGTGAATTTGGGTCAAAGTCCTTGGCCAAAGATTGCCTAGAAGAAGCAGAACTTCTTGTTGCCATTGTAGAAATACCTACAAGGTTCAAAAAAAAAAATTAAGCAAAGAAAACAATGGCATGCAATTGCATTGTGATTGAACAATGAAAATTAAAAAAATTAAATAGAAAGAGCAAAATAAAAATGAACATAAGCAAAAAAATGTAATGTGTGAAAGATTAAATAATAAAAAAATAGAGAAACAAGGCTAGAAATTAAAAAAAAACTTACCTTCACTTAGTAAACCACAAATCCTTCACAAATCCTCCTCCTTTGCAGCTCCTCACACTCCTACAAGCTTAGCAATAGCTCCTCAAACCCTAGACAAGCACAATGCAATTTTGGAGAGCCACAATGTGAGTTTGTTTGCTTTATGTTTTGTTTTTGTGTTGTTCTTTTGTTTTATTGTTTAGAGTTAGCTTTTAGGTTTTAGATTAGAATGATTTTTATTTTTTTATTGTTGTGGGGCTTTAAAAACATGAAAAAAATAAAAAATAAATTAAAAAATACGTTTTTTTGCATGTGGGAGTGGGCAGGAGCGCGCGAGGGCTGTGGAAACGCCGTGTGTATGGCACAGGCCGTATTTGGCCATTTCCGCAGCCCCCGGCTGCTCCCACCGCGCTCCCGCTCCCACCGCGCTCCCGCTCCCACCGCCGCTCCCGCTCCCACTCCCGCTCCCGAGGCCCCCAGCCACGTTTCCGATAACGTAGTAACAAAGTAATGATCGATGAAAGTAACACTGGAAAAATTTAAAAATATAGAATTGTGCTAAGTGACTAATGAATTTGAACGACACGGGGTGGAAAGGTGTAGTGAGTGGGTCCATCTTAAATTATTATCTGCGGAAGATAAAATATTAAAATGATTGATATTGAGCCTTTTTGTACAAATGGTAAGGTGTTCAAGTTATTAGGAACCATCGGGCAAATAGACGGAGACATGAAAAAACGGATTGTTGTTGAATGCAAAATCAAAAGTAAAATAAAGGAAAAGGTGGAAGTGATATTAAAGATTAATGTGAAAAAATCAAAATAAAAGATGGAAGGCGCAACAATAATCCATAATTATAAAAGTGAAACCATAGCAGAACCATATGCACACAAAGCAAGAGATATTACACTATATGTCCAAGCAGAAAACTTCAGCCATACGTTCAGTACCATATTCTAGTCGTACGTTGCCATTCCCTTTGCTGTCCTCACCATAAGACCCTTTGCAATCCTCCTTACCATATGGCCATCTGGAATGCACATTGCCGTACACCCAAATAGAGACCCCATCACACAACCCTCAGGCAACTACACCCTACGGTGACCTTCCCTTCCATACTGTACACCCAGCCTATATCCAGCTTGAATGCCTTGTGTACAGCAGTACACCCTTTTAGAAAGTACAATACTGCATTTTTGGCAAAGAATGGAATTCGATATGAAGGCAATGGGGAAGATGGGGCACCATTTTCCCTTACTAATGTTGTTCGTGTTCTGATTGAAAGATTCAAAGAAGTGATGTCTTCACACTTAACATTTTACCAGTCCTGCTTCCACTACTTACTCGGCTGCTTGAAAGCAAGATTGATAGGCACCTTAGCATAGCCCTGAATCCATACAGAGTACCATAGATTCAGATATTTCGTTGGAGTTCTATAAAAGAATTGCTTATCCTGTTCCTACCAATGATTCTGTACACTTCGTCTATTGTTACTGAAATTTGATTGCCAATACCCGTCTCATATTCTCACCCCTAGACATACCGATCAGTCTCTTGCTCCTGTTGGGTTTGTGGAAACCCATATGGACTGATCAAGAAATATGATTTTATGTGTTGTTGGCAGTACTACTGGCAGTTATGCTAGAGGAAATGAGCTTTATTAATGGTTAACCGTTAAATTATCAGTGCTGGACTGAAGCTGCTTGAGATCTGTAAGTAGTGTAAGAATCAATGGCAATAACTCAATCCATTGAATTGGATGTCTCTTTAACACTCTATTTGAAGAGACCTATTTTTACCAGCTCAATAGAGCATTGGATGAGATACTGGTTGAGTTGAGCAAACCAGATTTTCATTTAGTGTGATTGCTTCCGTAATGGTTAATAAAAAAATGTAGTGATTGGATTTGAGGGTTTTCAGACCCATGTTGTGTAGTGGTTCTGTATGGACGAGCTAAGCGTGCCACACTTGTTAGATGTTTCAGAATTTTCACAGAAGTATTTTAGCACGGGGTCTGACAGTTTCAGCTGCAATCTCTTCTATGGTAAGTCACTCTTCCAGGAACGTTTTTCTCCTTCCCTCTTTGTTTTTATTTTTATCATGTTGTATATGGCATGTGTTGGATGGGACTTCGTCTTGTTTTAAGGGGGGATAATGTAGACTGTCATATTAGTATTGTCCTTGTTGTTAGTGTCTTACTAATAACATGCTGTAGTAGCCAACTTTATGTTGTCAATGATTTTATTGTCGGCTTTAGGTAGTATTGTAATGAGCTTTTGGTTAAGTTTGATTTGTAGCAGATGGTTTGTTTTAACCGACAACTGTTGAGTTGTCAAATAAACAAAATGACGTACATCGGGCTAAGAGCGCTGAGTACCATGTCCTGTCCGTAGCAAACAACTTGTATTGAGCACTACTTATGAATAAAGTATTGGTTATCATCATATTCTTCTATGTTAAAATGTGGGACACATTTACTATTTGGTAGTTGATATTCTTTGGTAGTTTAGTTTCAATAATAAACAATGGAAACCTAATCAGAAGAGCCATGGCAAATGACATGGATTGGAGCAACTTTCCCTACTACATCCACCTAATTAATTTTTTTCCTTGGAATATTAGAAGTCTAGGCACACCCAATAAATGTCGATTCATGATAAACAAGGACCGCTCATTTGTCATATAAACAAAATCATGTACATCAGGGTAAGAGGGTTGAGTACCATGTCCTGTCTGTAGCAAAAACTGCTATTGACCACTACCTATGAATAAAGCATTGATTATCATCATATTCTTCTACTCTAAAATGTGGGATGCATTTACTATTTTGTAGTTGATATTCTTTGGTAGTTTAGTTTCAATAATGAACAATGGAAACCTAATCGGAAGAGCCATGACAAATGCCATGGATTGGAGCAACTTTCCCTACCCCATCCACCTAATTAATTTTTTTTTCTTGGAATATTAGAAGTCTAGGCACACCCAATAAATGTCGATTCATGAGAAACAAGGACCGTTCATTTGTCATATAAACAAAATCATGTACATCGTGGTAAGAGCGTTAAGTACCATGTCCCGTCTCAGTAGCAAAAAACTTGTATTGACCACTACCTATGAATAAAGCATTGATTAGCATCATATTCTTCTACTCTAAAATGTGGAATGCATTTACTATTTTGTAGTTGATATTCTTTGGTAGTTTAGTTTCAATAATAAACAATGGAAACGTAATCGAAGACCCATGGCAAATGCCAAGGATTGGAGCAACTCCCCTACCACATCCACCTAATTAATTTTTTTCTCTTGGAGTATTAGAGGTCTAGGCACACCCAATAAATGCTGATTCATGAAAAACAAGGTAAAATTAAAGGGGGTCGACATGTTTCTTCTACAAGATATTTGTAGATTTGGGTCTTCGTGCACAAAAAGACCTCAAAGCTATCTGAATACGGGGCAGCTAAGTCACCCCGTATGGCACTACCACAAGAACCATAATCCAGTGACATCCTTTGAGATATGTTCTTCACTCAACCCAACATTTCCCATGGGGCATATATGCATCCTTTTATTCAGATGAATGCAAAATACGATGGGGAATAATCAATATTTACATTTCCTCCCATTCGCAATAATAATATAACATCATCATCCACACTACAAAATTTCATTCTCATGGGGTGATTTCAATTCAATAAAGGTTGTGAATGAAAAAAAGGTGATTTCGTTGGGAATAATATTTAGATTAGTGCTCACATTATTATTTGTAAGGGTTAAATGTAATATTCATATATTACATTAGTGTGTTAGTGTGATATTAATATTGTAATATTAATATCATATTTGTGTGAGAAAAATAAAGAGTGTAATATTATTAATATGAGTTATGAAACAACTCATTATTAATAATATAGGATAAATTGTATTAGTTGTGATTTTGTTGAATAAACAACTCATGTAGCTATTTGAGAGTTGTGTGAGATATTATTGGGTTTGGGAGTGATTCTAGGAGAGATAGGTGAGTATATTGTGGGATTGAAGATTGGAGTTGAATCCTTGTATTAAGGAGATCATTCTCCTATATATTGTAAGCTCACTCACTATGTAATTGCTCCAAAATATTGAATCAATAATATAGTGTGTTTATTATATATTTGTGCTCTGCAATATTATCTTCATTCTAAAATATTGTCTCTTATTACTTCGTAAAATTCTATAATGTAATTGTTGCTATTCTAAATTAAATAAGCTATCAATTTTAAGTATCAGATTTAGGTTTTAATCAAAGAAAACATGATCTTCTGTCAAACTGGCATTGCTTAACTCCATGGTTTACCTTGATTTTACCCAAAGCTTACACAAATGGTGCAATAGACAAAAAGGGAAACATTATATGGCAGAAAAATTGGACAGAATAATAATAGTAGATCGATGGTTCAAGCCTTCTTTCCAAGTACAGGCGAGAGTTAGTGAGGCTACTTTCTTAAATCATTGGCCATTCACATTACAATTGGGTTTCTTTGATAGTAACAAAGCAAAACCACACATCAAATTGGAAAAAATGTGGCTATTCCATTCACAACTATATATAAACATCTCCGAACAACGGGAAGAAGCTATAACACTATCCAAGGATTTGCAATGCACAAATTTATGGGTAAACTCAAATGCCTCTTAACAAATATGAGGATTTGGAGTAAAACAATTTTGGGAACAAAAACATTAACAAAAATGTCTTCTAGAAGGTGTCCAAAATAAATTTGAGATTAAGGCTTCTCCAATTCCATAGCAGCCCAAGAGAATATACTATATATAGGACAGTTGGGTTATTCATCCTAAGAACCGATGTGGTGCTGGGCTATACTATATACAATAGTTCGTATAGAACCCCAGGTGTCACCTCAGTAGCACCAATCCTGCAATTCCACTAATTCAAAGATGCTCTGGCTTACAAAACACCCTTGTCATAGATAAGATAATCACTCATACAAACTTTTTTCTAAAAGCAAGAAGAACAATACTAGTATCAAAGATCAAGAGAACAATGGGTCAAATTTAGTGACTCCAATACAAAATTCTTATATAAATCGTTTTCTGTGTACCTCAGGGATGTGCCCCTTGTGTTTTTTGGGAGCGTACCCTGTAGGGGATGTTTTGGGAATGGGGAGGAAACATCCCGTAGCTGTCCCCAATTTCGCTTTTTTAGGAAACGTTTTAGGGATGTCGTTTTTCCAGCAGGGGACGACATGGGACAACTAGCCATCCCTGGTACTGCTAGGGGATATCTAGAAGTCCCTTGGCTGTACAGAGGATGGCTAGAAGTCCCCTACATCCCTACAGGAAAAAACACGTTTTTAAAAATAAAAACTGAAAATTTGCAAGTTTTGTGAGTTATGACTCCCCTACAGCTGCACAATCTGCCATCAACGTGATGAATGGATTCCAATTGAGTGGAAAGAAGTTGAAGGTCCAACTTAAGTGAGATAACAAACAAAGCAAGCCTTATTGAATAGACACGCTTGTCATGCAAAGGGGAGGTTGGATGGATGGTGTTGTTCTTTACAAATTGAGACTGTTCCATTCAACATGTAGCAGTTATATGCTCCATTTTTGTGGGTTAAAAATGGCTTGATGTATGATATTGAAGAGAGCAAATGAAGATTGTGGATGCTTATATATGCGGCTCCAATGTTGTCATATGAAAAAGGTGGGAAGCAATAGCTCCCTTGGTGAAGATTAAAGGCTTGAAAATTCATGTCATTTATGTGCATATTGCATAGTAAAACATGTGATCTAGGTGCCCTTGTTCCTTTTTAAATTGCTTTTTTGGAATAAACCAATATATCATATATGTTTTGGAATTGATCTACTAGATTAATGTAAAATTATTATTGTTATGCATAGCTTCTATTCCTATATTACAACATTTTATGCAGCAGTGAATTTGAATGTGTTAGCGATATAGACCGCTGTGTTTTGTACATGTAATTATATAAATTACTTGTCTTGAACTCTCTCCTACATAAATGACTGTAATTATTATATATATCCACATTGACTATTATGTGAAATCTCAATTCAGCTCTAATGTTATGTAATAAGGTTCTATAACATATATGATGAATGTCTTATCAATGTTATCATATGAATATTTTAAAGCTCCTATATTTTTAAAATTTCCCCTATTTTTAATAGCTGTTCCCTACCGTCCCTTGCCGTCTCCTAAAAAATGGCCTTAAAAAAAATCCATCCTGGAAACATGTCTCCCCATCCCCTGCTGCCCCGTCCCGGAAACTTGGTGGAACATAGATCATTTTTGAACATGAAATATGTTAATACAATTCAGCAGCTAAAACATGAAAATGGCTTCTGTTTGACATATTTGAAAGATATTATGAATCATGCTTCAAAGCACTTCCAGCAACTTCTTTCAGAGGATGCTCCTAACCCCAATTTACTTCAGGTAGAGTAGGAAATGATCGAAGCACTCCAAAGCAAATATCATGGTTAAACAATTAAAAGTGGTTCCAACCAATATTTGAAGAAGAATTAAAAAAGACTGTCTTCTTCTTTTAACTGGATAGAGCTCTTGGACATGACGGATTTCTGACAGTCTTTTTTGAATCCTTTTGGGAAATCATCAAAACTGATGTGTTGGAAATTGTGGAAGAATCAAATGAAGCAAATGCTCATGTAAGTAAATGCAACAAAATTAGCTCTTGTATCAAAATGTTCGAAAGTTAATCACTTCTACCATTATAGACCAATATCATTGTACAATATGGTCTACAAAATCCTTTCCAAACTGATAGTTACGAGGTTTAAACTACTCCTTCAAAGTATCATCTTCTCATCTCAATCAGTCTTTATCCTAGGGAGGCAAATTGAGGAGAATATTGTCTATGTTCAAGAGTGCGTTCATTCACTCCACCCTCAAAGTCAATGAGGAGTCTGATTCAAAGTAGACATTTCAAAATCTTTTGACTGATACAACTGGCAATCAATTTAGAGCACGCTACATGCCTTTGGTTTCATCTCTCAATTCACAGAATGGATTAATAGGTGCATTTGTACCCCTCTATACTCCATCTCTTTGAATGGAGAACTAGGAGCTCTTTTCTGTCGTCCAGGTTTATCCAAGGTGACCCACTAAACCCTTATTTCAAATTTGTTTATAATTGTGAAAGAAAACCAACCAGGGCAATTGAGCTAACTAAACTTAATGGTGAAATTCATGGGCTTCCAGAAGTTGAAAGAGGAAGGAGATACGCATATTTTTGCTCTATGATGACATTCTGCTGTTTTCCACTATGATCCTCATAGAAATAATGAGATTGAATCTCCTTTTCCAGTGATTTCAAACATAATGGGATCAAAAAATCAATAAGGATAAATCCTATATTGTATTTATTCATGTGCCCGTTCTCAGAAGGCGTGCTATCTTAAGGATTTCACAGTTTACTGAAGGCAACCTTCCAATGAATTGTCTAGGTTCCCTGTCACTTGAAACACCAGAAATAGTTGTAGAATAAAACCATCCAAATTGCAAAATGAACGAACGCATTGGACATCTTACTGGCTTTCTTCCACAGGTAAAATATAGCTTCTACTATCTATAATGCAAGATATTCCAGTATACCTCCTCAAGTGTCTGTCATTATCACAAACTGTTGTCGACTCTCTTCTCAATATTCAGTGAATTCTTTTATGGAAAGGAACGACTGATAAATACAGTTACCCTCTGGCTGCATGGGGAAAGTTTGTTTTCCAAAATCCTAAGGTCAAGTAACATACACAATTGGATAAGCTTCAATCAAGCCCTTGAAATGAGAACCACGTGGAGCCTTGGAAAAATCCTGAGTCGATCTGGAGCAATATCATTAAAAAAATATTTCTCCTCACAGTGAGATCAATTCAATCAAATTGGAGATTAGTAGTATCAGGCACATCTAAGCATATCCAAAAAGACATGTTGTTGCAAAGAAAACTCACGTGCAAAGTTGGGACTGGTAGGTCCATTTGTCTTTGGGAAGACAATCCGGAAGGTCATACAGATTCACAGTATCATGAGATGCAGGAGTTGCATGCTATTCTTCAATCTCAAGGTTCTCATCTTTTAAAGGACCATTGTCAAATTTTCACAAATAACGAGTTGAAAATGGAATAAAGAAAAAAATAAAATACACAAACATGACACCACTATCGCAAATCAATAAATTTCTTCAATTGCTAAAATCTATGATTATTTTTCAGGCAAACATAATTGCAATAATCTCGATGGGCAAAGTACAATCACATCTCTGTATAAGTCACTCAACAATCCCAACCAAGAGACAAAAAGTGGAAATTAATTCTCATTTTTTCCTACCTGGCCAAAGATCAAAAGTTTTCTTTTGGCTCATGCATCATCATAGTCTCCTTGCTGCAGACAACCTTCAAAAAGAGGATGAATTGGTCTCACTATTTTTCCACTATGCAAAACAGATAGGCATCGACGCACCTGTTCTTTCAGTGCAGTCATTCAATACAAACCTAGGAAACAACAGATCTTAAGTTCAAATGTTGGAGTCTTGATATGAATTATGTGATGAAAGAACAAATTTAATGAAAGATGGTTAAATCAGGAATGGATTGTTTTATATCTTTGTCCAAATCAGCTCCCAGTTATATCATTTGGAAGATATGGAAGGAGTGAAATTCACGTAGCTTTGATAACAGAGAACATTCTGTGACACAGACAGTGAAGTATAAAGACACCTTCACATTAACAAATATGAAAGATTGGGCACTATGTTGGTTTCAAGCCATAAAGATAGATAAAATAAACATAAATGAATACTAAGATTATGCTGCACTCAAGCTTGTTTTTTCCATTCATATACAAAGATATATAATAAATTAGTTTACAACCCTTTCGATTCCAAGGGAGAAACCAAAGGTCAAGCGTGACCTTTCACCTTCCAACTTTATTCAAATGTTTTTCCATTTTTAAAAATAATTTTCTTTCCTTGCATGTATTTTCATAATATTTATATATTTCTATGGATCAATTCCTAACAAGACACCCTCGAAACAACAAATATGAAAGATTGTGCACTAGCAAATTTTTGTTGACTACAGCTATCTGTAGTTCAACCTAATGGACAAAGCAGTATGGGACCCTCCCTAGCCCTTGATCTATAAATTGAACTTTGATGGAGAGGCAAAATGTAACTCAAACCAAGCAAGCATAGAGGAATCATAAGATATTGCAAGGGAGAGTCATTCATTAGCTACTTGCAACAAATTGGTTCCCAAACCAATAATTTTGGCGAGCCATCGGCCTTATACATAGTTCTTCAGCAAGCTATCAACTATGATGTCTATAGATTCCTCCTAGAGGGGGATACTTTGTTGATTATTAACACAATCAACATGGAGACGTTTATGGTAGACAATGGCCACAACACCGGAGCACGAAGAAAGTTCCACAAGAGATTTGATAATCTTCTTCATAAATTTGTCATGGAATTTAATCAATTTTAGGAGGTTCAGCTTCAACATCTACATTAACACCATAACACTAGTGCAAGCAGCCTGGCAAATTCAGCATTTTAGAATACAGTTGACCAGATTTGTGTCTCCTCCTTAAGGCATTAAAAGTTCCGATGCTCATTTTTAACCACTTGTTGACATTTTGCATTTTATTTTTACCTTAGGAAATTCATTACCTACACTTGTCTTTTCATAAGAGGCCTTAGAAGCAAATCAAGGATGACAGGCATGTTCACTCTCCTATTAGAACTATGAACAAAAATGTTACCAATTCCCCAGCTAAGCCCTTTCATCTCGACAATGCTAATAATATGCATAAGCCTGTCCCCCATGCATCCATGATTCCATACCAATGGTCTGTCAATTTATACTGCATTTTTCCCATCAATCACAAGTGAAGTTTTCAGAACCCCATCATCCTTATGGAGAAAATGACCAGCAGAGTCTTCTGATAACCATTGGCATGCATTGTATCCAGAGCACCCAGCTTGATATTACCATTGCTAACATGGAAAAGTGCATATTAATTCAGTTAAATGTGATACAACAATAAAATAAAGGAATAAATGCCATAGAAAAACTTTTTGTCGATTTAGCAAGGCAGAGGATGGAATAAGAAAGAGCTCATCAATAATATCATCTAGCCCCCAAGAAACGAGCCTTTGGTCATGCAGGCATGAGCTTTCATTCTCACATCAATCAGGCCACTCATCACCAACGTCAAGGACCTCAACCTCTGCCAACATGGCTGGAACTCGCTTTACACAATGAAGGCCCTTATAATTGGAAGAAGGCCCAGTCACCCCTTCAGGTGATTGAAGAAATATAGCAGAAAAATTAGGAATGAAAGTCCTCCTAACAAAGTTCATCTCTGACGACTTTCCATTTCCTTTCCACCTTAGACCACTTAGATGTTCCTAGAAAGTGGTAATTTTTTTTGAGATAGCTAAATGCATTTAAATGAACATTTTACTGTTTATCTGTCTCTTGGCAAATATGTAAAAATATTGGTTTTCTCTTAACTTCCTAGTTGATTCTTCTGTTAGCAGTGTTCTGATTTTTGCTGTGGCTACTCTTGCTTCTTGCCAATCTAGAGGGAATGTTCTAAATTCTAAATTCTGCAGACACAGTATGAAGGTTCTAAAAGGATCTACCTTTCCTTTTCTTTGTAGTCATTTCCTCTCCATCATGTTTTATTCCCAGGAGTTGAGGCCTACGTAATTTACCTTTTATTTAATACAAGTTTAACCTCTTCCTTTTCTTTGTAGTCCCTTCCCCTTCCATCATGTTTTGTTCCCAGGATCTGAGCCTGATGTAATTTACCTATTTATTTAATACATGTTTAACCTCTTTAAAAATAAGAAGTTTCCTATTAAATATATTACATGCATTTGGGCTTTCCATATGAAAGAGTAACTTGGAAGCCTTACCGTATCTTGGAAACGACTGCTTGATTTGGTTATATCTTTGGATATGTAAAGGTATGCTTTTGTAATTTTTAATGACAAAATCTTGTAGGTTATCAGTATCTCTACTAGGTAGCGATGCACGACCCCTAAGGGCTGCAGGTTGCAGTGCGTTCGCATCGGGTATGGGGTCCGGTACATGCAGTGCACGGCACGGCCCCGCAGGGGGAACCCCGCCTGCACCGTCGATTTTGATGCGTTTTTTAATTTTTTTTTTTTTTTGTTTTTGGTAAAAAAAAGGTCAAACCGACTTTATAAACATTAAAATATTCTTTTAAGCCCTAATTTGTGCACCCAAACTCTATAACAACAAGTCATTTACCTCACATTTGCATTCTTGCCTCTTATTTGCATATTTGACTCTCACCTTCAATTTTTCCACTATTTTCAATTGCTTAGGGTTGATTTCAAGTGCCATATAGTTGAAGGAGCTTGCAACAAGTGACAAGGAGTTCAAGGAGCTTGCATTATTGGTGTTGGGTGTATTGAGGTAAGTATTTTGTGATTTTTTTAGAAGTGTTTTAGTTTGTTAATTGTATTTAATATTTTATTATTTTTTAGTTGTTTTTTTGGTTTGTTTTTTGTTATTGTTTTAACTTTTAAGCTTCATTTTTCTACATTTGATTTCATTTAAATTTAAATTTTAAACTTCCAACATTTTCTCAAGACTAAATTTGTTTTCATTTTTTTAAATGCATTGTGCAGTTAAAAACTTAAAATGGCTGCGAGTTCTAGTTCTGTGGGTCAAAGTAGTAAAGGTCTCCTTAACAAAAGTGATCCATCCTCCCCCCTTTGGAGCTATGTCAAACAACTAGAACAATTACCAGGTGGAGGGGGTTTTGTTTGGGTTTGCTCACAATGTAATATGCAATTTAAGAGCTCCTACAGTCGGGTGAAAGCCCATTTGTGTGGGGCTATTGGCCACGGAATTAGAACATGTGGAGGGTTGGATGGAAAGGGGTTGCCACGTGCAAAGACCCTTGCATACATCAAAGAGCAAGAGGAAGCAGATGCAACAATGGCATTAAAATCCAATCATCCTATGGCAAGAAAAGGAAGATCACATACCATTAGCAAGCCACCTGTTTCTCCTTCTGTTGATGTTGTGGCCCTAGATCACCCATTTTTGTCTACACCTATTGCAACTGGAGGGGAAGAGGATTCACCTCTTTCTCGCAAAAGAACAAAAGATGTAGGCCCATTGGAAAGGGCATTCCAGAATGAAAGCAGGGACATAGCTAACCAAAGTGTTGGACGCTTTATTTATGCATGTGGTGTCCCATTTAATGTTGTTAGATCACCATACTGGCAAGATATGGTGAGATGTATTAATGAAGCCCCTAAAGGGTACATTAGCCCAGGGTATGAAAAGGTGCGCACCACCTTATTGTCAAAAGAAAGAAAAAAAGTTGAAGACTCATTGTTACCCATCAAGAATCAATGGCTCGAAACAGGAGTGTCCATCGTTTTTGACGGATGGAAAGATACAACAAATAGGCCATTGATTAATGTGGTTGCTGTGTGTCTTAAAGGGGCAATGTTTCTCAAGGCTATTGATTGTGAGGGGCAAGTGAAGGATGCCCAATTCATTGCCAACATCCTCATAGAATCTATTGAGGCGGTGGGGCCTCAAAATGTTGTCCAAGTCAGAACGGACAATGCAAAAATTGTAAAGTCTGCGGGGTTGTTGGTTGAGGCACGGTATGGACACATATTTGGACACCTTGTGCGGTTCATTCCCTCAACTTAATGTTACAAAAATTGGGCACAAAAATTGCTTGGATCAAACAAGTATATGAGGAGGCAAGTGAGATTCAAATGTTTGTCAGCAACCACCACATGTCCCAAGCCATCTTTCGTAAATTCTCAACATTGCAGCTATTGAAGGTAGCCGTAACATTCTTTTTATTTTTAAAAATAATTATTAGTTTTTAAAATTCATTAAATTAATTTTATAAGTTTGTAATTTGTAGAATTTTGAATGTTTTAAATTTACTTGTCTTAATTTTATTTCTTTTGATTTCTTATTAGGTTGTTGAGACTCGATTTGCCTCGCACACGCTCGTCTTGAGATGGCTTGTGAATGTGCGAAAGGCATTGAGTGGCATGGTTATCAGTGACCTTTGGAGTATATGGAGGCAAGCAAACAGTGAGAGGGCTAGAAATGTGAAATTGTTGATCCTGGATGAAACATGGTGGGATCGTGTGGATTACTTGCTTAGTTTTACCGAGCCCATCGTGAGTATGTTGAGATTTGTTGATATGGATCATCCATGCATGGGTGAGATTTATGATGGAATTGACTCAATGATTGAGTCAATTAAGACCATCATAAATGCCAAAGAGCAAGATCCTACAGAGACCTTCTTCAAGGAAGTGCACTCACATCTCATTGAAAGGTGGAACAAAATGACTACTCCATTGCATCTTCTTGCTTTTGCCTTGACTCCAAAATACTATAGCGCAGAGATCCTTTCTTTGCCTAGGAGGGTCCCACCATATAGGGATGTTGAAGTTAGTGAGGGGTATAAGGCAGCATTTTCTAGAATCTTCCCAGATCCAGAAGTAGAAGACATGGTTAGAGGCGAGTTTGTGAATTTCATATCCTCCAGGGATCACTCCATTAGCGCTCTTCGTGACAAATACAGGATGGATGCTTATTCGTGGTGGTACCTCCATGGACAAGCATACCCCTACCTCATGCCACTTGCAATAAAAGTTTTATCACAAGTAAGATTTTAATTTTTTTAATTTCTTAACTCTTTCTTTTTTACTTTTATATTTATAAGTTTAAAATTTTAATTTTGCATTGACTTTGTGGCTTGCCTCAATAGGTTGCGAGTTCTTCTTCAGCTGAGAGGAATTGGGGTACATATTCATTTATCCACTCGAGTTAACCGCAACAAGTTGGGAGCAAAAAAGGTGGAGGATTTGGTCTTTGTGCATTCTAACCTGCGCCTTCTATCACATAAGAAGGATGAGTACAGGAAAGGGCCAACAAAGTGTTGGGATATAGACCTAGAGACTCCAAACTTGGATGTTCCCATTGCCCAACTTTCATTGCTAGACCCGGACCTAGATAGTACTTTGCGTGAGCTGCAAAGTGGGGCTAGCGGGAGCGGCATTGCTGATAGTTCTGGTTGTACTCCTGGTGCTTGTGGTTCTAATGAACCACGTGATGGTAGTGATGCTCTCGTTGAAGACATTGGAGAAGATGCAGAGCCATTAGACTATTACTAATTAGAATGTTGATGTATCTTCATTTTTGTGTTTACAATGTCAGATAATGATAATACATTGTAACATTTTGATTTGAACAATGTACTGGTTATAAGTTCGAACAATGAATTATCAATATGTTTTAACTTTTGTTGCTATTTCACCTATGTATATTTCAGTTTGTTTAATCTATGCATGTGTAAGGCTGAAATTTTTCTTATCTTGTTACTTTTCAAAATATTTTAAATATTTTATATGTATATTGATCGCCATACCCAAGTGCCGCACTGGGCCCCCAACAAAATTGCCGCACCGACATACCGGATCCCCGCACTGCACTCCAAACCGTACCCACGCACCGGCTACCTAGTATCTCTAGAAGTACAATGCTCTGCATAAACCTATGGTACCACAAGTTTTAGGGGTGACCAATGTGGTAGTGGTACAGGGCCTTTTATGAGGTCTACATGATTATTTGGTAACCTATAACAAGTTCAAGATAAGTGGCGCAAGTTTTGCCAAAAGGTCGCTTTTCCTTTGCTATGCAATTGACCTTATGCTGCTGGAGAAGAGAGTAATATGTGCCTGCTGCGAACAATCATTTTGTGTTCAATAAAGAGAAGGTTATAATAATAATATGCAATGAAAAACTTTTCGAGAAATGAATAGAAAATGTTATTGATAGTGGATATTATGGTCTATTAGTTGAGAGAAATGGAATAATTAGCCATTCAAGAAGGCAATTTCATGCAATTCATATCTTATGTAATTTACCATTAGCTGATTTCTAATAAGAGTTAAATTATTTTCTTGTTGGTGTGATATTTGGTTCAGTTTAGGATAAATAAACAAGAACACAATAAATCAAAATACACTCTATTACAATTCATATGGGACGATCCTCCAAAGAATACACATGACTATTAATTAGCTAGTTGAGCTCAACAACACAAGGAGTCGAGGATTAATCTCAAACTAAGCAATCCCTAAAAGATCTCCTAGGATCTCTCAACCAACTATCACTAACAAACCCACCTAATACAAGTTAGGTGATTTATTCTCATTAATCACTCACACAACTATTTACACACAACTATTTATGAGTTGTATTAACAACTCTTACATTATTAACATCACATTAACAATACTATAACTCATACAAATATTAATGGAGTACTAACATAGGATATGGGCATCATGCGGATCACCATGGCCCATATGGAACACACATGATGGGGAGTGGTCATCTATCCTGTCCCCTTGAGTCATGGGTCATGTCTCTTAGAAACAAGATGAATAATCGAATAATAGATCCAATTATTCATCTATAATTTTTACATGGATGAATGAAATATTATTTATTAAATGGGGCCCCGAGTTGGAAGAGAGGAGAGAGGGGGGCCCCTATCTATCTCTATATGGGGTAGGATGATGTGGGTTAGAAGACGTTGGGTGTGGGCCCATATCTATCTATCTCGACGATAAGAAGTGTGTGGTTAGAGAAATATCTGCCCCTGTGAAATGATGGAATGAATTTTAGTCTAAACCCGATAGGGGATGTGGGATGATGGTGTGACATGGATCGAAAGCCCGAATGAGAAGGTAGAAGGTTAAGTCGGCATTGTTGGGATTCAAGAGGATGTTGGAGCTGGAATCTCATTCGGCGACATGCATGGGATTTCCTCACTATTCCCTCCGACATACGATATGACTACTATTGATCGACCTATCACCACTTCTCCCTAGTGGTAGTGGCCCCCCTCCCCCTCCCCATATATAGATTCTATATGGCTATATAGTATAAGACACCCCATATATATATATATATGGGCGAGAGAGGGTCAGGTCCCAGAATAGAGAGAGATTGCCCTACTCTATATAGGAATTGTAGAGTACTGACCGGATAGGGATAGGTTTCCCCCAGACCGGACCAGATTCTGATTAGGTGGGTGGCCAGATTGGCCCCATGGTAATGAATCCAATCTAGCGCCCAAGGTGCATGAATGATCGGTAATATTTCAAAGAGAACACGTAATCTTTCAATCAAAGAGAGGGATGACAGTTGAGTGCATAGCTGCAGTCGGCCCGGGGTGCATGAATGACCTCTCCCGGTAATCTAGCTCAGCTGTAGTTAGCTGTAGCCCTCTCTCCAGTTCTATATATAATCCATACAAATATTAATGGATCACTTACATAGTATATTCCTAACATCCCCCCGCATAGTGTGAACATGGGGAAAACATCAATCTTGTACTCGGAGCGTGTTGCTTTAAGCTTGCTCATGATCTTGATGGTTTTTTCAGACAACCAAGAAGCTCAAGGATGGTTTTACAAGTGGTTTACCAACAACCAAAAACATGATGGTTTTACCAGGATTGACCAACACCCTATAATGTAGATGGTTTTACAGGACAACCAACAACCTAAACATACATAAGGTTTTGTAGGACAACCAACAACATACAAAGAAGGTTTTACAGGACAACCAACAATCTAGTAAGAAGGTTTTACAGGACAACCAACAACCTAAATATCATGATGTTGCAGTACTTTTATTAGCGTTCATCACTGTCTTACATAAGGGGAAAATACATAGGAATTATGCTCACATACTACATCACATGAAGAAGACTCGCTTCTTCCGTTCTTATTCTGTACCACACCACAACGGAAAGCAAACACACAACTAAAAAACAAGCCACTACATCACTAAGCGGCCTCGTTGCTTGTGGTCGACGAGAGGTCGTTGTTCGGCCCGGAACTTCCTATGCCTCTGTTGTCCCACGCACTTTGCTAATTACTTGGCAAATTTGGATTTGAGGCTCCCCCACAAAATGGACATCGGGTTCACCCAATAATGCATCCATTTGAAATTGAGGTGGTTTTTTTCCCATGTAGGAAAATATGCATTTAAAAAGAAGAAGCCCTTCTCCTAAAATATACTTTCTTCAAAAATTATCCTTTCTTAATAATCACACTCCTTTGTATTATGCTTTCTCCTTAAATTCTTTTGTTTGAAATTTTAATACATAAAGATTAATTTTCAATATCAATATCAATATGTATCTAAGAAAATAATACCTTAATTTTTAAAGCAAATCTTTTATTGTCATATTTGGTGAATTAGGGTTTTTGCCAAAGCTTGTGGAGAGTGGTGGTGCTTTTGGGGGCGGTTTGAGGTGCCGCTTAACTGTTTAGAGCAGGCCGAGGGTGAGATCCGCCGGTTACGAGCCAAGGAGGTGGACTAAAGAGCCGTGATCATCTGCGGAGCTCGCTAATGGAGTGCCAACTGTTGGCTTAGGGACCGAAGGGGCGAATGGAGGAGGTCGAGTGGTGCTTTGGTGCTGTTGGCGGTGAAGAATGGCTCAAGTCTGATCTCCGCTTGGCCAACGTCCTTTGGAGCTGCTATGGTCAACGAGTGACTAGTCAACTGTTTAAGCAGGGCTCCGCCGAGAGTTTGACAGGCTGGGGCCTAGTGGTGGCCAATGAGTGGAGCTGTTGATGTTGAAGATGCATGCACACTAAAACACCAATGTTTACACAGCTGTCCAATGCAATAGAGATCCACAGCCAATGGTTGAAGAGTGTGTGTAGAGAGCTGGTGAGAGCAAACAAAGATGGAATCATGCACAACTATGCGTAGAACTAAAACATTAGGCGTACGAATGATTGCAGAAAACTCTCCAAGCGTTCACAGAGATGCATGGATCTATAGATTGCATCTCTAATCAGGGACGATGTGGGCAGATTCAGATGAATCATGAAAGAATTCTGCATATTGCCTAAAACAAACAAGCACTGGATAAATCTTCAAAATGGCAGAATCAAAGCAACGTATTCATAAACCACCACAGATCTCATTGCACAGTACCGACACATGAGCACTTATCAGAATGACCATTGAGGCCGTAGCAGAATCCATGCTTTCCGGATACTTGTGAAAGACAGGGCTGATCTTTGAATGGAAACCCATGTCTCTTATGCCTTCATACATTCACAGGTACGATTGCAGGATTGAAGGATGATCAACAGGCTCTAATACTTGGCTCCCACGGATTTGATTGGCTATCAAATTGAACTTTGGCTCAATATAGTTTGCGCACGGTAGTAGCAAGTGTATATTAAATGAAAACCTCTCATAACGCCATACCCTGAGGCAGTACAGGTATGATTGCAGGATTGAAGAATGATCAACAGGCTCTAATACTTGGCTCCCACGGGTTTGACTGGCTATCAAAATGAACTTTGGCTCAATATAGTTCGTGCACAGTAGTAGCAAGTGTATATTAAATGAAAACCTCTCATAATGCCATACCCTGGGGCAGTATAATGAACAACCCCTTCAAGAATCTAACACACCATATTGCATTCCTAGAATAACACTCGCTCTAATACCAAATGTGATATTTGGTTCAGTTTAGGATAAATAAAAAAGAACACAATAAATCAAAATATACTCTATTACAATTCATACAGGACAATCCTCCAAAGAATACATAGCTATTAAATAGCTAGTTGAGCTCAGCAACACAAGGAGTCAAGGATTAATCTCAAACTAAGCAATCCCTAGAAGATCTCCTAGGATCTCTCAAACAACTATCACTAACAAATCCACCTAATACAAGCTACGTGGTTTATTCTCATAAATCAGTCACACAGCTATTTATGAGTTGTATTAACAACTCTTACACTATTAACCTCACACTAACAATAATGTAACCCATACAAATATTAATGGAGCACTAACATAGGATATTCTTAACTGTTGGCAACATAATTGACGATTACTTAGAGACTACAGTACAAAAACTATGAATCATAACCACTTATTTTTACGAGACATGACAAGCACAAATAAAATCTGAACTCTACAGTCTGACACCAGAAGATGGCTATATGGGTTAGCTGGGGGAGTGTAGCATGTATGAATTTTATGGATATCTGTAAGCTGATAAGCAAATAAAGAGAAGAAACAAAATATAAAGGTACTATAAATTTCATCAAGTCAACAAAAAGATCAAGGACTGGGCAAGGCAACAAGTCATGGTGTCTATTAAGCCTTCACACGGTATAATTGGATTGGTTGTAATTTGTGTAGAGACATGATTGTGTTAGTAATGATGTCAGGGGGTATCAGGTGGCTGGAAACCAAATTCGCATTAAGTGGAAGGATATAGTCCTCAGCTTTGAGTTGAGAGATGAATTATTTACAGCATCACTATGCTAGTTATCTACGCTTATTGCTTCTACTTTCTTGCATAACTGTGCTATTACTATTAGGTATTTTGATGGTGTATGCATTAAGTGATCTTCCTTTTCATTATTTTATTTATTCCATATTAGTCATTATCATCTGCTTGCTTTCTGCTGCAACTTTGTGTAATAAAATTAAGTGCTTTTTTGTTGTCCACAGAAAGGCTCAAATATTTAATGTTTTGGCATTAATGTTTTCCATCTGAGAAGCTCTCTTATTTGCACTTGACAGGCTTTCTTTGGAGAAATAATGTATGCCAAAGGTACAGGCTTATCTAGTTTCTTGTAATTTGACACATTTTATGTTTTTGCAGTTTGATTGCAATTCTTTCGAGGGATTTGCGAGAGGACTTTATGCCGTAAGTTTTTGCTATAGAAGAAGAACCCTGGTTTCTCTCTGTTTCTATAAGTTCCTTTTGATTTTTATGTTGAGCTCATACCAGCACATTTGTAAGACAACCCTTTTGTCATATTCATTCGAAACATTAACTCATAGGACTCAGTTATTCCCAGAAACCTTTTAGACTGTTTTCACATTGCTAGTGATGTAATTTTGTTTACTAATGCCTTTTGGCCTTTGGACTGATTTCGGCAGTATTAGTGATGTTATTTGTTTTCTAATGCCTTTTGGGGCTTTCATTTTTAACATACTTCTGTTTTTTCACTGCATATTCTTTCGGCAGATTTCTTTGTCAAATCATAGAAACATCCCTGAACCTGCTTAAATCTGGTGGAGACAGAGATCCCGAGATAATTGAACAGGTAAACTGGTTTTTCTCTTTTCTGAAACCATGTTTTCATGATTTCTATTTTTGTTGCATGGAAATCTTGTGCTGTTGGTTTATTCGTAATGTGGGTTGGATGTTTGTTTTTAGAGGGTTTTCACTATATGATAGATGGTTTTTAATTGATGCTCAATTTCCTTCGTTCAGGTTTCACAGCTATATCATATGTCATGAAGTACATGCAAAAGGTTCTTGTTAAGGACATTTCATATGTAATGAAGTAAGTGGATATTAGTTGATTTCTCTATGGATATTAGAGAATGTATATACATTCATTATGCTAAATTTTGATACAAAAATGAAATATCTCTCATTCAAATTAAGCACGCCTGATAGATAAGATGAGTAAGCTATAATGTTTTTGACATGGGAGGTACACATACTTGGGTAAAAGTACATATAACGGAAATGTGACAAACAATTATCAATTTTTTGTATAAATTCGACAGTAACAGTGATTGTAGTTTTAAAGAGCAAGTTTACTATGAAAAGCAGTCTGATGTTCTTCTTCCTATTTCTGCTTTGCACACATTTCATCATATTTCCAGTGCATCCTTTGGATTCTCCGTATCTAATTTCTGCTATATCAACTGTTTATTGGTTAAATTAATTCCCCTATTCCTGATAGTTTCTCTTGTTACAAAGTTAGTTTAGAAGCATGATATGGTTTGGCGGATTATTTCTCCTTCAAAGGGCAAGGGAGGAAGCCATCCTACCCCACACTGCAAGTTCTGCTAGCTATTTTATTAGAAAAACTACTTGCCTATAAATAGGCACCATATACTGTTTGTGCATTTTCCCTACACACAATCAGGATTTGTTGTACATGATATGTGGATGTCTCTTCATTGAGTTTGGGGTTTGGATTACTTAGGTAGATTTTAATGTGGAATGAATTCCTTGAGGGATACGAAACTGTTTTATAGGAAAAACATAAAAAGCATTCGACGTGGTGAAACTGTGTTATAATTCAAAAATCCTAATGTGACTGTAATGTTTAAATATGAGTTTCCAATGATATATGACAAAGCTTATCATAAGTAAATTATTATTCGGACTTTGTGAGAAAGTGCTACCCTAAGAACATTGTGGAAAATCAAGGTACAATCCGAGAGCTTTGTGGCAATAGAGAGGGTAATGTAGGTAGAGGAAATATATTAATCATAAGACGTGTTATGTTTGGCATTAAATGATGGTTATGAGTGTCATGGGGTAATGTAGGTAGAGGAAATATATTAATCATAAGACGTGTTATGTTTGGCATTAAATGATGGTTATGAGTGTCATGGGTTAACACATAATATGGTATAATGTTATAGTATGTTTGTTCAATCTAGTATTATGCAAGTTACATTAATCAATACAGTTTTATTAGATGGGGTCAATGCATATGGGTATTGGACGGTTGTCCTACCAACTTGCTTCTTGTGGTTAACTATATGTTCCCGACTGGACACTGATTGATGGAGCTCTCCTGGTTATTTTCCCCACCTGTATTTCTGTCAGTAGTGGGGATTGTGCATTACTCTTTGAGTGATATGAATAAATGCCAAGTTTCTATTGTTATATGTGAGATGTTGTTCTGTTGCTTATTGTAAATATATTCTCTTTGGTTTCTATTTCTTAGACTATATTCTTTGTTGCCATTGTCAAAAGCATTTAGGTTAGATGTCAGTTACTGTCTTAGAATAGCCTAATGGATGGAATATTTTGATGATGAAATACATTGATCATGAAGTCAGTTTCAGAAGTCAGAGGTCTGGAGTTTGTTGAGCATGCAGTCATATCCCAAAAAGATGAAGTGCTTGAGCTTTGTCTTAGAGTAATGGCGGGTCTGAGATTTTGAACTAATGAAATTGAATTAAAGGGACTCAAAACAAGCAAGTTAAAACCATAGTTCAAAAAATCGTAAGCGATAGGCCAAATTTTGACTTGGAAATTGGAAATCGGCATTTTATCAGCATTAATCGACAACTTTATCACTACTTTTAAAAACATTTAAATTCATAAAATATACTTAAATTAAATGTAAAAACAATGTATGCTATTGCTCACAGTCACGTTATAAATTGTATAAAATTAAATAACATATAAAATACAGTATAACTGTTATTTTATATAACACTGATAGTTAACTATTAATTAAATATATACTATTAAATACAAATAGTTAACTATTAATTAAATATATAACTATATACTGATAGTTAACTATTAATTAAATATATACTATTTAATATATACAAAGCAACAAAAACGAAATAATATATTAAATAAATACTATTAAGTTATTAACTATTTAGTGTAAACTCTCTTAAATATATACAGTAGTATGTTATTGTTAACAGTTAAAATTTTTATTGTAAAGTCTGGGTATTGTAATATATATTATAATATTGAAAATCTAAAAAAAAAAGGAAAAAAATTACCATAAGTCTGTGATTGTAATACTTGCTAGGGCACGAAGCGGCCACGAAATGGGCACGAATTGGCCACGAAATAGCACGAAACCCCAGCGATGGAAAAGTGCCCTTGAAACCAGTCGAATGCCCTCCTACGTGAGTCGAAATGGAGGAAATACAAGTCGCAGAAGCAAAAAATGATTCGAGCAGAAGAAAATAGGAGAAAAAACAAATCGTTTTGGTCATTTTTCGCATTAAAACATAAGCCACATTTTCACTGACGATTTTCCACGATTTTAGCGACGATTTTCCACAATTTTGGAGGGTTTTGTATCGCCAAAAATCGCCGGTTAATCGGAAAGCCAAGAATCGCGATTTTTGGAACTTTTAATCGTTTTACCTGCAAAAAACGATTAATCACGATAAACTTCCGATTAATTGCGACAATCTTCCGATTAATCACGATTTTTAAAACTATGGACTTAAAACACAATATTTTATCAACGGATGAAGTTAAAACTGATCCCAAGGCATGCTTCGAACATGAAAACAAAACAATAAAGTTGTTAGAAAGTGATATTCTTAAGCCTTGCAACAGTTGTTCATTCTATTGAAAATAAAAATATTAATTCTTTGTAAATTGCAACAAACTTCAATTATATTGGAACAATAATAAGTATTGAACCCCATTATATTGGAGCGATTATAAGTATTGAACTCCATGACTCAGTGAAACTGAAAGTAGAACCTCATCAACACCCTCATTACTATGATAGTATTCAAGTTCATTGATATACTTTAAAAGAATTTAATGATCAAAAATTACAAGAGAGACTCATGGACTTCAAGTTGTCAGTTTCTAACTCAACGAAATTCAGATTTTAACTTATGAAGAGATTTGATGCTTATCAATATTGACTTGCTATGAACTTCTGAAGTGATCTTGACTCATGCTGTTTTTGTAAGAATTTTTCGATATTTTATCTTGTATCTTCTACATGTGTTTGAAGGACAAAGCCTCTTTAACACAGAGTGGCATGCAGCAAACCTAACGAGTAATATTTGTTTATCAATGGTTGCTATTTAGGGATGCCTCCCTAACTATCAACCCTTTGACCTTGTTTTATTCACCCTCATTCTTCTTATCTATAATACTTATCTTATATATTTTACATTCATTCCTACAAACTGTATATGTTATATTTAATACTAAGTATACTTATAATTTTACAAACGATATGACTAAATGCCAAGTTTTTCTTCTTATATGTGAGATTTTGTTCTCTTGGTCATTTTAAAATATATTCTGTTTCAATTGACTGTGCACATTTGTTCTTTATTTCATATAATGTAGTCATGGATGTTGAAGAAAACACATACATGCTTCTATGACTTGTGTAGTCAAAATTATTGTCTATGGGATGTCAAGGATGAGAGCATTTTGATGACAAGTCATAATGAGATGTGAGCTCACGTGAGACTTTAGAGTTATAGATAAAGTTTGTTGAGCATTAAAACAACATTGTAATGAATCTGAGCTAATATTTTCTTCAATTTAAATGTGGCAATTAGATGCGTGAAGAAGCCGAACCACAAATGTGGATCATAGTTGTTAAGAGTACAAAATGATTAGATCTTCAAATTATAAAGTTTAGTGTTCCTTTGACAGGAAAATAAATATAGCATGCACATGATGGCATAGGCGAGTCAACATGGGCATATTTGCAGGAAGTAAAAGTGTACTAAGTAAAGATGGTAAGTAATTGCTACATAGTTTATTGTTAGTGGACCCAAGTAGTTTGACTTTGCATGCTTGTTTATCAAGTGGACAAGTCAATGGAGTGTAAGTACAAGGCGCACACCTCACAAAATGTAGAATTATAAAAATAAACATTGAATCGGAAAAGGAATAAATGAACAAATAGTAAATAGATGGATATGTTGTAAACAGATCACAGGGGACACAGGTAGGGTTCCCTATTAGACATCTATTGGTAAGTATCCCTTGTTAATTAGGTGAGCTACAAGCATCCCCTCCCCTCCACCTTCCCACACCTGCTCCCCCATCACCTTGCTCCTGTTTGAAAAGTTTCCAAATCAAGGTGTTACTGAAATAGTCAATGTTTTCTTCGTATTTGTGAGATTTTGTTCTATTGTTTAATGTGAACATATTCTATTTTGTATGATGTGCACACGTTGTCTCTCTTAATATTTCTTATACCATAGTCATGGACGTTGAAGAACACACATACAAGTTTGTCTTACTGTGGTGTAGTTAAAATCATGTCCTATAAGATGTCATAAACGAGAGCATTTTGTGATAAGGTATGATGAGATATGAGGTCATGTGATGTTTGTGAGTTGCGGATCAAGTTGGTTGGACTTTTAGAGAATGTTGGAGTGAATACATGATATCATTTTCTAAAATTTAAATGTGGCAATCAGATGTGTGAAGAAGCCACCCTATAAATGTGGGTCATAACTGTTGAAATAACAAATGCCTAGATCTTCAAACTAGAATGCTTAGTATTATAAACCTTCCACTTTTGACAGAAAAGAAAAGATAGTGTGCATACCCTAACACTACAAAGCCAAAAGAGGTATATTTGTTGCTAGTTACCCTTTCTTGAAAAGCTTTGACATTGAAGTGTCACTGAGATATTCTAACTGGTGATGCTAAACTTCTTTCTTATCTGGATTCCTTTCATATTTTCCATTACAAAGTTGATACATATCATATATTATTTTGGACCAGTCTGTAGGCTCTGTCTTTTGCTTGGATTTTACAGCTCATATTTACATATTTGATGTTGTAGTTGACATCAACAAATTTGAACTCTCTGAGCCACCACCTTAGGAATGTGAGGCACAAGATGCATCTTAAGGGTATTATTATTAGAGAATTTTAGCCTATTCTGTAAGACATTGCTTGACACTACGATTTGCACCCTTGGCAGTAGCAGAGTACTTGGTTGACAGAAAACTGAAAAGGTTACCTACCTTTGAAAGCTAACTTCTTTCAATCCACTTTTGAAACTCAGTTTTCACAATACAACACAAATTGAAGACAATTTCCTTATAAACACCGTATATTGTATTTCGTGCCTATTGTGTGTTGTATTATATGTTGTAAGCCTAACCTTTTAACCAATTGTTACGCGGAGGCATCCATCTTTCAGCGGGCATTTTTCGGCAACCTTTCTTGGACTATTTATTTTCCCAATAGTCTTTTTGTTGCTCTTTCCTAAGCGTGCTATGTGCTGCGGCTATGTTTGGTGCTTTCGTTCGACCGAACGCATCCCACGTCATGAAGTGGGTGTCTGCGTTGTCTCTTGTCCACCCGTATAACTCATCGACATACATACCTCATAGGTGACTTTGCGTTGTCTCTACGTTGCCTACCTTTGAAAGCTAACTTCTTTCAATCCACTTTTGAAACTCAGTTTTCACAATACAACACAAATTGAAGACAATTTCCTTATAAAAACCTTATATTGTATTTCGTGCCTATTGTGTGTTGTATTATATGTTTGCTTAACTTAACCTTTTTAACCAATTGTTCGGAGGCATCCATCTTTCAGCGGGCTGGACTATTTATTTTCCCAATAGTCTTTTTGTTGCTCTTTCCTAAGCGTGCTATGTGCTGCTGCTATGTTTGGCGCTTTCGTTCGACTTGAACGCATCCCATGTCATGAATTGGGTGTCTGCGTTGTCTCTGTCCACCCGTATAACTCATCGACATTGGTCTTGCAGTAACGGGCAAAGCATCGAGTCAAGCTTGTCGGAGGATCCTCCTTTGAACCCACGAAGATGCTTGATTGTTATGAAGCATTGCTAGTTTTGCGCACATAATATTGCGGATTGTTGCCACCATGCTTGTACTTGTACAATTGTGTGCGGAAGAGGAGTCGAGGTGCATCAAGTTTTATAGATGTAGAAGTCTAGCACCTCGAATATTTCATATTCTGCATATGGTCGGCATGGTCGTAAAGAACGTGATTTGAACTTCTGTCCACAATCTGTATCATGGGAAAAATCACAAATTTTGAGAAAATTGGTAGAATTAGTAGGAGAAATTGTGTAAAGTTAGGGTTTGTAATTTTATTCAACTGAAATTTTGTGTGGATGGGGTAAATTAGTTTATACGACCTAATGAATAAGCTTAGAGTGCTGCTTGATATTGAAAGAGGGCATGGAAAATCAAAAAAATGGGACATTGACTAACATGATTCAGCTATGTAGTAAATTCTTTTGTCAATTCTAAGTTCCATTTGAGGTCATCGATCACAATATATAATGTTATCTTTAAAAAATTAATTTTTATACATCGTATTCAAAAGGAAGTGGAATTTCGTGATAGTGACAACTTGTGATCCACCATGTAGGATAGATATGACATAAATTATAATCATTGTTGTAGGGAGACACGTATCCGTGACGGGCATGTGTCTCCTATATGGGAGACGTGTACGGAGTTACCTCTTCCCGTACATGAAGACTTTTGTTCTATGCCTCCCCGGGTTCTTTGTAAAAACAATTGCATCCCTTCAAAAACCCTAAAAGCATTGTTCGAAACCCTAAAACACGACATTTTACGTGTTAAAGTACACTTTGCATGGGCTTGCTTCATTTATTCATTTTCTACACGTCTCTAGTTACCATTGAAGGAGGTCGATTTACATTTGCCATTGTAGAAGGTCGACCAGTGAAACCAAGGATTTATCTCTCGCATTGCAAAATCAATTTTAAAGTTATTTTTGAGGGCAAAGCCCGACACTACCGCTTGTGTTGAATCTGCCCCTGCCTGTTTTTGAGTGCTGCTGCCTATGTGTGAAACATGGATGAGAGGGTGGAAGTCATGCCTTGGAGTCCAAAGTGCTTATTTTTGAGGGAAAAGCCCTGCCATTGCCTTTGTGTTGCATCTTCCCCTGCTTGTTTTTGAGTGCCGCTGCCTATGTGTGAAACATAGGCGAGAAGGTGGAAGCCATGCCTTGGTGTCCGACACTATGGACCTTGAGGCATGACTTCCACCCTCTACCGCTTTAAAAACTATAATTTTCACTTTAGGTTTTGTTTTTTCTTTTATCATTTAAGTTTTAGACTTTAGTTTTAACTTTTTATTTATTTTAATTTCTTTTTCATTTTATTAATTTTAAATTTAAATTTTTAGTTTTAGTTTTCATTTTAATAAGAACTATTGAATTCATAGCTTTAGGATTTTTTTAGTTTTTAGTTTTTAACTTTTAAATTTATACAAACTTTAAAATTAGATTTAACTTTTAACTTGTATAAATACGATTTAATTTTTAATGTTTATTAAAATTTAATTGTATAATTAAGCTATTTAGTATTTATTGTCTTTGTATTAATGTTATGATATATATATATATATATTTATTTTAAATGTTTTAATATTTATTTTAATAATAAATTTATTTTACAAACTCGACTCGGCGAGTTCTCGTCGAGTCGACGAGTACTCACCATGTTTTCCTTGGCCAAATATTCGCGTAAGCGATATTCGTGTTTTTGGTGAACATTCGTATGCGTTTTTGGCGAATATTCGCGCGTTTTGGGGAGATTTGTTTTATTAAAATTTTGGCAAGTTTTAAAATAAATTTTCGTATTTGTTAAGTTGTCGAATATTCACGAAGTCTTGCACGAGTCAATTTTCGGGTCAATTTCTCATCTTTTGTCGACATTTGATTTTCTTACTTCAAAAAGTATAGTTATTAAATTTTAGTGCATTTTGATTCAAAATATTGTATACTTTTAGTTTTCTAAATTTTCATATATATATATATATATATACATATATTTTGTTGTCTCCTCGTAATCGTCTCCCATTTTTTTGAAAATTGGCGTATTGGTACATGAACCCGTCTCCACATACCCGTACCCGTACTAGTCTCGTGACAACTATGATTATAATTGTCATGCACTTGGGCATTACAATTTACAATTTTTTCCGTCTTAAAATGGTCATTTCCTTCATCGAAGAGGAGCAGCTAAAGCATGCAATCAATGTGTTACACCTCTAATTGTAACAAATCAAAATTCATTTTAGATTGATCTTGTTCATTATTAGTACTTGCTACTTTTGTTTTCAATAAAAATAATTAATTTTCCTGAAAACCGTGTAGAGAATAAATTGAACACTATTTTGTAATGTTTAATGAAAATAAAGAATATTTATATATATGGTGTGGCATTGCACTAGTCCTCATTTGCTAACTCCTAGGTATTTTTGGGTCACACATGATTGCTTTTGAACCCGAATAATGGATCACAATTAAACGGAATTTTATTTTTGGGATTATGAATCCATAAAGGGGGGAGAGGGAATGGCGAGCAACCAACCATTCTCATCATGTAACCAATCAACCATTATTTTACTAAGAGGGCCACTCCATTATGGCGTCAACCCCATTGGCATTAAGGATCACGGTATATTGGAGTTCATATATTGTTGTAGATCAAGCCAACTAGCTAATGTGGGATTATGTTTTTGAGTGAATGAGGATTTCATAGTCGTAGAAGAAATTTCATTATACGCTGAAGTAGCATATCCAACTTGGGATGATATGGAATGTACTTAGCGCAATATAACACGATTTCATATTTGGGATGATGATGCCACAAAGGAGGAGAGGGGAAGGCCAAGCGAAGTGCCTCAAACATATAAATCCTGCAACTAATCGACCATTATGTTAGTAGGAGGGCTACTTCCATTGTGGCATCACCCACATCATATTAGATCATATGCCTTCAACACATATTCTACAAAAATGAAATTTTATTTTCATCTACATGAAGTTGTTTCTTTCTTTAGTTTTTATTTTTATTATCGCTATTCTAGTAAAAACCACCACGATAGTACAAGGTTGGATAGAAAATCGGTGATATTTCTATCCCGAACCTCATGACCACATTTGTACAATCTATGCCACTCGGATTTATAGTTCTTGAGTTAAAATTACATACGAGAAAGGCCTCTTCTATTCCATGTCTAATGCATCCCATGCTTTTCATTGGACAAAATATTGGCAACTTCATCCCTATTAAAATATAGCAATTTATAGAGCATGTAAAACAATTATGTAGTTGTTCGGTTGGTAATGTTCAACCAATCAGTAACCACCTCTTCACATATAAATAAACCTCTGCTGTGTCATTTGAACAGTGCAGTTTGCCTTTTGTATTCTTTCTTCTCTTTGCATATGCTAACATTGTTATCGTAGCGTCCAAGGTTGTAGTTCGAGGAAGCCTTCAAGAGGCATGAACAAAAAATTCGAGGAAGCCCTAAAAGGCACGAATTTGGCAAAACGTGAAGGTATTTGAGAAAAATACCAGACGCTAGGACAGAGAAGGAAGAAATTTCTCTATTCGAGCAGCAGAGTTCGTGGTAGATAAAGTCATGTGAAGGAGAAATCGTGGGCAAAGTTGTGGAGGAATATTCATGACGTAGGGACAGTATAATATAACAGTCGCAACATCACCATTGAAACGTGGAAAGCCAACAGTTGCTAGGGCAGCAGAGGAAACAACAAAAACGTGGGCTCGTGTATATTGTTCCCGGTCATGTGAAAAAGGGCAAACGTCCAAGTGAAAGGAGAGAAACGTGGCTGCTCAGGAGGGCAAAAACCCAATCGCTTGAAGGAATTCGTGACCCAGATCATGGCTATGAGTTGCAAATAAGCAGTCTCCAAATACTCTTGGAGAAGTTCGTGACAACACGAGTCGTGGGCAAAGTTTCCATAGTCCTGGAGAGCAGATCGTAGATCCTGGGGGCAAAATCGTGGCAGAAAAACTCAAAAGGCGAGTCGTTTGGTTTCTTCCTTTTGAAAGAAGGTCGGTGAAATAATATTATTTTTCAACAAAGGTATTCACCTTTGCATAATTAATTTCATACGATTTGGTGGAGCAATTAATTTTAATATTACTTGGTGGAATAAGTAATAATTGTGGGCACACTTTTTATTAAGTGGGCAAATATTTTATTTTCATATTTGTTGGAATAAAGTTATATTGTTTTTATTGGTGAGGAGTCAAAAATATATTTGCTGGAAAAAGATATTTTATTAAGTGTGGGGCCAAAATTTTATTTTATTATTTCCGTTATTTTGGAATAATAACATGGCAAATATATCACACTTGACTTTCTTTGGAGACACAAAAGTTAACGGGCACTAATTTCAATGTTTGGAGCATAGGTACCGGGATGGGGGACGGCGGGACGGGGTTTCCGGGACAGCAAAAAAATTTCTAAATTTTGGGGACGGCGGGGGATGGCTGATTAAAAAATATATAGATATTTAAAATAAAAAGATATAGTGACTAAATTATATAAATAAGTTGAAATAAAACCATTTGAGATTTAAATAAGGTGAAACTTGAACTCATAAACATCAAATACATTCCTTAATACTATAATATCAATATGTTAATGTCATAAATTGAAAATTCATAATACATATTTGAATTTTGAATTTGAGACAAGCTGAAATTTGAAATATATTATAAAATATAAAAGTAAAACCATTCTAAATTACGATTGATCAAGTGACAATAGCTGATATTCATATCATTAATCTCATAGCCAAATACACCAACAATTGTCTATTATCAATATTACAAAAAAAAGGACAACTACAAGTATCAACCTAAAAATCAAAATCAGCATCTGAAGCAATATCCATGAACTCCTCATTGGTACTAGCATCCTCGTCCTCAAAGGTAAGCCCATCAACCCCCTCGCTGCAGTGATTGTCCTCCTCAACGGCCGCCTCAACGCCTCGGGATCTACATCCCACCGTAATGTTGGAGTCTCTGTTTGTACTTAGGTGTCTGCGATGCGATCTATAAGACGCAAAGCACTTTGTGTACAACTACAAGCTTCTCCGCTCTTGCGAGAGGTAAGCCTATTCCTCTTAATAGAGTGTATCCAACCATCACGTAGACCGGTTCTTCTTAGAGGCAGAGGAGGTAGAAACCTAGGAAAGGAGGCGGATGGTAAGTGGTCGCATTAGTCCTGGAAGCCCATACAGTCGCAACCAACTCATTGGCTTCTCCTGTGCTATTGTTACCCTATTTGCCTTTGCTGATGTTTTATACCCATCAAGTTCAGTGAAGTCGAGCCACTCAAATTTGATCTGTGAAGCCTCATTTGGAGTGTACAGTTTTTAAAGGCCTTCATAAGGCCCTTCTTCACCTCATCATCATCTAATGGGATAACTCGCTTGGCCTATCCACATACCATTTGGGATTCAAGTGCATACGCAGACCATATAAAGAGGAGTGTTCAACTTCTCCCATCTCGCATTGAATAATGGGTTGTATATGTTTATTATAGAACTCCAAAGTGGGGTCCCTCACCGAATAGCTGCCTTCATTTGCCAAAGCATCTTGTGATGCACTTGTAGATCTCACCAAGATGGGGCTGTTAGAATCCTTATATTTGATGACAATAAAATCGGAGCTATGATTGATATGATGTATTTCATATCAACCCAAAATGTTTCCCGCAACACCACTTCCGTCACTCTTTTCCCTTGATTTGTCTTGGACTCATGCCACCTAGTCCAATCACTCGTGTCATAATCATAATTTCGGGGGCTCCTACAACTCATACATCCTCTCCAACAAAATAAAATAGGATGCAAAGCTTAGTGTCAATCGGTTTCAAAAATTCCTTCTTTGAAAAATTTGAAAAAGTGCCAATGATGTGTGGTGATTACATATGAACTTACCTCGCACATTTCTCGGCCTCATTCACTATCTGGGTAACCCTTTGAATCTTCCTATGTCTTTCAAAGGTGCATTGTTCATGGCATGCACACAACATGGAGTCCAATAAATATGCCTATATTCCCGCTCCACTAGCTTGTGCTGCTCTGCACACATAAGCTGCATCTGTGACAACCTATACAACGCGTTTGAAGGTCCAACCTCCTCAATTGCATCCTTCAAAATCGATCATCGAAACTCAACATCTTTCCACTTCCCAAAACAATCATTGCTCTCAAGAAGTACGGTCCATCTTTGCAAGAGGCAATGATATTGATGAGAGGACGGTGTCTAATATCCGTCCACCCATCCATGATAATGCTACATCCATGTGACACCCATGTCACCTTCATCTCCTCCATCAATAGATTAATCTTGGAATAGTTTCTATCCATGATTGTTGTCCTGAGTTTTGTGTCTCCAAGAGGCACAAAACTTGTACTTGCTTTTGCAACCTTAGTCATAGCCTCCTTGTAATAAGGAGAGCGACCGGCATTAAATGGAATCCCAACAACATAGAAAAATTTCCCAATAGCATCATCTGCCTCTTCCCTTGCCTTTGAATCAAACATGTCAACAATTGAATTTGGGGCTGCCCCCGTGGCCTTTCTCTTCCCTCTGCTTTACACTTCTGACACTCCAAAACTAGAACCAGCCAGAGTATTACTATGTTTGCCAGTCCTATGAGCGCTCAATGGAGTATTAGCCGTAGAACCACGAACTTTGACACACTTTATCGTGGTATTTCCATTGAAGATTCTTACCATCTCAGCTCTGCTGCTTCTAGTGAAAGGCCCTTACAAGTGCTAACCCCCTTCCCGTAAGATGCAACAAGTGTGCATTGGTCCTGAAGTGATCTTTGCCATGCCAAGTCGGTGAACATATGTTGCACTTCCATACTTTGCTCCCCTCCAGGGCTTGGGGTTATCAATTATTTGGGCAAATTGTTGTAATGGCTTCTTCTTATCAAATGGTCCAATGGCAAATTTGGACAACATTTCGAGGGGCAATTGGTAGACTACCAACCTGAACTACCGATTGCCGTTGTCACTACATTTTGTGTCCCTTCTTCACTCTCCCCCATTGTGGCATCACCAACTCTTCCATGGCCACCTATCTCAACTTCCCGTTCAACCTCTCACCGCTTCGATTCATACTCATACTCGGAAGAAGAACTCATGGTGATGATTGCTGCAATGAATTAAAAACCACAACTATATGATTGATTGATTATGTAATGAATTAATTTTTTAAACAAATGTAGCCAATATGCATTTTTAAAATTGTACAAACTATATGCGTGATTATATTGTGAATGTAGATGCAATGTTAAAAACAACCCCTAAAAATGCAAAATATAATATAAATTTTAAACTAGAAATAAAATGTAATTAAAAAAAAAAACGTAACCATTTAAATTTTACCATCAAACCCTATGCAAGATGCATTTTTAAAATCCCACAAACTATATGCATGATTGCATTATGAATGTAGATGCAAATGCTAAAAAACAACCCCTAAAAAATGCAAATATAATATAAATTTTAAACTAGAAATAAAAATGTAATTAAAAAAAAATATAACCATTTACATTGTAGTTTGTACAACCAAACCCTATGCAATATGCATTTTTTTAAATCCTACAAACTATATGCATGATTACATTGTGAATGTAGATGCAAATGCTAAAAAACAACCCCTAACAAATGCAAATATAATTTAAATTAAAAAAAAAAAAACTTAAACAAGTATTGTAAGCAAATAAAATTATAAAATTATAAATACCTCTTGCTCCCTCTTGTTCTTGTTCTTGGTCTTGGGCTTGCTCTCCTCCGGCTCTTGCTCTTGCTCTCCCTCTTGCTCTTCCTCTCACTCTTGCTCTTGCTTGGTGTGAATATGAAATGAGCCCATAATGTAAATTTATAACATAAAATAGCACCTTTAGGGTTAGGGTTAGGTTAGGAATGTTACTTTTATGCTATAAGTGTTTTGCAATAATAAAAAAATTGTTTTTGAGTCTAAAAAGTATGTTTTTTTATTTAAAAAACACCAAAACTTGTGGGGATGGTGGGGACATCTGGACGTCCTCGCCGTCCCCCACACGTCCCCATGTCCTCGGGACATTTCCTCCACTCTCCAGCCGTCCCTAGGGCGTTTCCGCCACGTATGCACTGTAGGAAACGTGGGGGAAACATTTCCCCACGTCCCCGCGTCCCGTGACGTGCGGGGACGTGTCAAAATGGGGACGCGCGTCCTCGCAATGATGATGGAGTCATAAGATTTTAACGGCCGCGGAGTTTCGTGATTGTAATAAAATAATCAAGGGTGATGAAAGTCGATCAAATGTGACGAACTTCGAGGATTATGACAAATGTCATCATAAGCGTTATTGCTTCTCAAATTGTCAGATCGGATGACATGATACCAAAAGTGCGGAATGCCACCGTGGCAAACACATTGTGGACCCGAGGATAATATCGACGTCAAAAAAGAGTCGGGTTTTATACCGAAAATACGCTCTTTTATGCAAAGTTACAATAAGGTGGATCGCTGTATGAGCACCTACTTTGGATGAAAGACCTCTGAAACTAATTATCTTCCATCAACAAAAAGGTGGACGATGATGATATGGTGGCTCTGGTTTTGAACAACTTACCTTCTTCGTATGAGTCATTTGTGGAGGCACTCCATTTAATACCTTGAAAGTCAAACACTCACTTTTGACAAGGTGAGTTCCTACCATTGTAAAAGGAGTGGAGACAACTTTAGGCATAATCTAATTATGACCATTCGAGAGTGCTGCTCTTGTCACTCAGTCAAATGGAAAGTGGAGACGCTAGTCAAGTGAGTCTTCCACTCGGATCGGTCACATGCTATTATTCTTGTCACAAGGTTGGGCACCTCAAGAAGGGATTGTTTAAGCGGAAGTATGATCTTTCGCAGCAGAACCAAAGCCATGTGATGAGGAACATGTGGTAGTAGTCAGTAAGAACGGGATTCGGATGACGGGCATGCTCTTTATTGTCTTACGACATCATGCTCTAATGACAAAGTGGTACCAGTTGTTGGATCATTGATTAAAAGTGCGTCGCACACTTTTTTTCATGTCGTAAGGACTGGTATGTTTCATTTATGCAAATATTTGTTTTGAATCGGTAGTATTAGCTGATGGAGAATCACTGCGAGTAGAAGGGATAGAAGATATATGCATTGGATTGAATAATGCTCATAAATTGTTAGTACAGAATGTTAGATATGTACCTTCTTTACAAAAGAATCTTCTATCTATTCATCAATTGACTGAAAATCCCAATATTTCTGTGGAAAGAAGTGTGTTGTCTTGGATGTGAAACATAGACGGATAATTGCCTTTGGTATTGGGGAAGGTGGTTAGTATCAGCTTGTTGATCCGGCTGCGATCAACATGAATGCACGTGTGGAGGACAACTCCACCATTCAGGATGTGTAGGAGGTTGCAATGCCTTGGGAGGAAGTCATTCCTCACAAATTTGTTGACTTGGATACCATTAACCTACATGCACCTATTGTGGAGGGAGTATCCACTATACCAGATGTACGGGAGGATGGATTTCCTCATTCTAAAGAACAATTTGTTGTGGACGGAGACTCCACTATTCCAAATGAACTGAAGGTGCATGGTGAGATGGCATGCCCAACCACTCACTCAAAGGTTCTTGCTCGAAGGATAATAGAGCATGAACAATTTGCTCATTGTGTTGTGAAGGATCTTTCCCAACAGAGGGGGATAAATGAATAAATAGATGAGTTGATTCTCACTCCTACCACTTTTGAGACGTAGACAACCTCTTTGAGAGGGAGATGGTTATTTCTCCTACTATTGCGGAGTTGGTTCTAACTCCTTCCCGCATGATGGTCACATTTCTCTTCTTGAAAAAGTTGGATGAGCACTACAGCACTACATGGTGGTGCAAGGACTTGATCGAGGTATAGACTTCGATTGCAGGATAATTGAGTCTTTGTATAGACTCCAGTAGGCTACACAAGCTGAACTAGATTTTTCAATCCACATCTTCGAGGTTCTGATTTCAGCACTCTGGAGATGGGGCTGACACTCTCAGCCATTGGTGATTCATCACTGGTCAATGAATCACGTAACAGAGAACCAGTGGACCACTTGCCATATCCTTTGTTCATGGGACCAGATTTTTGTTTTGTGGTTCTTCATTCGACAACCGCAACACAGTCATGGACTGCTGATTTTAAAGTACAACTTATGGCACAGTCTGTAGATGTAATGACTAAACATATAGGCTTTAGGAAATTTGTAAAATTTCGGGACAAACTTTGTCTTGTTTCCGGTTTAGTCATTAAGAGGGGGTGTTAAAATATAGCACTTTATATAGCATGTAAAACAGTTATGTAGTTGTTTGGTTGGTAACTGTTCAACCAATCTGTAACCACCTCTTCACATATAAATAAACCTCTGCCTGTGTCATTTGAACAGTGCAGTTTGCCTTCTGTATTCTTTCTTCTCTTTGCATATGCTAACAATCCCCTCAACCCGTGCCAAAATGAGAACTTTGGAACAGGGTATGCAGATCCATAAAAAAATCAACTTTTATTATACGTCATTGCAAATACATCTATAGAAATGTATGCAAATTGGTGAAGCATGTAGAAGTCACATGGAAATAATAAATGATATTGAAAAATAAAGAAATAAAATATCGAATTGTCTTCAATCCTCTAGCAGAGATAAAAGAGTCATTTATGCTGATGGATTTGATGGCTACCCTAGCAGTACCCATATTTCACTTTGTGAAAGCATCAATTTCCTAGAAATGATAACCTTCAACACTATGCAGAAACATTATGTATAAAGTGGGCTCCCTTGCCTTGAAATCATTACCAAAAATGAATGACCAAAATTGTTGTTAGAGTGATGACTACTCATGGAGGTCATTTGAGTAATATTCACGGGTCATTTGAGTAATGACTAAAATTTGCACGAGGAAAATCCCACAAAATAAATAATCTAATGCTATTTTGTCCCATGCATCACTCTTCAATAGTCTCATTACCCGAAAAAATATCTTAACAAATATATTTAAACAAAATCAATCACATCAAAATGTAAACCAATCTAACTTTAAATTCAGATCCCTTCCAGTGTCACTCTGGCGTACTTTGCAACTCATGTGCAATCACCAGTATAACATTTTTGGTCAGTCAATTTCTAACTGCTAGATGGTGGATCTTAGTATTTGTAACTGTTGTATTAGTTGGCAGCAAGAAAGGAGAGGACTGGCCTTATATAAACAACTGAGCTCTTTCTCAAATAAAATATCAATCATGTGCTCATGGTCACCTAGCTCTACTCTAGTTTTCAAGAAAACGTAGAGTTTCTTCTACATTTCTTTGAAAGTCTTTTGAGAAGCCACCTCATATAAATTATGATATTGACTCTTATATTGATTTTATGTGCATGATTGACACCTGATGTGTCCAGCTTTTTCTGACGACATAATAACTGTGAGAGACTCGTTGGATTCATTGACACCTTATCTTCTGTATTCTAGAATTAGGTTTACTCTCATATATGCTCTCTATATTCATTTACTCTTCTCTTTTACAGTGCTCTCTTCTTCCTTAAAAACTGTGCACAGAAACTTGCTCGTGCATGACATTAGATGATAATTTAATCCAATACCACAGGTTACAATCTGTATTTTTACTTTGAGCTTTTCAAAACTAAAATCTGCTAGGCCATCAGGTCAAGCCTGTACATCAACAAAATTATTTAATATAATAGAACATGTATTATTTAAAAAAGTTATCTTCTCCTGAATGGCTCCTGACATTAAATTTATTTGCATTTCATATAAAGCATAACGAAACAGTTGCGGTACTACGATCGAGAATATGTCCAAGAGTTTGCTTCAGAGGCCGTGTCATTTTTGCTGCGAAATTCATCTGCAAAGCAGCTTATTAAAGGTATGCTGTTTTTGGAACATTGTCCTTTTATCATTTAAAATAATCAAGATTCAAGAGGACAGTTGTGATCGTTATTTTTATTTTGTCTAAATCTCATATTTCATACCTTTCTTTGTATTTTCATGTTTTTTCAGGATACACAATGAGATTACATTCTCTGTGTTGGTTTATTAGGTCTTCTACATAATCCATGGTTTAACAAAATGGCATTTGATATTTGTTTACCAATCATAAATAGCTTTATTATTTCATCTTCGCAAAACATCAGCAAATAAGTTACCGGCAAAGGTTTGGATATGGGTACAGGTACGGGGTTCATTTCTTGGGGGACCCCAGGTGTGTTAGGGCTTGGTTACATCTGTAAAAAAAAAAGAATGAAAATATAAAAATTACAGATAAAATCAACATAAATACCTATAATATCAATGTTTACAGGCATAAAATAAACACAAAAGTAAAACAAAACACAAAACACTGATAGTTGATAACTCAAAATATTAGATAAATCATGACGTGATATGTCACATAGGATTTTGTTATCTATTTGAAATAGGAAAATAGACAATAGTCATAGGAAAACTCCAGAATTAGATGAGAAAATCTCAGATTGCTTTTCATTGAGAGCATCCAAATCAGAATTTAGTTCGTTTGAACCAGATGTTGTAGGCCTAGCAGCAGTTTATTTAATTATGTTTGTTATTTTTATCTTTGCTTTTCTTTTATCATGACTGTCTCACCTGGACCAGCTCTGTTTTTAAATTATTTTTTTACTATGACAGCTTGTTACCCAGGATAGTAGAAGACCATAGGAGGTACCAGGAACAGTACCAATATCAGAACTGTACTGGTATTGGAATGGGAGTCTCCAGGGCAGTATCCAGTTGTGTAGAGCTTAAAAGTTTTCTAGCCAATGCTCTCCCAAACTAATGCTACAAATTTAAGATTCTAATTTGCAGAAGCCATTTCAGTAGTTTGAAAACTGGATGATAGCAAATTCAAGGGGATAATTCTAAAATGGCTTTTATTTCATGGTTGCTGAAACTTAAAAATAAATAAGATGTATTAGTATCCTAGTAGTTTTGGCTAGACAGCCTGGATACGGGAATGCGGAGTGCGGAGTACGGTATGCTGATACGGCAAATTTTTAAAAATCTTGGGTACGGTACGCTTTTGGGTACGTTTTATATATATATATATATATATATATATTTATATATACATGTATATAAATATATAAATATGCATATAAATTATAAATTTAAAGAAGCATTTGCATACTTATTGAAATTTAATTCTCATACATTGCATACTTATTGAAATTTAATACTCATAGAGTTATACAACTTAAAATCATTCATAGAACATGAAAACAAAATTGAAATTTCCAATACTTTGAGAATTGAGACTTGAGTTTGTATTGATAATTGATTCAGAATGACATAATGTTCAAAGAATCAAAACATGATAGTACATTCAAGTTCTCAACTTCTAGAGCATATCATCTAGATGATCGTCAAAATCATCTTCATGGATGCCACTTGCAGCTCCACTCCCACTAGCTCCACTTTCGAACACTTGTGAAGGGCTCCCTGGAAGTTCCTCATCAATGCCAAGAAGTGAAACATTGGCTAAACAAGCAGCTGAAGCTTCAAAGTCTGTGTTTTCAGGTTGGAGGTCCCAAAGCTTGTTAGGACCACTAGTATACTCTTGCGTCTTGTGGGTTAAGAGGCGCAAGTTGGAATGAATGTATACTAGATCTTCAGCCTTCTTCGATGCCAACATGGTGCGTTTGGCTGAGTGGATGAAGTCATAAGTACTTCAGTTGCGCTCTGCAGAAGAATTATTTAGCCACTGTCACAAAAAACAAACTATTAATATTATAAATTATTAATTAAAAAAATGATATCATTTTGAATTTTAATTAAGTAATTGGTAATTAAAATATCAAATAACAAGTTCAAACTTTATACTTGTGAGAGCAATTTGATCGCAGTTGGTCGTAATCGGTCGTAAGAACTTGGCATCATGGCCATGACAAGTCCACCACGTGATTGGATCCGTGGTGGGTTTGTCACAAATAGCCTCTACCTCTCCCATGCTACCTTGTCCATTTACAAACATCGACATCTCCTGGCGGACTGCAAGTGATGTAGTTGGATCAGGAAACAACCTCCTGAATGCTGCCCTCGTCCCATTTGCAACCTCGTGGTCATCATATGGTCGTTGTCTACCAGCTCTCCCAACTATTTCACTGCTGTAATATTTGGGATTTAAAGCATAAGCAAGGAGATGCAATGGGGTGGTCATTTTGTTCCACCTTTTCACGATCACATTTTTAACTTCACTATAAAAATTTTCCTCAGGGTCCTGCTCTTTGGCCTGTATGACATCATGGATTTTTTCAAGCATGGAGTCAATGCCATCATATATATCTCCAATGCAAGCATTATCTTTGTCAACAAATCGTATCATACTCAAAATAGGCTCTGTGAAACTCAACAAATATTCAACTCTTCCCCACCAATGCTCATCAAGGATCCATGATTTTATTTTTTGGGCTCTTTCTGTGTTAGATTGCCTCCAGATGGTCCAAACATTATCAATCACCATCATGCTCAAAGCACGTCTCACCTTCACAAGTCGTCTCAAGACGAGTGTGTGAGAGGCAAACCTAGTCTCAATGCAACCTATTAAAAAAGAATGGAAACAATTCAATAACAACACAATTTGAAATTGATTTAAAAATTTAAAATCAAATATTAAATTTAAAATGAATTGTTCCTTTACCTTCAACAACTCCAACTTTGAAAATCTTCTGAATATGGCTTGAGACATGTGATGGTTGGTGACAAACATTTGAATCTCGTTTGCCTCCGTGTATATTTGCTCAATCCATGCAATTTTCCCAATCTTTTGCATCATTAGATTCAGGGAGTGTATTGCACATGGTGTCCAAAATATGTGCTCATACCTACCCTCAACTATCAATCCCGCTGCCTTGCAATTTTTGGCGTTGTCCGTGATGACTTGGACAACCCTCTGCGGACCCACTGACTCAATAGCCTCAATGAGAATATTTGCAATGAATTGGGCATCTTTTACTTCCCCCTCACAATCAACAGCCTTCAGAAACATTGGCCCTTTAGGGCATACTGCAATAATGTTGATGAGAGGTCTATTTCTGGCGTCTTTCCATCCATCTGATATAATAGAGACTCCTGAATCGGTCAAGAATCTCTAATTGGCTGTAGAGATGTCTGAATGTGTTGCACTTCTTTTGCCAAAAGAGAAGTGCGAACCTTATTATAGCTAGGGCTTGTATACCCCTGTGGTGCCTCATTAATGCCTCTCACCATCTGCTGCCAATAAGGTGATCTCAAGATATTGAATGGCAGTCCACATGCAAATATACACCGAGACACCAATTCATCTGCAATATCCCTCTTCTCGATGTTAAATGCTTTTTCTAATGGGCCTTTTGTTCTCTTGTTTGATGGCCCTGAGGTATCTGCATCAAAAGGGTCATCAACTGGAATAGTTTCAGCACGAGTCTCAATGAAAGGATGAAATGATGGTGGTTTCCCATGGACCTCTGTAAAGAAACAGTTCTAGAGCGAGCTCTTGCTGCTTCAATGTTTGCATCCTCTTGCTCTTTTAGGTACGTGGCTATGGTTTTCTTTTCCACCTTCCTACATGGTCTAATACCCGTCCCCGATACCCCAGTCAAATGAGCTCTCAAACGGGTATATGAGGATTTAAATGAGGCGGCACAATGGGGACACGTCCAAACACGGACACCACCACCGGCAACAAACTCTGTCACTTCCACATGTCTCCATAAAGGATAATTCGGATCCATTTTCACTGCCATACCACCCGAAACATTTTCCCCCTCTTGCCCCACTGAAGCTGAACTGGATGCCATGATTGTAGGATTAATTCAATAACCTACAATAAGAGATATTTTTAAAACATTGCTAAATATTAAAATAATTTGTTGACCCATACACGTCATTCTCTGATTCTGATCACCAAGTTCGCCATAAATGGTGCGAGGTGAGAGCATACACAGAGGGTAGACGTTTAAATTTTTAACAAATTCAATTTAAAACTTTAAAATAAAAAAAAACGAACACATAACTAACTAAAAAAATTAAACAGTTAGTCCTACACGTCAATCTCTGATTCTGATCACCAAGTTCGCCATAAATGGTGCGAGGTGAGAGCATACACAGAGGGTAGACGTTTAATTAAATAAAACTTCACTATTAAACTTAAAATACGGAAAAATTAATAATATATTATATTTTAATAACCGTAAAATAAATAAATTATTAAATATTAAAAATAAATTTAGATCATGATCAATAATCATGAATGATGTGTTTGAAACACATCATTCATGATATTGATCATATTCATATACAAAACATTGCTCAAAAGATTAAAAAAAAATGCCTGAATGCATGTAAAATACCTGGAAAAATCCTCCTTGATGTTTGTAGACTTGCTTCTCCTTCTCTCTTCCTCCTTCAAGCTCAATCACTCTCTCCTCCAAGCTCTTTTTCTCTCCTCCAAGCTCTTCCTTTCTCCTTCAACCTCTCTTTCTCTCTCTCCTTCAAGCTCAAGCAAAATATCAAATATTGAGTGTGAGAAAAAAGTAGAGGGATTGGGTGTTTATATAAGTGTTTGGGGGGGTAGTTTAGGGTTAGGTTAGATTTAGAAAGTTTTAAAATTAAAAAAATGTTTTTTTTAAAAGTTTTGATGAAGATCGCTTTTAAAAAGGCGTGAAAAAACGCAGTGCGGCTGGAACGCACCCACAGGGACAGAGTACGGTCCGGTGCGGCAAAACCGTGCCGGACTGTACCTGTCCTGTGGGTACGTTTCCAGGCGTACCCACAGCGTACCGTACCCTGTACCAGTACCTGGTACATTTCCAGGCTGGTACGGGGGGCCCTAGGCGTTTCCAGGCTGTCTAGAGTTTTGGATTTGGTTGGTTTTATAATTGTTCTTGCCATTTTTGTTGCAGCAGTGTAATGGTTGATTATGTTTTTTCTGTTTGAAGTGATATATGCTTATTTCTGTCAAGTATTGAAAATAGGCTGCTCTCTAGATATAATTTGACAATTTTTCCATTGTTTCCAAGCTTTATATTGTTCTTTTCCTGCCTTAGCCACCATTGCTTACATGTGATATTTTGTATCTGGAATGAGCAGGTATTCAGAAAGTCATAGGAGAAGTTGTTGTCAAGCCTTCTAAGAAGAAAACAACAGGATGTAGTGCCTTGCTGTGGCATATTTTGAAGGGCTCAGCTTCAAGATTTCATTCTAGAGCTGAGCAAGTTCTTCGCATTGTGTTGGATAAATTTACTTACTCTACAACAACCAAGAAAAGTCACGGTATGCTTTCTTAAACAAATTCGATATTCAAGGTCCTTGTTGGTACCTCTAGTGCAAAACCAACTTATGTGACCTTTCAGTTCTAATTTCTAATTCAGTTGAGAGCAACTTGATTTCTATTCTAGATCCCAGATTATCTTAAACTTTAATCATTTTATTTATTCATAGGCATTTTTGTACTATATGTTGGGTTTGGGATTATAATTTTAACTTTTTGTTTCTAATATACCATATGTTAGCTGTTAGTTAGGAGTGATTCTATTCTAGGGAGATTGTGAGGTGGAATAGGTTGAGGGATAACGGTTTGTTGGAGAAATTATAGGTAGAAGATGAGAATCATATCCGATCTAATAGAATCTGATATTATCATATTTGTAAATAAGTATGCGTGTTGATCAAATTAATATAGTGTGAAGCAGTGTTATGTGTTATTGTTTTGAAGCATTCCCTGTTTATTGCTAAAGTGAATCTCAAATCAAACCTTCATTTGCTACCAGAGCAGGTTTCCTGTGAGAGTAACAGCCCGTGAGTGTAAGATGGTGTGTTGATTGCGAAGGGGCATTTCCAAATGCTTAGCTGCCCCGAGTGATGAGTCTTCTTTTTGAATAAACATATCTTAGAATAGTTTTGTTTTGTTCTAGAATAAAGATAGGCACAGTATAGAGGATGTCTTTTTAGCATCCTGGAGAGGAGAGGCATCTAAGGTTTTGGAAACGCCTGGCAGAGGAATGCTCCAAAAGTGCCCAGCGGCACAAACAAAGGTAGTGTCATTTGCTGTTGCGTAGAGCAATAAGTGCTTTTTCAAGTTTGTTGAAAGAGAGGAACTAATCAGTTTTGGCACCATCTTTCAAACTGTGAAGGAAAGACAAGAAAAACTAGCAGTTCATCTGTTGTCGCGAGAAGCAGAAATACCAACTCTTACAACAACTTACAAGGCTGCCAAAAATAAAAGGGGAAAGCTATTGGAGAGAGACATCCAAAGCTATTTTGGTAAGAGAGAGACATCAACAATATCTCCTTACAGAACACAACAAGGCATTGAGTAGTCGGTGTTAGAAGATATGAATAGAAAAAGAGTGAAGAGAAACCGGAATGCACACTTTGGTGTTTGCGTGTCCGCCATTTTACTATGCTGGAATTAGTTACAATATTGTTGAGGAGTTTACAACCAAACTTTGGTTAGTAGATAACTAATAGTTCGTTAAGTGTTAACCAATATATTATAATACTCCTCCCTCAATGACTAAACTAGAGACAACATGTTTGTCCTAAAATTTTACAAATACAATAAAACGAAGAAGTTTAGTCATTAACTCTACAGACTGCTCTTTAGATAGAATGCTGAATGTTGTAGTCCTCTGATGTTTTGTTGTTGTACAATGTAAGAGCTTCAGTGTAGATAGAGACCGAAAAAGACAGCCGATAGCAAAACAAAAAACCAATCGTGTGGACATAAGACATAGCAGGCTGTCCAAGTATTCCTTAAGTGACTCATTGACCTGGAATGAATCATCATTGGCTGAGAAGTTCAGCCCAATCCCCAGAGTTCCGAAATCAGATTCTTGGAGATGTTTGTGGAGCTTGCTTGAGTCCATGTAGAATTCGGAGATCTGCAATCCAGATGATCACCTTCAGGCAACACCATGTAGACCTCCCCATCCAACTCTCTGTTCAGGAAAGCACTTTGAGATACCCTCCAACCAAACTGAGCTTTTATAGAGAGAAGCAACTGAGTGACCGTCTTTGTAATAGGAGTGACAACTAACTCTGCAGCAAGAGAAATAACCATTTCCGCAGTGGTAGGGGAAATAACCGTCTCCTCCTGTTGCTCATCTCAACATGCGCCTCCAATGCATCCTGAATAGTGGAGTTTCCCTCCATAATTAGCCTTGCATCTGAATGAGGAAGTTCATCCTCCCAAGGCATTTCAATCTCCTGCACATTTTGTATAGTGGATATTCCCTCCACAACAAGTGCATGTAAGTTGATTGAATTAGGATCAACAAGCCTATGAGGGATGGCATCCTCTGGTACATCCCGAATGGTGGAATCTCGCTCCATGCATGCTTTTAAGTTGATTGTAAGACAGTCAACTAGCCTATACTGGCCACCTTGCCCAATGCCTAGGGCAATCACCCATCCCTGTTTCACATCTAACACAAGACACGCCTCTCCTTAGAAATTTACTATAATGTTGGGATTCTCTACTAACTGAAAAACATATGAGAGGTTTGTTATGCAAGTTAGGAACATACGTAACATTTCTTGCTAATAGTTTTTGAGCTGCAGGTCATTATTGTCTTTCTTTGAGGCACGCATCTTACAAGCCACTAAAGCCAACTCTAGGTTTTCCCCTCAAATAGCTTCAAAGGAAGCTTCAAGTTCTAGCATATGAACTTTTCTACCTCTTGGTTAGTCCTTAAAGTCTAGCATAGATTGTCATTTGGGAATCAACAGGGTGAATGTTTAACATGATTGGCTACTTGGCTGCCAAAATAAGGAAGACCATTGTAAACTTAGAGATATCTCTGTTATGCCACTTAAACCAGTGAAGATAATAGTCATTTCAAGAGTTGCCATTAGCATGTGAGAATGGGGATGATCAGGGTACTGTTATTTTCTCTTAATCTGCAGTTCTGGCTGGCCTCTGTCTTTTGATGCTTATGTGAGTTGTAGTGCATAGTTTTAGGGTCTCTCTTTTCATTTTGCTTTCACCAGGCTCTGTGTGGGTGAGTTAGTTTCTCTTTCAGTTCTGCAATGGGAAAGCAAAAACTTAAGATGAATGTAATGTTTGTAATAGGAATCTGCTACCATAGTTGGGAAATAGAACCTGCACCCCCAGTCTGTAACCTGGAAACCTCAGATGAAAAAACTGAAATCTGCAACTCTAACACTCAAGTAATGACAACTACAGGAGATCAGTTGAGATGGACATTTGCACACGTACTTGCATCATATTTGTTTACCTTATTTGATGGAATTTAATTCTAACCGATACGATCAGTAGAAACAACACACTCTAAAATGTACACAACTAAATATAATGTTTACCCTTAACGCTGCTCAAAGTGGAACCAGCTGATGACAACAAGGCAACAACTGATCCGGCCCTTGTTGTGCCATATTGCAGGATCTATTTGGCAAGGGTATTTGAATAGGAAGCTGTAGAAATAAGGGCCAGGCTAATGTTTTTGACATGGATTTACATAAATATTTGGGATTATTTTGGGTTGGGGCTCCCATCTCTATAGCTAAGGAGACTTTTTCTGCTCATTTCACTTATGATTACAGGAAGTTTTATGGTATGTGGGAGTGGTATGCATGGCTGGGACAGTTTAGACAGCCGTTTCTGAAACTTCAACTCTGCCCCCTTGGGTTGTGGTGACACATGTGAGAACTGTTATTGACGGTGGATGAAGTGTAAAGATCTAGCTGGGGCAACCTGGAGGTTACATTGAAGATTTGCTATAACTCGAACAACATGTACTTTAATGCCAGATTTTACTGACCTCAGATTAAAGCACACCTTGCATTTTTAATGTTTAAAGCTCAGTCTGCCATGCTCTTTTGGAAATCCAGTAAATCCAAGAGGATACTGTGTTTGATTATTAAAATAATTTGGCCTTTTGTTTTAATAAACTTTGGTATGACTCTAGAATTACATTAAAAACAGTTGCAGTAGTTGTATGAAAGAGCTTCGATCTTTTTAGATGCAAATAAAGCGAGTTAACATAGTCGATACTGCTCAAGTATTGCTAATTCATGAATTGTTGCCAACATAAGTTTTCTTTTTCCACTAATGGAGTCAAAAAGGAAACTAAATTAGTAGTTTGTCTTAGCAGAACTTAAGAATTTCATCAGGGAAGGATCCTAGGGTCATTTCTCTTGGAAAGTTTTTCCATGTGACTTGCATCGTCAAGTGCATTTCATTCACACTTTCATTGGTCAAACACATTAGCAGCATAGTGAACAAAGCTCCCCGGCTAGAGAACTTTGGCCTGTTTTATATCCCCTAAATCATATCTTATGGGCCTTGCTTGTATATCAAAGGATCCACATAGTAGAGTATTGTTTCTCTACAGGAGCAAATCTTTGGTAATAATACATGGGACTCTTGTGCAATTCTTAATAATGCATCTTTGCATCGGTTTATTAGAATTGTTAGACTTAAAAAATGTTCGTAAATATGAAAATATGCATTTAATTTGAGTTTCAGTGTCCTTGTGTATGTGTTGCAGGATTCAATTGGATTGTTGTGGTGGTGAAGGGAACTTTCCAACGTTTGTGTGGAGAGCTTAAGCGAGAAGAGTTGAGTCTGCTTTGGGATTGTTTACTTGAAGAAATATCTTGCTTGCTTCCCGACTTCTGTGTGGCAGGTTTAAATGAGGAAATTCCAAAGTCCGAGCATCATTTTATGACAAAGGAAACCCAATTAGATACACTTACAGAAGAACGGGATAATGTATCTTCTAGGCATGTGATTATAGACATCGGAGACAACAAAAAAAGAGAAGACATTATACATCTAAGTCGCCTCCTAACATTACTTAATGCTATACTTGAATTTCAAAATGGAAGCAAAGTTAACGGTGAGATTATAATTGTGCTTACTCATTTCAGATATTTATGGCTCATGTCATTCCTAGTTTTGTGCTTCCTCCTCTATGAAGTGTAATGATTATCAATTGGATCTGGTTCTAGTTCTTCTCATTGATTGTATGAGTGCACTTTCTTCTGACTAGAAAATAAGAGACTTTTTACGCTGTCTTTTAAGTCTATTTCTTTTTCTGATATGTTACATCTGATTTTCTATTTGCTTGGACATTTGTACATGGATCAAAGATTATAAGAAGCTGTTTTTACTTGCGGACCAACTAATCAAGTTATTGAGGAGCCCCATGTGGACTTCAATTTCAAGAGAGGATTCGATGCAATCAGTTGTCTCAGAGATGTATAAGTTTCTGCTTTGTCTTGTGCATAATCATGCACATGTTGGCAGGGCAAGTGTAGGACCAATGGCCATATCAAATGTATCTGCACAGTGGGCTTTGGTGTTCCAGGAGAAATATGATTGGTATGTTTGACATTACCTTGTACAGACATGAATTCTCCTTTAATTTATTTCTAGAAGCTTGCAAGTTTTGTGCATTCTAATTGCTTTAAACCTAACTCAGAGTATTTGCCTGTGCAGCTTATTACCTTTTATAAGAGGTTTACTTGATGAAGATGTATGTGTTATGTATCCTTTCAGTCCTTATATTATGAGGTATTATATCTTTACCAATTTTAGTAAACAAATTCCTTATTGTGGAGATCCTTGGTTAGGAAATGTTCATTAAAATAATTTCAAGTTCAATGATGCTTCTTGGCAGTGCCTTGGATAATCTCATTGAAGCATCTCCTACAGATGTCCTTTCTTTACTGGTGAAATATGTTGAAAAATACAAACAAATCCTCAGTACTTGTCTACTCTGGGAGGAAAAGATGGAAGGATTACAACAAATGTTTGTTCATATCTACTACAAGTCATTAAGACTGCAATAGCAAAAATGAAGGCTGAAAACAATGACAAAGAGAATCTGAACCTTCATACTTCATCCCCAGAACTACCTATTGTCTGGGGAGCACTGAAGTGTTACCCATACTTTTTTCTTCAGAATACGACTCATCATTACTATGGGAATATGCTTTGGCTATAGATGAGTTTTTGATAGCAGAAGCCGGTAAGACTACATTGCCTTCTCTTGTTTATACATTTGAGCCTTCCTTTGCGATTGCTTTGTGCAGAGTAGTTATCACATTTTTTTCTTGTTTCGCAGTAAATCTCAAAGATCATTTATGGAGAACATGGGAGTGTATGACTGGATCTGCAGTAACATTTCACTTGAATTTACTAAGGGCTTGCAATTCCATGCTGTCAAAGCATGTGTGTGACCACATAAACTTTGCAAGACATTGCAAGCTATCACCTCATGTTTTAAGTGTAGTAGCTGACTTCTTGGACTGTTCTTGGGTGAGCAAAACTTATCTTCCATTTTCAGTACTCCCTTTTAATTTCCAATTTCCCCCTTTGTTTTCCAGGTTGAATTTTCCCTGCTTTTATAGTGTTTGAACTTGAGGTAGTGACACTGCTAAATCAAACAGATCAGCAGAATGTGCCAATCACAAGGATAAAGACTACCATCCAGAGCTTAAGATTGACAAAGCTCCAAATGCTTTGAATCTATTTGCTGATAATTTGGGAATGCAAGACAAGAACATAAGGGTTTCGACTTTAAGAGTTTTAGGCCATTATGAACCTTTTCATATCTCAGTAGCTGAGAGTACAGAACGACTGAACAAGAAAAGGAAGGTTGAATGAGGAAAACCCTATGATGAGATTTCCTATTCTTACATTAAAGTATGCTTCATATTTTCTTATTATGTTTTTTATTAAATAATGCCAGACTGTCTTGAAGAAAAGTGTTAATTTCTACTTGTTGGAATTCACAGGTTATCCAGCAGCTTCTTTCCATTGAAACAACTCCTGTTTCCCTTGTTACAAGCAGGCAAGCAACAGTTCTTATCTCAAAAATTCAGATGGATCTCTATGCAGGAAGGATCCCAAATTTATATTTGAGTGTTCTATTGCATAGCCTGATTGATCTACTTCACAACAGGGTTGGACTTTTGTGGGATTCTGTAGTAGAATACATTGTGACTTTGTTAGAGAGGCATGAAAAACTTGTATGGGATGCCTTCATGCATTATCTTGAGAGAATCCAATCATTGTTCCTTGCATTGCCAGAGTGTGAGCTAAAGCTTAAATCCAAATGTTTTGGGGCATCAAAAGGTATTGTTTTACCTTTACAATTGGGCTTCAATTTTGCATTACAATTACATTTAAGTCTCAACTTTTATTTCTGTATCCTAATCAATTGAATAAAAATACAACAGTTTAATGTGGAGTATCCGGTACATACGAAAAAAAGAAAGAAAGAAGATGAATAAAAGGCTGTAATAGGGAAACATTTGTCATATGCAATTCATCGGTTGTGGCTTTGGGATGAATGATTTTCTTATCAATTTCTACTTTCCACTGTCATTCCCTCTCGATTACTTTTATTGATTTCTCCTTATATGCTCATGTCAGTCTTAGAACTATGGCATCTGAGGTGGTGGGATGCGTCTTTTTACTTTCAATCTTCGTTAGAAGATCTGATCAAGTTATGGTATCCATTGTGAGCAAAGATTAGTCCTCATTTTTACTTGTAATGTGTCTTTTTCCAGTTATCCTTAATTCCTCTCTTGTCGAAGTATGAGACATTAGCCCAACATGTAAGCTCTCCTGATTCCGCCCCTATGCTTAGGCGAGAATTAGCCTTTGAAAGTTTTTGACATGCTGTTTACATGTGGTTAGGCACTGCTTCTTGGATCTCCTATTGAAGAATGATTAATGGAATCTGATTGTTCAATGACTGCACATATAGAATTCAACTCCTTAATGATGGGATGTGCACAATAAGTTTGATCTCAGCAAAAGTTAGCGTCAGGGGTAATACAGAAAGAAAGAAAAAAAGAAAGGAATTATATTAATGTACACGGATGACCAAAAGTAGGTCAATGGGACTCGAGAATATGTCCAATTACAATAGAAAGTTCTACGGTAAAAGGACTCTGGGAACAACGGCCAATGAAATAAAAGAAGACCAAAAGCTCTGAAAGTTAATGTTCAGTAAACCCAATTCAGTAGACTTCCCAACCCATGTGGTTAGGGTAACAATAGAAGTAGGCAGATACATAACACTGTGAAAGTCCGATGCATCTGAAAAATCTGAAAAATGCTCTATGAGGAATGTCTAATTATCCTTTGGTTCCTCGTTTGCATCATCTCTTATTCAGTAGATCAGTGATAAGGACGGAGTAAGTAATTTAATTTTCAAAATGCCCTCTGAGAAAGGAGACCCCCATTTTTAACCATCACTTATAAGCAGCTGGTGTAATTCAGAACATTTATTGATATCTAGTACAAGTAGTGATGTGCTAGACTCCCATCTTTCAACCCCAATACTAAAGAAAGAAAAGTTTAAATTTATTTATTTCTCACATTTGCACTCTAAAGGTTTTCTATTTATAGATAGTAAGAAGTTTCTTCATACACTACTGTGATAGCTGTCTTTTAGTAATGACAATTCTATTCTAGATGGTCAGTCCTTTGGATAAACTGTTAGGTTTTCCAACAGCTTGTATTATTTCAGGCATTTTATTTACAGTCAGAACCTTTTCTATGGTCCTTATTCATAGGATTGTCCAATCTTGGTCCCCTTAGCCCAAGGCATTCTCCCAGATATATTATTTAATCTTGCATTGGTCATCTGGTTTTGGTAGATGATGATGTTGGCGGTTCTCTTTACAGTCCGAGCATTGATAAAGACATGTAACTGCGCCAGTTTGCTGCCTTGATCTTTACTTTTGGTCTTCCCTTTTAACTTAGGGAGTCTTCCCTTCGCATGACTATTTATATTTGTACTTGTTTTTGATGGCTAGGCTTTACCCTCTCTTGTTGACGTTTCTCTATTAGCAGCTTTTTCTTGTCTCCTTCTCGACTTCTCAGATTCTTTACTACCCTAGTACTATTCGACTGTAACCGAACACATTTTTGAGTCCCATTCACCTTCTTTGATAGCTAAGAGAAATAAATATAGTTTCTTTGTATGGATCTTAAACTTCATTACAATGCTGTGTTGCCAAAAGTAGTGCAATAAGAAAGGGAATGCATTTTATACTAGGGAAGGCAGAAGAAAGTTATATATTTCCAGTATTTCAAAACTGTTTCATCTTTGAAAAAGAGAAAGTGCAGGGTTCTAATGTTGCAAGATTGAAACTATTCTTGATTGTATGTTTACCTCGTTTTTTCATGTCAGACCTGGATGATCAATTTAAAAATTTCTTACATCATAGTTCAGAATGCACCACTGCGAACATGGTTGTAAGTCTTTTCATACGCACTGCTCAAAAGGTTCCAAAGCTTGCAGAGGCAAGGTCTCGCCAGATTATACCTCTGTTTTTATCATTCCTTGGTTACTCTGACCAGGATATTGCAAGGTATTCTTTAAATTCCAGTTGTCTAGCTAATATTATAATGGTGCTGGATATTTGCATTTGTTTGATTGTAATATTTGTCCTATGCAGTGTTAAAGATTATGATGAGAAAAAATGCAAGGGCAAGGATTGGAAAAATATTCTTAAAGAATGGTTGATGCTCATCGGGAACATGAGAAACCCACGGTCATTCTTTAAATGTCATTTTCTGAAGGAAATCCTGACCAACAGGTTGGTATGGACGCATGGACTATTTATCTTCTTAGTCAAAGCTCTAGGGCATTTTTCGTCTAATTTGCTCAATTAATTTGCTCTAGTTTAATTTATCTTTTAATCTCCTTTTCTTTTGTACGGGATGAACTGTTTTGAAATATTGAATTTTTGATTTGCGAGAGTTGAATTTAATCTAGATATAGGAGTTGAATGTTTGTATTTAGCCTTCCTTGGCTCTACTATCTCCTAATTGCATTAGAGTTCGCACAACTGTAGTTAAATGTTCTTGCCAAATAAAAGTATGCATTAATTCATGTAACATAGCTGCTGGGAACCATCTTTTGTAGGTTTCTAGAGCAAAATGATCCTGATGTTCAGCTTAAAGTTTTTCAGTGTCTGTTGAACTGGAAGGATGGTTTTCTTATTCCTTTTGAAGAACATCTGAGAATTTAATTTCTTTAAAGGAAGCACGCGAAGAAGTAACCACATGGAGTCTGTCTAAAGAAAGGCAACAAATTCAAGATTGTCATAGGGAAGACTTGATCCCCATAGTTATACGGCTGTTAATATCAAAAGTCAAAAAGATCAAGGCGAAATCTTGAAGAAGGTAAATGGTTTGCTTCTGAATTGGCTCAAAATGTATCTTTATGCACATTTCTAGCATAAAATTAAATATTTTGATTTCATAAGGATGATATCTTTGCTTTACGAAGGTTTACACAAGTTAATTTATATATTTGTTTTTACCAGTCTGCAGGTGCTATTCAAAGGAAGGCAGTTCTTTGTTTTTTGGCGCATCTTGAAGTGAACGAGTTGGCGTTATTTTTCACTTTACTTTTGAAGTCTTTCCAGAGTGCATTCATTGAAGAACATTCTTCAATCTGCGGATCAAAGTATTCTTGGGAAAATACAATTGGACAAGGTGCAACATGGGATTTTGTTCAATGGATTAGCACAGAAAGGGTAGCTGCTGTTCCGTACAAAAATAAGTCAGGATTTTTGCATGTAGTAAAGGATGTTTTAGAGACATTCAGCGAAGAACAAGTGATCCCTTATCTTATTCCATTGTTAGCGTTCATTCTTCGTATATTAGAATCCTGTGCACAGAATCTGGAGCATCAGAAGGAAAATGTCTTTAGCTGCAATAATGAGCAAGGTACTCAGGCTCTTACTGGCTCTGAGATGATTGATGGGAAAATGTTAGAAAACACATCTGACATAGATGTAGCTGCAGAAGACAAGCAGCCTATTGTTGCGGTGTCAGATGATACACTGGGGAAACTGGATGCTACATCAGTTTCATCAAATTTAGTATCCATAGCAGCCAAAACTACAAGTGCACCAATGAATTCAGAGGAAAAGTTAAGAACTCATCAGTTATTGGTGAACTGAAAGATTTGAGATCACTGTGTCTTAAGGTCATCGCCATTATGCTGAATAAGTACGACTCATTTCATTTTGGTTCAGTGTTTTGGGACATTTTTTCACAGCAATAAAGCCGTTGGTGGATAAATTCAGACAAGAAAGTAGCAGCAGTGATACACCCAGCTCATTGTTTACTTGTTTTCTAGCAATGAGTGAAAGCTCAAAGCTAGCCTCGTTTCTTCAGACAGAAAAATCACTTGTCCCCAGCATCCTCTCAATTCTGTCTGTTAAAGGTGTGTCAGATGCCATGATATCAGCTGTTCTGACTTTTGTTGAGAATATTCTGAATTTGGATTATGGAAATAATGAAGATCAAGATAATGTCTTACTCCAAGAAATTCTTTTGCCCCATCTTGATATTCCTTTCTAAAGTATGCAGAATCTGGTTCAGCTTCGTCATGAGAACAGGAGGTATTGTTGATTATGTTCCTTTACATCCATAAACATGCTTTCAGTCATTCGTTTATGTTATTTTGGTACGTTAAAAATCAATGTTGGGGTATTACTTTTGTGCATTTCTTCTGAAGCTGATGGCTTATGCGTGTCCTGGTGAGCCCATGTAATGAACTGTTCAAATATTGTTTACCTATGGTTTTGGGGAGTTTTCCGAGCTCCTTGAGTTATCTTCTCTTTCTTACCTATCTCTTATATTTATCGATACCTTTTATAGAAAAATGTTATTGGAATTTCCTTGAACCTAGAGCACGTCTTTGTTCTCTATGGCATTCTCGTTAGCTTTTTTTGGTTACTAATAAACATTAACAAAGATTTCATTTTATTTGGGTGATCAGTGGACTTAGTATGTATGCTTTTCTTATTTTCATTTCCATTTTTGTATGCTTTTCTTATCTTCATTTCCATCTTGAAGATAGAGAACCTGTGTATTAGTGCTTATTTAGATTAGTTTGGTTTGCAATCCCGTGTTTTATTCTTGAGGAGAGCTGGATACTTGTATTCATTGCATTTTATTATTTATTTTTTAATTCAGATATCCCATACTATTTTTATTATAGAAAGAAAAATAGTTTATTAATGTTGACAAATGGCCAAAAGTAGGTTAACAGGATTCAAAAATACATTGAGATATAAAGAGAATTACTAGGGTAATAAGACCCTAGGCAATAAAAAATATATCAACTCTAAGAATAAATAAATGCAAATGTAAGAAGAGGGGTATACATACAGTGGTTAATTCCTTAACCATAAGAACTAAGTCGAAGCACAAATAACCTTGTGAGGGAAAGACCCCTCAAATGAAGCATGGAGTTGATTAAGATGGAAATGAGAGACTCTGACATTATGATTTGACTGACAATAGAACCAAGGCGTGGTCTAGAAGAACCAACAATATCCTCATCTATCATTAGGAAAGGGCACGGGCAAGCTCTAATAGCACTCAAAGAGAAATGTCGAAGACTGATGGAACCAGGATGGACAATTCTAGGAGGAAGAAGGGTAATCCCCTAGAGTCTTGCCTAACACACACATCTGTTAAAAGATCTAGTTATGTGCACCTACACCTTTATGACTGGGCAAAAGCTATCTTAATCTTTTTATCAATGGAGATATTGAGGGTCCCACCTAAGTGTCTCAAGATGCCATGCTATTTGCAAAGTAAGATGTCAGGTTTATGTACATGTACAAGGCCCTGCAACAAAGCTTTGTAAAGCAATTGGATGAATTTGTAGAAATTCATAAATTAAAGCAGGGATGAAATCTGTTCAGGGCTGTTCACAAGTTATTGGTTTAAATGTTTTATTATTAATGTTTTCCTATCCTTTATGAGATTCTTATAGATTCCAAGTTTTTCCTTCTAATTCATGCTTCGTCCCAATGATCCATTCTTCATCCCAGCTTCATCCTTAAACCTAGATAAAATATAGCCAGAAGTCCCGGACCAATTTATTCTGAAGATCTTTTGTTGTTTTGAGCCTTGTGCCTAGCTGTGCATTGTTTGATTTCCTTTTCTAATGGAGACTATGTTGGTCTTAATATTTTGTATGTGGACATTGTTGATGGTATTGTATAAACTGTGAAGTTCTTTCTTTTTGGGTTATTATATGTAGAGCTAATTTGCTTACACATTAGTTCCTCAAATTGAGCTGCTTTAGCTTAATTTTGGAGCTTTGAGAAAGAAAGAATGGATTCATATCAAATATCCATCAATGGATTAAAAATAGGTCTGTGGGACTCTGAAAATAAGTACATTATAAAAGAGAAATACTAGGATAAAAGACAGTAGCTTATGAAAAGTAACTAAACACTAAGTACAAAAGATAGGTGAACAACGCAAGGAGGGATGAATCTTGTTGCTTGAAGATTAATAATGCATTTGAAAATATTGGCACCTCAGGAAAAAAAGTGTGGCTTCAGATTGAAAGATGGCGTAGTGAATTGGGATCCCAAATGAGTATAAGCATTTGTTATTTCCATAGGCTCACCGTTGTAGAAAAACTGAAATTTGGATAGAGCACCATTGGATATGTTGAAGACTGTGACTAGTTTTAGTAAGGTTCGCCACAAGATGTCAAACCTCACTCACAAAAAATGAGCATGGGCATCTAGCTGACTACATAAACTGTCAGTAAGAATGCATCAGCAAAGAGCAAAATAGCAAGTGGAACATGAAGTAACATACAACCATCATGAACATGAGTATGCTGCCAAAGAAAGGCCTTAAGCTTATCAATTTAATTACTGGCAAGAGAGTGCAATAATGCTTGACACCGATTCTAATCTTAGAAACATTAGAGAGACCATGGGGCATATAGAATTGATCAACAATTTTCTCATAGAGCCTCACGATGTCAGTAATGAAAGAATTTTAAACACCAATATCATGAAGCTTCTGGAAAAGTCAATGTCCTGGAACAGAATCAAATGGTTTTCTAAATTATAAAACACAAAAAGACATTGGAAGACTGCTAATAGGCCACCTCAATAATAGCCCAAAGTGCAAACAGTAACAATATGATCAAAACTGTGGAAGCCTCTCTTGAAGCCAGCCTGCCCCTTCAGTCTATGATTATCACCACTGAAATACTCAACAAGCTTCTTGTCCAGCACTGTGGCATAATGTTTGGCAAACTTTCTGATTCATGATAGTCTTGTAGTTATTTGGATTAGAAGTAAAATTTCCTCCGATTTGTGGATGGAGTGTATGATGTGCTAAGATTATGAGGCGGGGAACACCAAGCTAACAACCTCATTAAATAGCTGTGCCATAGGAAAGGCAATCGAATCCACACCATGCTTACGGAACTCTGTGTGAAGCCCCTTACAGTGGTAGAAGACACAATTTCAGTTTGAATAGAATTTTCTACTGGATTATCTGGGCTTCTCAATTCCAGTACTTGTGAGGTTAGCATTCAACTGGATTTTTTTAATAAAATTACTAAATAAGCAAGATTTTGCTCAATTTTCAGCAACATAATATCATCATTACATGGAAAAAACATCCAATATCATCATTAGCACATTAATAGTGTCATATACTAATGTATTATAAGTGCATTGCCTAAATAAGGAATAAGTAATATGGTTAAGGCATGGACTCAACTATCTAAAGACTAAAAATTAAACAGAAGGGTAGTTAGAATCACTTGAATGCTTCACCCCTTGTAATGGTTTGACAGGTATTACATTGCTTCCTTGGATTCGAAATCCATATATTTTACTGAAACAATTAGATTTGAAATTCACCCCTTGTAGTACCTGCACGAGTTGGATCCTATTTGAACTTTTGAGATGTTACAGCATGCTACTCCACATCAGAATAAGTATGTATCATTTGTAAAGGTTCAATTGTGGACTGTTATACTGCTACTATGTAACATTAAAAATTCATCAGAAACTAGACAAATTTCAATGGGCCCTTATTTGGTATTGGTGACAAAGACACAGTCCTAGCACTGAAGGTAGAAAAGAAGTTCATCATGAGATTTCTACTAAAAGAATTTGGAAAATATACCAGTCCCTTCCAAAAGCATAAAGGACTTCAGGACCTTTTGGTTCCATTGATGGAGAGGTATTAGAATATTAGGCACTTCCATTGCATACCATAGCTATTTCTTGTGGCTTCTTTGTTCATTAAAATCTTCTTGTATTAAATCTATTGATGCTCTAATGTTTTCACCATTGTTTCTTTTATTTTATAATTTTTACTTGCTTGTATAAATATGTGTTTGGAGGCGGGCGCAGATAGGAGGGGCATTTTTTGAAGGGGAAGGAGGGGAAATATGGAGTTGATGACATGTAGTGTTCAAATGTACCTTGTGCAGTGATTGGACAACTATGTAATAGTGAATCTTGGGGGTATGCACTAGATTCTTTTTTTGGTTAGTGATATGTAGCTTTACATTTGAAATCAGGTCACTTCCTTTGCCACCTGAACAAGCTTTTGAAAAAACAGGAATGTTGGATGTCAATGTGATATCTGCCTTCCATTTTGATGTGTTAAAACCATTGCCTGCCTTGAGAATTGCAGGTCTGATTTGTATGATTGCCATTGTTAATGCTGGTTCCTCTTCTTGTTTGTCTCTTGTCATTTATGGAGAGTAGTCTTATTTCATTTTCTTTTTCCCTTTTAGACACATAATTATGTTTGCTTTAGTTTTACTTCTTATAGTAAGGATTTCATATCCAGCTAGAAGTGTAGTAACAGTGATAGAGTTTGACTCAATAGGTGGCTGAATGCCTGCATATTCTGCATAATATTGTGATTCAGTTGTGGAGCCATTTTTCATGTTTCAAGCTCTGAGCATTCATACTTGTATTTATATCTGAATTCACAGCTCCCTTGAGTCAATATACTAGTTCTAAACACTTCTATTACTTCTTGCAAGCTCATTCCAAAGGTATATATTTCAAAAAATTTGGAGAGGCAAAAGTATATAATAGTTATAGAAATTTCTTCTGAAGTTAAGCACAGCAATGTTTTTGTATGAATTATACATATTATTGCACTGTGAAGAAGCTACCTTAATACACACACACACACACACACACACACACACACACCTTACATCTGGTAGCTGTTCTTGGGGTGGAGGATGTGTTTCTTGCACCTTCTATGTTTCTTGGATGAGGGTATCACTAGTAAACATCCCCAAACTGTAGAGAATATTAATAATTAGGGCACATTCTGAGATATTTGAAAATGCTAAATAGCAATCAAATAGAACAAAAACTAATTTTCTGTTGTTTTCTTTAGAAGTAAGTGCACATGCAGACACACTTCCCTATACACGGACAATGAAATGCAATTCTTATTATAATTTTCTGTAATTTTTCTTGCGAGTTTCTATTTTTTTTTTCCGTTACTATAATTTTATTTTTTAATATACTGTTGTCCCCTGAAATTTGGGGGTTTCTTAGCCGTTCCCAAACACATCCCTGAATTGGCACCTCTGAAACTTAGTGTGGCATTGATATACACTGAGAGTCACTTTGTGTAGCTGGATATCAAATATATGAAGTAGTTCCACATGTCTTGTTCATTTACTATAGTTAAGAGTGGTTAAGATTAACCCTAGAAGAAACTTTTGCTCGATTTAGGATCCTTGAATTGCATGCATGTACGTGATTATGCTGTCTATGCCCACTCAACCCCTACAAGCTCTGATTTGATGATGCCTCAGCAATGCTTTTTAGTATCTGTGTTTTCCTTTTCTGCTTTTTGATTATCGTTTTTAAACTCCTTTTCCCATACCCTTTTCATAATCTTAAGGTTTCCTAAACTTTTAATTTGTTATTTCCTTGCTTCTGGATATCAATAAAATTGTTTAACTTGTTCTCCGCTGCCCTGGTTTGTATGGGCAAACATCCATTCAATACCTATGTACCCTTATATTTGCTCTTGGATTATGTCTCCAGAAAAATGATTTTATGTCAATTTCAAAGTTATTTCCAGATTTTAACTAACTGGTCTTTGATTGTTAGGAAAAATTCCACGGGTCCTGGGAAACGAGAGCTCAGAATTTTTCAGCTGTTGGGAAAATATATGACACATTCAGAAGCAGTGAATCAGTTCATTGATGGTTTATTACCATTCCTTGGTGTCAAGAAACACAAAAAGAATGGTGAGAGAACTATACAAATTGAAAATAACTTGAGGGAGTCTGGCTGGATTCTAGCTTCACATTTAATTAACATGTTGAATTCAACATTCATTTCATTTATTAACATGTCACTGTTGACATAACTGGCAGATCGTTGCATAGAAATACTTTCTATTGTGCAAGAGGTTTTGCCAGCACTGGGAGATGGAGTTTCCGTTAAAATGCTTAATACTTTTAGTTCATTGCTAACTTGCGCTACATTGGATATTCGACTGGCCATTTGTGATATTCTGAGAAGGCTGGCTGGAAATGATCCTCCTATGGCTTGGGCGGTAAGACAGTAATTCCTGCTTAAACTTCTGGTTCAATTGTAACATTTCTCAGTAATAAACTTTGCTATTGGCTGACAGTAATTATAATATAATATTTGTTGGTGTAAATCAGATTAGATATCCACAGATAAAGTATATTTGTATTTCTGATTACAGCTCTTGGATCTTCCTTGCAGGCAAAACTGATAGGAGAATTAAATGCAATATCATTAACTAGCATTGGAGAATATGATTATGATGAAATGCTTTCTGTTTATGAATAAATAAGTAGAAGCCATGTATTCTTCTCCAATATAGGCGAGCTAGGTGCCTTGCTTATTCTTTCCCATTGTGTGTATGACATGTCTTCAGATTACCTTCCTCTCAGGCATAGTGCCTCCAAGTGTCTGCATAATTTTGTTGACTTTTCTGCCTCTGTTTTGGGAAGCAAAGAGGATATGCAGCAGGATGAGAACTTAGATAGCCTGAGTGAGTGCAAAAATAACCATGGAAAGATAGAGGCAGGAACTATCGGTCCTTGCATCAAAGAGCACAAAAGCAATTGGAGTAAAGTATCTGTTAAGCGTGTCATTTATAGATTTTTTCTCTTACATATAAGGAATGCTATGACAACCTCAGAGGCATCCATCCAAAGGGTATTATTTTCTTTTGATCACTGTAAATTTGGATACGACTATGTTAAATGTTTTAGAGATGCACTTTGCTTTAACACTGTCAAATATATGTATAGGAATGGATGGCCTTACTGGGTGCAATGGTGATCAAACTACCTGATATTACAAATTTGAATGAATTCAAGCTTCTTTGCAGCAAAGATGTAGAAGTGGACTTCTTCAATAACATTCTTCACATTCAGGTTCAGTAGCTTGTTTTGCATTTCTGTGCTTTTACTCTCATGCTCTTTTTAGAGGAACGTGTCTAGTCTGCATGTTGAGTGGACTTTCTTTGATAATGCAGAAACACAGGAGAGCAAAAGCAATGGCACGGTTTAGGAATGTTGTGGATGCTGGAAATTTATCTGAGGTGAAGTGTATTGTTTAAGATGTCTCTATAGTGCTGTATAAGAGTTACGATTTTCCATCTACATCTTTTTATTATTCTCTTGCAACAAGTCACCGCCGTTGATAATGAATGTATTCAAAATATTGCAGGAGACTCTCATGCAAATATTTGTGCCACTCTTTTTAGTTTGTTGTTTGAAGCCAGAAGTGACAAGGAGGGGCATGTCATTAGTTCTTGTATAGAAACTCTTGCTAGTATTTCTGGTCGGATAAGATGGGAATCTTACTTCAGTCTGCTGATGAGATGCTTCCGACTTATGACTTCCAAGCATGACACTAACAAAATACTTATACGGCTGATTTGTGCTTTATTGGACAAATTTTGCTTTGTTGATTGAAATTCATCTCTTAGTAAGAATTAGAAGAGCATGACCTTCAAACAGAGCACGAAGAAATAGTAAGGGATGGAGGAGAGATGGATTCAAGCAAGAGCTGTGATGACAATGTTGTTATTTCCCTGGAAATACAAGGGCTCCTACAAAAGCGTGTGCTCCTGAGATGAATAAGATCATAAATTCTAACTCAGATCCGGTAAATGTTTCAGTCAGCCTTGCTGCAGTAAAGTTGTTGAAACTTTTGCCCAAGGATAGAATGGAATCAGAGCTTCCTCGCATTATACAGCAGCTTGCTAATTTGCTCAAGAATCGTGCTGATTCTGTAAGGGATGAAGCAAGGATCGCCCTAGCTGCATGCACTAAGGAATTAGGGTCGCAGTATTTGCAGTTGATCATTAAAGCACTACGGACAACATTGACAAGGGGATATGAATTGCATGTGCTAGGGTATACGATGAATTTTATCCTGTCAAAAATTTCAGATTCCTTGGATATTGGAGACATCGACTATTGTGTGCACAACCTTTTAGAAATTGCAGAAAAAGATATTATGGGTGAAGTTGCCGAAGAAAAGGAAGTTGAGAAAATTGCTTCCAATATGAAAGAGACAAAGAATAGCAACTCTTATGAGAGTTTGCAACTGATTGCTCAAAATATTACATTCCATAGACTTGCTGGTACACTGCTCGGACCTGTTAAGCACAATCTTCATAGAACACTTGCATCAAAAGAAAAAGTTAAGGTTGAGTCTATGCTGCGCTATTTAGCTTCTGGTCTTCAGTCTAAGATCTTTAGGTCCACAAGATTTAATTGTTTTTGTTTAAGGTTTGTTTGAGGATGGTTTGGATGGAGAAAAGATTGGTAGGAAGACCAATGTTAGTACTAAGGGCTAGAATCTTCTAGATCATCTGTCTTGTATAAACATCCAATAAAGGGTCCAGTTGATGATAATACAGATGGACCCAATAAGTATATAATTACAGTTTTTGCATTGAGACTGCTTGAAAATTATCTGAAACAACTAAAAGTAGATAAGAATGATCAACACTTAATATCCATGTTAGATCCTTTTCTGGAACTTTTACAGAACTGTCTGAAATCCAAGTATGAAGGAGTTATATCACACTCTGTAAAATGTTTGGCTTTCCTGTTGAGATTTCACCTGCCGTCCATTGATATTCTTGGTGGGAATATTACCTCCTTGGATTTTGATATGATTCAAAGTTCAGAGATCAGGAAAGATTGATAACCCTTTGATGCATTCTTCCATCAATTTACTTATTGTGCTTTTGAGACATGCAAATACCATCATATCAGGTGATCAATTAAAGATGCTTCTACATTTCTAAATATTTATTGATTTGGAGAGTAGTTCAAATACAACTGCATTTTCACTTATAAAGGCAATTCTTGGGTGGAACCTCATAGTTCCAGATCTCTATGATTTGATAACTAGAGTTGCACATTTAATGGTTACCAGTCAAGCTCAACCTATTCGCAAGAAATGCAGTCAAATTCTCTTAAAGTTTCTACTTGACTATCCTCTTGGTGATAAACGTTTGCAGCAACATATAGATTTCTTAGTTGCAAACCTCAGGTAGGGTGTTAATAATTTGCTCTTTAAATTCTGTCTTCAGTTGTCAAACTCAAAAATGAATATTCCATATTATTGTTTATATTTATTATTTGGTTCTCTTGGCAACATCTATTGTAGCTATGAGCATACCTGTGGTCGAGAAGCTGTGGTGGAAATGTTACATGTAATCGTTAAGAAATTTCCGAGTAATGTGGTGGATGAACAGGCAGAGTCATTTTTCCTCCCATTAGTGACACGGTTGGTTAATGATAGTGACAATGATATTCGGGCTATGGTAGGATATGTCTTGAAAGAGTTGATTGGACGTGTGAGTCAACGGCCATTGCAACGGATGCTAACATTCAGTCTCTTGTGGTATAAGGGAGAGAAAAAACAGCTATGGTGTCCCGCTGCACAGGTATGTTCTATTCTCCATGCTGTAAAAACTGTAACAACATGAAACCTTTTTTGTTTCACTGAAATGGATTGAAACCTTTTTTTCCTGTATAGATTTGGCATTAGTACCCTCAATAAGGCATCACTTCGATGATCAACTTTTACTCATTTACCATTTAATTATATATAATTATGATGAAATGTTTTATAAATTAGTCTTTCCTAATTGAACTTGAGATGGAGACATTTTCTGAGCTTGAAAAACTTTGATCAAATGCTGTTCAGTCTAGTATAACAACAATATCTTATTCTATTTGAACAGCTGTGGCTACTTATTCAGCGTCACTAGCATCTTCCCTTTTCTAACGCAGTAGCATAATTAAAATGCAGATGGAGTTATGTTGTCGGTCTAATTTTTGTGAATACATAGTTCCCCCTACCCCATCCCTTCCTATGCTCGTCACACCACCAAATCAGGCAACCTCTTTCCCAAACCAGCTAATCCTGTAACAGATATAAATCCGTGCTGATCAGGCTCATACCACACCTCCCTAGAGTGGGCCATGGCCTCCTCAGTGAATCCATATTTTAAAAATGATGTCTCAAATGATACATTCCTGATTTATAAAGAGAATTTCAATTTACAGAAGTCCTTCAGTAACACACACAAAGATCTGTCTTTCAACCTTATTTTTCCAGAAGGAAAATGGCTGCTAACTCTAGATGGAAACACCCCTAACAGTGGCCTTCACCATGCAGGAAATTTTTAAATAGACTGGCTTTTGAAGGAAAAGACCCTGATCTGCAGGTCATGGGTTCCCTTCTAGAGCCCAACACACTGAGATTTTAGGTACAGGAGAATTGTTATCGCACTGGATTCATTTGCATCCTAATGATGCCAAATGGATACTTCATTGCAGTTTTCACTTCCAAACAAAAACCTGATCGAGCCTTCCAAGGAGGCCCTTGGTTCATGAATTGCAGGCCCCCTCATGAAACATTGGTCACTAGTTCCACAAAAGAGCTTCACACAACAATTCTTGTCTGTGTTTGTTCACCCCTTCTTCCAAGTGAACACTGGTAATAACACGTGGTTGTGAAAATAAGCTTTACTATCAGAGAATACATAACAGCCTTTGATTTCACCAAGAACCCAAGTCCTAAACTACACACAAATATGTATGAATCTCAATGTAGGTAAACCTCTCCCCATTTGACTGATCTTAGATCTGGGAAGGATACAATAGGAACAACCCATTGACCATGAAAATATCCCCTTAAAGTGCAGAAATTGTCACAAGTATTGTCATTTTTCCAGGTTTTGTCCTACTTAACATGCACTAGATTTGTCTATAGAGAAAAATACAATGGATCAAAGACAATCAGAACAAGAAATTCAACCCCCACCTAAGAAAACAGAATAAATCAGAGTAAGATAAATTTTAAAGAAAAATTCCAAAAAGCGTATGTTTGAAGAGGCAGAGGATGGATGACTGAATCAAATTAACTCCTTCAACTGAATCCATTTGCAGCACTAGCTGACTTGAACAAAGAAAAGATGGAAGTTGTCCATAGCACTCCCAAAGGGCCAAATCATCCATGACATCTGCGGTTGCAAAACAACAAGAAGATCACCACCACTCAAGCTAAAAGGTGAATACCATCAACCAATAGCATTCACATCAAAAGTAAAATTTTCCAAAGCTCAGGGAAAAAAATAGTATACTATTGGGTAAAGACTTAATGCATGTGGATCTATTTCCACGAAATCCGCATTTTTAAAAAGCAAAGACCGTCAACACTATGCACAGACAGGATTTTTCTTATGGAATCCTTGGATATATCAGAGATGGTAACACCAATGGATGAGAAGCCTTATCAAATTGACAACTGTTTTCCATCAATGAGACAACATTGATGGCCCATGGGGAGAGCACCCTTGTTTCCAACCATGCTAATTAATGCAGATTGTGTCCTGGAATATCAGAGGGTAGGAATCCACAACGAATGCTGATATTCCACTCTAATGCACACTCAGAGATTCCCTAAAGAAAAACAACTACGTTGGCCCTTGGGGAGCAAACAATCCATCTCATGCAACACAAGAACTCATCTACGTCGGGATCATTTCTGATGTGCTATTTGCACCGTCAATCTCTTCACCAGGGTTTATTTGCTGTCTTATGATGTACAGTTCAATTTCTGCAATATCAATGTATGTTTCCCACCTTGCAGAAATCATAGAATATATTTGCTAGAACAGCTCACAGATTGGCTTCTCTTGACTTCCCCTCCACATACCCTTCTCATGGGGATTTCAACACCAGCAAAACATCGAGGAAAAAAAGAAAATGTTCAAGGCTCAACCACAAGATTACACAAGCACTAATCCATCTTGAAAATGCTGCCTCATTGGCTTACCTTGACTATGCACAAGGTATTTTAACATGGAGTTATCAAAGAAAAGAGAACTACTACATTGAAGAAAAAAATAGATCGGATGTTGATTTTCTGAAAAATGGCTGACATCTACCACACATATAACAACAAAAATCAGTGACTGCACTCCCAGATCATTGATCCATCACTTTACAGATACAAGCTGCAACTACAAATCTAGTACTCCTGCCTATCGGATTTGAAAGGATGTGGCTCACACATACATATTTGGATCAGGAAATATCCACCTGGTGGCACGAGGCTGACAACATTCAGGGACATCAGATGTATAGATTCATAGAAACACTCAAATATCTCAAGCAAAAACTTGAACATTGGAGCTGAACAAGATTTGGGAACAACTTCAAACTGGGGGTTAGAGTTCAAAACCAATTGGGGATTCCTCAGGAAACAATGAGAAACATGCTTCACACAAGAAGAAGCAGAGCAGGAGTGGACTATCATTCCCAGGTTGGTCATATCCAAGAAAGAGAGGAACTATATTGGAAACAACATTCTAAAGATCATTGGATCAAATAAGGAGATCCAAACATCGAATTTTTCTACGGATCTTTCAAGAGAAAACACATAAATTTCATGCATTATAGAGGAGGATGGCCCTTCTTTGCAAACTCCCATTGACATATCAGAATATGTCACCATTTGCTTTAGGGAGCTTCTGACAAACCAGTAAACCGCGTAGGAGCAAACTTTGGCTAGTATTTTACACTAGTTGATTCCAAAGAAGAGAAATGCCTCTTTAAATAACTCGTAGTATCAATATTGAGATTTTATGTTAATTGACAAGCAAATAAGATATTTTAAAGCATGCTAGGAACATACCTAACATTCCTTACTAAGAGTCTTTGAGCATTATTGAACATAATGTAGATATCTCCTATTTGCTATGCTACAATTGACTCTCCATCAGCTAATACAACTGAATCAAAACAATTTGTATTTGCAATAAATGATACATACCAGTCCCTTTGACATAAAAAGTGTTTGTATGCGTTGGAGCCAATGATCCAACAATTGGTAGCATTATCATTTAAGCATGATGTTGTGATAGCATAAAGAGCACACTCTTCCTCAAAATCCCATTCATCTACAACTGCTGCCACATTTGCCTTATCCTGTGGGTTTTTGTTGTGTTGGGAAAGATCATATTGTCGCTTTTGACAATCCTTTTGAGATGCCCAAACTTATGACAGTAATGACATTTCACTTGGTATATCTGGAAGATTCATCAAAGTGACGTCTCCACTTTCCCTTTGATTGAGCAGTCAATGCACTCTCGATTGTCCAAAATTGGACTCAATTGCTTGTGTTTGCCTGCGTTCCTTTTGCAACAAATAGGAACTGACCCAATCAAATGTCAGGGACATGCTTTCCGTCATCAACTACAGAGCCTCCACAAATGTTTCATAGTAGGGCGGAAAATTATTCGGAACAAGTGCCACCAAGTTGTTATCACCCACCTTTTTATTGATGGAGCCGAGCTGGTCTCGGAGATCTTTCATCTGAAGGTGTTCTGACAGGGATTTGTCCTCCATCATTCTTGCTGAAAACAATACTTTTAGCATAGTTACTAGGTTCGAAAATCCGATTAAATTCGGAAGGGCAAAAAAATCAGAAAATCCGGAGTTCTCGAAAAATTCTGAAAAAATCCAGAAAAATCTGGTTCGAATACATACACTTATATTATTTTATATTTATATTATCACTAATAAAATATAATAATAATGATATTATAAATAATTAAAAATAAATTTAAAAATACATCAATAATATAATAATATTACAAACTATATTAAAAACTTAAAAACAAACAATACATAAATAATATAATAAATTATAATATTACACACTATATTAAAAACCTAAAAATAAACAATACGTAAATATTATTATAAAGTTATATTACATATATTAAAAACTTAAAAACAAACTATATTAATAATATAGTATTTATTAAACAAACTATATTAAAAACCTAAAAAGTTAAAACAAACAAACAATACGTAAATAATCTTATAAACTAAATAAAACCTAAAAACAAATGAAAACAAAGTCGAGAATATTTAGACATACCTGAACTCGCTGCCACCGCCACCGGAGCTCCTCCCTGTTGCTGCTGCTACGAGCTCCTCCCTGCTGCCGCTTCTTTGTTAGACCTCCACCACTTCCGTTGCTTCCTGGTAGACCTCCATCGCCATCGCTGCTGCTGCTTAGACCTCTCACGATCTTCGACTGAGACTCGAGAGCCTCTGTTATGCGAATCGAACCGGATTTATTCGGTGACCTCGAAAAATGCGGTTCGAACCGGATTTCATTCAAATCTGGCCGAAACTGGTAACTATGCTTTTAGGTATAAAACCTGATTCTATTCTGAAGTCACATACTTGTTCATAGCACACTAGCCTCAATGGCGTTCCGGACTACTGGTGTCAAATCATCGACATTGGTAGCTTCAACAACAACAAGACCTTATGATGCTTGTCATAATTTGCAATAGGTCTGCCTTCAGTGTCAAGGATTATTCCATCGCAGTCCCAATATTTTGTGATCGTTAGAATCTTGTGACTCCAAACATTGTATTACCGGCTAGTCAGTTTCTATGTTCAGCAGAAAAAGGTTCTAAATAGTGGCCATTTTTCACACAATACCTGATTTTTGACCCGGAAATCAATGTAACAAAAGAAAGTACATCTAATTCTTAATACTTGAAGTTTGATTTGCAAATATATGCAATAAATGAAAGTACAGTCTATATTCTAACTTCTGACCTGCAAATTGATGCCAACAGAAATAAAAAATTACAACACATTTCAAGAAAAATTTACAGAGTTCTGGTTTCTGGTTTGATCTATCACTAGTGGTGCCCCAACAAGTGTCCAAAAACATAGTTACCTAACTCTCGGGGATGGGGGAACGGGGTTTCCGAGACGGCAAACAATTTCCCAAATTTCGGGGACGTTAGGGGATGGCTTTTAAAATAATACATAAAAATTAATATTTCAATATTTTAACTTTTTCCAATGACATTTAGGGATTTAAATTGTATTTAATGTATTTTAGGTACTTTCAAGATTATAATTTGATGTTTTTGGTAAAAATAACATCTTTTTAAAAGTAAAAATTTCATAAAACTTTTGAAGGATTTAAAAAAAATTGGGGACGTCCCTTCCAAGTCCCCAAGTCCCCGAATCGTTCGGGATGTCACTGAAATCTAGGGACGCATCCCGCGTAACACCGCCGAAAAATCACTTGAAAGTAGCTAGAAAATAACTAGTGTTGGTCATGTTTTCTCTCTTTCACAATGTTTGAAACTCTTGATGCTAGTATTGTGCCCTCGAAATTTGACCATACCTTCAAAACCCTCTTGCATATTGCCCTCAAAATTATGTTTGGAAACATTGATTGTATTTCGTTTTCCCTTACAATTGACTTAGAGTTGCAGCGTTTGTTTTCCCTTGAATACATTTCGTGCCCTAAATTTTTGTTCGAAATCACATATTGTCTGTGTTCACCAAATCACATATGGAATCATTCTCTCGGCGACGTGGCTATGTTTATTTGTTTTGCCCTTTCGGGCAGATTTCAAAGTAGCGTCGATTGAGTGCGTTTTTCCTTCAAATGGCCCTAACATTTTTCTTTGTTGTCTCTCTACCTTCACAAAAAACACCCACAACTCGCGTTTATGCCACTTCTTTTCGATGTCTTCCGTCTCTTGGAATCCCATTGTCTCTCGTGGTCTTTACGTCCTTTGAAACACGTTTGCAATATACTTCATCTTAGAAAAACGTGGTCTTTCTTATTGATGTGATGACTGTGACGCCCTAGACAAATAGATTCTCTTCTCTTGTATTGAAATGTGAGCTCTAACATGCTCAATAAATCGCGATTCTACTCACAACTCTACAACCACAATTTTGCCTCTAGACATACAAATTTGATCTGTGATATGTGATATGTGATTGATATGTGATTTTGTTTCAATGTCTTTGCAACTCACAAACTTGATCTTCCTTCCTGCAATCCGATACCCTCTGTCACGGCTTTCCTCAATCTATGACCGCCTCAACCACCAATGGATTTGATAACAATGTTATAAGACGTGAACACAGAAAGAATGAAGAGAAATGAGAAAGGCACACAACACATTTTGGGTTGTGTGTGGTGCTCGTATTTATTATCTTTGAAAGAGGTTACAATATAATCGGGGCAATTCATAACCTAACATTAGTTGGTTGATAACTAATAGTTCATTATACATTAAGTAAGAATAATATACTTTAATAATGTCATTAAGGCTCAAGCCCTTGCTCCCAAAAATAATTGTAGATACATAGTTGGTCTCTATCTCCGGAAGACAAATCACAAATAATGTCATAGCTGCTCAATAAAGTGTCACTCACTTTAAATCTACTAACACCCCAAAGTGGAAGAATAGGTTTGACCTTTGGTATCAACACCCCAATGTTTTATGCCCTACTAATGGCATCCCATGTTGCGTGAAACATCCCCAACCCCGTACTCACCGCCTGAAATGTTTTGAGTACGGAAACATGTACTAAAATGTGCCGAAAACATCCGAGAAACGCGTCCTGGCGTTTCGGCACATTCGTTTAGTTATTCTTGTTATATTAATAGTCTTATTTTATTATTTTAAGAAACAATTTATTTTTTATTCTCATGACAAAATATTGTAATGGATTGAAGGCAGTCTATCCGGATTTTCTGAAACAATTTCTTGTTTAAATGGCAAAATATTGCTGAGGGCTGTAAGCTAGTCTACCTGTCTTTTCCAAAATGTCCAGATTACTTGCACCGATGGAGAACAAAATCTCCCAAAACTACCAGAGGGATTTACAGAATGTTATGGAGCAAGTAAAAGAAGAATAGATGAGATTTTTTTTTGATAAGTAAACTAGGGTTGAAGGGTCCCTCTCCTTTATATATCAAGAAAAACGTTCAAAACTTACAAAAATGTGCTATATGCACCACCAAGGATCTAACCCATTACATCTATAGACATTTTTACAACTATTAGAGAAAACAACAAGAAGCAAACCGTCTTAGACCTCTTAAGTCCGACGATATGTCAATGACCTCATTCACTGTAATGTCCCCTTTTAGGACAAGTTAGGAATTAGCATAAATCTGATCACACTCAACTGAAAAATAATTAATATCCAAACCCCAACTGCTGTAATTTTCAAAAATTCATAACTTTGGCTAGAGAAGTCCAAATGAGCTGAAATTTTGGATATTGGGCCACAAAAATATGAAGAATAATATGCAAAAACCAAATTTTCGCACAGCCAACACGAAACCCTAATTTTGCCCTAAAAAGTAGGTCGCCCAGCACATTTAGGGCACCAAATCTACTCCAAAAATTATGAAATCACCTTCTCCTTATTTCTCCTAATTTCTACAATCACATTCAATATTAAATTGATCCCAAACTGCAGATCTGAATTTTATAACAGTTAATCAATAAAAATGCACCCAGGACAACTGAAACTTGGAAAATTCATAACTTGCTCAATACTTGTCTTTTGTCATGAAATAAAGTGCAGACTAATCTATAATTCAAGGGCTTTCCAAAGAAATATAAATCTGAATTTTTAGACCATTGCAAACCCTCTAAATCAGCCCCAAAATCCACAAACCAGTTGCTAGGGTTAAGTGAATGGCATAAATTATTATCAACTCTTTATATGCTCCAAAAACCCTCTAAATAACAGTCCTACACTTGGAAAATTATGCCAACATAGATCAGATTATATATTCAACTTGTTCACCCTCAAAACATGCCAAAACATGACCCAACACAAGTCGCCATAGCTGGAATAATTACAACATTAAAATCAGACCATAAAGACATCAAAAATCACCACTAATCTTTCAAATTTCCTCATCAAACAAATGTGCCACATCCCAAAGCAAGTCGTTAATGTTAGCAAATATGAATCATGCAATACTTCAACACAAGAGAACTCAACAAATGGAACACGAGAGAATTCTTCAATTGATCAAAATCAGCTCACTAACTTCCCACGCAAGAGAGAGAAAACATTAATGGGCATGCATCCCAATTCCAAGCATGGAGTATCAAATGAATCTCATCATAACATAAGTCTCATAACGATCCTAGCACTCCTTTTATAACCAAGGAGACACAAAATTCGAAATCCTTAGGAGAAGGAAATTATTAAATAAAAGCGTTTTATCTTTCCTAGATGTGGCATCCCCTTTTCTAAGGGTGATTTTATCAATAAAATCCATCTAAATGTTTATTTAATTAATTCCCCATTTAATTTTGCATTTTGGGAATTAAATTAAATAATCTTCACAATTAAATGATTAAATAATTATTGCTTTCTAATGTCAAATGATAAAAATCACTCTCCGGACAATTTAATAAAATTTCCCCTCGCAACATCCCAAAGCCCACGGGGAAAGATAGGCTAAGGGTCTCCAAAAATGGGGAGATTTATAGAACTATTAGAGAAAACAACAAGAAGCAAACCGTCTCAGACCTCTGAATCCGACGATATGTCAATGACCTTATTCACCACAACCTCCTCTCGATCCAACAACATGTGGCTTTGCAATCCCATCAAACGCTCCATCCCAACCGCAAAAGCAAGCTTGGAATAAGCCTCAAACGCCAAACCTTGAAGTTCCTCCCACTCGGGAGACGGAGATAGCAGAGCAGAGAGAGCATTCAAATCCAAAGAGGGAATGCGCATAACTCCATACTCCTTCGCTTGCAAAAGTTAAACATAGTCCCCGAGAAGTTTTTTAGGATTTCAAACCTCTTACCCAATTCTACAAAAGCAGCCCTATCCACCCAGTCGGTTTGGCTTGCTAATGCCTCCTAAAATAGGGGCCAAGATGCAAGGCATGCGTTCTCCACGGCCATCTCCATACAACTTTGTGCTTCGGCCGAATCCATTTCCGATTGATCACCACCGCCTTATCCTTGCCGGGGTTGAGAATCAAAAGCTGCTCCACAAACTTGGCAGCCACTTCAAAATTAATAGGGGAACGACCAGAAAACAAGTATTTTTCCCCAAGAATTCCTTCAATGTCCACCAAGGACTGATCAGAATCGATGGAAAAGATTAAATTCAGTCTTTTTCGAGAAATACTAGAAAGGAAGGCCATCTCACAATCTAGAACAGTAAATTCCCTCATAGAGCTGAAAATATTATTATTAAGTGCCAAGTAAATAGCTATTCTTACTGTTAAGTGCCAAGTGAGTTGCGAAGCTTACTGTGTCAGCATCTGGGACAAATTCTCATTGTTAACCTCTTTGTTACGTTTAGATTAGTGACCAGTAGGATCTCTGTGGAAATGTATATGGATAGTAAAACCGTTGCTTGATAAAATGTTTGCCAACCAATAATCTGTTCTCGGATGATGATCAAACAAACTAAAAGAAAATCTAGATGATATATTCTAGAATCTAGATTATAATCATGTATATATGAAACATTGAAATTGTAACCATGTTGAATGATGAATCTTTAGAACTTCAATGAATACAAAATATTTTGAGTGCTTTATCTCTTATGGTCCATGGACTAAAATTTTGAAAATGAGTACTATGCATATATATATATATATATATATATTTAATTTTTTTTTTTTTAAATAATATATTGTACAGACGTTTCCGTAACATTTCGTACCCAAGGTTTTTTTGAAAATCGACATTTCCGCGTTTTGGACCCGTTTATGTACCCATTTACTGGCAACATAGATGGCATCCTTTGTAGCCTCTCCTCTCCTCACAAGGGATAAGAATACGAGGACCCGCTCAGCCCATACCTCTTTATCATATTGGGACGAAAGCTGTGTAGACTCTCAGAAAACACAGACTTGTCAAAAATTAAATTAACGGTCTACCAGCAGCTGTAAATGAGAATAAATACACAAACTTCCTCTATGCTGATGACAATACTCTCATTCTACATCTAGTGAAAACTCTCATGCAACTCAATATTTTTCAACTGGCTTCAGTATGGAAAATCAGTATAAGCAAATCACATGTAATTTTTGTCAATATAAAGCCACAAAGGAAACATGATATTCTTAGAATCTTTGTATTTCAAGTTGGCCAATTGCCAACGAGATATCTGATTTCCCACTATCTCAAACATAACAGTAGACCATGAGAAGGAACAACATAGCTCTAGATAAAAGGTGGACAAATAATTTGACTGCCCATTGCAAGCAGCACTCAGTTAATAAAAGCGGTCTTGCAGGCTATCCCAATCTATATGCTTACTTAGTTTCTGCTTCCCACCAAGTTTGAAGAGAATACAATGAAAATTCAGCAAACATTTATTTGGCAATGGCTTGAAAAGAAAATCAAGTTTCCTCTAGTCTTGGAAATACTGATGCACCTCAAATCAAAATGCTGGTCTTAATATCAGGTGTCTGCAATTGTTCTACCAAGCTCAGGCAATTTGAGCCGCATGTAGATTGTGAAAACACCCAACTTCTATTTGGAGCAACATAATGAAAGAGAAATATCTGCTTCAAGATGCAGATAATATCTTCACAGTTTCATGGAGCCCAACTACATCGCAACCAGCCAAAATTCGACTTGCAATAAATATGCGTTACAGGCAGTTAACTTGGACGGCGGGAAATGGAAAAGGCATCCTTTTTTCGGAACACTGTTGGAATGGGCATACATTTCTTCAAAAATCAAGTCCTGACAGAAATTTAAAATCTTATACACAGAAACTTAAAATCTTTTACACAGTTTATTCCAAAAGCTCGTCTCATTACATTCAAAATCTTCTGCAATCCTATGGTCTCAGTTACTTGGTTACTGTCAAAATACCACCTCAGATCAACTGGTTTGGATCAAAGGGTTGATTGTAACATATGGTTACATTGAGCAGGTAGAATTGAATAAGTTGTTTGAGCTCCTAGACTTGAGAGCTCTTATCCACTCAACTCACTCAGATGAACTGGTATGGAAATAAACTGCTCATGGAGAATGTATTGCTGCCTTTGCATACAAAGATTTCACACTAGAAATACCGCCACCAGTTCAAATGGAATGAAGCATGGGCAGTCCCCCATTTAAAGGGTTCCTAACTACAATCTCTTAACCACAGTTAATCTGAAAAATAATACATGCCCTTTCTTTCCATGCCCCATGGCAGTTGAAACTTGGGATCGAATAGCCCCGTCTTCTCACCCTCCTGAAAAATTGAGTTGCTTGAGATTTCCAAAAAAATAATTTCACGTGTCTTGAGACAAATATGAACCGTAGTAGACAATTGCATAAAATATCTTCTGGATTTATTCCATGGTTCATATGGCAGGAAATTTATCTCACATTTTTGAAAATACCAAACAAGAGGTTCGGCAAATATATTGAAAGGTCAAAGTCTGAATCAGAAGTTCCTCTCTCATAATGCAAAGAGTCAAAGGGAGTCATTTGCCTCATCCAACATGATAGACTTCCTAGTGGCATGTGATTGGAAACTTCATTATATCTCTAGCTTTTAACATGACAATATCCCCAAAAGTCGATTGGGCCCCACCCCAATTGGCACTTACCTTCTTCAAACTCAACTTTGGTGGTAATTCAAAAGATAACTTGGGAAAGGCTGGAATTGGGGGTATTATAGACTCCCAATGACGCCTCTAATTAGTTATACACATATGTTGGGATGCATACATATTTTTTTCCACGAGATTTTATCAATGCATTGTGGGATCAACCTTGCTATTGCACAAAGTCTTCAACAAATACATGTGGAAGAGGACTCACTAATGATCATCAATCTTGTTTCAAATAGAAGACAATTGCATGATCAAAACCCAAGCATTGCTAAGTCTTCACATGGACAATTCAATCTAACAAATTGTGACTACTCTGAACACAGCAAGGCATGTCACCATCCAATACCAAAGGCGACAGCACAATGTTGTAGCGAACCTCTTAACAACTTTTTCAATCAACAACAAAGAAAAATCACTACTACTTTTTTCAATATCTAGCACATCTAATGTCTTCTCTATACCTTTATTGTACTAAAAATGTCACCTACTCAATATTCACATTATCCTACGCATCCCTTGTTCAATTTTTCCATTTTTTCCTTTACTACAATGTGGCCTATCCTAGTTCACAATCAGTGACATCCTTCTTCTATCCCCTAAGATGATGCATTCAAATTCCTGAAAGATAAAATTTGTAAAAAAATTGCTGCTAAAAATTCAGCTTTGAAATCTGTGATTAAGTTGAACTGAAACAAAAAAACAAATAAATATATATATTAAGAATTAATTAATATTAAAATATATAATTGAAAATATGTATCTTTAAAAATCTATACGTTATATTAAAAATATTAAATATACTTTATTAAAAATATATTTTATAAACTATAACCTGTAATATATTATATAACTAAAAAAACCTAAAAGCTAAAACTATTAAAAGCGTATAAAAAATACGATTGAATAATTAATATATATGACCGTTAAAATTAACATTGTAAAATATCAATTATAAACAATACTTTGAAGTTCAAACTTATTCTTGAATCGATGGGCATGACACTTGAGCGCTTCACAATTGCTTCTAGATGCTTTTCTTCATGGAGTCACGAGCTAAGTTGCTGCATTTCTGAATCAAAAGATATTAATTCGAAATTCGCCGGATTTGAAAAGGCAACAAAAAAATCGTTTATATTTGCGGTTTTTTCCGTAGTAAATCTGGACATCAAATTTTTATCCAAATCCTTGTAAATCGCGGTTGAAATTCCTACAAAAATGTTGTAAATCGTGTTAGGGTTTTTAGTTTATTTTATTTTAGGGTTTCCACCTTAATCGTTGTCGTTTGTGTATAAAATCTCTTCTACTCGCACTAATCTTCTCACACTCTTCACTCGAAGCTTGAAGATTTGTAAGTCTGTGTGGTTCGATTTGGTAGTGTGAGTATTCTGAGCAAAGCGAGACTGTTCTGCGTGAGTATTATGAGCAAATCGTGACTGTGTAAGGAGCAAATCGAGGTTGTTAAGTTAACCTTCAAATTCGCGTCCACCATTTGGGAGTGCAAGCTTGTTTCAGCCTTCAGGAGCCTCGATGATTCGGCAGTGGCGGCAGAGCAAGGCATTTTGTTAAAGCCTTGGTTTAACTCTATATTTGTCTACAAAATTTTAGGGTTAACATTTTAGGTTTTAATATTCTAAAGATTTAATATTTTTAAATTTTAATATGTTAAAGTTTTTATATTTTATTTTTTTTCAATTTATAAGTTACGTTTTAATATTTTAAAGTATTAACTTTTAAATAACATGAAAAGTGTTTATGTTTGAAGTTTTTATGTTTAATTTTTTTACATTTTAATATTTTGAAGTTGCGTTTAAATATTTTAAAGTTCTAATTTTTAAATAATATAAAATTCATTATTAATATTAAACATTATAACATATATTTTTTTGGATATTGGTAAATGTTGAGGGTGTTGAAAGGACCCACATCCTTATACAAAGAGCCCCAAAGGCCAGATAAAACAATTAAGCAAAGAAGAGAAGAAGCCCGAAAGCAGAGGGAACAAAGGACCAAGCAAGCCCCAATGAAACCCAGAGACGAAAAAACACCAAAAAGGAAGAAAGGAGAAGCAACTGCTCGTAAGGAACAAGTTCAGAACAAACCAAAAGGAAAGAAGCAAATATAGAACAACCGCACCCAAAGCAGATAAACGAAGACAAAAGAAGAAGGGAAGCTGCAGCCCAAGGGGGCTACAAGATTGAGAAAGAGAGTAGTAGGAAGTTAAGGGAAGAGAGAAAACAGGGAAATCAATGCTTCCCTTTTTCCCTTTCTTTGATCGCACTAATTGCCAATTTTCCTGCGTAATCATCTCTGAAATGAGAGGATTTTATTTTGCTAAGTCTAAGTCTGAAGTTCCCACAAGGGTGAGGCCGCTTTCCTTATTGGAATCATATTGATCAGATTCATGGGGCCGCTTTGGCGCCAGAGACGGTCCTTCCGAAAAGGGGATGATAACCAGTGACTGCCTAACTTCCGTAGAGGGAGCTGAATCAGTAATGCTTGCAACTACATTATAACATATATTGAATGTTATATTAGTAATCAGCTGCAAGCACAAGTTTTTTGAAGTTTTGATTTCAATCACATTATTGAAATAGCTACTTATGAAATGTGATATTATCTCTCTTTTGAAATGTGAATTTCTCTTTCGTTTTTATATATTTAATTAAAATGTATATTTCTCAAAGTCGAATTTAATCACTGATTTTTTTACCAACGAATTTTTCACGAATTTAATCATCGGCGAATTTGAACACGAATTCGAATGTGGCAACTTAGGTCACGAGTATGCATCGCAGCTGTCAATGCCCATTGTGTATCTTGTTATACTTCAGAATGCCCGCGTTTAGGATCTTATATGCAAATGGCGATCTTAAGGGTTTTATGAAAACAGCGAGCATTTAATATTAATAAGAAGAGAAGCTCCAATGAGCAAATAATATCAATAAACTAACTCAAACAAGGTGTATGAATTTATTCATGAATTTCAGTGATTTTTTTGTCCAACTTTGAAATTCGGAATGCAACAACTGAGCCAATCACTTATATTGGTATCTACCACCCATACCCATGAACTCTTTGTGTAGTCCCACTTGAACGTCAACGCCCCTTCACTCCACTAAACCATCGCTCCACCCCACTATCACTTTCTTTTGTCCTAGATGCCTTTGTTTTGATTATTGATTATTTAAAAAATAAGTAAATTATCCTAAGACCTCTTACCATAGTTACCTAAGTCTCGGGGACAAGGGGATGGGGTTTCCGGACGCAAAAAAAATCCTAAATTTTGGGGATGGCAAGGGGACGGCTATTAAAATAATACATAAAAATTAATATTTCAATATTTTTAACTTTTTTCAATGACATTTAGGGATTTAAACTGTATTTAATGTATTTTAGGTACTTTTAAGATTGTAATTGAATGCTCTTGGTAAAAATAACAGCTTTTTAACAGTAAAAACATCATAATTTTTTTGAAAGATTTTTAAAAATTGGGGACGTCCCCTCCAAGTCCCCGAAATGTTCGGGACGTCACCAAAATCTAGGGGACGCGTCCCCGCGTAACACCTGCAGCTCTTACCCTTGTTCGTCTCTATGTTTCCTTAGTACAACACCACTCACAACCTCTTTTTCTTCGCCTACCACTTGGAAGCGCTTCTACACTATCCAACACAACACCCTCACCCTTGCTAATGGACATTAAGTTCTTTCACATCAAAACACAAGGCTTGTGATCATGGGGGCAGATGATTCTAGACAACTATTTCTTGGGGACGAAATCAATCAATTAACTTACTACATCCATTCATCATTATGGATGCGGTACAATGATCATGGAGACCATAACTTTCAGCCCTCATCCTATAACTCAATCTCTTGGTTGCCAAAGGCACATAAAAACTGTTTGGAAACTGCATAATTGTTCAACAAGAACTTTGAGAATATTCTGACAAAAGGTAAATGTGATGTGGGAAGAAAGGATTGGAATGAGTGAGTGCTAGTAGTGTTGTGGGCTTATCGGACCACCTACAAGAGGCTCATGAAGCAAACAATTATTTTGGCGGTGTATGGGCATGAGGCTATCATGTCAGCTTGATTTCATGTTCCCAACCTCCACATTTCTTGAGCAGCTAGGTTGAATGATGTTGTTTCTTTGTGGGCAAAGGGTGGATGAGCTCATGGAACTAGAAGAAAAGAGGTTGTAAGCACAATGTAGCCAAAGAATTAAGAAGCGATGCCAAAACACATGGCATGATAGGCATGTATGATTCCTAGCATAAGGAACACTTGAGAAAGCTGCAAGTCTGTTGACTTTGTCCTTTTGTATTTTAACAAATATTAGATAATGGTGCAGTCAAACTTGTTTATTTGGATGACACTAAATAGATTTGGTACATGAATGGAAGTCAGCTTAAGATGTACTTCCATCTTCAAGGTCATTTAAGTTCCACAACTATAAGGTCTTGAAGTCCAAGTAGTTTAGGATAGAGGTATAATTTTTGTTCAAGTTTTTGAATCCTATACTTGAGTAAGCACAAAGCATTGGTGAAATCGGAGATGGTACGTGTAGGGCTGCATGTTGCCGAGGACACCTTGTAGGAAGGTCCTATAAGACCAATCAAGCAAGTCGAGTTGGTGTGCTTGGGGTTCAATGCCAAATTCCCAAGTTTCGTGTTGGACTTCTTTGACGATTTTCAAGGTATTCGATGATGCAAGTAATGGGATGAATTGCAAGAATGGATGGGTTTTTATTGATTGTAGGAGTTGCAAATTTCGAGGGTATTTGGAGGAAGTAAAGTGCGCTATGTTTTGATGTTGTGCACTTGAGGAAGACAATGTATTTAGTGAAGTAACAATGCAAAAGTTTCTAAGACAAGTGCAAGCCTAGATGCAAAGCATATGGTAAATAAGTAGCATACATGATCGATGGGGTAATTGTGGAGAATGCAAGGTGAACAAGTTTATCGGACTAATACAAGGTTGCACAACTATAAATGGAGTGATATTATAATAATAAATCCATATGAAGAACAAGGATGAATGATCAAGGCACACATGTCCCGCGGTGTGCAACACGCAAGATGCCAAACAAGAGTGTAACTATAACACCCCATAAATTAACCACCAATTAATATGTTATTTGTAAAATTATTGCAATATTTTTGGAAGAATTAATGAGAACCTTAAGTTTGGAAAACATTGTTAAAATTTTACTTGCACACCACTATGGTGCACAACCCGACTTGGTATAAAATCAACTCGATAACCAAGAAATCCAAAAGTTAAATTCACAAAATTTAGGAAAATAAATAAAATCACATCATCAAGCTTGTCATTCAACTTGTACATGACTTAAACTTACAATCTACCCCCATCCTTACACAACAATAAATGCCAAAGTGGTTGGCACACTTCCAAGACAATTACGAGGGTCCCTTTGAGCCCCCAAGTGGTTAAAAGGCCTTAAAAAGTACACCTACTTCATGGGTAGGTGTATGAAAGGGTTTTAGGAGTGTGGGACAAGGTTTACTTGTCCCACAAACCACCTTAAAGTTCCCACAAGGAAAATTCCAGCTTACTAAAAATGAAAAGGTATGAACTACCTAAAACAAGTAAAACCTAGCCCAAAAAGGTAAACATATTCAAAACATGGAACCATACGTAATTTCACATAAACAAGATTAACATAAAGTAAATTGAAGCAAGGGTCCCATGTGAATGGAGCATCTCCAAAAAACGTGGAAACAACAAAAATAAAACACATGGTCGATTCACAATCTCCAAAGGCCTAGTTTTGACCTATGTTGGCTAATGAGCCCTTTGCGAGTTAGTCCCACTTCATCCTCATTTTGGTATATGTTTTGGTATAATTGGGTAACATCTCATGCACGTATCCATTATCTGTACATTCAACAAACACATCATACTTGCTTGAAATGATATGCAAAACTTAATTTTAACCACATTCGAAACAAATTTTCTATTGTTTTCACCCTAGTTTGTTATTCTTATACTATTTGCATTCGTTGTTTATTGATGTTTTCAAACACAATTGGAAGGATACAATTACACGTGTTCCAGAGCATCCACATGGCCAAAGACTTAACAAGTTTCTCACTTCTAAGAAAAGAACAGTTTACATCTCCACCACCTTATAATATCTTTTTCATTATGTTTTCCAATCATTCTATTTTGTTTACTTGTTATTTCTAGGCCACAACATATATTCAACTTAGTCATGCTCTCATCTTAACCAATATTTTCACATTTATAACGTCATTTAAGCCTTAGTATAAATAAGAAAGGAAATCAAATTCACTCATTTGTTATCATTGTTTTTATATTGCACCTCATAACATACGCATAGATACTGATTTTTGCCATCTAATATATATATATAATACGATAATATTTTTATAACCCCAAACTAGTTCTCCAAAATACAAATTAAGTTAGGCATCTCGTGCCAAAATAAAACATAACAAGAGCACGGTAAAATCTCTAATGACAAGCTAATCGAGTTTGAACAATGCCAATGGAAAATGGGCACTACACCCCCTCCCCTTAAACATAACTTCCTCTTGGAAGTCACAAGAGGGAAAGGGTCACAATGCTCTTGAAGAATGGCATCACCCTATGCTGTTATGGTCCAATCTTTTTTCACTGTAGAACCCATTGCACCTCTACTCACTATTCCTCAAAAGATATCCATATGTTAGTTTGTTGGTCTTGTCTTGCATTGCAATCAAAATTAAAATAAACACATCCAAAAGCTAAACCAACACTCCGCGAAGGGTACACATGTCACAAGTGGACACATGCCCTAGGAACAAACACTTGGACTCACATAAAAGGCATCCTATTTCTATGGTCAACACAAGTCTTTTTGAACCTTTTAAGTAGCACATTCAATTAACATAGGTCGGGTTTCAAGACTCGAAATAGCTCATACAAAGGATGCTTTGACCTAGAAAGGATTCTAGGTTAATACATAGTTTCCTAACAAAAGGGTTTAGCCACTGACATGGTCACCATGAGTCGCGCTCGTGATTGCCCAAAAAGAATAAAGAAAATCAAAATTTCAAGTTACGTGAATATTGACAGTTCTCTCTTTACCCAATTAACCCTAGTACTTTCAACAAGGCTCTATGCAAGTCGGGATACCACAAGACATTTACTTAGGGGTTCTAATACACTTCTTACTATAGGCTTATTCATTGTTATGACATTCTCGAAGGGTTTATATATGCTTCTCTTATCTTGTTATAAACACTTAATTCGGTTTGTGAAGTTGTTATATCCATTAGTCTAATCCTTTGCATTATATTTATTATTTACTTACAAAGTGTTCTTTCTCAAGTTTTGAGTTTCAAGTGTTTTAACTATATTTGGTTAACTCTCCATATGATTTCAAGAAATGCATAATACTTTCAACACTCATTCTTAATATCCTTTAACTTTTGTCACAACCTTACTTGCTCAATAATGTACACTCCATTCTAGTTCAAGAAGACAAGAGAGGTAACTTATCAAAATCTTCTTTCAAATGGCCTTCCTTTCAAAACTACAAAATGTATATACAACATTGCTCTTAAGCACAAAGGAGGAGAAGAATGCATTCCTTTTGTAACAACATACAAGTTTTTCATAAACCAAAACAACAATTTACAAGGTGCAACAAGCAAATATGCATACTTTTAAGGATGAGACAACATACACAAGATTCTACTAAAGCTAAATGACATCCCTCTCAATTAAATTATCCATAATCAATGATAAAATAAAGTTATCCATATGCCATATCAAATAACATAATGTAAGAAAAACATAATGATTCAATTGGAAAACTTTTTGGTACTGGTCATTACAGGGTTGACAGAGGTCGTTGTGGAAATACTCGCACACAATGATCCTCAACTCCACAAAATGGACAAAATCCTTGGTCATTTCTCCTCTTCAATCCAGCCCTCGATGCCATCTCATTGAGCCTAATGAAATCTAAATGGGCAAGTTCTTGAGTACGTGCTTTGCATGAAGTTAGTGTCTCGGGGCCATGTGTTTTTCCTCAAGGACTTGTTAACACTGCATGTGGGGAAGATAATCCTTATCGAGCCTTTACTTTGTGCTTTGGACACTCGTGCACCTCGTGTAAGACCATATCATGCGGGTGTGGAGTCCCCGATGTACACATGGATGGTGGTGGTCTGCTTGCTGCAGACATCCCTACCTATGGTAAAGTGCATGTCTTCATCCAATGCGGTTTCTATGTTGGGATCTACACCCAAGTCTAGTACACAGTGGTGAGATTGTTCCCTCACTTATTACAACTCACCCCGATGTTTTGTAGTGCTTGCAAAAGTTGTGCTTTCACCGCACCTAGTCTTCTTGCCTTACTAGTGACTTGCGTTGAGTACCATGTCCAATGCTACTTGTATTTTCCTCATGTGACATCTTACAGGAATTTTTTTAATTAGTTGTGGAAACATTAGGTCTAAACAACTCTCCAAAGCTCCGGTGTTGCAACCGTGCTCTGATACCAAGTGTAACACCCCATAAATTAACCACCGAATCAACCTATTAATTGTAAAATTATCACAATATTTCTTTGAACGAATTAATGAAAACCTTAAGTGTGGAAAATGTTTTTAAAATTTTGCTTCGACACATCACTGGGTTGCATGAACTTGACTTGGCACAAAATCAACTCAATAACGAAAAATCCAAAAAAGTTAAATTCACAAAATCTAAGAAAATAAATAAAATCACATCATCAAGCTTGTCACCCAACTCTTACACGACTTCAACTTACAAGTTACCCTCATCTTTACACAACAATAAATGCCAAAGTGATTGACACACCGCCAATACAATTATGAGGATTCTTTTGAGCCCCCAAGTGGCCATAAGACCTAAAAAGTACACCTACCCCATGGGTAGGTGTATGGAAGAGTTTTAAGAGTGAGGGACAAGGTTTACTTGTCTCACACACCACCTAAAAGTGACCCACATGGCATCATCCTATTACATGCTTCAACTTCTTTTCTATATAAACTTGCTTTGAGAAGATTATGGTGTTATGCATTTGGAGGATTGTTATGCTTTATTAGTTTAGATGCATCTTTGAGTTTGAGTGTTATTGGCTAATTGTTGGAGTGATTGCTTTGGTGTGTTTACTTAGGAGTGCTTGGTGTAGACTTAAGAGTACTTTTGGGGACAAGGAGCAAGAAGTATGCATCTTCCATATTGATTTTTAATTGTAAAATGTTACTTCCCTCTCTCTCTCATTGCATTGATTGTGTATTTTCTTTGCTCATTGGAGCATGTGTTTATTTTGATTATATGTTGTAGAAGCTTGCATTGCACTCATTTCGAGGCATATAAGTGTGCTTTGTGTGTGAGATTTAGTTATTCTTTTTTAAGGGAAAATGAATTAGGTTGAAGGGAGGGATAAGTTTTAATGTTACTAAAATTGGAGGAACCAAAGGAAAGGGGTAGTCCTAGTGGAGATTATAAGGGGTGTTTTCTTTTGAGAGGTATAAGAAGTATAGATCCTTGTGTATTCTTATGTTGGAACCAAAGGCCAGTGACCCCTCCCTAGTGGAGATTATAAGGGGTGGCTATGGTATTTTCTTCCCCATTTCAAAAGCATAAAAATATGGATCTTTATGTATTCTTATGGTGGAATAAAAGGCTAGCCACCCTTTCCTAAAGAAGATTACAAGGGGTAGATATGGTATACCATAACTACCCTTAAGGCTTGAAATGGGGAAGAAAATATTATATCCACCCCTTCTAATTTCACTAGATAAGGGTGGCCAACCTTTGGTAATACCATAAGAATAGACAATGATAAATACATATGCCTCTCAAAAGAAAACATGCCTTATAATCTCCATTAAGACTAGCCCTCCCTTTTCTTGGTTACTAAAACTTATTTCTCCCTTCAACCTAATTCTTTTTCCCTTCAAAATAGTAAAATAATCTCTATACACAAGATACTTTTGAATGCCCCACAATGAGTACAATGCAAGTTTCTACAACATATATTCAACATAAACACATGCTCTAATGAGCAAACAAAATACACAATCAATACAATGAGAGAGAGAGAGAGTGAAGTAAAATTTCACATTCGAAATCAATATGGAAGAAAGGCTTACCTCGCTTAATGTTCCCAAAAGTCCTCCTAAGTCTACAACAAGCATTCCAAAACAAATACACCAAAACAATCACTCCAACACTTAGCCAATAATTTCCAAACTTAAAGATGCACCCAAATTCACAAAATATAACACTCCAAATGTATAACCTTCTCCAAAGCAAGTTTTAAATAGAAAAACAAGTTAGAGTTGTAAGTCTTGTCCCACACTTTAAAACCCTTCCATACACTTACCTATGGGGTAGACATTCTTTTAGGTTTTTGGCCACTGGTGGGTCAAAAGAATCCTTATGATTCCCTTAGAAGTGTGCCAACCATTTTGACATTTATTGTTGTGTAAGGATTGGGGTAACTTGTAAGTTGAAGTTATATAAGAGTTGAGTGACAAGCTCGATGATGTCATTTTATTTATTTATTTAGATTTTGTGAATTTAACTTTTTGGATTTCTTGGTTATTGAGTTGATTTTGTGTTAAGTTAGGTTGGTTGTGCATCACAATGGCAATGGTGTGTCAAACAAATTTTTACTAACATTTTCCAAATTTAAGATTCTCATTATTCTTTAAAAAAATCGATAATTTTACAATTAACATTTAATTTGGTTATTAATTTATGGGGTGTTATGCTTGGCATTAGAGCACAGTTGCATGTAACACCGAGAGTTTTGAGGAGCTATTTAGACATAACGTTTCCATGCAACTAATTAAGTTTGTTTGCCTTGTAGGATGTCACATGAGGAAAGTATAGGTAGCACCAGACATGGTGCTCGGCCAAGTCACCGGTGAGGTAGAAGACCAAGCAGAGGTGAACGCACAACTCCTGTAGGAAGTGCGGGACACTAGGGGTGAGCTATGAGAAGTTAGAGAAGTGTTGAGAGAATAATCTCACTACCACACTAGACTAAGGCGTAGATCCCGTATAGAAACCGAGTTGGAGGATGACATGCACTTTACCATAGGTAAGATGCCCTATAAAGCAAGACCACCACCATCCATGTCTACATTGGGTCCACCATACCCATAATATGGTTTAATACGAGGCATTTACTAGAAACTTTTGTAGAAAAACCAAGTTTGGAACTCTTGTAGAAATTTGCTAGCTCAAGAAGTGCTGAAAGTTTTGTGAAATTCTTTGGTGTAGGTCATACTTGGATTCGCGGATCTGGTCGAGTCAACATGACCTCCTTGTGCATCTACTATGTATCCTAGATATTGTATCTCCCACATTGCAAATGAACATTTCTCCATGTTAGCATATAGCTTCTGCTACTACAAAGTGTGGAGCACTTGTTGACTATGGCATAAGTGTTCATCCCATGTTTTGTTGAAGATTAGGATGTCATCAAGGTAGACTACAACAAACGAATTTGTGTGTGAAAGGTCGTATGAATGTCACAGGTACATTAGTCAAACTAAAGGGAATAACCAACCGCTCAAACAAACCTTCATTGGATTTGAAGGTTGTCCTTCGATGTCATAGGTTTAATAGGAATCAAGATGATACTTAGACTTAAAATTGATTTTGGCAAAGTTCTTGGCGTCGCGGAGTTGGTCTAGTAGATCGTCGATCCTAAGAAGAGGATAGCGGTTCTTCACTGTGATCTTGTTGAGAGCTTGATAGTCAATGCATAACCTCTATGTGTTGTCTTTTTGCCGCAAGCACAATTGGGATGTGTGCTTTGTCCATGATTTCATGAATTTGCCACTTGATCTCTTCATTCCCCATAAATGATCTGCGGTATAAAGATGCATTAGGAAGAGGTAGTCTTAGGATCAAATCAATAGTATGCTTTACTATGCAATGCGTAGGCACTTCCTTAGGTGACTGAAAAGTATCCTTGTATTCTTCCAACATGTTGTGTGTAGTTGCCACATGTCTATCAAGTAACCACAATATGAACATGAGCCATGAGGATGTGTTTCTATTTAGGTCTAACCATTAGGAGCACAAACTTTTGGCTAGAGCTGACTAGCTTCTTGCATTGCTTGACACTAATGAGTGGAGCTTAGGGACTACTTCCGGTATGCAATATCTCATATCACCAACATCTATGACAACATTTCTGGGATTTGCCTCATAGATTCCATGTCAATGGTAAAGATTTACCTCATAGATTCCATGCAAATGGTAAAGATTCCATGTATACAAATTAGGATAACTTTATAGAAGAGATGTTTGCCAAATATCTTTGTAGTCAAGAATGTATGCAAAATGGGCAAACTTTGTAGGAGAGATGTATGCCTCGCAATTCCTTGCAAATGAAGATGTATACAAATGGGTAAACTCTATAGGAGAGATGTATGCCTCAAAATTTGAAAACTGTAACTTACGACTTATGTTTACAAAAACTTTCAACTGCAAAACTTATGTCTCCATTTGAAACCATCTTCTTTATAGTGAAACAATGCGAGAAGATGGAAGGTTGCTAGGAATAGTAAATGAAGGGTTTCAAATGGGAACCAAAAGGTCATCCTACATAGAGATGACACATATCCACCTTTGGGGTGTATTCAAATGGGCAAAGTGGACAAAAACCAAAATTAATAATATTATTATATTATTATTGTTTTTGTGCTCTTTGTTGGGGTCATATCTCCTAACTTTGTTGACTGATATGCGATTTGTAGGAAGCGTTGGAAAGATGATGTAGCGAACTAGAGAAAAGTTGTTGCGACCATGCATTCTACTCTCGTCATACTATCTAGAGCCTAGAAATGCTCTAAAGTCCCTAAAAAATGCAAAATACCAAAGGCTGTCAATAATAGTGTTTATTAATTTTTTTGCAGAAAACCGTTCAAAGACTTGAACCAAAGTGGTGACCGGTTCTTCGAGACCGATCGATTACATATTTGGACTGTTGGGTGGCGGGTTTTGCCTTAAAACCTTCTTTTTAAAGATTTTAAGTTACTTTTAAATCACTTTCTTTCGATCCTAACCCTAAAATGATGTTATATAGACCCCTTTTGTCATCGGGAACCACGGTTAAATGGTCCCGTCTTCGTGCAATGTAACCTCTGGATAAGGCACAACCAATTATTGAATAAAATACCTAATATAGATCCCATTATCTTGGATGATATCGATCCAACCTTAGAATGGGTAGACGAGAGTCACCCAACAACATTTGATCCCGATGACTCAGGGTGGATGGCTTTGGATGATGAACCACTAGTAGCACCGGACATGTGGACATACTTAGTTGTCTTACTACAACTATTGCAAATGCCCCGAGGAGTTTGACAATTACCCCGAGCTAGAGGAACATGATGACATTGATGAGGATATGGTTCCCATTCTTAGCGGTGGTGTTACGTTTGATATCAAACATGTAGTATCTTGTAGCATATTGTTTTTTGGACTCTATAGACCATTTACAATCTCATTGTTTATATATTTTATTTCGGATATGTATTGCACTTGGTGCCATTTTGCTATATTTACCCTTACATGGTATATACATGAGCAAACTTTGCATATTTTGTCTCTAATTGTTTGGAATCTTTAAAATATATTGTTTTCATTAAAATTATAATATTTTATGTATTTTTAGTGACTGAGTTCATAATTTGTAACCGGTCCTGCTCCAATTGGTTTCGGTTCGATTTCGGTTCCAAGTTGGTTTCGATTCGAATACGGTTTGACCCTCCTCGGTTCCGATATTGGTCCCGATTTTTTTTAAAACATTAGGCAATAATTGCTAAAAATAGATTTTAGAACTTTCTAAAAATATACTTTTTAGAAATCTTGCTCTAATTACCGATATGGATAATTCTTCCTCTCGAATACTCATCTGGATCATTAACTACTAAAAATAGATTTCAGTACTTTTGAAAATTAGACTTTCATAAATCCTTCTTTGAATGCTAACATGGGTCAAAGTGTTGCTCGAGTGCTCATACAAATCAGCTTTTGCAAGGTATCCTGTGTCATTTTCTTGAACATATATGAAGTTAGAGTCTCTAAATTTTTATCTCCCATCGAGGACGTGAAAGAAATGTATGAAGAAGGATCTTAGGTTTGAGTCCTAACTTCCTATTGTGATAGAGAAACTAGGTTTTGCACATAATCTAGCTATTACAAATAAGAAAATTCATAAATAATAAAGGAAATCCTAAACAATCCTAAATTATTATAAAGTTTTAAATTTCGATATTATACCGACTAGAATTTGACAAAGTTCAATTATGGTTAGATAGAGGAACCATAATACGCTAGCAAAAATGTGACTAAGTGCTCAAATAATGTGCAGAGAGGTGGATCAAAAACTGTCAAAAATATCTAGCTGCTTGAAGATATCTTGACATGGAAATCAGCTATGGACGGGTTCGTAGAAAGTGGATAAGACCAAGACAAACTTGTCTTGAGGACTACAAACCTATCCTTTGGGGGTTTATACTTGCGCACTCTTTTGTGCTTGTTTGCCCATCTATAATTGTGCTTTCTAGTTTTGGAATCTTCTTGCAATGGTTGTGTCTAGATAATATGTGACTTCTTATTTCAAAACCCAAGTTCTTCATGTCTTGACTTGAAAAGTGATTAACGTGATTAGGTGGACAACCTCACCACCCCTATTGATGTGATGAGCGTTGCCCACATACCAGTACTCCAAAGAGGGATCAAGCCACATGTTCTTCCTAACCTACAATGAGATGCAACATAATATATAATGGAGAACGAGCCCTTGATTCGGCCCCAAAATTTACAACATGCATTTTGAACTTTTGTACTTAAGAATTAAGCTCAATGTATGTGATCTAGGTTGTGCTTGGTTATCTTTAGATGTGTAGATCATAGTTCTACTCATAGAGTACTCAATGAATTGCCCAAAGCACTTGCATAGTTTTTTTGTGTGACACGTTTTTATAGTTTTAACTCGGGAGTCTTGCTTGGGCGAGTTTTTACAAATTTCTAGTGTGTTTTGCCATGTGTTTGCATGTTTTTGTCAAGTTTCCTTGTATAGATTGAGTTTCCTTGTACAAATTGAGTTTTAAGTATTTTTTAAGTTGAGTAGTTTTTGCTAAGGTTTTATTGTGTTGGACTTTTTTGGTATTTTGAGTCCGAGGATGCCATTTATGGTGTAAATGATATACTCAACCAATGTAGAGTATTCCCAAAAGATGTGTAAATGCCTTTAATAGTTTAGGGTGTGTTTGTATTTATAGGTGACTTTTCATTAATTTTCCCGCCCAACCAGCCCAAATGTCTTACCTAGGATGACTAAGCAACCTTTTTGAATATATGATCGTTAGAGTGCAAATCAATGGGTTCGTAGGGGGTGGACAATTACAAATCCAAACTTGTTTAGGGCACACAAACTTGTCTAGGGCATGATAAAATCATGTCTAATAAAGGTGGAAGCCTGTATAAATGTTCAATAGCGAATCAAGTGATTTTTGAGGAGTTGAGTTGGAGAATGGCCGTTGTCCGGTGGATACAGGGTGCAAGATAGAGTGACAAGTTCATTGAAATAGGTTAAATATGTGTAAATTGGATGTATATCATAATTAATACAAAGGTGGCGTTGTTATGTGTTTGGACCAAATTTCGGGTATTGCATCTATATTTAAAGCTCATGTGAGTGAGCATGCAAACAAAGAGAAATTCAAATGAAACTTCAATACCATTGTGCTTTGATACTATTGATCCGAAACATAGGAGGAGATCTAATGGACAACACTTCTAAATGTGAATTTAGATGTGTTATATGTGGAAATTGTATTATGAAATGATAGAGAATGAGAGATATATTAGAGTGGGTATACAAGAGAAGAAAGCGAAGATAAATGGACACTAGATGTAGAACTATAATGCAAAGTTATATTATGCAAATTCTTGTACAAGATCCGAGAGATCAGATGTAGGATATCTATGTACACCTTATTCTCCAGTCTCTAATCCATTGACTATTGACCATCTTACAAGAATAAATCAATGCCTTAATATATAATCTAGGAAGATGAAGCTTTGCCTAAAGTGATAGAAGCTATTGTCGAGTCCAACATCTTTAGTTAGCATTATTGCGAAATTGTGTGGTATAATGCTAACACTACATAACTTCGTGGAACTAGGTGTTACCACAAAATAGGAGTTAGGACCTTGCGAAATGTACACATGTGCACAATATGGTGTTGAATCAATTGGTGAAGTCAGATCATGACACGAGCAATGTTGAAGTGCTTGAATTATTGGAAGGCCTTATATCCTCCTAGATCACTAGATCCATTTTCAACCCTTCTCTTTAGATTACAAATCCCAAATATATCAGCTCCTTGAGAAGTAACAATTCCTTAAGTTGACTAGTAACTTCTCCTCTCTCAATCTTTTGCAATACCAATCTCGAATGCAACAAAATGCTCTCTTCCACTCTTTACTAAAAATCAAAATATCATCAAGGTAGATAATAACAAACTTATCCAAGGTTTAAGCACTTTCTTCACAATTCTTATGAATGTACTTGAAGCATTTGATAACCCAAATGGCATAAAGAAACCACTCATACAATCAAATTTTTTTTTGAATGTAGTTTTCCTCTTATCGCCTTCTCTAATCCAAATTTGATGGTACCCACTCTTCAAATCCAACCCGGTGAAGTATTGCACTTTGTTCAAAATTTTGGAATACGCCAACAAGGAAGAATAAAGAAGGCAGATTGCGCACTTTGGAGATTGTGTTTGTCATTTTATTGTGCAAAAGATATTTACAATGTGGTTGATGGTTACAACTAATTATTATATAACGTGTAACCGATAACTAATTAAGTAAAGCATTATATTTTAATACCCCCTCTTAAGGCTTACCCTACATAAAGCAAAAACGAACATTCTAACAAAACTAGAACCAAACAGAACTATGTAATCTTCAAAGGCTTTCACTTTGAAAGCAGTGCTCTTTGACTAGCTAGGGTTCCATCAAGCTGCTTCTGACCTTCGTAAAGTTTTAGCTCCCAGAGTGAATTCCCGAGTTTTGGGATTCCACCTCCCGAACTCTCGAATCACAAATCTCTCGAATTATTGGACAACCATCCATGTTGAGCCATCCATAAGCTCCATTAAGTTGTCTCGTGACCCTCGTGAGGGTATAATTCCCAAGATCCAGTCTCCCGAACTATCGAGAAACCATCCATACTAGGTTTCATTTGCCTATATCTTTTCCTTAAAAGTTTAGAGCATCTTTATATTACCTATTGGTCATTGTCATCACTACTACTTACTGCATCTGGTGGGTCTTAACCATGGCTATATTGGCTGCATTTGATATGCCTTTACCCTTGAGCACATCATTGGCTCGAACACAACAATCCCATGTTGTGTGACCTCTTTTCTTACAATAATGACATTCAATCTCCCGTTTATCTTTATCTGACCTTCTATGAAAGTTTTTGGTTTTGGAATAAAATGCACTTTCTTGTTGAGAATCACCTTCTACATCTTCTATAGTTGGTCGCTTTTCTTCAGCTAGAAGAGTTGCAATCATATCATCTAGAGATTGAGATTGAATTTGACTGAGGGTAAAAACTACATCATTGTATTTTGAAGACATTTTTAATAGGATAGCTTTGGCATCCTCATCCTCTAACGTAGCTTTGACTTCTACTAGTTGTTTGATCAGGCTCAAATTATTGATGTGGCTCGACATAGAGACTCCATCCATTTTGAACCTATATAATTGAAGTTTTAGGGAAATTTTGGCATTAATTGCTTTCGCTCCAAATAATTTATTTAGAGCATCCCAAATTTCCTTGGATGATTTTTCTAGGTCTACATGATGAAGTTCAAAGTCAGAGAGAGCAAGGCCAATAATAGCTTTCGCTTAATCATCTTTGTTTTGCCAATCTAACAATTTAGATGCATCGGTGAGTGCTTTCTCTTTCCCATTTACTATGCCCCAAAATTTTTTATTCATACGTTGCATTTATATTTTCACTTTCCTTGTTTGAAAATTTAAACTTGAATATTTTTCTACTAGAATTTCCATATTGAAGGTAAAATATATACAATTGCTTATTAAAAAAAATAGAGAGTTGAAACCCTAGAAATCGTGATTTGACCTCGTTTTTACTTCCATGACTTCAATTTTGGCTTTTCGATCCTCACAATTTCCTTCGAGGCCCTTGTGACTAGGTTTTTGCTCTAAAAACGTGCCCTAGTTTGTGATTTTTTTATTTTGATTCGAAAATTATTATTTTGCCCTTGATTTCATATTCTCCCAAGTTTATACCCTCACATCAATGTTGTTCTTCCCTTGCTTGACTATATATTTCCCTTTTCGATCATCCTGAATTGTGGCGGAAAATGGAGTTTGTATTGCGTCTAGTTTCGTGGTTGTATTTCGTGCTCAAAAGCGTTGTATTTTAATGGTTATCTGTGCGTGCCCTAGCATAAAATCTTTAGCAAGCTTTAGGAAGCCCACAAAAGGCACCATGATGCCACAAAATGAGTGAAAATTCGCCTTTGAAAATGCGCGTGAAAATCCACACAAAAATGTACTAACACGTGCTTTGGATTTTGATTCTATGCAATGACTTAAAATGCCTTTCGATTTTCTTTTGATGTCCTTCAAACTTCATGCCCTAATAATAATACTTCAGATGAATAAACTCATGGCTTTATAAAACTCACAATTTTTGCAGTTTGTCTTTCCTCTTCTTAAAAACCTCCTTGCATTTCGCTCTGATACCAATGTTGGAATACGTGACGAGGAAGAATAAAGAAGGCGGATTGCACACTTTGAAGATTGTGTGTCCACCATTTTATTATGCAAAAGATAGTTCTGATGCGGTTGATGGTTCTGACCGATTATTAGTTAACGTGTAACTGAAAACTAATTAAGTAAAGCCTTAGATACTAATACAAAATTGTCCATCAAATCATACATTCTTGGCAACGGAAATCTATATTTGGTAGTAATCTTCTTTATAGCACGTGAATTTTTACACCTCTGCCATTCTTCATCCTTCTTAAGCGCCAATACTATTGGAACGACACATGGGCACAAACTCTCTTATGAAACCCTTATTCAACAACTCATTCACTTTTCTCTTCACCCCTTCATTCTCCATAGAAGTCAATCTCTATGTTGCATTGTTCGACGAGCTTGATCTAAGCACTATATGTAGATATGATGGCTAATACTTCTCACAAGTGACAATCCATCTGATAAATCACTAAAAGCAATATCAACATATTCATACAACAAAGTACTCACTTCATGTGGAATTTCTTCCATCTTCTTTGTTGTCCCAACCTCCGTGGGTTTGGGAATGATTGCCAAACACATAACCTTCTTTACATCCTTCAAAAATTTCTTACCGGAAATCATGCAAACTTTAGGACTACTGCCCATTTCTTCTCCTCTATCCTTCAATGGATTTGATACCATCTGATGCAGATGGGAATGGGTGGCCAAATAAATAATTGTCAAACTCCTAGCTTAGGACTCATAACCCACACTTAAGGATTGACATGGGAACAAGAAACAGTTCTAGAAGAACCACACTCTCTTTAATGTTATTCAACAACATTATGAGATGCAAAAACAGAGACATACACATTCTCTGCCCCTACAAACTATAACGAGTCTCACACTCAATCGGAAGTCCAATGATTGATCACATTTCAAGAATGCACTTGCAAGGTCTTGGCTCTGTTGTCATCTCTTTCTAAGTTACTCTTCTTTGACTTCTTCCTTGTTCTACTCTTTACTTGGAGACCCCGCCCCCTCTCCCCCGGCACCAAAAAAATAAAAATAAAAATAAAAATGTCTTGTTTTCCTCAGCTTCTCCCCTTTCCACATTGACTCCAACTCTTCATTTCACTCTGATTTCAAATTCCCCATCTAACTCTCTTGTAGGCTCCTCTTGAAGTCCCAAAGTTCTTGAAAAAAAGTAGCCCATTTGGTAAATTTTGGAAGTCTAGGTATTACTTATATTTTACATCTGCCACAGGCAAAATTGGCTGTTTCAATAGACTGACAGTCACGTGTGCAAACTGAAGGTTACGAGGTCGCAGCAGTTTCGTCATGGCCCATAAAAAGGTAATTTATCCTTTGGGAAATGGCTAGATTTATCTCGTGATTCCTTTTCCTTAGCTTTGGCATCCTTTTGAGCTTTTGGTGATGCTTTAGATTGTTATACAAGCTTTTGTACATGCCGCATAAACACGACACGTGCACAAGTGTGCATAAGAAAACCCAATCCTTGTTTTTGGTTGATGCAACATTGTTTTGGACACTTGAGTAAAGGTATTTATGAAATGCCAGTAATACCTGACATAGTCCAAGAAGGATTCTACCTCGATGACGTCCTTGGGTGCTTCTATTTTCACCATTACTCTTATTATTTGGATCAGTATTTAATCCCACTTTGTTTACTATGTCCAAGAAGATTACCTTGCGGTACCATAAATCTACACTTCTTAGGATTCAAAGCCAATTTTGATGCTATGCATTGTCTCATGCATTCGATCAAAGCGTGCAAGTGAGATTCTCGATCCCTATAAATTGACATGTTGTCGAGAAAAGCTTTGAAGTTACCTATGACCGTTTTGTCAAAGACATGCAAGATGTTGCATTGAAGGTGCCGGAGCATTTACACAATCCAAATGGCATGCGAAGTATGCATAAGCTGCATCTTATAGTATTAATGTCGTCTTCATTTTGTCTTCCTCAAAGCAATACTTGATTTGGTTGTTTCTTGAGAATCCACCATGAAGGGAGCAGAGCTTGTGGACGTGCCACTTGTTCGATGAGCCAAAGCCCGGTCGGGTAGGGCAAACCCTCTTGTCAATAGCATAGCTGGCGACAACTATGTGTTCTTAGGCGTATGTTTCGGGCGCATCGAGGTGGGTGGTTCTGTGCTATCCATATGTTAGAGCATTCACTGGACAACGGGATCGCAAGTAGCCAAAACACGACCATAGTTGTCAGAGGGCACATTTGGGGTAAGCCACGAATGGTTGAGGATCGAACTCGAGTTGGATATAAGCCGATGTGTGCGTAGTCCTTGAGCATTGCTTGCTCAAAATCAAATAGAAAAATCTTCGAGTATATATGTGTAGACTCAAGTCAAAGTTGATTACTATTGACGACACCCATTCATTTCTTTAAACTTTGAAGATTATATTTGCCTCCAACATTTTTTCGATCTTTTCTTAGACTTTGGTGACATAAGTCCGACACATTCTATAGGTTTGCAGAACTAACGGGATTCATGTATGCATATCTCCTTGATATGCCTTTCAAATCTTTGTAGGTCCATGCAAACACATCTTTGTATTCCATAAATATCTGGAATGCCATAGCCTTCAACATTGGGTTTTAGGCATTCCCCATCATGATCATTTGGGGTTTGTTATCAAATCCAAGGGTTTGTTCTATTTTTCTTTCCTCCATTTGTTATACGCCTTGGCTGGTACTAACCAACCTCGGTCTAGTAATGTATCATAGGTTTTTTTCAACTAGACCTCTACAAAACTTAGTATGAATGGTTGGGTGCGAATGATTACCCTTTGCGCCTTAAGGACTCCCAACACCTGCATTCAATTTGATTAGCTCCCACTAATTGGAATGTTGGTGGACGTTACGAGTTCTCGAGGCTTTTCCAAGTTTCTTTAGGGAGTACATTCACATGGGAACTATTGTCAATAATAGTATTGGTTAGGTTCAAGCCCAAAATTTTCATGTGGACAAACCTTTGGCCATTGAGCTAAGTTCATAGTTTGTAGCGGTGAGTTGATTATTTGATCTCTTGACCAAGAGGGATCGACAATGGACTCCTTTTGCTCTTCACCCTTTGACCTCTTTGCTCTCATTCTTCCTTCGACACAAGGTGATACATGTCACACTGTTAAGTGTTGTGATTGATGTCTTGTACAGCCATGGTTATCACATTCTTGAGTTCAGAATGCTTTGTAGTAGATTAGCTACTTTGATGTAAATAGTGGTTTGCAATACTTGCCTTGCAATTTCATGTTTGAACCGAGTCAGCTTCATCAATGTTCTTTTACATTCTTGGGAAGGTTTATGCTCTTCCATCATTGCTCATTCAACATGGACTCTTGCATCGCCGTGCATGCCTTCTCTGTATGTGGGTTTGGATAATTTACTTGTTTTGTTTGGCCACTATTGATTGTCATCACCTTGTTGTTTCTTACATCAATCATGTTGATGTTTCCTTGCTTTGAACAATTAGTGCCCTTATGATCTTTGTGTGCACATCATCTACGAAGGAGCTCAATGTTGATTTGATTGGTAGGACAATATTTTGTGAAGTGGCCCCATTTGTTACTCTACCGACATTGAATCATTGGCCTACCTTGGTCATCAAATTGGATGCAACTATCACCAACCCCATATTGTTTTGGCATCTTGTATTGTTCCATTGGTTTCTATATCTACCAGGTGATGCACTCGGTGATGCTCCTACATTGCCGTGGAACTTTTCGGGGTAGTAGGTGTTATATATGGTTACCGTTGGTTAAATAGGAATCGAGCACTCTTATTTTAAAAAATGAATGGTAGTTTTTCACGTCATGGCCATTGACATGACATATTTGACAAATTAGTATTCTTCGACAGTTGCTCATTGTGTGCCCTTTTGTTTTGCAGCCAGGGTACCAAAGGTCCTTTCCTTCTTTTTATCATTTAGGACATCTCCGTCTAGAGGGGTTGTATGGATCTGGTTCATTGTCATTGGAATCTGAATCATTGTCTACACTACTACTCGAGTGCAAGGATGTATTTTTTCACTCTTGACATCCAATGCTTGATTATAGGCATCCTCATAAGATGAGGGTGGGACCACCTTCGTTTTTTTCTTAGCGAGGATGTCTGCCCTTCAATAAACTATCTCCTTTTCATCCTGTCTACTGATTCCTTCTCAAAATTACCCCAACAATTCCTTGAGACAGTTGTAAGCCCGTACTATCCCCGTGCTTACCTTGTCAAGTGTTGTATTTTGTAAATTTAAGCAAATGATCTCATTGTCATCCCTCAAGAGTTTGAATTCTTTCTCAAAGTCTAGGCTGAGGGCCCTCCATGTTGCTTGGTTAGTATTTGGTGTCTCGGAGTACCAATCAATAGCCACCCCCTGCAGGGTGGCTGGAGATCATCGTAGCCATGTATGTTCATCTGTCTACCCATATGCAAATCTAGCTAGCAACACATGTTCGACAGTTCCACACTGAATCTTCAGAACTGTTACCATTAAATTTGGGTAACTTCTTGTTTGGGTGACAGATACCCATTTTGTGGTTTATGCGGTCTTCCCCCTTGGGGCTGTCTGTATCGGACGCTCCTTTGCACTATCAAACATGTCTGTATACCCGACCTATCCTTGGGTAGTTATCTATACTGTCTTACTCATTTTCAGGTTCCCTCTTTGTGTTATTACTTATTACCTCTTTGTTGCTGCTTCGATTTCTCTGGCTGCTTTGGAGTATTTGGTGATGGACCTTTAGTTAGTAGTTCTTCAATCACTCATATGTTTGACTCGTATTCAACCCATTCTTACTTTGCATTGAAGTTGCTTCAAATCTCTCTATCAAAAGGAATACTTCTCTCTGAAGGGGAGGTTTGAGTTAAGTCCTCACTGTATTCCATTGAATTTGCTAAGGAACTCCCCAACTGTATCCCTTGAAGCCTAACAGACTCCTGCTGCTCAGAGAGAGTGGTGTACAGTGCTCAATTACTTGTGTTGGTGTCAACTGCACCCTCTCCCTTGGTTCTTGCTTTGGCTCTTGCTCACTCTTGAGCTTGGGCTTCTGCTTTCCCGTCTTTTATTGCTTGAAATAGTTGCTTTTTGCAACCTTTTTCGTCTCTCTTATTGTTCCAAGAGTCTGAACTATCTTTGATTTTCTACTTCATCTGCTCCATGACTCTGTCTTCTTTGATGTCCTTTGTTTGGCTCCAATGGAATTGATATCAGTCTGTCGATCTTTCCTCCTCTTCTTGGTTTTACCTTTCCTTGTACCTTTGTAATATTTGTTGTCTTCAAATCCCTTAGTTGTGATTGGCACAAGTTTTTCAATATTATACATTGCATGGCAATAAATCGCAGAAAGTGGTCAAGGAACCGATCTACATCTTCAGCAAGAGCCAAGTTGTTCTAGATAGAATCTAGTAGTACTTGGGTTTTTGTGGCTTCTTCCCAGATGTGCTCTTGTACAGAGAGATACCACAGGCACTGAAAGTCTTTTATAAGTTCTTGTTGACTTGTTTCAACCGTTTCTTATACCAGCTGGGCTATTAATTTTCCATGGTATTATTAAGAGAATGGTTTTGAAGAGGATTGTCAACCAAGTCACTTCTGTGCCAATATGATCCAAGTTGTTTTTTAGGCATGGGGCAAATATATATATATATATATATATATATATATATATATATATATATATATATATATATATATATATATATCAGCTTTTAGTCCTCAAAGATAAGTACTATTACAATCGTCTTAGTTTAGGGAGGAAGATACCAATGCACTTACACCCACATTCCTTATGCTATTCGAAGGAAAGACCCAGCAGTTTACAGTTCCCACAACCATTACAACTGTTATACACAGTCTTTCTAATCTTCTAAAAAAACTCCAACAAAAGACTAAAAAAACATATCGGCTTCATTTATTTATAATTAACCTTTTAATGGTGGACAAGTTTGTTGCAAGTCGAACAGATTTTGTTCAAATGTTGTCAATGAGCCGTTTGTGCAAGTTATTAGAAGCTGACGATCATCTTGTATTGGCTTTACATTTCTTATGTTTGTAAGTTTGTAACTTTCAATTGAACTTGCGCTGGCGTCTCACCTTGTTGGCAAATTCAGGCGAGATGAGAGTAGGGTGGAGAGTGATGATCATACTTCTGGGCATCTGTGGACATTAATAAAATTTCTCTCTTTCTTTCTAGCATTGATCAAGTTTTATTGGGCTCGTCTAATTGAGATAGTGACCATGCCCAAGAAATGTAACTCATTATTCACGCTTATGTTATCCATTACTGTAACAACAGATAATCCTTTTTCATGCTTTTGTACTGGCCAATATTGCAGGAATGTTAGTTTGAAGTAATTTTGACTCGCTCAAGATTTCATGTCTGAGATTGCTATTAGGCTTTCTAAGCATGATGCCATAAACAGGAGTTGTGATTGCCTGGAGGAAAATGTTTCCATCTCATGAATTAGTGCATCTTTTTTCTTTACTTTTCTGATACATATTTTTCTCTTTTATCTTTATGCAGGTTTTAGGTTTCTTGATTGAAGTTATGAAGAAGGGTTTTCAAGCACACATTGAAGATGTAAGATTGAGAACAATAGACATTTTAAAATGTGCAGTTGCTGCATCTGATGATGAGAAGTCAGAGGCCACTGAGAATGAAATGCTGGCTTTCTGGCAAGAGGCATATTATTCACTGATCATGTTGGAAAAATTGCTTCATCAATTTCCTGAAATTTCTATACACAAGGACTTTGAGGTACGGATTTTATTGTTTTAACTTTCCTTCTATAAGTTTTTACAGGATGAGCATGTCTTGACATTCTTTAGTTTTAGGGCCACATATAACTGACTGCAAATGTAAATTTTTCCCGAGTTTTGATATCTACCATCATGAATGCTTGGTTTATACATATTTGTGTTTACTTAATGTTGGTTGGTGTTTCTGAAAATTTTAAAGGAAGATGCATGGAGCTGTAGATCACTCTAATTGTTTCTAGAATATTCGTACTGCATGAGTGGTCGCCTCTGTTTCCATTTTTTATGTGTTCTACTTCTGACCTGCTCAGAAAGGAGACTTTGCTATGGTTGCTCACTTGAAGACGTTTAGTTGCTCTAGACAGTTCTTTCCAATGCATCATCCATTTTTATTTTTAACCTATTCCCATCTGATGCCTGTGATCCTGTTTTGGTATTAATATTCTTATGTTTTCTTCTTCTTTTCCAGGTACCATGGATTCATACCAATCTCTCTATGAGAGCAACACTTAATGAAATAATGCTAATTTCTAAAAAATCTAGAATAGTTCTTACTTCTGATATCAGTCAATTTATTAGTAAAAAGAGCTTTTAAGTGGGGTTAAGCATTTAGAGTGCTAAAAAGCATAATTATTATATTTCCTTAAAAACAGATTCAAGAGAATGCTCATCTTCCACAATCTTGGCCCTTTTCCATGGCATCCTTGTTTTTGTGTGAGAATATTGTAATTTGCATTAATATTATATTGTTCTCTCTTTAACATCAAAACAAATGAATTCAATGTTGTAATTTCTCTGTGGGCATTACAGCACATGTTCCATATATAGTAAAATTAGTTTTAATAATAATATTTGTTTCGGCATTGCTGTCTATGCAGGAAATATGGGATTTGATATGTTCACTTCTAGTTCACCCGCACATTTGGTTGCAAAATGTTTCTGGACGTCTTATAGCTACGTATTTCACTACTTTTGGATCTGAAGCAATTACAAGGAACCAGACAAGTGGCAAAGCTGCAATGCTTTTACAACCAAGCAGACTCCTCCTACTAGCTGCATCCTTCTGTCACCAGCTTGATACAGATCTTCACAAGGACTGCATGGGTGATATCAATGTGGTTGTTGAGAATCTTGTATATGTAACCTGTGCGCTTTATTCTTTTGTGAAAAGCAGGGCGGGAGTAGATCTTAGTGATTTCTTTTTACCCTTGACACTCAAAATCAATCACTTTTAATTAAGGCATTAGCATTGCTTGGCTCAAAAGCATGCACAAAGGTATGTGCTTGTTTAGTTAGTAGACAGAGCAGGGATGTTTCCATACTCAAGGACAAAGATGACTTTCAGGATCTTGAAACATCATTATTTGCACCCATCTTCAAGAAGTTGGGAAAGGTTGCACGTCAAGGGCAAGATTTACAGGTACGATCAGCTGGTTGTTCTAGTTTTAGTTCAGTGTTCATCATGAGCTTTTGATTGTAGTGGATGTTGAACCCTTACACTCTCCTGTTTGCAGACAAAGGCTGTCTTCAGGTGGTATAAAGCTATTTCCACCTATCAGGGCCATGAAGGAATCCAACGCTATGGAGCAGCAGTATTGCTACCATTGTATAAAGTCACAGAGGGATATGCGGGAATGTGATTTCTGGTGAGGAAAATGTCATGTTTTGCTTGTACCTTGTTAGTTTAAAGGGGAAAAAGGGAGTAATAGTTTGCTATTTTTATAAGGTTTTGAGTTCTTTCAATTATTTCTCAGGCTTGTTTTACCTTTTATGTAGGGGATTTGAAGCTATTGGCAGATGAAGTTTTAGACCATATGAAAGATATCATGGGGGTTGAGAATTTTGTACAAGCCTACAATTTAGCGAGGCAGAAAGTCAAGGCAACCCGTAACAAGAGAAAGCAAGTTGAAAAAATTTCTGCACTTGTTAACCCAGTGCGGCACGCACAAAAGAAGAGAAAGTTAGCAGTCAAGCGTCAAGCTCAAAAGAAACGAAAGGTCATGAAAACCAAGATGCAGAGAAGTTGAAGCCTGTTAGACCATTTATTCTAGTTAGAATCCACTTTCCTCTCTAGGACTCGAGAACGCTGTATCTCTTGTTGCAATAAAGGGGATGCAGAAAGTGATTCTTTGAAGAAGCTTGATTAAGCTCATATGTAACATGGTATTAATTTATTGCAGCAGCTTCTACATAGTCGCAATATCAATAACATTATAGACACCTATAATCTTCCATAGATGTGGACAGTGTGGTGCAGTAATTTGGAAAATTAACCTTTTGCACGACTCTTTTTGTATATATGTTGAGAGATGCCACTCATTTTTATGCGGGAATTTGAATGATAATCTTTGCAATCTAGCACACCTTGACCATGTCCTCGTTGATTTCACCACAAGTAATGATTTCAGTGCATTCTTTGTTATCCATCAACTACATGTTATTTGGCCAGTTGGTTTCCGTGTATAGTTTGTTTTCTGTTTGTAATATTTATCTTCAAACCCTTTGCAAGATTTAGTTAATCCTAACTTGCAAACCCAACAGATTCGGGCATAATTGAATGGAAAAGTTGATTGGATTGTTGAACTGCACTGGTGGATGTTATCATGGCTAGTTACAAGAATCTGATATCCTAGATTATCACAATAATGTACACCACTAGAAGGTATCAAGTGAAAGGAATAACAACTTTGGAGTGAATGATAGCTATTGTGGCCACAATTAGGATTAGAATAAATGTAAAGCAAAATCCAATTTTTCACTGGTTAAAAAGGTTCACATTTTCAAGGAACATTTGCATTACAACGAACACATCCAATCTGCGGGGACAAAGGAGCAAGCTAATGGAGGGATTGCCGTATATATTAGATTCACAAGCAACACAAACAATAATAAAGCAGTAGGATTAAAGATGGACAAAGAACCGCACCAAATGACGAGGAAGGAGATATTAATGCAAGTAGAAATAGGGAAGGAGACCCTAGATAAAAGGATGCATATTTTTGTTTTTGGGAGTCTTTTTTATAAGGTATATATATTTCCAGATGTTGATTTATTAATTTTTTCTAGTAGTAATTAAAAGGAAAGTGAGTTTCAGAAAGAGTTTGAGACGGTGGGGAAAGTTCTGAGGGTGCATTACAAATGAATATGGCTACAATAGGAACGATAACAACAAAGAAAGGTGAACTTAAAGCCAAAAGCATCAAAAGACAAGGCAGATTGCATCTTAATATGGGCATTTAGTCTCAAATGGATATGAGAGGCTCTTTGTTGGGTTTTGTATTGTGCCACAATATAAATTATTATACATGGTGAGATAAATAAAGTTTGGTTAGACATTTAAATAATAAACTATTATTTTAAATCTTCTTTAAATAATAAATTATTATTTTAGAACCTATTTTAGTAGGTCGTTAGGTGATTAGGACGACCACAATATTGATAGAAATGTTTGTTGCAACCTAAGATTAGTCAATTGCTTTGTAAGAAACATTTGTTGGGACCCAAGATTAGTCAATTGCATTGCATCAATATCCTCCATGTCATGAATACAATCATCAATATGTTTAATTGAATCCAACATTTGGTATTAGAGTCAGCCGATTATGTGGTTGCTTCCTGTTAGGAAGTGTTTTCATACAAACTTGACTTAGTTATTGTAAAAGGGCAATTCAAAAAATTGTTTGCCCCATTTGATGATAGCCTTGTTTGTTAATTTTGTATGTAATTATAGTGAGCAACAATTTATTTGTGAGTGAGTGTTGTAACGTTTTTTAAGAAGTGGTGGAGCCAAACTTGTGAACATGAAGAGCCACCGGATGGGTGGGTGGGAAGGAAATTATCATAGTATTATAAAAGCTAGAAAATATTTTTTTATTTGGTGTGGAGTTTTGTTGAACTTTTCAAGCTACTCCATTGGTAGTTGAGATCAAGTGCTATAAAATGGCATTTAAATTGTGGTTGTAAGAGCTAAAAGTGAGACCTGTGACCGCATGTTGGAGTTGTATGGTGTTTGACTAGCAAAGCATGGTTTCATTTAAAGGAGCATGAAGAGTGATTGTCTCATTTGTAACATATATGACCTAAAACGTGGCACATGAGAGAAGTGGGGTGTTTGTTGAAAAGGCAAAGGATCATTTCACATATTTGATGCCAATGAAAGGTGTAGGGTGTTAAAGAGAACTATGTGAGGAGTGGTGCATCACAATAGCACAACAATTAAAAGAGAGTGAAGCATCGTGGAGTTTTTACAAAATGACCATAACACTAATACAACTTTAAGTGTAGATAAAAGGAGACGATATAATTTCTTTGGCAAGAGCATGAATCATACCAACCAACACAAAAGTGTGAGATGAATTTTTGCATAATTGTCTTGAAAGAAAAGAGGAAAAGGCATATCGTAGGGATTGAAGTGGAGTGAAAATATCTTCCATAAATTTTATTAAAGTTGTATAGTTTATAGTTTATACTTAAGTCGTCCATAAAATTTAGGGCAACAATTTGTTATTGTTAATTGAGTGGAATTTTATTGTTAAATACCATGTAATAGTGTTTCTCTTAAGCACTCAACAAAAGTGGGATGTAATTGTTTTCTCATGAACCTTGGTAGTATGGGACTCCCTTATAAACATTTTTATGATGGGGTGGAGGGGCACATTCTTGGAAGCACAATCACCGAGAAGGGGAGAGGGCATTTGATGGGGGGGGGGGAGGGGAGGGGAGGGGGGGCGGGGTGAGGGGGAGGTGTGAATCGAGTTCTTTAAAACCTTTTACTTAGTTTCTTTAAGTTGCATACATCATTCAAAGCATCAAATCAACATACATTAACCAATGAAACCATATTAAGCATGAGCAACCATACACAAGACACTTTGGATATGAAGTGAGAAACCTTCAAGGGGAAGAAAACCCACATAAACACGAATATATTACTCAAATTAAAAGACCTGCATGAATATTACACATCACACAAAATTTCTTTAGTGAAGCACCCACTTCACAAGGAGCACCAACCCCTATTTAGCAAGGCACCAACCTTGCAAGGAGGCACCAACCTTGCAAGGAGGCTACAACCCCTAGGACGACCAACTCAACCACCTAAAGATGAAAATCACCTAATACTTGTTGCTCTTACAACTAATTGTGATCACAAAATTAGCTCATACACCTCAAAACCCTCTCAAACAACTCTCTCTCCTACTTTGCTCAATCTTACTCCATAAGTTGATTAGGTCTAATGACCTTGAATGCCTACTCTAACTTCCTCACCTTCTCATGCTTCTTCTTAACTCTACCTTAGAGCCCTCTAACACTCTCTTTCACCTTCTCTAGCTCACTCACAACTCTATCCACTCCACTAGCTCAAATGAGCAAATACAATGCACTTTCATGCTTGACACTAGATACAAACACCTTAGGCCACCCAAGACCATTAAGGTCGATCTTCACAACATTAAAACACATCTACTCTATCATATAAAATTACATGAAATGACCAAATAGGTCGGCATTAGCCTACACGACTCAAACTAGTTCACTGATGCCTAAAACAAGCTCTTTCTCTCCATCGAGTGCTTCTTGGACTCTAAGGGCACAAGGCAACTCCATCATGACTCCATAAGCTCCACACATGTCAGCTACAACCTCTCAACATCTTCTACAAGCTCAAGAACATCGCACCATCCATCATCCTCATGACATCATCATATATGAATGTGTCCTACTCAATATGGGTACCTCCAACAGACCAGTATTCAAAGATGAAGACCAAACTTCAACATATCACATCAACTATGGCATGCAACCACTCATTGCAAAGCCACTGAACCAAGGAACATCACAAACCATGTTAGACTTCATGACTCATCCCATAGAGTCATCAAAACCTCTATGTCCTTTAGGGTACTTGAATTGCCCAAAAACCAGTCTTGGAATTAAGACCTTCTCACACCTGTGCTAACACTTTAAAAACTTCTCAATACATGGAATGAGATCAAATTGAACCCCTCATCACTCTCAATAGCTAGATATCATGAATCAAGCCAAGATATTGGTCTTCCAAACCAATTGCACCAAAGAACCTTCATTGTCCTTAAACCCTGTCAAGTAGGTCAACTTATGACCTCATCCTTGCCAACCAAACTGAGCTGTAGGGATCAACCAAAGCATGAAACATGTCATATTGGATGTCTACAACACCCTCATAGGCATTAGACACTTCTTCTTAGGCCACACATGCCAATAACCACCTTTCACCATGATCCTGTAAAAAATTGTCTATTAGGCCTAAAAATAGTCTTCACTTTTGTACACTGCAAGTGACCTCTAAATGCCTCTACCATGGTCTGAAATCACCTCAAACATGTAGCCTAGCTTCCCTTCTACTTAAAACATCAATTTAGAAAATGGATCAAATGGAAAACCTAGAGCAAACCAAACTTTCTGAAAATGTGCAAATGCGAGTGGGATCCACCTACTTATCGGGACACCAAACCACCACCGGCAGAAATCGGGAGATTCATTTCCATCCTCCAATCATCACATTTGATGATCAATGCATTTTGAGCTCATACCAACAAGTTTTCCTCCATCACTAATGAACTAGGGTTTAGATAGGGTTTTTACCACCTTAGCTTCTTAGTGATTGTTCATAAAGCACATGACATCATTTGATCTCATTCCAACTGTGAAACCTTCTTAGCTCCATGCCTAAACATCCCTGAATGGCTCATGTCCCCATGCAAACTTTACACGTGCCAACCAACATGAAATATCTCATATCGAGATGGAAAACACACCTTCTTGAGCTCGGTAGAGATAAAAACATCATACCATATAAAATCTTCAACACATAAACTTGAAAATTTTCCCATGGCTTTGGAACAACCTCTCTCAACTTCCTTAATGCTCATCTGATCATACTTATCTATGCATTTTCTCAACCTATCTCACTTGCCTAACTAGGTCATGTAATTAGGTTTAGTTTAGAGCTATAAAAAGTAGGTGAACAACATACATGTGCTTCAAGGCCTTTTAAAAGGTCCTAACATCTTTGAGAAAACATGTCTCACTCCTCTACATGCCCTCATGGGCCCACACACCTCTGCAACTGATCTTCATGCTCCATTAGGCCACCAAGCACCTAGACTAGGTCTAGATGAAGACCTACAAACCATGTTCAAACCCTACAACCACCTTCTGAGACCTATATGAGTGTCTCAACACACTACCAACATGCTCTCCATACCTCTACCATGCTTCAAAAGCCTCCATGCATCTCTATCCTTCATGTGCCATCACCCATGCTGACTAGACCTCCTGATTAGGCCTACTTGACCAAACAACTCTCACCATTTCCACTCTTGCAACCATGTCACTTCTTGTCTTCCCATGTCATCATCACTACAAACTTCCTCTTGCACTTCTTGTCATCAACCTTTTTCATTAATGTCCTTGCACCTTTTACATCAATGACAACACTAGCACACACATGCCAACAATCTCCCCCTTTGTCATTGATGGAAAACAACATGATACTTCTCCCCCTTTTTACATTAATGAAAAAGAACATACCTGTAGCACTTAGTCTCCATCTTCAGCACATATTAGGAACACCTCTTGGTTGAAAACATCAACCAAAAACATCAAACAAGCTCACGGTCATGTCATTCTTCTCTAATCATTGTTTTGGCTTCATTATATCATGAGAGCATTCAGGTACCCATAGACAAATGCACATCATAGCATACATAGCTACATACCATATCCTTGAGAAAAAATATCACACTAGACTCATACACAGTCCTATCCCAGTTGAAGAAATGCACAATTTGAATTAGATCTTTCTATACACATACTAGAAACATCTTTAGGACCAAGAGCCCTAAAGCACCCCTTTAAACCAACTTTGCCAACTCTCTCTGTTGTAGGAGCATACTAACACATGAAACACCGCCTTATTGCCCCACGACAACATACCATCATTCTCTAGTTGTCTATGTAAACAAAAGAGCACATACCTTTACCAAATTCCATGGAGATAGGTTATATCAGATACCACAATCTTGAAACAATTTTCAGTGTTATTTGTCTTCTTTTCATGTCATCACAACTTGTTTGACCATATGCCTAGCTCCCCCTTTCAAAATACTTGCAACAATCAACATCTCTGCCTAATAACCCTTCTTGATACCTTAGGCGCATATCCGAACATCATTATGAGCTCTTCTTGTCTTATGAAGTCTCCATACACTTGTTACTCAACATTACATATTTCGATAGCATATTGTACCTGTCATGATGCATTATTCAAAACATACTTGTCTGTAACACTCCTAGCTTCACATCTCAAGGATAATGATCACTCAAGCTCCCCCTCAACTCATGCAATCATACACAACACCATGAAGCTTCATATACAATCAATAACAAGACATGCTTCCCCTTACTACACAACTACCTCTTCAAAGATAAACTCAGAAACATACATCTTTGACATGATGCATCTGCACAATCTTTGTGGTCCTTCATCAAGATGCAACTCTTCACTCTAGGCATGTATACCCTTGCAAACCATCTTGATCTCCCATAATCCTATTTGAGACAACACTACTGACCCAAACATCCATACACAAACTTGCAACAATGCTCATCAACTAAAGAACTCACCTTTTTACTTTCACAAACCTGACCTTGGTTTACACTTCTTCATACTACCTCCATGATGTATGAACACACTTGATACATCTCGCATCATGAATCAAGGATTGAGACACAACATATGGAATCATCAACACACAATCATACCTGGAATGCAACATTACACTTTGCATCTGATGGTCGATCAAGTCATCATACAAAATGAATGAATTTCTTCTTCATGAATCTAGCATCCTTTCTCTATGAAAATACCTAATTTAACTCCTAAGCAGATTGGAGACCTTCAAGAACACAATGAACATATCTTGTCATCATGACTACACTCCTACTTTAAATCATTCAAGCCCCCTTGGCTGATGCTTCATATAGATGGTAAATGTCTCTAAGAATCCTAGTAGAGACATCCTACTACATGAGGATTCTAGAAAAAAATAAGATGAAGAGGTTCCATGACCTCTTTGACACTTGTGACTCACCTTTTCCTTATTTATTTTTATCAATAACATGTGACCCTTCTTGCTTTTCTTCAACATCTACTTTAGGTGGAATGACATTGTTTACTCTTGGCTCCCACATCATACCTTACCTCTTCTCCTGCATTCTAGGAGTTTGAAACCTTTGGTTTGCCTTGAAGGACCATAAAAACAGTCTCTAGCAACATGTCCAACATTATTGTAGTTAAAACATACAATTTCACTCTTACCTCTAGGACCTTCATTTCTCCAATTTTGACTAGATGATTCATATAGGCAATATCTATCTAATAGTGTGTCCTTTCTCATGACAAATTTATACCAAATAATGTTCCTTGACTAATTATTTTTACTATATCTCCATGGGTGGTGATCATGTTAGACTATCCTTATAAACTTCTTTTCTATGCCCAAAACCATTACAAGTATAACAATAGCCATTAAAAGATTTTTCATACCTTGATGCATTGGAGTCGTCTTATAGACTTTGTCTTCACATTGTCTTTGAAGTTTCTCTCCTTCTTCTCTTCTCTGGTACTTAGACCTTGAATCTCCTTGCTTGGAGAAATGTCTTCTTATATCACTTATTTTCCTTTGAGGTCTTCCTTGAAACCCAAACCTGTATTGTCACATGCATACCTTTGACTGTCCAAAATATCACCAAGATCTTTGGAGCTCTTTCCAAACTTTTGGAAAGTCTTAGTCTTGTTAGCTACTTCAGAAAACTCTTCCATTAGAAATGTCCCTTCTTCTTCAAACTTAATGCATTCTTCCTCTTTGTAATGTAGGCTTGTAGTCATAGAATCCATCTGTCTCTCTAACTGTTTGATTGTCTCATCAAGCTTACTAGTTTTAGACTAGTGTTTCTCCTCAAGATCATGAATCTTTCCTTCATATTATTTGACTTGTGCTCTCAACTTCTTGTTACTCTTCTCAACATACTTTAACTCTGTTTGAACACACATTATCTCAGTTTCTATGTCATTTTTAATTCTTATTATTATTCAGAATGCATGGAGTCACCAAACAATATGGAGTCTTCACTCATATATCTCATAACATCCTTGGCCATAAACAAAACTTCATCACCTACATCACCATGCTCAGACTCAAAATTAGATTCAGAAACACCATTGCTACTTTTCTCATATGAATAACAATCTTCTTTGGTATATAAACTCTTCTTGGACTTATTCTTGTTCTCAAACCTCTTGAAATTCTTTCCCTTATCAGACCTATGAGTCCTCTTGTCATGATATTCATTGGCTCTTCATCATCTTCATCTTTGTGCTTATGAGGGCACTTATTGGAAAAATGACCTATTTCACCACAATTAAAGCGTTAAAAGGCATCTTAACCTTGTACTCACCGAACCAAGTTTTAGCCTTTTCGCAAACATTGCAATTAGTTCATCATCATCAACATTAGTGGTCTTCTTTTCCTTTGACTTATTCTCATCCTTGAAATAAATCTCCCTCTTGATAGGTTTTGAGTCGGGATTCCTCATCTCATAGGATGTCAAAATGCCATGGAGCTCATCCATCAACATGACACTCAACTCAAATCCTTAACTTCCTCAATCGTAGAAACTTTAGGATCAAACTTGGGAGTGAGGGATCTCAACACCTTTTACACCACTACTTCTTCTTTCACCTCTTCACCTAAACCTCTAATGATGTTGACCACTTGATCAAATTTGAGTAGATAAGCTACAATAGATTATTATTACTTATTCTTTAGACTCTCAAACCGATTCATGTATTTATGAAGATTTTCTATCTTTACCTTGGAATCTCCTTCATAGATGACCTTCATTTTTCCCACATTTCCTTAGCTGATGTACAATGCATGACCTTAACAAGTTCTCGATTCGATATTCCGGGAAGGATAACATTCATTTCTTTGGATTTTCATTACTAGCCTTCTTATCTGTAGTACTAGTTAGAGGAGTATGAGGAATAGTATACCCATATAACACTGAATACCAAATGTCACATCCTAAGGAAATGATGTGAGTCCTCATTCGATGCTCCAAAATGCATAATTTGACCCATCAAACAAAGGAGCTTTGTTGGTGGAAGTGCCAATCTACTGACTTGTCATTTTAATGCTTCAAAATATATCCTTCACGTGATTAAACTTCTTCAAAAGGACTTTTTTTAGATACCAATTGTTGGAAGCACAATGACAGAGGGGGGGATGAATCAGTCCTTTAAAAACACTTTACTTAGTTTCTTTAAGTTGCATATACCATTCAAAGAATCAAATCAACATACATTAACCAATGAAACCATATTAAGCATGAACAATCATACACGTGAATGAGAGATCACAAAAGATACCAGATATGAAGTGGGAAACCCTCAAGGGGAATAAAACCCACTTAAACTTTTGAATATATTGCTCAATTCAAAATACTTACATGAATATTACACATCACATAAGATTTATGTAGTGAAGCATCCACTTCACAAAGAGCACCAATCCCTCTTTAGAAAGGAACCAACATTGCAAGGAGGATACAACCCCTAGGATGACCAAGCACAAAATCAGCTACCTGAATATGAATATCACCTAATGCTTGTTGCTCATACAACTGATTGTGATAAAAAAATTAGCTCATACACCTCAAATACCTCTCTCGAATACTTCACTCAAGATTAATCCTTCAGAATTTGATTAGGTATAATGACCTAGAAGACCTTATACTCTGACCTCCTCACCTTCTCATGTTTCTTATTAGTTCTTCCTTAGATCCCTCTAACACTATCTTTCACCTTTTATAGCACGCTCACAACTCTATCCACTCCACCAGCTCTAATGAGCAAATACAATGCACTTTTATACTTGAAACTAGATATAAACACCTTAGGTCAGCCAAGACCATTAAGGTTGGTATTCAAAACATTAAAAACATATACTTTATCATATAAAATCACATGAAATGACCATATAGGTCGGCATTATCCTACACAACTCAAACTAGTTCATAATGCCTTAAACAAGCTCTTTCTCTCCACTAAATTCTTCTTGGACTCTAAGGGCACAAGGCAGCTCCATCATGACTCCACAAGCCCCACACATTTAAGCTACAACTTTTCAAAATATTCTACAATCTCATGAACATCTACATAATCCATAATCCTCATGACACCATCAAATAGGATTGTGTCCTACTCAATCTAGGCACCTCCAATAGACTAGTCTTTAAAGATGAAGATCAAGCTTCAATATGTCACCTCAAATTTGACATGAAACCACTCATTTAAAATCTAGTGACTCAAGGAACATCACAAACCTGTTATACTTCATGGCTCAACCCATAGATTCATTAAAACATCTTTTTCCTTCAAGGTACTTGAAGCCGAGAAACCAATTTTAGAAACAATACCTTCTCACACCTATATGACACTTTAAAAAAATTCAATGCATGGAATAGGATAAAATTTAACCCCTCATCACTCTAAAATATGTATATATATATATATATATATATATATATATATATATATATATATATATATATATATATATATATCATGAATCAAGCCAATATATTGGTCTTTAGACCAATTTCACCAAAGAACCTTCATTGTCCTTAAACCCTGTCAAGTAGGTCAAATTATGACCTCATCCTTTCCAACCAAACTGACCTGTAGGGCTTAACTAAAGCATGAAGAATGTCATATCAGATGTATAAAACACCCTCATAGGATTTATAAACTTCTTCTTGGGCCATACATGCCCAAGAACCACCCTTAACCATGACTATAAAAAACTGCCTATTAGGCCTAAAAACCAATCTTCACTTTTGGACTGTGTAGACCTCCAAATGGCTCTATTATGGTCTGAAATCACCTCAAACATGTATACTATCTTCCCTTATACTCATAACATAAATTTAGACAGTGGGTAAAATGGAAAACCTGAGAGTAAACCAAAACTTCCTGAAAAACAAGCAAATTTGAGTGGGTTCCATCTATTGTCAAGACACCAAACCACCACCACCAGAAATATGGGAGAGATATTTCCATCATCCAATCATCAAATTTGATGATCCAATTCATTTTTATCTCATACCAACAATTTTTCCTCCATCACTAATGAACTAGGGTTTAGATAGGGTTTTTGACCACCTTAACTTCTTATGATTGTTCATAAAGCACATGACATCATTTGATCTCATTCCAAATCTGAAACCTTATTAGCTCCATGCCTCAACATCCTTGAATGGATCAAGTCCCCATGAAAACTTTACATATGCCAACCAACATGAAATATCTCATATCAAGATGGAAAACACACCTTCTTGAGCTTGGTAGAGCTAAAAAAATAACATCAAAATATTCAACATACAAACCTAAAATTTTTCCCACATCTTTGGAACAACCTCTCTCAACTTCCCTAATTCTCATCTAATCATACTTAGCTTTGCATATTCTCAACCTATCTCACTTTCCTAACTAGGTCATGGAATTAGGTCTATTTTAGACCTAGACATAGTAGGTTAACATCATACTTGTGTTTCAAATCCCTTCAAAAGGCCCTAACATCTTTGAGAAAACATGTCTCACTCCTCTATATTCTGTCATGGGCTCACATACCTCTTCAATTGACTTTCATGCTCCATTAGGCCACCAAGCACCTAGACTAGGTCTAGATGAAGACCTACAAACCATGTTCAAACCCTGCAACCACCTTTTGAGACATGTATGAGTGTCTCAACACACTACCATCATGATTTCCATGCCTCTACCATACTTCACAAGAATTCATGCATCTATATCCTTCATGTACCATCAACCATGTTGAGTATACCTCATGATTAGGCCTACTTGACCAAGAAACTTTCACCATTTCCACTCTTGCAGATGTGTCGAGTTCTTGTCTTCCCATGTCATCATCGCCGCAAACTTCCTCTTGCTCTCAAGCCTTCTCGAAACCCTCTCATGGTTAGTTTTTGTTGTGTCATGTCCATATTTACCTTGTAGGTACTTCCAAGATGATGAAAAATCAAGTATAGTCGTTTGGAATGGTGTGACAATGTCAGTAATTTCATTTAGTAAGTACTTCCAACAACTAGTTTCTTAGCATGCCGAAAAGGCCAATTTTGACCTTCTCGGGACTGGTGTGCATCCTTTGGGATGGAATGAAGGCTCAAAGTCATCTAGAGATGGTATTGAAAAGATAATAACATGTTGGAACTGATTTAGGAAATTTTAGGAAATTTTTGAAGGTTTAGGGACAAACAGTACAACATTGGGTTTTTAAGGGGTAAGTAGCAAATATTCAAAACAGGTACCTGATCTTCCGTGGATGATTCTAGGAGATATGTAAGGAGTTAAGAGTCAAACATGTATTCATTTAAAATGTAGAATAATTCTCTGGATGATGGAATTTTCAAATATTTCACAAGAATCAAGTATCTCTCGGGAAACTCAAACTACGCATACACACCTGTTGTCCAGGGAAAAAGGAGATTTTTAGGGAGTTTCAAGAATATTTTAAGGATGAGACCAATCCCATTGATATTAGAAGGATATTTGGAGCCAAAATCATATAGGTGTTCATTAAAAAGACCTCTTAGAGCTTCGACAACCTCGTCTTTGACTCTCTCTCTCTCTCTCTCTCTCTCTCTCTCTCTCTCTCTCTCTCTCTCTCTCTCTCTCTCAAAGGTATGCTACCCATAGTTAGTCAATTTTACTAGAGGAAACTTGTCACCTCTAGGTTGAGGTGAATTTGTATGTCCCTATCCCAAGGGAACATAGGGGATAATAAAATGCGCCCCATCCCAACTTTTCCTCCAAGTTCCTCACATGACCATGTTAAGCACTCTACTGGGGCCTATCGCCTATCTCTCGCCCCTCCCATCGTGCAATGAGAAAGTGCCACTTATCATCACCACACGAGGGAAAAATTTTCTTTCCCTCTTTTCTCTGTCCCAAGGGAACAAAAAATGTTCCCTTATCTATCCCCTTCATTGGTTCTTCATGCGACTAAACATTAGTACACGAGTGCTTAAACTAGCCTTTTTCATCCTCCCTCTCATCCAACCCTGCAGTGGCATTTGGAAAGCCTAGGATAAGGCACATTTTCTTACACCTCATCCCCTATCCCAAAGGGAAAATTGGGACAAAAATAAATTCCCCATGCCAATACCTTTGCAAACCCTAAGCTGTTTTTACTCTTCCATGAGTAAATTTGATGGTCGGGAAGCTTGCAAACATGTAGAAACTAACTGTCAACTCCATCTTTGCATCTAGTTCGACCTTTCTTCCACCATGAAAGACATGAAACCTCCAAGTGAATAAAAACATAGTAATTACACTTACCATAATGTTTCAAGGACATTTGCAACAACAAGAAATGAAGCTTTCCTTATAGTTCTTCATCCAAAAATGAAAGCTTGAGATCCTTGTATGAGGCGGAACACAACTTGAACTCATTGTTTGCACTTGGATCATTTTTATCGGTTTCAAAAATTCAAGCCACAATTAATGGCTCCCATGACTTATGAATGAAAGGAAAACGAGGCTCACCTTCACTTCTCGAGGATCCATTAGGCGTAATCACTTGGCTGGAGGAAACGGTTCTGAAAAATCTAGTTTCATGTAAGCTAGTTTTCATACTATGAAGTCCCTATTTTTTAGGGATATTGAGGAATTTGTTTTTCATCAGTATTATTCCCTCCTTAAAGAAATTTTCAATTTCCTAAGATCCAGAAAGTGAAATAATTCAAAACTTGAAGCGAAGGATCTTTGAAAAATGTAGTTTCATGTAAACTACTTTTCGCACGATAAAGTTGCTAATTTTTCAAGATATTGAGGACTAATTTTTTCACGGTATTTTTCCCTCTCTAATGAAAAATATTTTCTCCTACTCATTCAAATGAAGGAATCATCCAAAATTTGGAGCGGGAATCTTGGAATAAAACCTGAATTTCAAGACCTCTTTCGTTGCAATCTAACACCCCACAATGCACTTACTAAAAATAACATGTGTCCATGACGAGGCATGACTAAAAATATTAAGTGGAAAAATAATATAAATTATTGACACTCGTGTTCCTCTAGACAGGAAAGAAACATCATGGAATGTAAACATGGAAAAATTTCCAAAAATAACAGTCCTGGCTGGGATCTGCTAAAAATAAAGAGTCTCAATTTTGGATGCAAAAAGTTCTAGTTAGCTCCGATTTCACTCATATTTCCACTTTTTTACATAATCACGAGTTTTTAAGGTTGTTACATAAATCAAACAATGGAATTCACTCTTCACTTGAGCTCAATTGTGTCAAGAAGCAAGACATAACATATCGAGGCACAACGGGTGATATCTAGAGACACTAAGTAACTAGAAATGATTTGAAAGGTGTCAAGGACTCCATTGATTCATCATGTTCTTCATCTAGTCTTGAATTCATCACCATCTCATCAAGATGAGCTGGTTGAAGTGATATGGTTGATCCAAGTGAGTGGGTGAGTGGGTGAGCTTAGTTAGTTGGTTGAGTGGAGCTCCGCAAGATGGGTGGTGAGTGAGTGGTTGAGTTGAGCTCGGTGAGATGGTTTAGCTAGGAAAGTCAAGTAAGCTATGCCTGATCTAATTTTTCCTTAAGGAGCACACTTCTCATATATTAGTAAAGGTGGAGTTTGTAATGTTGCAGCAACGTAGTGTGTGAGACAATAACACAAGCGTTAAGAGGTTAGTGCATCATGAATGACAATTGTGAAAGTATAAGGAGCAAGAGAGTGATCCTCACTCTCATTTTAAGATTAAGGATGCATCATCATGAATGATGCCCTTGTTCATCTCAAAATCACATCAAAAGGTCTCACAACAATGTTTCTAAACACTCATTCGACATCCTGAGGTATTTGTGCATCTGGAGGGAGGAAAGTGAGATCATCATGCCTCAAATTAGCAAGTTCTACATCAGAGGGAGCTTCTTCAATAGATCAGTCAATCCCTTTCCCTTCTCCTCTTCTCTCCCTTTCTTCTAATTCTTCATTGTACACAATCATGGTATTTTTTCTTATTTTCTTAAGTGACAATATTTGTAAATTGTAAAAGTACTCTCTCAAAATTATAAGATAGGTACTTAATTTGTCTCTTCTAAGGGAAATTGAAAGGTCACAAGTGGAATATGAACATGAAGAGTCATGTGGGGGTAGATGAGAAGGCAATTCACAAGGATATAAATTGGAATGGATTCTCCATTCCAAAGGATCTTGAAAGTTTTAGTTCTTGGTAGCATTGTGGATTGTTGTAGATTATGAAGCTTTGTATCACCACTACACAAGAAATAAAAGCTACATTCTTCCATTTCCTTTTCTCATTTTTTCCTCTACTCTCTCTCTCTCTCTTTTTGTAACTTTGCAATTATGATGCTCAAGAAGGAACTTGGTGTCCTTGATAGATGAACCCAAAGTATTGTGTGTTTTTGGTTTGTTAGTCTCACTAATTTCTCACATCATTGTTTTCTTCTAATTGAATGATGAACTACTGTGGTTATTGTGTGTGAACTCTGTTATTTCCTACTCACATCAATGGCCTTCATTTTCCTAATTTATCTCCTTTATCCCTCATCGCTGCTAATTCCTCCCTTGTACCTCGTACAAGCACTTTTCCATAGGTTTAGTGAAGTGTTCATGTGCTATCCTAGCCTACTTGCCACCCCCATAACATTATTTAGACTTAGGATAGTGTTATCCATATTTTGCACCCCCTGCAAAATGAACAACTAAACACGTCAAAGCGTTGGCGGTTGATGGGCATAACACTTTGGAATTTAACAGGATAGCTCGTGAGTTGGTCTCCGAGCCATAATGAAGGTGTGAGCCGAAAAGAGGGGAAAAAGTGGAAGAAGGAAAATTCGCGGTAGTATTGTAAAATGTTACCGTTTGGTAGCATTTTATATGCTCATGCTGTAGTTTTTATATGTATGAAGTATGGATGCTATCGGTCGGTAGCATATTTTATGTTTTTGACTTGAGCGGGGTCAACGAGCCGTAGGGGAAAACGACGCGAGGCATAGGTAACATCTTTAGATGTTGCGGCGATAGCACTCAAAATGCTACCGGCTTGGTAGCTGGTAGAGCCATTGACGGTGTTAGTAATGACTCTAAATGCTCGGTGGTAGCATTTTTAGTGCTACCACTGGTTTTATAGGGACTATGATGGAGCATTCGATTAAAAACAAGGTCACCAAAGTAGTATTTGTATGGATGTTACCAGATGACAACAGATTATAAGCTACCGAATAGGAGTGGGGAAAGCATGTTACCATCTGGTTGCATCTATGCTACTAGTCGACACTAGAGAATATTATGCTACCATGTAATCGGTCGAGTGCGGGAACAAACCATGTATTAATGGAAGTGGTACAAGGTTGTTCAACTACTAGCTTAATGAGGTATGACACCCATGACTTCCGTGTAATCAAAGTACCGAATTCGTATGGCCTCTCATACCTGTTTAATGAAATCTTTCGGTTGGTGAGGTAATTTCAAGGTTCTTCTTCTATATATTGTAAAATTTACCTCATTTTGAGGGGAGATTTTCTGTAATGCAAAGGAACTATGTCAAAAAAAATTCAAAGCTATTGTGAGTGAAAGGCCTCGAATTTGGGCATCTTGTAAGGGATTTTGCCTTGTGCCTATATTGTAATGGATTGTGCATTTTTTTAGCAATAAAATTGGTGTTTTGTGAATTTTTTTCCCTAATTCAAATTATATTGCATATTTTGCCTCCCATTACATTTATGGGTATATTGTATATGTTCTATCTCTTTGTGGGACCTTTAATTTGTTGTGTTTTTTGGATATAGGGAATTAAATATTGTCTTATACTGTGGCACCTCCACCTTTCCTCTCTTACCTTGTTTTCTCCCTATTTTTCACTCACTTAGATTGTCTCACCCTTTCTTGGTGCATCACCTTCCTTTAGAGTAGATTTATTTTTATGCATTTTTCTATCCATGTCTCCTTGGAAAGCATTAGGGTAGGATTAGTTTAGTTTGCTATTATCTTCTATTTGGAGAAAATGGCACTAGGTTAGGAGAATATGTTAGCTTTCTTCAGAGGATTATCATACTTGCAACGTCCCACACTTTGTAGGATAATCCCATGTTATATAGGTTACATTAATTGCCTCACACAATCACAAGCAATCAAAAGTCTTTGTAATTTTGCATTAATGAGATAGTTTCACATTCAATAATGGGATCCTCCCCATACATAAGAAGGATGGGTGTATCCCTGAGAGTGTTGGTGGAAACATATAATTTTCCATACAACAAATTATTTCACCAACATTTTTTGACAAATATTTTGGGAGAGATATTCCATTGTACACTCGTATAGATCTCTAAAAATACTAAAAATTAGAAAATTGAAAGTACAAAAAAATGCTATTTGATTAATTAAAAATCCTCTTTGCAATCCTGTTGAGAAACCTACACTTAGCAAGTTTATTTCCTTCCTAAGCACTTGAGAAAAGATGGAAGAAAGATGGTATACCCGGAGTTGATCGTGCGGGTGGATTTGTTGATCCAACATTTGAAGAAAATTTGCAAGTTAATTTTAGACTTCTTGTTATACCAAAGTAAGAAGACAAATTACTAGATATTCTCTTAAAGGTCATACTGAAGAGCCAATTGTTGAACCACTAGTCCTCATTCCTCCTAGAGGATAAAGAGATGAAAAACTAGAAGAACTTGATATGGCAACACAACTATTTATGCCATGTGGATAGAACACCGGTCGAGTTGTCTTTGGCTCCACCACTTCATGAAATTCCACAAGGATCAAGAAATAACTTTCTGAAGTTCTATGGAGATGGAAAGCAACATCTTGATGATCATATCACAACCTTCATCATAGCCTGTGACATCCTTGGAGTGCAACATGAAGATGTTGTAGTGTGGTTGTTCATGGAAACATTGTAAGATGCCACGATGATTGGTTCGCGCTATATACCTTCACAATCAATTACTTATTGGGGTGGTATGAAAAATAATTTTGAAGAAATATTAAAGACGACCGAAGATTCTCATGCCCTCCTTTCTCAAATTACTCAGATGAAGAAAGAGTCGTAAGAGTCCAATTGAGACATTGTGGAAAAATTAAGCAAGTTGATCAACAAGATTCCCATTGTTTCCCTTCCTACTACAGATAATTTGAAGATGTTCTTCGTGAATTCTCAATTTCCTAAAGTGAGTTTCTTTCTACGTATATTTTAACCAAGATATTTTGACAATTCTCAAGAAATTGTTGTTGAGGTGGAAGATGACCTCATCTTGTCGGGTAAGATCAAGAATCCTTTAATGAAGGATAAGGGCTAGGGTTCCCGAGATGAGAGAGTTGATCAATTGTTTAAATTTTGGTAAATGACTTGATAATGTTGAACAAATAATTTTCTCAACAAGTAACTCATTTAAATTGGAACATGAACCAGATTGTAGGAGCACCCCGAAGGCTTTCCTTGGAGGCTCCACGGTCAATGCAATATGCAAGATCAATGAAGATGAAGAAGAAGAAATTTTTGAATCAGAAGTTTAAAATGAAGGAGAAGAAGAATGTGTTAGGATCAGATTTTGTGAATACACTCTTGATGATGATTTTTAAGAATCCACAGATAGTTACTCCTATGCGGTGTTCACCCAATTGCAAAAGGAGAAAGAAGGATATTCTTCTATTGTCCAATCTAAGAAATATAATCCTCAAATGGTGAATCCACGAAAAATGAAAATGAAAGGGGGGTCATCGAAGTCTGCTTCCAAGGGTTGAGAAGAAACATGAGACTACTTCAACGAAGAATCATTCCACATCTTCAAGTAAGTCTCCTTCAACCTCCCTTGAAAAATCAATTCATGTAAATCCTACAAAAAATTGTGCCAAGGCTTCCACGATCCTTGATGTCCCTACCACTTCCTCATCCTTTGATATCATTGACCATTTCAAAAAATCCAAATTCCAAATTTCCAAATACGAGTATTTGAGAGCTAATCCCAAGCAACTTGAGAAATTTGTTCTACATATCAAAGGAAGTAGTTTTGTTTGAGGCCCTAAAGATGCCACCACCGAAGAACTACCTCATTCATTTCAAACCACTCCATCTATGAGCTACCTTGCTTCCACACTCATCACCTCTAAGAAGGTAGAACCTTTTACATATATTTTTTTGGTCAATGGGTACAAACTAAACAATTACATCATTAACTCTGGTGCTTCAGAAAACGTCATGCTTGCAAAAGTTGCTAAAGCTCTTGGCCTCTCCATTTATCCTACCTTTGACCATTGCCTCTTCATGGAAATGAAATAAGTTCCCCTTTATAGGTTAGATCAAGGATGTTGAGGTAGTATTGGTGGACTTTTCGATAAGAAAGCACAATGAGAATACTTGTAGCAAACATGCTTGTCTCATATGGTATGTTGTTGGGCCGAAGTTTCTATCGAGATGTTGGTGGATATATATAGTTTTATTGGTCACATGCCACCATCTCGGCAATGGTAAAACAAATAAACTCCTTTCCATCATAAAAATGAAGTATATTGTTCAAATACCAAATGACCCAACGGTCGACATCATGTGTAAAAATTCAAAATCTTACAAATTTTTCATGACCTTCGAGGATGATCTCGAGCTTCCCATGTTGGTGGAAGAATGTCTAAGCATCACCGAGTCGATCAAAGGACATCATGATGATTTGATGAAATTAGAGTTTGAGAGTATGTACTTCCCATGGGATGAGAGCACACTAGATTTCTAAGATGATCATTAGAGTCTTGACTTGCATCAAGGCAATATTGAAGTGATGAGAAATGTAGATCAAGAAGGAGTGATGCTCAAAAATTCTTGACATGTAACTTTAATGTTTCCAATCATGTTCTCAATGCTTAGTATGAGGTTCCATGTGATGAGTATGCTTGTGAATATAAAGACTTCTCTTTCTCATTGGAAGAAGATGACAAGAAATATGAGAATGAAAACATGTTTCTTCCTCTCAAACGTGAACCTATTCAAGGAGACGATGATTTCATCATGGAAATGGATTTCTTAGTTCTCGGTGATCAAGAAAGGGAAAATAATAATGAAAACATTTCAGCTCCAATGTTGTGATCATTCCCTTTTCATGAAGATGGAAACATTCTCAATGAAAAATGGATAAATGAAATGGTGTTTGACCCTAAGGCTGATTTTTTTCAAGAGAAAACATTCTCAATGGGATAGAAACTTTCGGTGTTCACTTTTCTCAAGAGAAGGATGCTCTCAACATGATAATGGATGATGAAGCCCAAAATGGACAATATGAAGAAGATGATAGTCTCCATGTTGCATACCCAACCCTAAGCTCATTCTCTTTCCAAGAAGATGATGCAATTTACATACCACATTGTATAGGGAAGCATGTTGAGAAAGAGCTAGAGTATGAGAAAGATGATTTCTTGATACAATTGAGAAATAGATAACATCAAGAGGTTGGTGATAATGTCAAAATTTTCAAAGCATTTACCGAGAATCAACTTGTGGAAGTAGTGGTAGTGAAGTAAGTGTACAAGGAAGAACCAATATATTGGTATGAGAATGATAAGTCGAATATGGTTGAGGCTCATCTTCACAACAACAATGGAAATTTAGCAATTGGGACAAATAGGAGAATCAATGAGAAAATTGAAATAATATGTCAAAGAAATAGAGGAAATGAAATGAATGAGTGGATCATCAATTACACTAGAAATCATGCTAGGTTTCTTAAGAATATAAGAAGAGGTTAATATTTTAGTGAGCCCTTGTCAAAGGGTTTTGCGGAAGAAAGAAATTCGGTGATACTCGTTTACGGGTAAACACTCAATCCAAATTAGTGCTTCAATGAAAGTGGGTTGTCCCCCACATGTACATAGGTGACTTAGGATGTTTCATTGTGTGTTTCCCATATCATTTCATGTTTCCCTTATGTTTTTATTCTCATCTTGTGTTTCCTTTTCCTGTCATGTTTGTGTTTCTTTTTGTGTGTGTGTTCAATAAAGGAAGTTGTGTTGTGTATCTTTATGGTGACTCCATAATCCAATGGATAAGGCACTAGTCCACGTAGTGTCTTGAGATTTTGGGGTTTTTCTTTCCCTTTCCTTATTGTGCTTGACCCAAAACAATTCCCCAAGCTAGAGCTAGTTTTTTTGATGTAAATGTGTTGCATAAAAATTCAAACTTTCAAGCATAAAAACTAAGCCAAATTCAAAAAAATTCTCTGGAGTCTTTATCGAAACCCTCTCCTAGTTAGTTTGTCTATTTTTTCATGTCTATATTTACATTGTAGTTACTTATAAGATGATGAAAAATAAAGTACATGTGTTCGGAATGGTGTGATAAGGTGAGAAATTTCATTTAGTGAAGTACTTCCAACGACTAGTTTCTCAGCAAGCCTAGAAAGGAAAATTTTAACCTTTTCAAAATTGGTGTCCACACTCCGGGATGGAATGAATGATAAAAATCATCCTGAGATATTATTGAAGAGATAGGAACATGTTGGAACTAATTTCATAAATTTTAGGAATTTTTGAAGGTTTAGGGACAAACAGTGTAACATCAGGGTTTTCAGGGGTAAGGAGTAGGAAGTCAAAACAGGTACCTAATCTTTCGTGGATGATTGTGGGAGATCTGTAAGGATTTAGGAGTAAAAATTTATTCATTGGAAATATATAATAATTCTCTACATGATGTAATTTTCAAATCTTTCACAAGACTCAAGTATCTCTCAAGGAAACTCAAACTATGCGAGATACACCTCGTTGTCCCGAGGAAAAATGAGATTTTAAGAGAGTTTATGGAATAATTGAAGGATGATACACCTCCCATTGATCTTTTAAGGCTCTTGGGATTCAAAATCATATAATTTTTCATCATAAAATACCTCACGGAGCTCGATAATCTCACCTTCAACCCCCTCTCTCTCTCACATGTATGCTTCCCACTAGTTAGTCAATTTTGCAAGAGGACACTTGTCACCTCCAGGTTGAGGAAAATTTTGTGTCCCTATTGTACTTGTACCAAGGGGATAGAGGGGAAAATAAAATTCACCCCACCCTAACTTTTCCTCCAGGTTCCTCACATGACCATGTTAAGCACTCATGGAGGGCCTATTTGTCTATCATCTCTAGCCCCTCCCATCGTATAATGAGAAAGTGTAACTTGTCATCACCACATGATGGAACATTTTTATTTCACGCTTGTCCCTTTCCCAAGGGGACACAAAAATTATCCCCTCTCTATCCCCTTCCTTAGTTCTTCATGCAACCAAAAATCAGCTCATAGGTGTTTAGACTAGCCTTTCTCATCCACCCTCTCATCCAACCACAGTGACACTTGGAAAGCCCAAGATGAGGAAAATTTTCTTACACTTATTATCCCATATCACAAGGGGATAATGGGGATAGAAAAAAATTTCCCATGCCAAGCCCTTTGCAAACCCTAACTTTCCCTAATTGCTTCTACTCTTTCGTGAGTAAATTTGATGTCAAGAAACTTGCAAAGCAAGTAGAAACTAACTCTTAACTCCATCTCTACATCTCATTTGACCTTGCTACCATCATGAATTCCATGAAACCTTTAATTTAATAAAAAACATCAATTATACTTCCCATCATGTTCAAGGACATCCGTGGTTGCAAGAAATGAAGCTTTCCTCATAGTTCTTCATCCGAATTCAAGCACGGGATCCCTATATGAGGTGGAACACAACTAGAAATAATTGTTTACACTTGGATTATTTTTATTGGTGTCAAAGATTCAATCTATCATTAATGGCATCCATAACTTAGGAATGAAAGGATAGTGAGTTTCATCTTCACTTCTCGAGGATCCATTAGGCGAATCACTTGAAACACGGAGGAAACACTCCTGAAAAATCTAGTTTCATATAGGCTAGTTTTCGTACTACTGAGTCCATATTTATAGGGATATTTAGGAATGTGTTTTTCATCATCATTATTCCCTATTTGAATAAATTTTCTATTTCCTTAAGATTTGGCATGCGAAATCATTTGAGACTTGGAGCAAAGGGTCTTTGAAAATCTAGTTTCATGTAAACTACTTTTCACATGATGAAGTTGTTGATTTTTTGAGATATTAAGGACTGATTTTTATTATTATTTTTCCCTATTTTATGAAAAACTAATTCTTCCACTCATTTAAATGATGCAATCATCCAAAAATTGGAGTGGGAAATCTCGAAATAAAACCCATAATTTTAAGACCTCTTTCGTTGCAATTTGACACCTTGCAGTGAACTTACTAAAAATAGCATGTGTCCATGGCGAGGCATGAATAAAAATAGTAAGTGGTTGAATAATGTGAATTCTTGACATTCATGGTCCTCTAGATAGGAAAGAAGCATCAGGGAATGTAAACAGGGCAAAATTTCCAAAAATAGCAGTCTGACTAGGACCTACTACAAATAGAAAGTCTCAATTTACATTCTATTTTTAGCCTATAGAAAGATATGGCCCCTCCCCTTCTATCACCCTCTCTATACACCTTGGATACCAGATCATATGAATTCTATATATAGATATATATAGGGATAGGGCTAACCCATTCAGTTTGAATCTATAGATAGATATACATGTAGTTGGATCTGATTTCATTCATCTTTCCACTTTTTTACATCCTCATAAGGTTTTAAGGTTGTTTCATAGATAAAACAATGGAATTAACTCTTCACTTGAGCTCAATTCTAACTAGAAGCAAAATGAGAACATATCAAGGTGCAACATGTGAGATCCAAAGACAAATAACAACTAGAAAGGATTCAAAAAGTGTCAAGGACTCCATTGATTCATTAGAATAAGTCATCATGTTCATCATCTGGTCTTGAATTCATCACCATCTCATCAAGGTGAGTTAGTTGAAATGAGTTGGTTGATCCAAGTGAGCTCGGACGAGATGGGTGAGCTCGGTGAGTTGGTTGATTTGAGTTCAACGAGCTAGATGAGTGAGTGAGCTAGTTGAGTTGAGCTCAGTGAGCTGGGTGAGTTGGGAAAGTCAAGTAAGCTAGGCATGAGGTCATCATTCATCCTTAAGGATCTCACTCCTTGTAGTTTAGTAAAGGTATATTTTACAATGTTGTAGCGCAGGTGTGGGACATCAACACAAGAATCAAGAGGTTAGTGCATCATGAATGACAATTGTGAAATTTTAAGGAGCAAGAGAGTGATCCTCACCCTCATTTTGAGATCAAGGATGCATCATCATGATTGATTCTTGTCTTCATTTCAAACTCACATCAGAAAGTCTCAAAACAAGTATTTCTAAACACTCACTCGTTAGCCCAAGGTGTCCATGCATCTGGAAGGAGGAGGAAAGTGTTGGGGTGATAATTTCAAGTGGGATTAGCCACTTGGGCATGCCCCAACATGATCATAGTTTGTTTGATCAAACTTTAATGTGTGAATCCTTTCACACTCAAAGAGTGAAGTGGCCTGACCGATTCACCCACCCAATTTATTGGGTGATCCCTCTTGGGATTGATTTGATTGTCTACAATGGCTATGCAGGCTTGTATTAAGATTATGAGCTATATGTAGGATGGGCTGATTAACTGAATGTTTTAGCTATTGAACAAACGTGAGACATAGCTCTGCAAGTGTGAAATATAGCTAAGGAGTGAAGTGGAAGTGTTGGGTGAAATTGTATCAGATTCTTAATAAAAGACAATGCTTTACCAGTGGAGTTTTTCCTTCAAGTTTCTCCACTTATATCTAGTGTAATGTGTTCTTGTTATTTTCTTTAAGCTCTTTCTCATTTAGCTTTGTTATTTGCTATCTATTTCAAGTTATTTCTTTGTCTAATCGACTGTACATCATAATCTATAATCTTTGGCCTTTAATGGTGGATCTGTGATCTGTAGATCTTATTTCCCTACTAAATCTAACATGGTATCAGAGCGTGGTGATTGTGTGTGTGCAGGATCGATCTAGAAGTATTTTGACTTGAAAGGGAAAAGAAACTTTAAGTTTATTGATGGATCTATGAGACCCAAAAGTTCTACAGTCGTGTTTAAGCTAACCAAGTTTAAACTTCTAGTTCCTGCCTAATATTGTTTAAAATATTGGTTAAAAATGGGCTAAATGGTTGTTTAGATCGTGTTTAAGCTTTTTTTTTTCTTAGATATGTGATTTTTCATCTCGTTTTAGCCATTTACGGCTTGAATCATCATCTATGAGCTATTTTTCTAGTTTTCCCGCTTGTAAATAGTCATTACAGTCATTTTTGAATGTGGATCCGAAATATTTAGTTAGATCTAGTTTATTGGGACTTTTAAGTCCATCTAGCTGTAAAATCTTTATTTTTTGCCATTTTTTGTCTTTTGTAAAGCAACTTGGGCCAATCATTTTGTGCCATTTGGCTTCATATTTTTGGTCATTATCGATTTTGTGAAGCTTGGACCAATAATATTACTCCACGTAGCTTCCATGTTGTTCTTTTCATGTTTGTGAAGCCGCACCCTCTCTTAGAGTGCCAAATGGCTTCAATCTGACATATTTCTATCTTTGCAAAGCTTGGGCCAATCCTCTAGTGCCATATGGCTTGGCCCTGACAGACTTATTTGACTTCCTTTTTGATCGAAGCTTGAGCCAATCATATTTCTCCATATAGCGTCACATTTATCAGTTTTTACAAATCTTGAGCTAATAAAAAGATCCATCTTGCTTCGTGGTGTCAAAATATTTTTATCGATTGTGCTTTACAATTTGCAATCCAATAAGTGCTTTACGTGTTTCTTTACGTTGTCATACTTGACTTAGATATTTCTGACATTTGTGAAACTTGAGCCAATAAATTTGCTCCAAGTGGCTCTGTATTCCACTTTGTCAGTCTTCTTTTAATGTTTATTTGATAGTTGTGAAGGGAAGACTAATAAAATCACTCCAAGTATCTTTTTTTGTCACATTTTTCAGATTTGGGAAATGTGAACCATTTAAAAGGATCCACGTGTCTTCAATTTTCTGTATTCTTTTTTATTGCACTACGAAGTGCGATTCAATTGTGATCTTGACAAGTATTTTTGTGAGGTTTTTGGCCTACTTACAAAGTGCGAACCATTCGTCTCTTGACATGTTTTTTTAACTCTCCACATTTCATATTATGTCTTGTTCATGGTTTTGTAATCTTTTTCTTTCAACGTGGCTTCAAAATTTTGTCTTCATTCCATGATTTTTTTAAGTCTATGAACTATGAAGTCTAATCTAATTGAAAGACGACATGTATTCTATTTTTCGCACTTATCGACTTTTTGTCAGGACTTGCGAAAAGTGAATTAATTATTTTTGACACGTATTCTAATTGTGTCAAGGTGTCAGTATTTGCTTTGGCTTCACCATTTATATTGTGACAACTGTCTTATTCCTTTTCCGGACCTGAACTTTATTTCAAGTTTGGTTTATAAATTGTTTAAGCCATTAATTTTTGACAAGTGGCTTGTTTGACTTAGACTTTGTTGTCGCATTGTGTCAGAATGTGAAATGTGATCCAATTAATTAAAGACACGTGTTTATCATTTTGCTATTTTTAATTAATTGTAAGTTTTCTTATTAGTTGCATTGTGAAATGCGAGCTAATTAAAAAGTGACACATGTATTTGCTTTATTTTAAAGCTACGTGTATTGACGTGTGTTTATTTATCTTTTGTCACATTTTTTAAATTGGTTTTGGACCCAAAGAGGCTTTAAATTTAATTTTTTAAAGTGTCACATCCACTGAAGATATGTTTTAAAGTGACATGTGCCTTTCTTGGTATTGTTGATCTGTGCCACGTGTCAACCCCCATATGAGTTGTTATTTAACTTATTTTATTTGTTAAAATATCTCAATTTTCTTTAGCCCGTCAAGCTAAGTTACTAAAGAACTCAAGACCGAAACTCTTCAAACTCTTGTAACTTGACCTCAACTTTGTTCTATAAATTTGATCTAAAATCAACCAATTCAAGCTAATTTTAGACCAAATCTAGCTATTTTTGAAGATTTGACAAATTGTGCTATGTTTTTAAGCTAATAATTAATTAGCTCATTAGCTTGTTAAAATAGTCTATAACTGGAACATGACCTTGCCCTATTAAATTGATCCAAAACTTGACCAATTCAAGCTATTTTTTTAATCAAATTTGGGTTGTTTGTAGTCATATAACAAATTAAGAGATCTGTAGCTTGTTTTTTGTCTCTATTTAGCTTCTTTCAGTCATTTTCTAGCTATATCTATCTTCATTTTCAATGTTTAAGCATCTAAAATGGCTAGTTCTATTGTTTTTTCAATGGATAAGTCTCAGCTCTTGAATTCAACTAACTATAGCATCTAGAAAGTGTGTTTGAAAGCTTTTTTATGGCTAGAAATCTATGGATCTTGTGACTAGCATTGAAAACTATCCCACAAGGAGACAAGATACCCCTAAAAATCTTAGCTCATTTTCTCAAATATCTCAAGAAGCTCTATCCATCATGTTGCAAAGCATTAGAGATGAGTTCTTGATGCATATAGGACATTTAGACTCACCTTCAGCTGCATGGAAGCAATTAAAGACCATGCATGAAGGAATTAGGTTGTCTAAGATCATTAAGCTTGTTCTAGAGTTGTTTACAACTCCTATGAAGGGAGATGAGAAAATTGTAAACTATCTAGCTAAAATTAAGAACATTAAAGCTCAACTTGATGGCTACAACTGTGAATTGTTTCAAGACAAGCTACTGTATTTCATAATTCAAATCAACATTCATGAAAAATTTAGACATTACATCTCAATTCTTAATTCCAAATATCAGAATGAGAATGATATGTCCTGATCTAGACACTTTGTCTTCTTTGTTGATTCAAGAAGAGAGAGTCATGGAGAAATTTGATTCAAAAGAGACTACTTCTCAAGCTCTATTCTCTCAAAATCATAAGCCTTCTCATAAGCCCTCTCATACTAGACATTTTAATCCAAATCAGAATTCTAGTATTAAATCCAGATTTAAATCTAATCCTAAGACTAACTCTGTTAAAAGCAATCAGCCATTCAAAGTCAAATTTAATGGAACTTGTAATAAATGTGGAAAATTTGGACACAAAGAGTCTGATTGTAGAGTCAAGATTAATAAATCAGTCAAGAATGCTAAAAACAACAAGCCTAATAATTTTAAGAAAAATCAAAAGCAAAAACAAGCAAATGTAGCTGAGAAATCTATTGCTTTGTATATTACCCTCTCAACTTCAAATGACAATGAATGGATTCTTGACAGTGGTGCCTCCAGGCACATGACTTGCATCCCTAATATCCTTTTAGATATGGTCAAATGTGAAGAGAATATCTATCTAGGAGATAACTCTGTCATTAGAGCTGAAGGTTGTGGCAATGTTAAGTTATCTAATGGTTTAATTAGGAATGTCTTGTATGTCCCTAAATTGAAAAAGAATATTTTGTCTTTTCTCAGCTAACCAAAGAAAATTATAAAGTTGTTTTTCTACAAGAAAAATGGTATGTCAAAGATCAGTTTAAAAATGTCATTTCTTCTGGGATCCAAAAGAATAGCTTGTATATCTTTGATGGTTTTTTCTCTGAGTCTTGTTTTGCTTCCTCTTCTAAGAATGATATTTAGATATGGCATGAAATACTTGGTCATGTAAATTTCAAGAGTTTGTATGATATGTCTAGACTAAATCTTGTTTTTGGTCTTCCTAAGATAAAATCATAACATGAAACTTGTGAAATTTTCCTACATGGTAAGCAACATGCTCAACCATTTCACAAACATCATGATCCAAATTCCTCTCAGTTATTAGAATTGATCCATAGTGATGTAAGAGGTCCACTTGAGGTTCCTTCTCTCAGTGGTGCATTGTATGTTGTTTTTTTATTGATGATTATTCTAGAATGACTTGGTCTATTTTATTAAGAAAAAGTTTGATGTCCTATCTAAATTTCAAGAATTTAAAGCTCTAGTTGAGAATGCTTCAAATATGAAAATTAAGAGAATTAGGATTGATAATGGAGGTGAATATGTCAGAAAATCCTTTGATGAGTTTTTGTGTGTCATGTGGAATTCAAAGAGAATTGACCACTCCCTATTCCCTCAGCAAAATGGCATGCATTGAGAAAGAAATAATATGATTGTCTTAGAAATGGCTAGGACTATGATTCATGCTTCCAATGTGCCTAAGTTCTTATGGGCTGAAGCTATGAACATTTTTGTCTATATTTTAAATAGACTACCTACAAAACCTCTTCATCAAGCTACTCCTCATGAAGTATGGATAAAGTAAAAACTAGATATCTCTCACCTAAGAATATTTGGTAGTCCTACTTCCATCTTCATTCCAAAATCTAAAAGGAAGAAGCTTGATCCAACTTTATTTGCTTGTATTTTTGTTGGCTATGGCTGTAAAAATAAAGGTTTGAGAGTCTATGATCCATTCAAGCATGACATTGTTGAAAATAGAAATGTTCAAGTCTTAGAAAGAACTTTCTCTGCTTGATCCTAATGAACCCTCCTCTCTGCTTCTAGACATAGATCTTGATAATCCTCCTACTGAAATTATGGAAACAAAAGTTCAAGAGGTTGATTATCCTGATCTAGATATGATGGAGATTGAGGGGGAGTCATCCCAAAATGTCTTGCAACCTAAGATTCCTAGATGGGCTAAAAATCTTGTTCAAAACTCTCATCCTAATAATCTTAGAAAACTAACTAGAAGTCAACATACCTATCATGCCTTGTTGACCCACTATGAGGTAGAACCACAATCCTTTGAAGAATCATCTCAAGATGTTAGATGGATTTAAGCTATGAAGGATGAATACAATGCTCTAATAAAAAATGACACTTGGGAACTAGTCCCTCCTCCTTCTAAGAGAAGCATTGTAGGATCTAGGTGGTTGTTCAAAATCAAATATAACTCTCTAGGAGAGATTGAAAAGTTCAAAGAAAGGCTAGTAGCTCATGGTTTCACTCAGAAACTAGGTATTGACTATGTTGATACTTTTTTCTCATGTTGCAAGATGAGTAATGTAAGAGTTCTTCTTGCATTGGCTGCCCAATATGGTTGGGAGATTCATCAAATGGATGTCAAAAATGATTTTTAAATGGTGACTTAAAAGAAGAAATCTATATGATTCAACCTAAAGGATTTGAGGCTCTTGGAAAGGAACTTTATGTTTGTAAGCTTAAAAGTATTTGTATGGTCTTAAACAAGCTCCTAGAGCTTGGTATGCTAAAATTAATTGTTTCTTTCAAGATCTTGGTTTTTCTAACTGTTGTTCTGATAATGATTTATTTTTCAAGTTTGATAATAATCATATTATCATTATTGTCTTATATGTAGATGATATTTTGATTACTAGCAAGTGATAAAAGTCTAATTGTAAAAATCAAACAAAGGTTAAAACAACGTTTTGAAATGACTGATTTAGGTTTATTAAATCATTTTCTTGGCATGATTATCATTCAAGATCATAACTTTATTGTTGCATCTCAATCTCAGTATGTTGTTAATCTACTTAAGAGATTTGACATGTTTGATTGTAGGTCTCTTCCATTCCTATTGAAGTTGGTGTTAAGTTTGATCCTAAACCAACTTGTGCTAAATTTGATCCTACTCTTTATAGGAAGCTAGTTGGTAGTTTGATCTATTTGACTATTACTAGACCTAATATTTCTTATGCAGTAGGAGTAGTGTCAATATTTATGCAAGAACCTTATGAGGATCATTGGAAAATGGCAACAATTTTTTTGAAATATATCAAAGGCACAATCAATTTTGGTCTTGTTTATTCTTCTTCTTATGATGCACAATTATTTGGTTATTGTGATTCTGATCATGTTGGTGATGTTGCAGATAGGAAGTCTACTTCTAGATATATTTTCAAGCTTGGTGCAAGTTCCATCACTTGGAGTAGCAAAAAGCAACCAACAATGTCTATCTCTTCCACTGAGGCAGAGTATAGGAGTGTCATGGAAGTTGTTAAAGAAGTTATGTGGCTAAAAAGGTTGTTGGCTGAGTTGCACATGAATGTCAAAGGGAGTACTACTCTTCTATGTGACAGTCAAAGCTACATTGCTCTTGCAAAGAATCCAGTTCAACATCAAAGGACAAAGCATATTGAAGTCCATATGCATTTCATTAGAGAAAAATTCCTTAATGGTGATATTGATCTCAGTTCTATCCAAATGAAGATAAAGTTGTAGATATCTTTACAAAACCGTTGTGTTCTATCAAGTTTTGCAAGTTTCATGCCTTGTTGATCCCTGTCGATTTTCCTTGAGGGGATTGCACAGATAATACCACCTCTTAACGAAATGTTCAAACTTCCAATACTTCCTCCAATTGTAATAAGTAAATGTGTCACTATTTTGTGAACTTACTTGTAAATCCCAACAAAGATTTAGTCATGGGTATGTCTTAGCTTATAAAAGGCTCCATAATCTGATGTAAGTCTTCATATTGTAAAGCATTGGTCTTAAGAATATTTTTTTGGAAGATCTATGGATTTCCCTTGTTAGCATGTTAAACTGAATCATTGTTGTTGATTCATGGGTCTGAAACTTGGCATGTCTAATTGTTTTCTCCCACTTAACATTAAGGGGGAGTTTTGGGGTGATAATGTCAAGTGGGATTAGCCACTTGGGAACGCCCCAACATGATTATAGTTTGTCTGATCAAAATTTAATGTGTGAATCCTTTCATACTCAAAGAGTGAAGCGGCTGACTGATTCACCCACCCAATTTATTGGGTGATCCCTCTTGGGATTGATTTCCTTGATGTCTACAATGTCTATATAGGCTTGTATTGAATACTACGAGCTATATGTAGGACAAGATGATTAATTGAATGTTTTATCTATTGAAAAAATGTGAGACATAGCTCTCAAAGTGTGAAATATAGCTAAGGAGTGAAGTGGAAGTGTTGGGTGAAATTGTATCGATTCTTAATAAAAGACAATGCTTTACCAGTGGAGTTTTTCCTTCAGGTTTCTCCACTTATATTTGGTGTAATGTTTTATTATTCTTGTTCTTGTTATTTTCTTTAAGATATTTCTCATTTATCTTTGTTATTCGCTATCTATTTCAATTTATTTCTTTGTCTAATCGATTGTACATCATAATCTATAATCTTCAACCTTTAATGGTGGATATGTGATCTTTAGATCTCAGTTTCCTTGCTAAATCTAACAAAAAGTGAGATCATCATGCCTCAAATCAGAAAGTTCTACATCAGAGGGAGCTTCTTTAATAGATCAGTCAATCTCTTTCCCTTCTCCTCTTCTCTCCCTTTCTTATAATTCTTTATTGTACACAGTCATTATATTTTTCTTATTTTCTTAAGTGACAATATTTGTAAATTATAAAAGTAATCTCTCAAAATTATAAGAGAGGTACTTAATTTGTCTCTTCTAAGGGGAATTGAAAGGTCACAAGTGAAATAGGAACATGAAGATTCATGTGGGGGTAGATGAGAAGGAAATTCACAAGGCTATAAATTGGAATGGCTTCTCCATTCGAAAGGATCTTAAAAGTTTTAGTTCTTGGTAGAAATTGTGGATTGTTGTAGATTTTGAAGCTTTGTATCACCGCTACACAAGAAGTAACAACCGTATTCTTCCATTTCCTTTTCTCATGTTTTCCTCTACTCTTTCTTTTCAACAACTTTGTAAGTATGGTTATCAAGAAGGAACTTGGTGTCCTTGATAGATGAACCTAAAGAACTATGTTATTTCCTATTCACATCAATAGCCTTCATTTTCCTAATTTATCACCTTTATCCCTCATCACTGTTAATTCCTCCCTTGTACCGTATAAGCACTTGGCCACATGTTCACTTTGAAGTGTTCTTGTGTGATCCTCGAACCATTAGCCATCCCTATAACATTATATAGATTTAGGATAGTTTCACATTCAATAATGGGAGCCTCCCCATACATAAAAAGGAGGGGCATATCTCTGTGAGCGTTGGTCAAAACATATAATTTTCCATATGAAAATTATTTCACCAACAAGTCCATATTAATGTGGGTCAAAATCCCACACAAAGGATTTGTTGTGAATAGTTGGGTGTCTCCATGTTTACGTGAATCAATTCATTATTTTGTTCGTGAACTAATGAGTATGTCATTGTTTATCAATTGATTGCAAGTATGATGAATCTGTGTAGATGTATTATATCACATTGTAAGAGTGGATTATCTCTCACTTTTAAGACTATGATATAATAAGATGGGTAGTGTTTTGATGATATTCCTCCTCTCCTATACCATTTTTTCAGCTCCAGATGATCTCTAATTGATTTCGATATCAAGTATAAACTTTTTATTTTGTATTTATATTTCTAAAACCTGCAAGGAAGTAGAAAATTTTAATATTCATTTTTTTAAATAGAGTTATAGTTATAAGTGATGAAAGCAATGTTTATGGAGTATGTAAATGCAAACTATGTTTGTATTTATCGTGAAATTGTAAATACAAACATTGTATCTTTATTGTAGATCAAATGTGAATTTTGTATGTAGCACAAGCTATGCCGAAAATGATGTAATGGAAATATGGAAGTTGTACTATAAATATAAATGATAAATGTATTTAATTTGAATTCTAAGTTAGTAAATGTGAATCTTGGTTTTAAGTGAATTTGAAACGTGATAAAATGAGTATGGCGTAGTAAAATTCTTTTGATAAAGAAGCGAGGTCACTTTTATTTTGTACATACATAGATTGAGTGTTAGAGTGCTTAAGTAGATTAGTTAGTTTTAGTAGAGGCATGAAATCGAGAGTGCCTCGATTTTGTTATCAATCATGAATACTTGGAATTGGTGGGGAAAAAAGGGGTCAATTTTTTGGTATTTGATTGAGATGTTGTTGCAAAAAGGGATTGAGAACATCATCTTAGAACCATTCATGCAACATTCATGGATTGTGTGGGTAATGATAGTTTTCTAACAAAAATTTATTCTAGGACCTCTAAGGAATAGCTTTGAATGGGTTTCACCCTTCATCTTTGTTTAATTCACACTATAAATATTTAGGATGACTACTTCTTTAGCTCACTTTTCTATCAATATTACTCATAAGGTCTCCGGGTTGAGAAAGCTCAACTTAAAAAATATTCTAACTAGCACATAAGTGATTATGTGCTTTACTACAAGACTATGCTTTCAAATTTGTGAGATCATATGGTTGACAATGAATTACAAGACATTGTTTTACAAATCCTACTACCAATCATTCATAAGTCCATTATATACAAACACTTTCAATATTTTGATGTCACACATCATTCGATTAAATATTATGAAGTCAAACTTATTACTATGAGAAAAATTAAATATGAGAACAACCCTTCCACATATTTCAATTCAAAATTTCAAAAAATACCAAGAATGGTAGTAAGAGAACATTCAATGTGGTTTGAGAACCTAGTAACGAACTTTCTCATTTTGATCCTCAACAATGAAAATTTACATATTTATAAAAATATCCTCATAATATGTTGCAAATATTATTTAATTGCAACCTCATATTCCTTCTTATACCTTTGGATGTTGACATGAATAATAAAAAACCTACGAACTTTGATATTAATACATATTATGACTGCCATAAATGTACATGAGATTCAATCAATAAATATTTTAGCTTACAACATAATATGCAAGCTTTAATTGAGAATAATATTATTGAGCTTAGCAACCATTACACCCCTACTAATGATTTGGTTACACAACCTAATTTAAAGCTTTAAATTGTTTACTGATTGATTTTCAAACCATGTGGCATAAGAAAGAAAGACTAATCTTGAGGTACATATGACTTATAGTGAACATCCTCCTCTAGCTTCCTATGCCTCTAAAGTGAATGATGCTCATCCTGTAGATGGTCTCATTTGGTGTACTTACACATGCATATGTACAATGACCTACATACATTTGATGGACATGATGTTTCACAATGACCCTATTTATGCATAATTATTCATATGTGTCTTCATTGATTCACACCCCATATAGAGTGTTATAGTGGAAAATTGTTAAAGTGAAATCATGCTCACAATGACATTACTTATCAGCCTTTGGTAGACACATGGAGAAATAATTTATACAACATCCATAGTAAAAGGATTTGATGGACAATTTTGAAACCCTCTCTTTGGAATCATGTTGCCTTTTATATTACAACCCATAGTTAATGCTCTTTGGTTCTTAGTTATGCCCAATAATAGTGCATTTGACATGTTATTAGGACGACCGTGGATATATAAGATACATGCAATCACATCTATGATATCAATGCTTGAAGTATATCCAAAATAACAAATTGGTTACAACTCATGGTGTTTCTTATGAATAACCCAATTTAGCCAAAGATATTGCCTCCTATGATTCCACCATATTCAATTGTTCGACTCACACAAGGGTAACCTCCACAATCAATTTAGATATGAGCACAATGAAAAATAATTGAATTTCCTCGATAACCAATTTTTGAATGCCCACTACATCAAAAACCTATATACACTAAATCATGCACTTGGGTACATTTCTAGGTCCTAAAAGTATACTAGAATTTACATTATTCTTAAGCAAGAAAACTAGTGATTGAAAATTATCTTTGGCCTATTTTCTATCTATTGTTTTCTCTTTAGCCTTACACACCCTACAACCCAATCATAACTTTACTGATTTATCCTTTATGAATTCAAACACCAATGCCTAGCCAGACAGTAATGCCCTAGTGCTCCTATCCCCTTAGGGATCCCATGACCCTTTTCTATATCACTCGCTCCTTTTGGGACTCTTTTATCTTTTGGGAATCTTTTTCACTTATGGGTTGTCCTTCTAGTTTTCAATTACAAAATTCAAACAAGGGAATCATATAAATACATAGTTATTTGTTCAAAATAAGGGACCAAGCAATAAACATTACTATCATCACCTAAGATTGCATCCAAAAGGAACCTAAAGAACTCCAAGGAATGCATATAATATCCATTCAAGGGATAAGGGACGCAACAACTTTGCATACACAACATAGGAAGGCAAAGTCTATTCTATTCCATCCACACATGTTATACATTTCTACATTCTAGCTACATCTCATTATCAAGTGCAACTTGCACAAGGGAATCCTAGGGCACAATTTCTACAAACACACACAATAACTACATGGAGTTTGAGATGCGGTGTAGCTCTCGGTTGTAAGTTCACTCTCAAGGTGATTTTTGGGGTCAGTTTCACTCCCCATTCTACATTTTCCTTTTTAGGTTTTATGTGTTTTGTGGGCTTGTGCAGGTGAACATTTATTTTGCAAGTTACAGGTACCTTCAACATTCAAAGAATGACTATCGGGTGACAAATAGGAAAAACAGGGAATACCCCGAGACACACCAAAAAGAAGAACCTAAGATATTGTGCGGATCACCGGTTCCTGTAAGCAGTCTCAGTGCTCGAGGCACCCTTTCCTTAGTGTGGGTGCCCATGTTCGGATCTATTTGTGAGTTACAAAATTTATATTAAGCATTTACAACACTCTTCTCGACTTGTTCATCACTTTTCCCAATTTAGATTAGTTCCAGATCGAGCGTAAATCAGCTAAGTTTCTTCATCTATCTCTTGTGCTTAGGGTTTCATATTTACATCTTAGTTTTCTTGTGTCATTTATGTATTTCAAGTATTTATACATCATTTATTTCAGTAGTGACTCTACAATATTTATATTTAATTCAAATTAAATCAAATCAAAACCACTTTGAATTTAGCCTATACTATATAGATGGTTACACCTTACAGTAGTCTTATAACTACCTTTTGATTGTGTTCTACAAGGAACATTAATGCATTCTCTTGGCATACAATGGGGTCCATAGGTTCCTAGGAGTACTCCAACTATGAAGCACATGATTGAACATATTGACCATTATGAGGATTTTGATTATTTTATGGAGTGAAATATTTCTATGGCTTAGATAGTGACATACATACTTCTCCTTACAGTGACATTTACAATGACCGATCTAGGACCTTTACATGAGCATCCCCTTGATTTGATCATTAGCTAACCTATCTAGTTTTGGGGTCCCACAACTAAAATGTGTTATCATTATGCCCTTCATTAACTCTTTTTCTAAGAATAGAATGAGGCTAAATCATTTTTTCATTTTAAGAAGGGTTATTGAGACACGCACAATAGTGTGGTTGAGATTATTGTGTCACTTGATTTCTAACATCACTTTATTTAGTAGTAGTTGTGGCATTCTCACTCTTGAACTCATTAGTTCAACATTCACACCTTTTAAGGAATGTTCACCCCATAAAACTCTCTAATCAAATTTTAAAAGAGGTAAATTGGTTAACATACCATCAGGTGTATTTACTCCTTACCTTTTCAAATTCAACATTTTTCAATGGTTTATATATTTTAGCTCTTGTATCATAATGAGACATTGATTTTCACATATTTTATAATATATTTCACATAGAGAAAATGGAATATTCTAGTCATACTTGTCAACACCAACTGCAACTATCACGAGCACCAAATTTATTTTATCCTTTTAATACAAAAATTTTCAAATACTAGATTAGAAGGGGGTAACTATATGCACCTAAATTTGGTATTTGACACTTGGAAACATTAGTTTGTTATACTAACATCCTTAGACAATTGATATATATCGACTCTTGAGTGCGTTTTTATTCAATCGGTTTACACTTCCACTTTCTTGGGCACTACTATATGTCAATTATATTTATTATAGATCAAATAAGGTCATACATGAACACCTTCATAATTGTAATCATACATTCTCCATTTTTCAAATCCATATTTTCACTCTTAGGAAAACACCAATAAACTTAGACAATACCAACTACTACAAGTTTCTAACATTATCTCAATATACACGGGACTTCAACAAATAGTTTTCAAATTTATAAATTTCTTTTAGGTCGGCCTAGACACAAGTTTAATGTTTCAACTAGTGTAGGGCCCATTTTTTAATTTTATTTTCCCATATATGCTTATTGGTTCTCCGAGGTTAAACATACTTTGTTAGTTTAATGTGGACATTTTGTGATGGTCTATTATGCCTTATTTTTGAATGAGACCTTACTTATATTAGCATGTTTGTATGCATTTCTCATGTTACTAACATTATTGGATTTATGCTTACAAATGGAATTTCATGTTGATCTTGTTGGGAGTTTCTCAACTTTGCATTGTTTTGGGAAAGGTATACTATGAAGTGGTTATTTTTGTGTAGATTTTCATAGTACTAATGCACAAAGAAAGCTTACACAAGCTCATGTGTATAGGTATATGGGCACATGGTCCTCAGTACACAACTTGCACAATATTGATAAAAACATAGTGATCAAGATTGTGTTGTGTGCAAAATTATATGCATGAAGTATGTAGGAAATAGGAGTTGCATTATGGGACATAATGTTGTTGTGCAATATTGGAGTGCAGCTTGTGATGTGTTGTCAACACTTATCGACATGACTAGTCAAATGGCGGTACATATCATTGTGTTGTTAATATTCTAGCACAGTTATTGGAGGAGAATTATACAATGTTGAATCTTCTCTTAAGTAAATAAGGGATATACAAATTCCATAGTGTGTGGAGTTTACAAGTTCATGAGAGAGATTAAATTAGTCTAACTCAAAGGATTTAATATCAAATAATAGTTGTAACAATATGAGAGGTGATGTAGAGGAGGTGGTGGACCAATTCAAATTCACAATACCATTGCTATTCTCAAGAGAAAATCATGAAAACTTTCCAAAAAAAATCAAGAACAATCAAAGAGCATACAAGTACCAAATTCTTAATTGTAATTATTCAAGGACTACATTCACTTCTTACCTAATCGATTCATCATAAAAACATGTTTAAAAACTTCAATAAGAATCAAGACATCAAAACATTTCACTTTACCTTTTGACCTTACTAGTATGCTAGTAGCCCTTCTATACCTCAAATCTTAATGTCCCGAACACTACATAGGGACTAAGAAACTTTTTCTTACCTTTTCAAGTACCCTTTATGGGTCTTCAACTCTTTACAAAGTTTTAGTTATTAACTCTCAATGGAACTCCTTTAATTGCTCCTCTATTGTTTTCCTATTAGGCCTCTCCTTGTAGCCTTATTTTATCCTAAACCTTATTGTTTAGAAAGATCGACACTGTCTCATGAGGATACAATTACATATTTGAATACCCTTTATCCTTTTCTATCTTTTCACCAATTTTTAGAATCCAAATCCTCTAGCAAGTCCTTTAACCATCTATCACCTTTCTCTAATTAGTCCTTCTATGCCTCTATTAGGTCTTCAAACTCAGTGCACTAGGTTTTAATTTCTTCCTTTGGGTGTAGACTTCCAAACCACGTTATACTTTTTAAAACAACTTTATACCTTCCCTCTCCTACCTCACCAAGTCTCAAGCTTGTATATGTCTCACAACTCAACATTCACTTTTTCGTCATCTTGTGTCTTGTTTTTACTTACACCTTGGCATGAATAACATTGATCAAAAGTATTTTATCATTTTAATAGCTAACCACATCACCCAATAATTGTATTACATCACTACACATCATCAAGTGTGAGTCTTCTTCTAGGAAACAAGAAATGAGTTTATTAGTTCTTCCTTGCTCCTAGTTTTTGGTCAATATGCCAATGAGGTTAGACTATGTTTCTTCCTTTTGTAAGTATAAAACCTCAAACCTCCTCCTAGGACCTTTTCCACACCTTTCTCTAATATTTTCATTCCTGGTAAAAAAGTTTCCCTTTGTTCATTTAAACACTCCTTGAATTGTCTTCACCAAACACTCCTTAAATTGTCATAAACCCGGGTTCTTGGTGGGACTGAGTATGAGACTGTGTCTCTAAGCATTTATCTACTTGAACACCTTTATTTCTCCTTTTCAATGATTTTTATGCCACTTTTAGTCCTCCTTTATCCTTATTGACAAGTTCAAAATAGTTATTAGGTTCGTTTATATAAAATACTTACATTTCATTGAGTTTGACTTCCAAGAATGGGGTATATGAAAGACAAGACTGTGTATTTATCATTAAATATATTAAAAATCTTCTATTCACCTTGAAACTTCACATACACTTATATCTTCCCTAACTCACTCTACTCACTAGTTTTCATTGAGTTTCTACGATTACATTTAGAATTGTGCATATTTATTGCTTACAAACCCTAGAAGCTTTGTTACACAAACCCGAGAGCCTCCAATATAGGATATTTCTGTTTTCTTTACATTATAGTCAATGTAAATACTCAAGCTCAATTATTTACACCCTATCTTCTTTCTAAAATTATATACCGAGAAAAACAATCCTTCTCTTTGTTTATAACCTCTAAATTCCAAAGATACCAGTCCTTTATAGACCGTGTTATCAATAATTACCAGTTTTAACTCCCTTGCTAAAAGGCTATCAATTTAGACTTAAGATCATACCTAGAAGATGTTTCAAACCCTTCATAACAACTATAGTTATTAACCTTGTTAGAGTCTTCTTATTCATTCAATACACCAAAACAATATCTTACCTTACATGTAGCACTTTTCTCTCCTCCTCTTGTATGAAACTTGACTTCATTGATGTTCCATGCACTTCATTCATGTTCTTTTAAAACATGTACACAACTCTTAAACCTGAAATAATAATCTCAAAACTATATACAAAAAGGATCATTCATCATTTAACAATCATTCCCATTCTATTCTCATTTTCACAAGCTTAACTCAAGAAATCATTTGCATGGATAACACCAAGATTACATTATAGAAATCTTGATCCCTTGGGATTTCAGTAACTTTATCTTACTTCCTCTAAAACCCTATCTCTACTGCTCTCATTAGAATACTTCACTTTTAGACCAAGACTATAGGTAGCTACATCTTGGAATTAGGTTTTCAAACCAAGGCAATACTAAGCTAACATGGTTAACCCCACTTCATGGGTGAAGAACACCTTAACTTCATAACATGAGGTCTTTATTCCCCTTTTAAATAATTTATTTAACCTAACTTAACACCTAGAATCCTAAACACAACATTGGAAATTCAAATATTAGAAATGGTGGTTTTGGATGGAAACTCCAAAATCACATTATTACGAATCCATCCCAAAACACCTAAGAATATCTCCTAAAGCTAACACACTACTAAAAAAAAAATATTATTTACAATAAATTATGCTCATGCCTTAAGAGGTCATTGGTTATTGTTATATAGCCAGTTCTAAGCATGCATGGGAAAATGTTCTCTGTCGAACATACTAAAAATATTATTGCATGGTCTAATGCATGGACATATTATTTGTATTATATAGTATTGTAGTTGTAATTTTTAAGTGAATAGACTACTAAATATTGTTAAAATATCTTTAAGAATTTCTATTGTATATGTGATATTTTTTTAAGTTAATGCAATAGTACTAAGATATTATGTTGGGTTTTTCCCTATAAAGGATTTTTCTAGGTGAAATATTGTGTCTATATCTTGTGCGCAAAATCTAAATGCTATTTAGATTTAGTACAAAAAAAATTCCTCTATGTTTATTTATCATCAATTGGCCCTAAAGCCCAACATTTGGTATCGGGCCCAATTTTATGCTCGTGAGAGTTGGCTTTACCTATAATAAGCATTTGATTTGAGCATGTGTTTTACATTGTTGCAAGTATTGCATATAGAACATGTTGAGAATCATATAATGGAGATTTACAAGTTCAATGGAAAACATTTTGATTTTTGGAAGCTTGAAAAGGAAGATATCTTTACCGATAGAGATCAATGGATCATTGTATCGTGATCATCACATGCGTGAAGGAAACAAGAAAAAGGGGATAAGGTTGATAGGAAATATAAAATATCTATAAAATTTGTTTCTCAAATTATTTTTTACTAAATATATTTGATGAAAATTCGATAAGTTTTATGGGATTGTTGTACCACGATAAATATTTGGTCAACAAACTATTTTACACAAGCAACTATATTCATTAAGGATAATGAGATGGCTCGATTACAAAGACTAAAATTCCTTTATATTGTGATTAGTGAGCTATTATAAGTGGATATAAATTGGATGATGAAATATTGTGCATTACACTTCTACACTTTTTGTCGAGTCTTGGGATAACACAATAATTATGCAGAGAGGAATTCTACAATGATATCATAGAGTGGAGGACTCTCATGTCATTCCTGTGAAAGAAAAATTAAGACTGATAGTATTTTATTTTTTGTATTTTTTATGCCAAGATGCATTCTATAATGGTAGCATAGAGTGGAGGACTCTCATGTCGTGTATGTGAATGAAAAACTAAGGCCGATATTATTTTACATATTTAGTTTAATTTGTAAAAGTTATACATATTATTTTACATAATTAAATTAATTTGTAAAAGTTATACATTTGTATTAGCAGACTCAACTTTTGAAAATCAAAACAAATAAATAAGGTATCTTCTTGCTTGTTGCACTTTTAAATAATTACATATGATTTGTTATTTTAGGGTTTGTGTGAATAGTAAATTTACTACCATTGCATTTGAATATGACTTCTTCCTTGTTTAACTATTAAAAATTTAAGTATAACATTTGGTATTGTTATGTTATAGTTTTTACTATTACTTTCCAAGCATTCTTATCTAGGTAAATATAATTTATTATAATTATGAATTTAGATTTATAACAAATTTAATATAAACTAGGTACAAGTACCTATTTATCTTATAAATAACAAGATAAATAAGGTACTTAATTTAAATAATAAAATAAATATGGGTGAATTAGTATTAATTTAAGTGTATATAGATAATACCGTGTACATCATTATAATCTAAGGTATTTATTTACCTTTAATTTCTTACATCTGTATTATATGTATTTACCTATTTAGCTATCTATTTACCTCTTAAATAGTATGCTAAACTTATTTACCTATTTAAGTTATTTAGATCTAAGATTCAATTTAGGTATTTCATCGCACAATGATGTTAAATTTATAAATCTTAGGTATGCTAAATTAAGATATATCTAAGATGTATATTTTGTTATTATCTAAATATTTAATATACTATCTAAGTTGATATAAGTATGTTAGATTTATTATAATTAGGGAAATGTCTTTGCACAATATTATACATCTATTTTCAATTCAAATTACTATAAGTTACTAAAGATGAATAATACAATCTATATTGAATTTGTGTGTGTGTGTGTGTGTGTGTGTGTGTGTGTGTGTGTGTGTGTGTGTGTGTGTGTGTGTGTGTGTGTGTGTGTGTGTGTGTGTGTGTGTGTGTGTGTGTGTGTGTGTGTGTGTGTGTGTGTGAATTTGTGTGGGTGTGGGTTTGTGCTTTTATTGATGTGGAATTGCATTTATATTAAGGAAGTATAAAAGTTAATGTTATATATGTGTTTTTAATAAGGGTAGTCAAAGATAGAGTTAATATAAAAATAGTTATCAAATGTTTCTAAATGTAATTATTAAGTTCAAAATAAATTAAATTTTTAAAATGAAGAAAAACAAAGAGAATATCAACTAGCATACCTATCTTAGAATAATCTATGTAAAATATATCAAGAGGTGTCATTCTCGAGGTGCATATTTCACTTATGTTGAAAATTCAATATAGGCACCCCAAGAATGATGCTTCTTGGCATATTTTACATAGATTATTCTAATATAGGTATGCTATTAGTTATTTCTAACAAGTCATATAAGTTAAAAATGGATGAGATTGTTGTGGCCTTGTTATCAGAGGAAATGAGGCATAGGTGCATTAAAGATCATTAAACCAATGATGCATTGATTTTGTGAGGTAGATCACATGAGAAAAAGTTATAATCAAGGGATAAGTCTATGAAGTTTAGAGGAAAATCTAAGACTCTAGAAATACCTTCTTTGAAAAATTATAAAACTATGGAAACACAACAACTTTTCAAAAGGATTTTACAATGCATATGGGTAAGATTAAACCGGTAGATGTTTAATTCTCATGTAAAATAGGATCAACTAATGAAAATTGATGTGTATTTGATAGCTTTAAGTGTGTATACATGCATCGATGCATGGTTGATTGACTCTTGAACCTCTTATCATATGACTTCCCATAGGGAGTGGTTATGTGAATAGGAGTAATGTGTTGGTGGAAATATATTTATGGGAGATGAATCAACTTACTATATTTTGGGTTGAGGAAGAGTAAAGTTAAGGTTATGGTTTGAGAGAATCAATACTCTCACTAGTATTCTGCACATTTTGTCTTACGAGGAATGTGGTTTTGGTCAAAAATATGTGTGATGTTGATCTCGGAGGCTTTGTTTTGATGCATTCATAGGGACGGGGTTTCTAATTAAGGAAATCCCTAACCTAGAAATTAACATAACACATACATTAACATAAAATCCACATTGTATTGGAAAATCTAATGGTTTACATAATGATTTTGCACTATCTACTGAGATACACATTTACTTGAGTTGCAACAACAATATCTTCATCATTACAATGGAAGGGTCTCTCGAGATACCCACATTTTTCTCTTTATATAATTTGGTAGAATATTACCAAATTCTCTTTGTACTTTATACCTCCAAACTTGAATCGAGAGATCTTAACGTCTTTGACATTGTATGTGCAAATATTGCATTTATGCATCATGACCCCTTACACAAGCGCTCTTTAAACCCTAATCAAAACTATGAAATTTTTCTTTCTACTTCTACACACCTCGAACCTCAATATTACGCAAAATTCTTACTTCCTAGTAAAGTGCCTTAAGAATATTTGTGCCATGATATATTCACTCACCAAGAGTTGGACATATTCAAAATGGCTAGCTTATTTTTCTAGGTAGATGTAAGATTACTACTGATTTTCTTGGGACATTATTCCGACATTAGACTTCCCACGTAAGAAAAATTGTGTTCGATGTTCACTTGTTGAAATATGTGAGAAAGTGGCTATAACAACTAATATTTGTGAGATCCAACCAAATAAAATTATCTTCTATGTGATTCTTCCACTTCACTATACAATATTTTTATTCTTTTTTGTGTTATCTCTTCACAACTCTAGAGTCTAAAATTGTCTCTATCTCCTCCTTTTCCTTCTCTAGTATTTGTTCTCTCCAATCAAGTACTCGTAATTTTGATTCTCCTTCCTCATCATCACTCTACCTTTGTGATATTCATACAAGTCTATAACATTGAATAAGGGTCATCTATCCATACCTTCATGTAATGTGATCTCATATACATTTTCTAAAAACTTGTGCAACAACTTACATGGCCTTATCTTCATCCATTTCATCATATCATATGTTTCTCGTGGGAAAATCTCCTTACAAAAATACACTAACATTAAAAACCCACTTTGAATTCCTTATTTATGTGCATTCTATATGCATGCACCCTATAGTATAGGTTGTTATTCTCTAATTTATTTTACACTACTAGTGTATATCACTCATAAACTATGTGTAGTCTTCTAATTATGTGTTTTCCTTACAATCCTTCAATTTACTCGCATTGTGTAAGTTCTCTTGGGTTGCTTCCAACACAATTTGGATATGCATTTTCCCATTGCATCTAATCATTGAATTATTGTTTACAAATTCTACTAACACCATTATCAATTCCCATTATTTTGTCTATCTTTAACCAATCATCTTAACAACTTTCCCAAACTCATATTCACAACCTTTATTTTTCCATTAGTTTGAGAATGGTATGTTAAATTGAAACCAAGTTTTATTCTCAACTTCTTCCACAATGTTAAAATAATGGCCTACAAACCTATTATCCATATCTAGCACACTATATTATGGAAATCCATGTAATCTTACCACATCTCATAAGAAAAAATTGGCAATGTTTGTTACATCACGCATCTTTTGCACCCAATAAAATGTGTCATCTTTAAAGCTGTAGATTTCTTTTTGTATAAGACTCTTTTATGACCACCATATTTTAGAGCCCCGACCCTAGTTCTTTTTGTTCATTTGAGCCTAAAATTGACTAAGTATGAAGTTGAATGTGGAAGGTGTCCACATGTCCCTTTGGCGCACTCGGGGCATGGAGCGGAGAAGGGGTGTTCTCAAACTTGTGCCACATCATCCATGTGTCCCAAGCCCGATAAAGTTTCCCGACGGGTTGAAAATTCAAGAACATAATAGAGACACATAGGATCTCCACATGTCATTAGAGTGAAATTTCAAATAAAGAGAAAGAAGGAAGGCCCCTAAACAAGCACGTGCCCTCCATGTGTCTCTCAAGCGCAGTTTGGAATACAAAGCCCCATGGAAGGCCCTCAAACAAGTGTTTTCTCCCATGTGGTAGAGAAGGATCATCACCGACCAAAGGAGACTAAGTTGAACAAATTAGAGGTAATCAGAAATATCACTAGCAGGTAGTTAAGATATTGACCCAAAAATGAAATATCTTGTAAGAAAATTGAATGTTGTCGGTGGAAGGTCGATTCCATACATTGAAGCAAGAGCCAAAAGGATCTATAAAGGAATGTTCCAACTCGGAAACAGAGAGGAGAAAATTATAAAATAAAATATACTAGTGCTACAAAAGGGATTTTAGGCTTATTTATTGTATTGGCTAGCCTTAACAAGGCTCTATTATAGAAGAAAGTTATAATCTGTGTCATATCGGCCTTATGTATCATTTTCTCTATGAATAAAGAGTTCTTGCTCTGTGCATCTTAGCTTTCAATATTATGTGTCTTTCATCTTTCATTGCTAGTACTTTTAGATAAATTTGGAGATCTATCGTGTTATATGCCCTTGGGTTTTCTTTATTCATTTATCATCTACATATTGTTATGTTTTACACCTTCTCGGCCTATGATAATCTAAGATACTTCTAAAAATAGTATATCATGCTAAAATGCTCTTCGAACTATTTTAAGTAGTTCCCCAGGATCCATCTTTTTTGTCTTTTAAGATTTGTTTCGACATATCACCTTTGTTACTTTTGCATTTTATTTCAGTTTCCTCTAACCTTATCTCACACCATAGAGAAGAGCCAGCTTCTTTAAAATATGTAGGTTATCTTAAGGTACACATCCCACTTCTTTAAGGTATCCCATGACTCTGATGGTTCATTCACAAAGATAATCATCAACATTTTTCCTGGCATGCCTAGCATGACAAACATCTACACATCTTGATAATCCATCATTGAAAATCTACTAATTTTGGTCTTCTCTATTTTACAAGATGAATGTGAACAAGAGTGAGGAAAAGGGAAGGTGTGTTTGAATACTTACAATTATCTCCACCACGCAATAGAAGAGGTAGACAGATTCAGAGGTCTTCGTCTCCTCCGAACAGAATCTCTCAACACCTCCACCAAGTAGGCCCTTCTTACAGTCAACTAGAACCCTCAAACCTATTTTAATGGCCCACCTCCAAGCTCAACCTCCAAGGCAGTTTGTTTCATGGAATCAAGGGAGTCCGCTCATCCTACCCACACCCTTGACAGTGTGGAATCCTATTCCGGCTAACGCGCTAAAAGTGCTGCCCAAATTTAGTGGAGAAGACTTCAAAACTCTAGAGGAACACCTCCAAGACGTAGTGGAAATATGTGTGGTACATTATATTAGGGAACAAGATGTCGCCTTATGGTTGCTAGCTACTTCCTTTAAGGGGAAGGCTCTGGATTGGTACCGATCCCTAACTCCTAATTCTATCGGCACTTGGGACCAACTAGGAAATGTATTGGTAGCAAGATTTAGCAAGAAAGGGGATAGATCCTCACTCCTACAATATCTTATCAACATCAAGAAGGGTCCACAAGAGCTTATGACTGATTTTAACACCAGTTTCACAAAACATGGCAAAGGATTCCTTCTTTAGCGAGGCCACTGTAGGTATGGCTATTATTTTTACTTAAAAGCTCTAAATTTAGATATTTTTGTAATGATTCAATCATTAGGGGGAATCTTTACCACAAGTATATGATATTGTTATCCAAGCCAAGAATAATTTAATAGATGTCGGGAAGTTTCCCCCATAGCCCCTTTACTAATGTACCCTTAAATAGCTCCCCTTCTGCAAGCACAGTACCGAGCTCTACTCAAGCCCCTACATCCCTGTATAATTACCCATCCTCTCATCCAGCACCAATTCCCACTACAACGTCATCATCCTCTTCTCCCGAAATGGAGGAAGTCAAAAATATCCTCGAAACTTCTCTAACAAGATAGTAAATCTTACAAGAAATCAGGTTGCTCTCCCAAGAAAAATTATCAAATCTATCAAGGTAGTAGGCCTTCCTATCCCTCTCAACATTAGAATACCCAAAGACCACCATCTATGTAGTCATCTAACCAGCTAGTCCCGGTGCCAACACCACTCTGACTATCCCACCCAATAATGAGAAGAGAAATGGTACCCGGAAAAAACCATTTGGCATAACTTCCCAATGCATGGTGCTTCCTTATAATAATTCCCACATGCTAAGATATTTTCCCCAAGGAAATTTACAACAAAAGGTATCTCGAACAAAGAGCAAGGGAAGGCTATGATGTTAATGCATCAAGACCTTACCAGTCGCGGGAGTCCAAAATGTGGCCTTTGTTGCACATATTCAAGGGATGTCCTTGGAATAGGAAGTGGAGATCGCACCAGAGCACACACTTTTCTCTTGGATAGAAGGAGAGGAATTCATATTTACAAATGAGGCAATTTCTTCCAATATTGTTCAATTTGATTACAACACTCACTTTAAAAAAGGATGATAGAAATAGACACTCTTATCCCAAGTACGACTAGTAAGATACAAAAAGAGTCTCCAACCATTATGGTCTCACCACCAACGGTCATAAAAGAAGCTCTGAGAACTGTCCAAAATCAGGATGCTCCCCATCCTGCGGTTGAAGAAATAAATCACCAGTCATCATCCAAGACATCATCACTCGGACCAATTAACGTGGTTCAATAACTCAAGAAAGCACAAGTTAATGCATCCTTGTGGGGTCTTCTAGGCATTCTAGAGAAAAAGAGTTTCTCTAAGAAGCACTTAAATCAAATGATGACCCAACTACCATCGGGAAAGAGAAGGAATGGGTAAAAGTGATTTGAGCCCCAAGAGAATCAGTGCTGTTAAATCAAAAGGGAGAAGTAAGTAAACCAAGGCCCAACTCCTTTTTATGACTCTTATCATAGGTAGCAAATTATTGCATAATTCCAAGATAGACTGGCACAAGCACTACAGTCATGCCCAAAGCAATTGTAGACACCTTGGAAATTAAATATGAGCCCTTAAAGAAAGGAGTCATGCAAATGGATGGAAAATTAGTCCAAACCATAGGATTTATCAAGGGACTCTCATTGCAACTCTATTCTTGTCCAAACATAACCGCACCACAAGATATAATAGTAATTGGCATTCCGCTAGTCTTGATCGTGTCTCTCCCATGATTTCATAGCTAAGATTGGAGGTTATATGTCCCGTGATTGGTCCCATCTAATTATGTGGACCAAGTATGGATCTAAGATGAAGGTCTTATTAGAAGCCCTTGTCAAGGAACATATAACGGATCAAGTGGTCTCAGGCTTTGAGGCTTCACATGTTATGATCACTAGAGAAGAGGAATCATACACAGAGGAGGTACTCTTCAAATCGAGAGGTCATCTAGCCAAACTTCCCCGGGGAAATCCCTTCGGGAACTTAAATTCCACTGGTTTGGGTACTTACGTCATCTTTGGAAAAGACTCCACAATTCCAAAATAAGTAAAGGGAAAGGATAAAAAAGAAGAGAATCCCATTAGAGATTCCCATATATGGACCCTGCATTTTCATGGGGCTAAAAGAAAAAATGGCTCAGGAGCTGGAATATGCTTATTATCCCCAAGCGGAAAGAATATACTCCATGCATTTCACTTCCAGTTTTCCTGTACCAGTAATGAAGCATAGTACGAGGCCTTAGTACATGGCTTGGCCATGACACGAAAAGAAGGCATCAAATAGTTGAGAGTCTTTGGTGACTCGAGTTGGTAGTGACACAGGTAAGGAACACTGCCACCACAAAAATCCAAGAATGAGGTCCTATCGACATAGGGTGTGGGATCTCATTGAATATTTTGAAGCCTTTAATATCAAGGTTATCCCCGAGACCAAAATATAGAGGCTGATAGGATGGCCTTAATCGGGTCATAATTCAACCCAATACAGGATTTGATAGTGAATGAAAGTACCATAAAATTGATCATCCGCCCTTCTATACCTGATAACATCGATCATTGGTAGGTTTTTAATAGTGACTAGAAGATTATACACTTCCTCCAACAATCTAACCAGTTTGTAAACCAACTCCAACCCAAGATCAAAGAAGCTTATGGAGATCATATTATTCAGTTGAAGATGAACAAAATTCCAAAAGGGTTAATAACACTAGAAAGCCTTTTTTATTCTAATGATGCTAGTTCAAATCGAAGGAAGTTTGTAGTGGTAAAGGAGGATTATGTCGAGCTAGAAGTGACTAAAGAGAGAAAGATAAAATTTGGGAGATTAGTCACTCAAAGAGAAAGGGAAAGACTTGTGGCTCTATGCCATAAGTATGATAAAGTGATGGCTTAGACATACGATGACTTGCATGGTTACAACAAGGATATCATCCAACACACCATTGACCTCAAAGAAGGAACTAAGCCCGTACGCCACAAAAGAGGCCTGTGAACCCAAAAATAGAATCCCTCGTGGGAGGAAATGAGAAAACTCCTAGAGGCCAAAATAATATTTCCTATCAAGCATACAACATGGGTCTCCAACCTGAATCTTATAAGGAAAAAAATGGTGAAATTTAGCTTTGCGTATATTTCAGAGACCCAAATAGAGTGTCCCTAAAGGACCACTACCCTTTACCCTCCATGGAGAAAATATTATAAATAGTTGCATGCTCAAAAAGGTTCTCTCTACTAGATGGTTTTTTAGGCTATAACCAGATATGGCTCATAGAAAAAGACCAACATAAGACCACTTTCACGACAAAATGGGGAACCTTTGCATACATAAAAATGCCATTTGGACTCATGAACTCTAGAGCTACCTTTTAAAAATCTATGGAATCCATGTTTGGAGTGTTGATCAATAAGGTAATTATTATATACTTGGATGATCTCACAATGTTTACTAAGATAGTGGAGGATCATTTTGATGCCTTGGAAGTTGTATTCAAGAAATGTCAAGAATTCGGGATCTCTTTGAACCCAAGGAAATGTGTTTTGAGTACCCCAAGGAAAACTCATGGGACAAATTATTTCAAAGGAAGGAATCTCCATTGATCTAGAAAGAGTTGAAGCCATCCTGGGACTGCCCTTTCCGTTAATAAGAAAGCGGTCCAATCTTTCTTAGGAAAGATCAATTTTGTTAGCAAGTTCATTTCAGACTTTGTCGGGACAATCCACTCAATCACGCTAATGCTCAAAAAGGACCTTAACTTCAAATGGACCATTAAAGGTCATCGGGACTTTGAGGTGATTAAAGGGGCTATCACATTTTCCCGGTACTACGCAACCCTAACTTCTCAAAGGAATTCATCATGTATGTATACGGGGGTAAACATAGCGTAGCATCTATACTAACACATAAGGGAGAGTCTCAAGGAGAAGAACATCCGGTCACCTTCTTTTCAAAAACTCTCCACGACTATGAAACAAGGTATAACTTTGTAGAAAGACAAGCTTATGTTATAGTTAAGGTTATGAAGAAATTCAGACACCTTATCACTCATAGTAGAATCTAGGTTATGGTGGCTCACTCTAGTGTCAAAGAATATATAGCAAATGGTGAGATAACCGATAAAAGAGCTAACTGGATCACTAAGATCCTTGAATATGACATCGAGGTAAAACCTAAAAAGCTAGTATGGGGTAGGGGCCTATGTCAAATATCTAACACAAGACCCCATGCCCCTAATTAACAATGATCCGAAGAGATACTCTATATCCAAGAAAGTGACTCAGGTAGTTGGGTCTCGGATAGGATCTGGTTCATGCAAACATGTAAATACCCAAGCCATCTCCCTTTAAAAAGAGGAGGTATTATAGGCAACAAGGATCTAATTTCACCATGATTGATGATTTCCTTTTTAAAAGGAACTTTAATGGAATCCTGCTAAGGTCCTGGAGAATGAAGAAGTTGAAAGAGTCTTACGCGAGTTACACCATGGGAGCTCGGGAGGCCATTTTTCTACCCAAACCATAGCCATAAAAATCCTGCAAGCAGGATACTTTTGACCAAATTTGTTCACCAACCTGTCAAGAAGAGACAAATAGATGCAAGGTTTGTCAAGTTTATACGGGTTTTCGGAGGAACACGGCATTGCCTCTTAACCCCATCCTAATTGAGGAACCATTTTCACAATGGGGTTTAGACTTCATCGAAATGGTCAACCCAACTTCGAGCGTTGGGCACAAATGGATCCTCACCGCAACCGATTACTTCACCCGATGGGTAGAGGTAGTTCCACTGAAAGAGGCCACTAAGAACGTGATCCTGGGACTCCTACAGGATATCACTACCCACTTTAGACCCCCAACCCCCTACACTATTATATCAGATAATGTTAAGGCCTTTTTGGGGGCCAAAGTATCTAACTTCGTCATAAAGCATGGGATCTATCGAAAACATCCTCCAATTATTACCCACAAGGGAATGGTCTAGCAGAATCCACTAACAAAACCTGATCAGGCTCATAAAAATAATGGGAAATGAGCATAAGAGGCTATGGCATGAACATATCAAAATAACCTTATGGGCTGATTGGATCACACCTAAACAAATCCTGAAAGCCTCGCCATATGAGATAGTTTACGGAAAAGTGTTGTAATGCCGATTTCCCTAGAAATCCTTACATTACAACTGTTGAAAAAAATTGAGATAGAGGAAAATGGGGTGATGCAAGTGAGACTCGTCGAGATAGTAGAGCTCCAAGAGAAGTGGGAGTCCACTCATGAAGCCATGATCAACCGCCAGTAGGTGGTGAAAACTTGGTTCGATCAAAAACGTTGGAACCAAGATTCCAAGTTGTACTACTATTTTGAAATGGGATGCTAGGGCTGCCAAGCCTGGAAATCATGGAAATTTCAACCCATTATGGACATGACCCTTCAAAATCAGTGCATGCAAGCAACACAATGTGTTTGAGCTTGAAACCATGGAAGGTGACCCCTTGGCAATTTCGGTAAATGGGATTCACTTAAAACCTTTCATGTGAGTCTCTTCATTAAATAATGTATCATATGTATAGTTTTTCTTCTCCTTGTTCTTTTGCTTTGTTTGTTTTGTCCCTTTTAATAAGTATCTCGGACATGTGTCCTCATGGATCCCCCTTGCCTCTTTTGAAGTTTTGGAGGGAGTGTACCTTCCTAATTTTCCCCAAAATTAATGATCCAATGACTTCCTAGGATATTTGAGAGAAAAATATTTAGAATTGATACATAATCTCTTGAAAATAGCGAGTTTGACACTTAGGGTCATTAATTAAAAAGGGTTTGTTATGTGAAGTGACTCTATATATGTGCGAGCCATTACTCTACAAGTTAGGGTGGCTATTTAAGATATCTAAGAGCGTTCAACAGGTTCATTTCAAATGCTAGAGTCTTCCAATTAGTCTCTAAGTGTCAAAGTAAAAGAATCAGAGCCTTCTCCTAGTTCCAAAACTATCATGGTGACTTCCACTTCATACCAAAAGTAAAGTCTTATGCAGGACAACCCGCACCCCCACGCCCTCTTCAACCAAGGTTGAGGTTCCTTAATGGGGGTCTCGATCCAATGACCCCTCTGTGGTTTCTAACTTTTCCGACGACATCTTCGACCCTATCCACAATAAGAAGCCCAAAGCTCTGAGAGAGGCAAGCTACACCTGGGTTCTTAACCTAAGAAATTCTAAATCTTTTGGCTCAAGGATCTAGAGTATGAAACTCACCCAATATATGGTGCCTCTCGTGCACCCGTACCCAGAGCTCATATAGATGTGTGTAATTTGTTTCGACTCAAACAACAATACCATCTAGGGCAGGGGAAAACGGTGGTGATTACACCTCAAGCTATCAGGGACATGTTGGCTCTAATCTACGACCCAACGGCTAGTTTCTATGATATGACCAAACTCCAAAGCGTCTGGGCTCAGTTCTAGAACAAAGATTCATTCCCACGATAGGAGTTAATGCAGACATATTCCGGTGGTTCAAAACCGCGGGGTTCCCCTAAAGTCGCTTATGGTAGATTCTCAATTTGCCTACTCTATGTTGATGTTCATTTTTGGTCAAGATTCAGACATGAACGTCCAAGATTGGTAGATGGCGGCCTTGTTCAGAATGAGGTCCGTAAAGAAAGAGTAGGTGTACCACTTTGAATTCATCGAATTCATTGTGGAATCTATTTGTGAGCTTGACAAATTCTTGGTAAACTCCACCTTCAAGTATTCTTCATATTTGTTCCACCTTATTTTGTATCATAATTCCTAGTACTTCAGTTATTTCATGACTCTAACTCTATGGGATGCAGAGGTTGATCCCCAAAATATCATTCCAGTGTCCACTTGGACTCATATATTTTCCCACTCATCGGACGTATATGAATTTTTAATTCTTTTATGGAGCCCCTCCTACTCGAACTTGACCTGAAGGGATCAACAATAGTATGAATGACTCCATTCAAACTATCCTCGCATACCCCCTACACCCCTGTGATTATTTTTTCATAGTAGGACACTCTATGATTCAGCTGCATGGTTTTGAGATGAATCCTTTATGCTCCCGAGGGTCCTCACAACATGGGTGGTGGGTCTCGAGATAGTGAGTCAGCTAGTACTCCTAGATATTGAGTTTGGCTCTGGTAAAAAAAAGAAGGTGCTTTTGATCTCCCCTTGAGAAAGGGAGGAATCACTATAATTAAGAGGAAGGCGGAGCATAGCCTCACATAGAAGTTGGCTTCCTACGGCTTCGCCTTAATTCAAGACTCATGGATATATGACCCGAATGAGATGATGGTCATGACTCTAGTTTGTAACAAGGTTCCAGAATCCTCAATCACGAGTCTATGGATTTTTTTAAAGAAAGGCGGTCCCCTCGAGAAGATTTTCTGACATATTCACTGAGCTCGGCGACATACCAATTCTAGACTGGGACTTATTCCACCTAGTTAAACACATGTATGACCCCGCCCTAACCATGACAAAGGGACTCAGAGCAGCCTTGCATAAAAAATATTGGAGTGTAGACAAAATTGAATCGTATTGGAATTATAGGCAGGAGATCGTGTAAACCACCCTCAATTTTGAGGGTGTATCCAGTGATGAGCAATGGGAGGAGTTTTTGGATGCGGATCATGGGTACGTCTGAGAAAGTAAGGATATGGTGATGATCACTTTAGAGTGACCCACGAGATCAACCACATAATCCTTTAGTCCTTCCCAACAATAATTTCCAGTAAGGCCCCCACCCTCCACTTCTCAGCAAGGTCCTTTAACAAGACCACATACTCGTAGCTGCATCAATTCCCTTAGGTGAAATACCTGTGGAGGAATCAATATAAAGCCCACTACATAAAAAGTTAAAGTCGGTCATGGCTCCTACTTCTCCTCCCCTCTCTCTCCTCTCGGGGCTCTATTTCAATCTCCTCCTCCACCAATATTTCCCCTTCTGGAAGTATCCCCTTGTCAGTCACCCTGTGTCAGAGACACTCCCTCCACTCGAGTCCCTCTTTTGTCTCAAAATCCCTCCACCATCCCAACCTTCTCCCCCCATGTGGTGACAGGCCCTTCTTCGGCACTTTGGTAACTTCCCGACCTCAATTGCGCGATTATAATTTCATATGGTCTACCACCCGGGTTCCCATTCGCAGTTGGTGTGGTCCCTTATCCCTTTGAATTTTTGAGTCAATCCGAAACTTATAAGGCAGCCCGAGATAACAAAAGGGTGAAATAGAAGAAGAAATAAATTTCGAAAGGAGAAACAAAGCAAATGTGATCATTATATGACCATCAGTAGAGCTCTTTGACTATCATGCAGCTCATCCCCTAAGTATCCAAACGAAGAAGAACAGATGTGGTCCGATGACTACTTTATCAACATTGTGATGGTCGACCTCTCGAGTTCCAACCTCGGGACAAGGTCAATTTAATGAAGCGAGACCATGATGGTAGTCATGAAAGACTATCTTAAGCTCAGCAACTAGCTAAAAAAGGCACAATCAAGCCTCGAAGGGTAGAAGCCATTGTGGCCAACCAACAAGCTGAGCTAAAGGGCAAGGGCAAAGAGATAGAGCAAATTTGTAAATAATTAACGGAAGATTTGTCACAAGAAATCCTTGTGGCTTCTCAGGTGGAAGCTAAAACTCTAGCAGCCAAACTTGTCATATCTGAGGCCTTGGCTAATTCTCTCTTACAGGAAAAAGGAGCCCTCCAATAGAAGGTTGATTCAAGAAAGGCAGAGGTGGTTGCGATCCAAGCCAAGTTGTTCGTCGTTGAGGTAGAAAAGGGAAGCCTCTAGACAAATATAAAATCATCTGAGGATGTGGTCAACGACTTGAATCATAAATTGGGACAACAACCCTAAAAAGGGGAATTGTAACATTGGTGCAGGAGAGTGTATGCTTCTTGATTTGACTAAATTTCCACCACAAGATTGAATTTAGCCTTCACTTGGATTTATATCCAATGTGTAAGGATTGTGCTCAAATGTGGAGACCACAACCTCCACCATCAACAACGTAGTATCCACCAAGGTCCCTAAATCATTATTGTTGATTCAAAAACTTTACAATGCTTCTGACTCCACCCTAAAAGGGGAAAGAATCAGCGACATGTAAATGATTGCTTCGAAAATCAACGAGATCCTAAGCTACAACAAGGCCTCCATCAAATGCCAGAATCTCTTGGCTCAGCTCCAACAAGGATCAAACCCCTTCCCCAATGACTTCATGGTCCTATCAAAGGACCAAATTCAATAGCTCTTGATCGCTAAACGATAAGACAAGACTATCTTTCAGTCTTTAAAAGAGAGCTCCAATGTTACCGAGGTGGAAGCTATCTTGAACCCCATCGTCGTGCGGTTGAAGTTTCACTTGCACGCATGATAGTGCGAGTCTCTAAAACATTTCCCATAAGGAGATAATCGAGCTGAAATAAGCTTTCCATGCCTTGCAGAGAAGGACCTACCATACAAAGGTGGAATGGATAAGATATTAGATTGCTTTGTAGCAGCTTTGAGTGGCATTTTATAAGCCAAATTTTGAATTTTGAGGATAAGAAGATTTTTGGATCCTTCCATGACTGACACGGAGTCCCTTGGTGAGTCTCCATAACTGTAGAGTTATTTTTGTATAAAACTCTTTTCCGACCATTGTCTTTTGGTACCCCATCCCTAGTTATTTTTGTTCGCTTGAGCCTAAAATCGAATAAGTATGAAGTTGAATGTGGAAGGTGTCCATGCGTCCCTTTGATGCACTTGGGGCATGGAGCAGAGAAGGGGTGTTCTCAAACTTACATCACATCATCCACATGTCCTGGGCCGATAAAGTTTCCATGACGAGTTGAAAAGTTAACAACATAATAGAGACACATAGGATCTCCACTGTCGCCACGGTGAACTTTCAAATAAAGAGAAACAAGGAAGGCCCCCAAATAAGCACACGTCATCCATGTGTCTCTCAAGCACATTTTGGAAGTCAAATCCCTAGGGAAGGCCCTTAAACAAGCATCCGCCTCCAAGTGGCGAGAGAAGGATCATCATCAACAAAATGAGTGCAAGTTGAATGAATTAAAGGAAATCGAAATATCACCAACAGCAGTTGAGATATTGACCCAAAAATGAAAGATCTTGTAAGAAAATTGAATGTTGTCAATGGAAGGTCTGATTCTAGAAGTTGAAGGAAGATCAAAAAGGATCTATAAAGGAATGTTCGATCCAGAAATAGAGATGAGAAAACTAGAAAAGAAAATAGACTAGAGTTGTGAAAGGGATTCTAGGCTTAATTATTGTATTGGCTAGCCTTAGCAAGGCTCTATTATAGAAGAAAGTTGTAATTTGTGCCGTATCAGCCTTATGTATCATTTTCTCTATAAATAAAGAGTACTTGTTTTGTACATCTTAGCTTTCAATATTTTGTGTCTTTCATCTTTCATTACCGGTAGTTTTTAGATAATTTTTAAGATCTATCGTGTTATACACCCTTGGGTTTTATTTATGCATCTATCATCTACATATTGTTATGTTTTACACCTTCTTAGCCTCTGATAATCTAAGATAGTTCTAAAAATAGTAGATCATGCTAAAATGCTCTTCGAACTATTTTAAGTAGTTTCCCAAGATCCATCTTTGTGTCTTTTAAGATCTATTTCGAGTGTATCACCTTATTTAGTTTTGCATTTTATTTCAGTTTCCTCTAACCTTATCTCACACCATAGAGAAGATCCAACTTATTTAAAATATAGAGGTTATCTTAGGGTGCACATCCCACTTCCCTAAGGTATCCCATGACTCTGATGGTTCATCTACAAAGATAATCATCAACACAAACTTGGTTGAATACCAAAAAAATGGATTTATTCATGTTTCTGTCTTTGGAAATCTCAACACAAATTCCATTTTTATGTCATTTCATAGTTTCTTTAGCATTGTAATTGGTTGATCTACATTTTTACTTTGACCCTTTTATAATTGGAAAACTATGACTTCCTACACATATTAATTTGTGTCTATCCAAGGCCAAAAATTACTATAAGCCAACTACACAAAATTCTTTCATATCCAAATTGATATGCTTAGATTTCATTTCACTTTTATATTATCAAATTAATGTGCATAGACCCCTTGGACATGCATAATTATGTTCCCTAGAATAATATTACTTCTTTCACAAAATCATATAACCACAATGTTCTATCTATACTCGATAGTTTTGTGTATGACTTCATATCATCCCAAAAATATTCATCTTTGGCACAACTCCATGGTGTCAAAATTTATGGCATTAACTCATCACATCTCATTTAGTAATAAACATTTTTACTTAGTGTGTCTACGTAACCTTGCTTTATTTTCCACTTCTTTGTTTCATAAAAAGGAGTAAATTTGCATAAACTTGACCCACTTTATGTTCCTCTTGTTTAAATTTCCTTAGTTATTTATGAACTGCAACACATTATTATTTATATATAGCACATTATTTTGGAAATAAATAGTGCCTCCATTACTTGAGTTCTTGCACAATGGCATACAATTCTCGTTTATAAATTGAATGTATCCTTTTGCATCATTCAAATTCTCACTAAAGTAAGCTACAAGCCTAACTTATTGAATTAATATTATACCAATCGTTATTCTACTTATATCATAATGTACTTGAAATACTTTGTTGAAATATGAAAGTGTTAAAACTAGTCACTCCATCAACTTACACTTCAACTCCTAAAATCTACGTTTAGCCTCCTTTTTCAAGACAAAATCCTTGTGACCCCCTCACATCACCTTTTGATCGATATGTATATCCCACTAAATATTTGAATGAACTTTATATAAAATATTTCTAGGCCATGAAAACTTACACATTAAACATATTTCTAGGTGTGAAATATTACTATAGTACAAAAAGTCTCTGTGGCCATCTTCAATCCATCTTGGGATATCACAAAACCCAAGTACACTAACTCCTTCTTCATGAAGTTAAATTTCTTTGCATTGATCAAAATCTTTTATTCTTGTAGACATCATAAAACTTACCTCAAATGTGCTAGGTTTTCTTGCTTCATCTTTTTAAACACTAAAAACTATCATCAAGATACACTATGAAAAAGTTTCTTTAAATGAAATCAATACCTAATTCAAAATTCATGCATGAGTGTGCTAGAATAATTTATTAATCCAAATGGCATGATCAATTATTCGTCTAACCCTTCCTTTGTTTTGAATGCAATTTCCATTTATCTCCTTCCACTATGTAAATCTAATTGTATCCACTCTTCAAATATTTCTTCGTGGATTATTTTGTTCCACTCAAGCAATATATCAAGTCATCTATTAGTGGAAAGGGAACATATACTTGATATTTATTTGGTTAATGGTCCTAGAATAAATACACATACACAATTATCATCCCTTATTTAGAGATAATATTATAGGTGATGTACAGAAATTTGGGCTTTATCGATCATCTCCTTATCTAAAAAATATTATACTTTCCTCTACACTTCCTCATTATCCTTAGGTGTTAACTTATATGATACATTGTCTGGAAAAAATTATCTACATAACAAGTATATTTCATGATTTATATTCCTCATGGGTGACAACCCATCTAGAAAGTCCTCCGGGATCACTTTTGTGAACTCACTCAAAATCTCAAGCTCCTCACATGCAAGATATTCTTTATCTTTTTTTTTCTCTTGTCTTACACCAACTTAGGCCTTAGTATGTTACATTCCTCCTTGTAATACACACTTCATAGTAATTCCTTTCTTTTCACCATCAACATACAAGTGAAAACAACATTGTGTATTTCCTCTTTTCTTTTCCTTCAAAGGAATCAAATCAAACTTCTTTCCATCCTTCTCTAAGTGATAATTATGTGTTATTTCATATTATATAAAATTCCTAGCATATTTTCATGGTCCACACAATATTACATGACAAAAATCCATTAACATGACATCACATTAAACTTCATCTTGATATACACCTATCTGAAATTCACTAGGTCTTGTTGATTTTCCAAGATTTGATGGCCTTTCTCGGATCCATGACACTTTGTATGGGTTTGGATGTTTATTTTTCAAACCCAAAATTTTCACCATATTGCAAGAAACCAAGTGTTATATGTTTCCATTATCCATGATCACTTATAATGCTTACCTCCCAATTTGTAAATTGTATAGAAAATATTTTTCTCTACTTTGGTTCTTCATCTTCCTTACATGCTTGATAACACCCTCTTCATCATGAGAGCCTTTCGCACTCTAGTTCCTATAAATACTCCAAATATCCTACCATATTCTCATCTCCATGTGATATATGTGCATGTTCTTCCATACGTATACTTCCATCAATTTGTGATGGGAACAATCATACACCTTATGTATAGGTTCTTTGGAATTTGAAAAACATTCCACGGAATTCACTTTTTCGTGCTCTACCAAATATTCCACATGCTTTGGTTGGGTAAGATAAAATTCCTCATGAAAATATGTCTTCTTCTACTTGTGCTTCACCTCGCACAATGTTATTCTTTTTTTTCCTCAACTAACATCATCCAATATTATTCCTTCCTCCTCCATATGCATATCTATCTATTCCCCATGTGGTAATTTCTTACTCGGATGAAAAAATTTCCTCGATTGAAGTGCTAATTGATAGGAATCCTCTATTTTTATATCAATTCCATGCTCATTCTTCTTGGATATCAAACCTTAACCCATTTAAGTATTATGTGATCTTTTCTTGGTATTATTCTCTATTGCTAGAACTAATAATGATTATATAAAAATCCTTTATGTACTCTTCAACACTTGACTCTTTCTACCTTATATTTGATACCTTATTAATAAATCATCTGGTAGTCATCGGGAAATAATTTACCCTTCATTTTTGTGACCATCATATCCCACTTTACTATTTTATCCTTTCGTATTCTTCTTTTATTTTAGACGTCCTTCCTCCAAAATATTGCATGAACCTTCAAATTTTTATAGGAAATATTCATCTTTTGCGGGTCACTAATATCTTTAAACTCAAAATACTCATCATATCTATAATCTATTCAATAATCTCTTCCATATTCAAGATTTCCAAGTATAATGCATCTATCTTTGGAATGCCCCATTTTAGAGATAATTCATAAATGCCTAGCTTATGTAATATCTACCTCTTAATAATTTCCATTTTCCTCTCCATGTACATGGTATTATTCCTCTTCAATGTCAATATGGTATTCTCTCATAACAAAACCCCTCTTTTGGTCTTATTATACCACTTTTAGTCTAGTCTAGACACTTCGTAACTCATTCAACAACTCATCGAGAACTCTAACCACAATTTTATCGACACCACCTCTCCATGTTGCTTTCCTAGTCCTAATTTTGACTTAGTCACAAAACCCCAATGATTTGGGTTATCTACTCACAATCTTGTATAGATCACCCTCTTCACAAGGGTTCTTCTATTCCAAATCTATAACTTGGCCTCGACACCAAATGATCTAGTCTCATGGATGAGGTTCCTATTTAGGAAATCCCTAACTAAACAACTAATATGACATATAAAAACACATACATTTAAAAAAAAAAATCCACGTCTATTAGTTGATTTGATGGGTTACATACACATTTTGCACTATCTAAGGAGTATCCATTTAAGTGATCGAAACAACAATATTTTCCTCACTATAATGGTGGAGTCTTTCAAACATCCATTTCTTTCTCTCTCTTTAACCTGGGAGAATATTCCTAATTTCTCAATAAAATTTTCACCTCCAAAATATAATCTAGTAGAGCTTCCTTGAAATTTTCTAGACTACTTAATTACTTTCTCATCACTTTATATAATTTACATAGTGTTACCTATCAATTTAGGTCCATCACCCGTTAACAAGTCAACATGTTTCCCTACTTTCATCTCTAAGGGATATGAAGTCAAAACCAATTACAAGGTACTTGGGTCAAATCCATGATATTAAATTCCAAGTTTTTAATGATTGATTTCCATGAAGATGTGCACTTATGTGATCTTTCCCTTTAGTTATACATAAATATACTCCTTGCATACTACTTGTGAGAGACCCTTTGATATTTTTTAGTTGGTGAATTATTTGTGAAATTTTATCCTTAATCATCTCTACTCGGTTCCAATTTTTTTGCATCAAACAGTTGGTTCACATGACCTTTCTCCTTTTGTACTATTTGATGTTTTGCATGTAACATTTATGCCCTCACTTTATATTACAATGCATTGATCCTACCTTTGTAAAATTTTAGTCTAATTTTCCCTTGACTTATTGTGTGTTGGTTATGTGAATCTCACATTTATTCATCTTGATACCTTGTTCTCACACTCTTCAAACCTTGATAAAAATTATTAAACTCTACCTCCAACTTCTAAACACCACGAACCTCATTCTTTAGCAAGTAAGTTTTTACATCCCAACAAATTGCCCCAATTAATTTTTTTCCTTGACTTATGCATTTATCAAGTGTTATAATTATTCAAAATGTTTGGCTTCTTTTTAGTTTATAAAATATTGCTAATTTATCAAAGATACTCATACATCAAATTCACAAAGGGTTGTTGTAAAATGGTGCATGGTGCCCTAATGTTAGCAAGAGTATTACACATTAGAACCATGTCTAAATTGGATATCAATATGGTTAGAGGTTTTTACCGTATCAATTTTTTTCAAGAGGTTAATGGAAAACATGATAAAAATCACATACTTCTTATATAAAATGCTATGGTTTGGCATGAGAGGTCGGATCATAGTAGTGAAAAAATATTGTGCTCGTTGTAATCCAAAGGAATGATGAAATGGATCACTAGATTTCCCTTAGAATTTAATTTTTGTAAGCATTGTGTGCATGAAAATATTAATAGATTCAACTTCCTCATAAATTTTATGTAGGCAAATGGGATATTACAAGTTATGCATAGTGTTGTTTTTGGGTTTGTGAAGGTTGCATCACTAGGAAAATCCATGTACTATATGTCTTTCATATATGAATTTTCTAAGAAGATGTGGATATAATTTCTTTGGAAGAAATTTTAAGTTTTCAAGAAACTCAAGGAGTTCAAATCCCTTGTTGTGAACCAGAAAGAGAAGAATAGGAAGATTCTACGTACAAAAAATGGGGAAAATATTTAATTAAATGAATTCAAAGAATCTTGTAAGTCTTGTGGAATTAAAATACAATATACAACTCTATATACCTCAATAAAATGGAATTTTAGAGTAGAGTAAATAGGTGTTGATGGATCTAGCCTTGACTATACTAAGTGGTGTTCACTTAAAGATGAAGTTTTGGGATGAAGCAATGATCACTACTTGTTATTCGGTGAATCATTCACCATCATCATTGCTAAAGGATATGACTCTATGAGAATCTTGGACTAATAAGAAAACACTCATAATACACTGATAATTTTTGTTGTGAAACATATGTACACCTTCCAAAGGAAAAGAGGTAAAATATTGATTACAAGTCCGAGAAATATGTATTGTTTGGATATGAAAATGTTTTTAAGGAGTAAAAGTTGTGGAATTATAAAATAGATAAGGTGTTTTATTAGTTAAAATGTGATTTTTAGATAAGTGAAGAGGATGCATGTGCAAAATATTGTGTGTAGGGGTGAAATTAAGTATGAATAACAACCATAGAAGAAACCAAAATAAGAGTTAGAAATTATGCAAGTTGCCTTATCTTTTGGAGAGATTATATTCAAGTATGAGGTTGCTAATTGAGTTGAGTAAAATAAGGAATAAGGACGTAAAAATCTTGTGTAAATAATATCGAGAACATGTGCATAGAATGCCTATAATGTATTGCCCACCAAAATTACATTCTTCTTTCCTACTTCCAATAATGAATGGTGATGATCTAAGACATTATGGGAATATTTTGGTTAAAAATATATTCTTGGAAGAAATTCATGGAGTATATTGACTCTCTTTATAATAGTGAGACTTGAGATCTAGTAAAACTACCTCTTTGAAGAAAACATGTGGGTTACAAGTGGTTTTTCAAGGAGAAGTGTAATGTGAAAGGTAAATTTGGGAAGTTAAAATTTTTCCTAGTTGTGAATTTATTCTCTTAAGTTGATGGTATTGAATTTATTGAGATATATTATCATATTGAAATATTGACTTTGATTCGATTTATTTTATATTTTTCCTTTGCACTTTATTTGGAGATAGATTAAATAGATGTTCTAGTGTTTATACGATAATCTTGAAGATTAAATCTACATGTCACAACCTGAAAATTTCAAATTTAATGCAAAAGAGGACTTGGTTTTCCACATATTTTCACGAAAAAATAAATGATCTTTTATTCAGCATACCCACGGGAATATTACAAAGGCTATTATATAGCCATAGAAACAACAAACCAAATTCCTAATTAATAGGATCTAATAACCCGAGATAGTCACGGGTACTAACAAATAACAAATTATAACCCATTTAAATATATATATGGGTATAGCTTACTAACCATTTACTAACTACCATAGTAATGATATATTTACCATATGGTTAATTACATATAAATACTAAAATTCCTAACAAGTTATTTCTCTAAAGTTGATGGTATTGAATTTAGTGAGGTATGTTATCCTATTGAAATATTGAAGCTCGTGTTATATTATAGGAAATATGTTGAGATGGTGATAGAAAGGTTTAAGATAAAAGACAAAAAAAAAATGAGCATACCTTTCTTGGCCAAAAACTCTCAATTGCACAAATTCCAAAGACACAAGATAATTTGGAGGACTATAATTTAGACTACATATGTGAGTGCACTAGGAAACCTAATGTATGTAATAGTATGCAAATGGATTTATATTTCACATATAATGGGAGTAGTTGGTAGATACATGTCTAATACATGAAATGAAAATTGGACTATTTTCAAGAGAATATTCAATAATTTACACTTTGGAATTTTGACCATGATGTTTATTATTAGGGAAATCGTGGCATAAGAACTTCGGGAGTCTACATGGATTTTGGATTTTGAATGGGATGGAGATCTTAACTTGCAAAGGTCCACCCGTGCAAACATTTTCAACTTCTTCAATGGATTTTTAAGTTGGATGAGACATAACTAACAAAGCGTTCTGATATCCACCACAAAGGTTGAGTACATGTCAACTATTCATGTAAGAAAGGATAGATTGTGACTCTCAGAGTGCAATATGTCTAGTAAATAAAGCACATTATCAATGTTATAGAAAGCACAATGATGTGCAATATCATTTTGTAAGATAAATGGTCAAAAAGAATATGATACTACAACATAATGTGGAGATTTATTTGAATGTTGCATATTCATTGGCTGAGGTAATGACTATTGCAATGTTAGCATGGTGCAAGAAAGTAATGGGTTTGATTTCATATAACTATTTAAGAATGGTTTTGTGTTAGTTTATATAAAGTGCTTAACATGTTAGAGAATATTATGAATGTATTAAATTTTGATTAGTCTACACAAGGTATATTACGCATTGGTTAGTGTTACGTAGGGTTACACAACACTATTATGAAAGCAAAACTTATGCAAGGTCATTTATGCATTTATTTGGGCACATGGGCATTGCACATGATTTATGTAATATGGATAGAATCATTGTGCACATCATTATGTTATGCGCATGATTGTGCATGGGAAGTTTGTGGGTAGTTGGAGTTACATTATAGTTCATAATGTTATTTTTCAATATTGGAGTGCAACTCGATGTGTTTTTAACAAGTTTTTCTAACTTGACTAGGTGGCTAGAGGTGCATAACATTGTGTTGATATTATTATGATAAATTTTGTGGAGGATCATTATGTAATGATATATATACTAATAATTCATTGAGTAATATGTAGATTCTAGGGTGCATAAAGTCTATGAATTCATAGATAGTTGTCATGTGATTGTCATGAACAAGTAATAGAGGACAAGAGGGTGACAGAGCTAGGGTTTTGGATCGAGAAGGTGGTGAGGGAAAGTGGATGGAGCGGTGAATTGGGAGCTAGAAAAGGAGTATAGCGGGGTTGTTCGGTTTGATTTTCTTTGCCCTTTGCTTGGTCAAACGTTGCGTGGTTGTATTGGCGCTTGAGTCGGACCGCTCGAGGAGAGCTCGGAAAAGGGGATTTTGAGGAAGCTCGTCGATTTGTAGGGTACCTTCTTAGTCAAGATCTAAACGCCTTCTTAGTGGCTCTCGAGAGTGATTCCACTGTTTCGATTAAACCCTTTCTAGTCGAGGAATTAGAGTCAACTTTCGTAAGGTTGTATTCTTGTTTTACATAGGAATTCGATCGTGTTGGTGGCATAGCCTCAGCGCAAGGAGCTTTGTAGGATTCTCGGGGATAAAAATGGGTGGCATATCTGTGGTGGAGTTGGAGATGAATATGACTTCTCCTCATCTAACAACCCTAGTTTTTAGTCTCTCGATCTCATTGGTGGTCCCTTTCAAAGCAGCTCGACATTGTTTTGGGAAACGGGTCGAAGTGGGAGCTGAGGCTGCCATAGGGGGTGACCCTCCCACTTTTACATCCAGTTCACTTATTTGGAAGGAGAAGGTGGTGGATGTGTTGAAGAGCTTTGGTCCTAATCTGGTTTCTCTGTTCAAATGGGAGTTTGTTCTATTTTCTTCCTTCTTTTTGTTTAGGGACCGGTTTTCCTAGTTTCCTAAGCATTGTATTAGGAAGAAATCTTTGTCTTCTATGGTTTTCCTTTTGGTTTGACCAAACCTTACCTCGTAATAGGGATTTACAGTTCGATGCACTTGGGTTTTGAGCGGTTGTGGTTCTTTGTGTGGTTAGGTCTCCCGAGTGTGTGTGGAATGTTCTCCTCACCTTTCTTGTCAAGTTTCGATGTGGTGGGGGGAATTTTGTTAGTGTTGGGTAGTCCAGAGCCGCAGTAGTGGTCTTTTGGATTGTTTTCTTTGTTTGGATGGGGTTTTTCCCCAACAAAGTGTTGGGAATATGTTTGGGTTATTGGTTTTTGGTGTAGAGGATGATCATCAAGTCATGTTTAGCGGTAGTAGTTTTTGTGTGCTTGGTTTCATTCACTTCGGTGGAGCTTTATTTCTGTGGTTTGGTCTTTCATTGGCTTGTGGGATTCTTTTGGCTTATCCCGCCCCTCATGCATGATCCTTGATCGGGTTGGTGATACGTGAGCGACATGGCGGTCTTTCTTGTGAGTGAATCTCGTTTGGGGTTGTTTTCCATCTTGGGTGTCTCTACCTTCGTTTTAGGAGCATTTTTATTGATCTCGGTTCATTTCGTTATTATATCTTCAAAGTCTAAATATTTTGTAAAGGGTGGGGTCCCACCGACCCCCGGTTCTAAGCTCCAGTCAAAAGCATTTAAATTTTTTTTTAAGTTTAAGAATTCATGGGAAAGCTTAAATTATTTCCAACTCAAATGAGTGAATATTGGAAGATAGTTGCAACAATCTAAGATTTTTCTTGTTATGGTCAAACGATAAAGTCTTAGCATGTGTAGGACAATGATCTCTATTAAAACCTAAATGAAATGATTATTATACGGTCTATTGGATGTATAATATTACTTGTAATATATTGTAGTTGTACTATGTAATTACATAGACTATTGAATTTTTTTAGTTCCTTGAAGGTTTTTATTGTATTTGCAAGATAGTGTTGAGAGAATGTAATAAAACAAGGTTGTTATGTTGGGTTTTTTTACGTGAAAGGGTTTTTCTAGATGAAATTATGTGTTTATATATTATGTGACATTTCTATATATTGTATGTAGTTAATTTTAGTAAAACTCTCCTATGTTTACTTACCAAGCATAGGCACCAAAACCCCAACAAACAATATTATAGTTCCAAACTTTGGGTTTATTTTTTTACTCATCCATACTTACAAATTATCTATAAAATGTATGAAAATTAAATAATTGATCATGATGGATACTTGAGTCAAGTGGAGGACTTGAGGTAATTTTTCCATCCATTGAATTTTATCATACTTTAATACTTTTATAATTTTAATGGAATTTCAAAGTAATGGTTAAATTGTTTGATGTATTTATGGCTATTTTAGTATTTTTTTAGTTGTGTTTTATGGGGTTTCTTGAAATATTTTTAATATATTTGATTACATTTATGAATTTTTATCCTTATTTAAATATTTTATATTGTTGGTTTTGATGATATATGTGAATGAAATTTATGTGTGTCATGTTGTTGAAATAAGGATAAGAAACGAGTGTGAATATGATGAGGACATGCCAAGGATCTATGTTTCTACATGGTTTGAAGGGAAAGCCCTTAGGTTGAATGGAAAATATTTCTTAGAGAAGTCACAAAAATTCTTCCCCCTTCTCATTCTTACCACAAAGGTGGAAGATATATTACATTCCCACCTTAGAGACGGAGGGTTTTATTGTATGTTTACCTTAGTGGTATATGACTATCATTTTTCTAGACCCTTTAAGGGTATTGTATTTCATCTCAAGTACATGCATGTAACCCCCACACTCTTTGATGGTAGCTCAAATTTACTCTTGCAGTGCTCATTGTTGTGTTTTTTGTTATTGTTCTTGTGGGCATGGGTGTAGTTTCCCTCCCTTAGAATTACCCATGTTACCCTGGAAAGAGTGTTGATTAGGAAGATGTGAAGACCAATGAACTTGTGTGGATAAATCTATGGCTATATGCTAAACCATTGTGCTTTGGGGTTTGAAAGTAGATCTTGCTAGTCAATTTTGGTTAGGAGGTTAGTATACCATATTTTGGTTGGTTTGGAGGAGTGTGTGTGTGTGTAAATATTACTACTTGAAGGAGGTTACTTGGAGAAAACTTTGAAAAATGTTGGATACCTCTAATTAATTTTATTTTTGGTTTTCATCATATTTATTGAAGTATCCAAGTGCCCAAATTGTAATAATAGATTATTGAGTTCATGTATGAGTTTTATGATGTTTCATGTTGAAGACTTGATCCAAATGTATTTAATTTCTAATGGGTTTTCGGGTATGATATGGAATTAATGGGGATAATTAAGTAAATGAAATTTTTGTTTATAATTTACATTTTAATGACATGAAATTTTAGGTTTTGGTTTTAAATATGAAATGACATATGGGTTCTCATATAATTGCTTGAAATGCTTAAAAACTTCCTTTTAACTTCATGTTTGGATCTTAAAATGTACTTAAATGATGAAAATATTTAATTTTGATGTTTCCATGTGATATTCCTATAAATTTAGAGAAATCATGAACCCTCTAAGCCTTATCATTTGTGAGGTATGATAAAAATGAAAGTTGGGACTTTAGATCTTTTGAGTCATTTTCAAGAAAATTGATGATATTTATCTTGTATGTGATTCGAGAGTTAAGACACGATTTTTTTGGAAGAATGATATTAATATACCATTATAAATTAGAATATGAATGTGGTAGAATCAATTTTTTTTTTTGAACGGGTTAAATTTGCATGATAAAGGTGGAATCTTGAATTGTCATGTGCATAGGGATAGTTTCGCTAAAATGTAATTTGGGAGACGATCGTTTAGAGTTAGGATCTCGGAACTTTTAGGATGTAATATTTTAAAAACATAGACATTTTTTATCTCTTTTAAAAGTTCAAGGAGGTCATCTTAGGGTACTTCTTTTGTTAATTTATAATTATGTCTTGAAGTAAAACTCATTTAGGACATTGTTTTGAAACGTCATTTCAACCTTTACATAAAATCATTTTGTTCTAATTTTAAATATATTTGTAACATGTAGTATGGAGAATATGGATGTAGTTTTTGAAGTTGTTAATTATTATATTGTTTTTTACAATATTTTTAATTGGGTAATCAACCATTTTAGATAGTTTTCTTATACTAATGAGATGAATATTGTGGGATTTCTTAGGATGGAGGGATATGATTGGATTAATCGTGTGGTGTATTTTGAATTAGTCTAAAGGGTGAGATTATTTTGATCCAAGGGCGTAGAGTGTCCCCTACATTTTAAATTGAGATTTAAATTTCATGTGACATGTAACTAAGTCAAATATGGGCCTTATTGAGTCTTTAGGTGGGTGTGCTTAAAATGAAATCTATGTTAGTTTAGGTTATTATTTATCCTTTTATTTATTTATTAGGATAATTCTTACACTTGTGTTATCCCTACACTTGTTGGGTTATCTTGCTTAGGTGTACTAGTTGTGTGGAGTTAGCTTACTAGCTATGTTGAGTTAGCTTCTCAGTTATGTAGAGTTAGCTTACTAGTCTTTTGGAGTTAACTTAACTACCGGTATCAATTAGTGGGAGTTATTCACCACTGATTTAGGTAGTAGTTACACTTCCCTCCTCCTATATGTACATCTTTCTTATTGAATAATTAAATTCATTGTATTGTAATGTATTGAGCATTATGGATTATGATGGATTTCCATATATGGTATTTTAGCTCTTCTTGTTTTGCAAATATAATGTGGTGTGCTATTATCATCTAAGATCACGGCTTGGAACAATATTCTTATCATTCCTTTCATGGTATCAGAGCTATAGATGATGTAGAAATTCATCTCGTAAGTTTTTCTTTGCAAACAAAAGTTTATTTTTTCATGTATTCGAATTTGTTAGCACTTTTCTGCAACATGCATTTTTATGCAAAGCAGAGTGCGCCATTAGATTTACCCTGGAGTGTGCCATTGGATTTTTATGCAAAACAGAGTGTGCCATTGGATTTGGATTTTGAGCAGTCAAATATGGATGCAAATAGGTACCCTCTGGGTGCATTCTTTTATCCATTAGATATAAGTGTGTACCTTCCAAATGCATTCTTTTACCCTCTAGATATTTCAATTTTGGATGCAGTCTTTTATCCATTGGATGCAGAGATCTGTACCCTCACGGGTGTATTCTTTTATCCATTGGATATAAGTGTGTACCTTCCGAAGCATTCTTTTACCCTCTGGGTATTTTTATTTTGGATGTCTTTTATCCCTTTGGACGCCTTGATCTGTGCCCTTTGGGTGCATTCTTTTATCCATTGGATATAAGCGTGTAGGTTATTATTTATCTTTTTATTTATTTATTAGGATAATTCTTACACTTGTGTTGGCCCTACATTTGTTGGGTTAGCTTGCTTAGGTGTACTAGTTGTGTGGAGTTAGCTTACTAGCTATGTTGAGTTAGCTTCTCGGTTGTGTGGAGTTAGGTGACTAGTCTTTTGGAGTTAACTTAACTACCAAAGATCGTTAGTGGGAGTTCTTCACCATTGATTTAGGTAGTGGTTGCACTTCCCTCCTCCTATATGTACATCTTTCTTATTGAGTAATTCAAGTCATTCTATTGTAATGTATTAAGCATTATGAATTATGATGGATTTCCATATATAAGCATGTACCTTCTGGATGCATTCTTTTACCCTCTGAATATTTTAGTTTTGGATGCATTCTTTTATCCACTGGATGTAGATATGTACCCTCTAGGTGCATTCTTTTATCCATTAGATATAAGTGTGTAACTTCCAGATGCATTCTTTTACCCTCTGGGTATTTCGGTTTTGGATGTAGTATTTTATCCACTAGATGCTAGATTTGTACCCTCTAGGTGCATTCTTTTATCCATTGGATATAAGCATGTACCTTCGGATGCATTATTTTACCCTTTGGATATTTCTATTTTGGATGCAGTCTTTTATCCACTAGACACAAATCTGTACCCTCTGGGTGCATTCTTTTATCCATTGGATATTGATGTGTACCCTCTGGATGCAATGATTTACCCTCTGGACATTTTAGGTTTTGGGTGCAGGCTTTTATCCTTTGGTCACAATCCTGTATCGTGTGGATGCACTCTTTTACCCTTTGGACATTTAGGTGTCATGTGTACCTTTCAAAAAAATCTTAGCATTAAAATTTAATTTTAATAACAAAACCTTCTAGAGCTTATAACTTTTGATCCGTAGCTCGGATTAAGGTGATTTTTTTTGAAATTGTATATTTTTAGAGATCTACGCATTGGTGATATTTTTAAACACATATTTCAAATTTAAAAGGTACTTTTTCTCATTGTAATGTTTACATGCACTCAATTATAAAGTGTCAAATTTGGGAGGGTGTTGTAATCACTTGTGGATGCAATTTTAGTTGAGCCCGACGTCCTCAACTTTTGGGTGTTGCATTCTTATATCTATGGGTGTATGCATTTATATATCTTTTTGTTGAGATATTCTGGATCTGTATTTTTGACACTTTATTTTTGGCATGTTGACAGTCTCTCTTGTGGGGGAGCTATTCTGGTGAAGCCCAGTGTTAGTTTGTCAATGTTCGAGTAGTTGATTTTGGAAACTCATATAGATATGTGGTGTCACTCTACTCATTTAGTAGTATGAGAGGGTATGGTGTTGATATTGATTCTTTGGGTTTTGTGTCCTTGCCTTGTTACCTTGACTTTTCTTGGATTGTGGCACTCCTATTTATTTGGATCTCGTGTCTTTGCCTTGTTGCCTTGGTTGTTCTTGGATCGTGGCACACCTATTTGTAGTAGTTGATCAAATTATGTTTGGTGTTTTTTTGCACTTTTGACATCACTCCATTGACAGTATCCTTGCATGAAGCTAATCTGGTGAAGCCCAGTGTCAGTTTTTTTTGAGTTCTATGATTGAGTTCTATAAAGCCTTCAGGGAATATTTATAGAGAGAATGTTTGGGAGATCTAGGATAAATTCTTGACAATTTTTTGTGGCATTTAAAAAAAAATTCCCAATCTAATGACACTCGGATCGGTTATGGATGCCTTGGGAGGAATATTTTGTCCTTCTAGAATATGTTTTAAGCTATTATCACCTTATGGTACCAAATTGCTTGTAAATGAAGGATTTAAACAAATTTTTGATCAAGGATGAACTATTTTCAATGGTCATGGCATGTAATCATGGCCATTTTAACAAATGGCAGCTTAAACTTCATCTTATCTCATCGGTCTTATGGGAAGACATTGATTATTCTCAAATTTTATATTTAAAATAAATATCTACTTGTTTTCTTGCAAGTAAAGGAAGCTTCATGGTTATGGATCATCATGACTTGCAAATATCCCTTGGAATATGCTTCAAGAGAAAGTTTTGGACATATCACACCAATCTAACATCTTCTAGAGTATTTTGTGACCTTCATGAATCTTCAGGAGCATATAAGGATGGAATGAGATATTCTTTGGCATATTCTTCTCCCCTTCTCTCTTGATTCTTAGTCATCTTCTCTCTCTTTTTATCTTTAAGTAAATTTCTTTTCTAAGTGTAAATTGGATTCCTCTCGTTGGAATCAAAGTTAATTTTCTATTTTGGGACCGAGCTTCTTGATTGCCTCTAATCTCTGGGTTAATCTTTGTAAATGAATTAGCACCTTGTCTCATTTTGATTCCAAATTGTGTATACTTCAGCTATTAATAATAATTTTGTTGTGGTTTATATATTCCCTCTATCTTTGTGTTAATTGGTCTCTTACCTCTATGATTCTCCATGGTTATGTGTGTGGCATTTGAAATATTCTAATTCAATGTTTCTCAAGGTTTATAGTGAGAATTTGATTTATATGCATATTTTTATTTTGTGGCTTATAGGATTATATTTACCCTTTAGATATTGTAAAAACTCAAATTTGGTAATTATACTCTTTGACACTGTTGGTTTTGACATTGCTCTCTTGCTCAAACAAGTGCACTTTACCCATTCTCATTTGGTACATCTTTAGGTCTCTTATCTAGCTTGCTTGGTCATACACACTCGTTTATCGGCAATTTCGAGAATTGAATGCATGAAATCCATTTATAAACTCTACTTTTCATATTCCAAACCTCTAACTTCAAATTTATCCTCTAGGGTCAAAAACGTACATTAGGGTTAGCTTGTGTCATACGGTCCCCGACCCTGGTTTACATTTTTCCCTTGCTCACTTTGATCCTAAATTGTATGTCATTTACTCTTCCTCAATCAACCTTTATAACTTAAATCACCTTAAAAATCATATATAAGTAACGGAAACTCACCTCATTTAGAACATGGAACTCTTATGGACTCCTATTACAAAATCTAGAAAAAAAGGCACCCAAATCTCCCTACATTTCACAAATACTTCTGCACATTCATTAAGGCAAAGCATCAACTACAAGTATAAATCTTCCCACTAGATCTAGGGTACTACTTCCCACATTTTCAAGCATCTAAATTCACTCACTCAAGTAGATTTGTAAGAGAGAAACTAAATTCAATCTATATCAAAGAAAGAATGCCAAATTTGATTGCACAACTAGATATATTATGTTAGGTGGAGAACAACGTGCGGTTTGAGGCCTCTTTAGAGTAGTGCTAATTTCAAGCAACACACAGGGGTGCCTACAATCCAAATAATATTTGTTTTGCAATAATATATATCCATGGTTAGGGTTTAAAAGGTTGAGAAGAGCATTCGAGAGGCCCTTGTAGTGTGACCAACAAGTGACACTCAGAAAAGGAACAAACCCAAAAATTTGTAGATCTTGGTTATGAGTAGGTTCGTGACTGTACAATTATGTTTGAGACCATATAGATGTTTCTTCCTCTATTGTAGGGTCCTACCCATGTGCATATTCAAGTCACAATTCCAGTTTCAATGCATTATCATGTCTAGATCCCCTTGTTTCATCATTCAGATCACCCAGACTTTCCTAGAATTATTTGTAATTAGCTAAGTTCAATCAATCTCATTTAACTTGTATTATATTAATGTAAATTTGTTACAATTATTAATGTTTTATCCTGATATCAAATGGGTAATGTTGGAAATTAACTAATCAAAATAACCCCTTGTAGCTTTTATTCCATTCTGTTTTGGTTATGTATAAATCTTAATCAAATCTAAAAAGGTGAAAACATTTGGTGAACCCATTCGATCAAAATTTTCACCTAATATAATATCTTTCCAAGTTTCTATATGTTAGGCCTACTGATTTAAAGACCCGAGAGCTACCTTAGGGTACATGTGTAGTTGGTTTCTATGCATTTGTGTGTGATCATGGCTTGTTTTCATGTCTTGTGGAATCATGGTGGTTACTATCCCTCTAATCGATCCATACCACCTATGAGGATGCAAGGAATGTTACTCCATTTTCATACTCCCCTCAAGATGACATAGTATTTAATTCTAATATAGATCCCAATTCTTTGGTATTTATAGACCATCCTCCCTATTATGGCCCTACCCCTACTGCAAGTGTTTCCTTAGGCCACTTTACTATGAAGGAAAGCACTGAGTGTCTACCTCCTCTTTCTACTCATCACCAGGATGTTGATCCTATTTTTGCAGGTCATGTAGATGGTTGGAATAGTGATAATGAACAAGCACAATTTTTCACACTAGTATATGATGATGCCATAGATGCTTTAGATTCTAGTGAGGATGAAATTATTTCTAGATTACATATGGATGATATTCCTTCCATTTATACATTGATTGATGATGTTATTTATGCTTTGAATAATGATCTAGAATCAATTCATAGTGATATCCATTATGATGAAATACATAGTGAAAATGAATTAAATGAACATACTTTTGTTTTTGTTACTCCTCTTGAATGTAAAAATGGTGAGCTTGATTGTAACATGTCTACCTCTCTTTCCCATGATTCTTTGTGTATTTCATGTAAATGCCAAAAGAATGATATTGCTTGTACTAGAAATTATGGATGCAATAATGATATACGTTCTTATCTTCCTCTTGTACATCTTATGTTTAATACCCATTATGTATCTACTCTTCCTCTTGAAAGCAAATGCAATGATTCTATTATTACTTCTTTCATTCCAATTATAAATGAAAGTGTGCATAATGATAATATTAGCAAAAATATACATGTTGTTTCTTCTTTGGTTACATCTGATACACATGTTGTTGATACATCTCCTAATGTGAATACTTTTTCTTAAAAATGGTAAAATCCCTTTAGAATCTCCTCCTTATATTCAACTTTTAAATCCTCAAGTTTTACCCAATTTTGTTTCACATGACACATTGTCAACTATTGCTTCTAGACCAACCGGTATGCCCATGACTACTCTTAATGATAAATTCCAACCTTTTAATGATCCTCTAAATTTCTATGTCATACCCCACAAGGGGTGTTTTCTCTTATGCATGTGGTTGGTGATTTACAACAAAAGGTTCATACATTGACTCTAGAAAGTAAATCCTATTATGATAGTGTTGATGTTAATACCATCTATGGCAATCCCATCCCATAAAAAATATTTCAATCTCCTTTCCCTAGGAATTTTTCATGCCCACATTCTAATTGTTCGATGGAACTTCAAATCCATATAGACATATTATGCATTATCGGAAACTTATGGCTTCGTATGACAATGATATAATCGTTCTAAAATCATTCTCTCAAAGTCTTACAGGTGATGCTCTCTATTAGTTTACCCATATTCCTAGTGGCTCCTTAGGTACTTTTTCGACCTTGAAGATGCTTTTCTAGCACACTTTAGTTGCAATAGAGGCCCTAAGGCTACATATGAGCATTTATCTTCTTTACATCAAGGTGAGACTAAGCCTGTAGTTGATTATATTCTACACTTCAAAGCCAACATGTATTTACTTATATATCAACCAAGTGATTTAGAAATGTAATTTATATTTTGTAGAGGCCTCGCATGGTCCCTCAAGGAGAAATTACTTTATGATACATGTGACTAATTAGATAATATTTTATTGTGTTTAATATTTAGAGAAAGATATGTGGCAACCACAAAAGCCTCAACATTTAGATATAAATATTGTCACCCCTCTTGTTACACATGATTATGACATACAACTAGAATCTATACCCAATGACCACACAGTCAAAGTATTGCATTATGGTGACACTTTTTACCATCCTAGTCCTAAACCAAAAGTTAAGCTGCCACCCCCTCCAAAAAGGGAAACATGTCTATTTTGACAAATATATTGATCGGCCTCATGAAATTTTGTTAACATTAATAGAAAAGAGGTTAATTCAATTACCACCTAATGATCATCACCCTCCTCATTGGTTTGAGTAAGAAAAGGGCCATCCATTTTGTAATTTTCATCATATTAATAGACATTGTGACAATGATTATTATGCATTAGATCAAAAACTTAATTTATTAGAATATAAAGGCATTATAGCTTATGAGACATAGCATTCAGATAGATCTACTTTACCTCCTCCATGGCATAAGCCTTGAAAAATGCTACATTTGATGGGAATTATTCTATTGTTGCATCTAGATATTTTTCTCACACCAAATTTCTTTCTACATAGGGAAAATCTATCCCTGTCTATAAATGGATCAATAAGGACCAAGGGATTGTCCCAAAAGTTACACACGTAACTTCAAAGCAAACCCTTCAGATATATACATTGTGCATCCCGTCAAGATAAATATTTATGTTTAAAGTCCCTAGTACATTTTTCAATACCTCATATGATCTTCTCAACAAGATTTGGTAGCCCTTGTAATACCCTTTTATTTTAGATAGCTATGCAACAAAATTACAAAAACAGTGATATAATCACCAAAAGCAAAAACATTCAAATATTTTCAAATTTGCAAAAATCGGAGTATGTTTCTCTAGCATGCATTGTTAGCACTTTATAATATACATGTTTTTATCCTTCTGGTTTGATAGATAACATATTTCTTCTTTACACATATGTGTTCACAAGGTATATTGAGCATGATCCAGGATATACAAATCAATACATGGTTATGGTAGCTATCATGGTTTCTTACATACTTTTTCTAGGGGCATCCCTATACACAATCCAAGATTTGACAACCATTGTTTCACACGCTTCTATATATCACATTTTGTGTCATTTCATCACATTATGATAATCGTGTTTTCTATACATGTTTGTTAGTTGTTTGTGTAGTTATTTTCTACTCTGATTATGGCCTAAGGGCCTTATTTGTTTTGTGACATTTTGGGTGTCCCATGTTTGTGGCATTAATGCCTTCTTTTATGAAATTGCTTGATTATAGGCTTAAGGATCTTGATTTTCTTATGACACCATGGGTGTATCATGTTTGTAGGCGCTAAGAATTTTGTGTGACACCATCTGCACTACTATCTTTTCACTTGTTTCTGCTTACATATGCACTACTATTGTTTTTATTACTATTTCTCTTGTTGACATTATTGCTACTATTATTCTTGTTTTTTTGTTGTGCACCATGGTCTCCACCATGTGTATCCCATTTGTAGGTATATTTTCTTCTTGGTGGCCACCACATCAACTCTTCATGTGTTTTACACACAAATTATCAGACTTATCATACATGGCTACACATTTATTCTTTTGAGATGCGTGCTCAAGCTATTCATCACACGTACCTCAAAGGAGGGGGCATTCATCTAGGTATATTATACACCTAGAATAGATAGAAACAAAATTAAAACACAAGCAAGTATAGGAAAAATTACTCAAAAACAACATCACATATATAAATTCATAAAAGCAAGCATAATGTCAAAAATGTATGGTACAATCAGGATCGTACAAACATTCTTGACCCATTTCTATGGTTTTCCTCTAGGGTTGGTCACAACAAATTTCTCAACAATTTCATATTTTCACCTACATGAACATGTTTTTGGCATAATTTCAGACTCAAATGACTCGTTTAGATAAATTTCGGGAGACATAAAGTATTTCATTATTTCTTCTCTATGGCACTTAGTTTAGTTCAGTTTTAGTTTCAAGGTTATTGGGGGCATGGGTCTCCTTTTTCCAACTAAATTTCAACACATTTCACCTCTATTCAGTTTCTACTTAGTTGTGCGACACGTGGAGAGTATGAAGGTAACTTATTCTCTTTTATAATGTGGCCTAACTTATTTAATGGTGTGTTCTATAGGGTCATGGAAGGTATCGAAGTGGCTAAGTTCTTTGTGGGAAGTCCTTCTTATCCTCTTATAGTTAAAGGGAAGATATCGATTTGTTGAATGAATTTGATACACGGTCTTCTTCCTTCACAGGGTGTTTTGGCTCCTCATTATTCTTCTCTCTTTAGCATTCATGTGTTGGATTCCATACACCCGATACTCTAGCATCTCCCTAACACAATTAGGGATTGATCACCCTTAATTCTTTAACAAAGTTTAGCAATCCAAATCTCCAAGTACAAGCAAAGAATGGGAAACTCTTCCCTCCACAAAACAAATATGTGTATTCCTTCCACATTTTGCATCTCTTTATTTCACTATTTACATATTCATATTTAATTTACATTACATATTTTTATTTGAGTTAAATTTTAATTATTTATCATGGACATTGACTACACTTTTTGTTTCAAGTTTCATCATGGAGCATGCCAACACCAACACAAATGGGATCTTACAAAACAAACATTGAGTGAAGGAAAAGAGTGTCTACATACTTAGGTATCTTTTCCTTTAACCATGTATTTCATTTCATACTTAAAGGGGAGGAAAATATAGACACTCAAATTTGGTAATTCCACTCTTTGACACTTGGTTTTGACATTGATCTATTGCTCAAACAAGTGCACTTTACCCATTCTCATTTGGTACATCTCTAGGTCTCTTATCTAGCTTGCTTAGTCATACACACTCATCTATCAACAATTTCTAAGAATTGAATGCATAAAATCCATTTAGAAACTCCATTTGTCATCTTCCAAACCTTAGACTTCATATTTCTCCTCTAGGGTAAAAAACGTACAGTAGGGTCAGTTTGTGCCATATAGTCCTGACCCTAGTGTACAATTTTTCCCTTTCTCACTTTGATCTTGAACTTTCAATTACATATTATTCTTTGGGTCATTTACTCCTCATTTATTCTTTGTAACTTAAATCACCTTTGGAAGCATATATAAGCAAGTGAAACTCACCTCATTTAAAACCTAGCACTCTTATGGATTCCTATTGCAAAAGCTAGCAAAAATGGCACCTAAAGATCCTTACATTTTGCAAATGCATATATGCATTCATTAGGCAAAGTGCCATCTACAATTTTGAATCTTCCCACTAGGTCTAAGGGACTATTTCCCACATTTTCAAGCATCCAAAGTCACTCACTCAAGTAGATTTGTAAGATAGAAACTCAATTCAAGCTTTTCAAAGAAAGAATGCCAAATTTGATTACACTACAGCTAGATATCACATGCTAGGTGGAAAACAACGTGTGGTTTGAGGCCTCTTCGGAGTAGTGCCAACATTAGTGGTGCACAAGGGTGCCCAAAACCCAACTAATATTTGTTTTATAGGAATCTCTATCCATGGTTAAGGTTTAAAAGGTTGAGTAGAGAATTTAGAGGCCTCCACACTATGACCAACAAAGTGATTGGCATGTGACATTAAAACAAGTGACAAACCCAAAAAGTTGTAAATCTTGGTTTTGATCAAGATCAAAACTATAAAATAGGTGAATACCATATAGACATTTCTTCTCGTATTATATGGTCATGCCCCTACTATATTGTCATGCCCATGAGCATCTTCAAGTCATAGTTCCATGTTTGAAGCATTCTCATGTCTAGATCCCCTTGTTCCATCATTCAGATCACCCAGACTTTCCTAGAATCATTTGTAATCAGCTAAGTGTACTCAATCCCATGTATTTATGAACTTATATTGTATCATGTACATTTGTTACAAGTATTAATGCATTATTATGATATTGAATGGTTAATGTTGGAAGTTAATTAATTAAAATAATTCCTTGTAGCTTATATTTCATTCCTTTTTGGTTATGTGTAAATCTTAATCAAATATAAAAAGGATGGAAGTAAATATGTGTTTTGTCTTGTCACTTGTTGAACTCATTGGATGGTGATCTACTTATTTCTTGGTGCCATCACTATCCTTTTTATGTTTTTCTACCATCCCTTTTCCCCCAATTCAAGTAGATTAGTGTTTAGTTATAGTTGGTGGTTGACATTAGAGTATTTAGTGTATGAAGTTGACCTTATCCACAAATCCATCTCAAGAAGAAAATGTCTCACACCTTAAGGATAGAGATACTCAAAATCATTTAATTGTGTATAGCTTACACGAGAACACATTTTGGTGACAATAGACACATGGTCAAACTTGGCATTCCACACGCATAAGTTACAGAATTTTAGGGTCTATGGGAACCCAAAAATCCCACTCAAATTTTTTTATAGACATTGAATAACCAAATCGGACTCCCAACTACAAAATCTTATGCTAGAAGGAATGTTATATCTAAAATCCCTAAAAATGGGTGGTATAATGATGGAAAATAGGTATGTTTACTCAAACAAGGTGTTGGGATGAAGAAATAAACTCCATTGAGATTTAAATCCACCTATGATTTAAATTTATGTGAAAACATCCCTGCGGATATTTGATTGTAATATTCTCAAAAACATAAAGGCTTAGACCCCAATATGTGTCCCATTCAATAGTATTTCTTGAAGGCTTTTCAAAAAATCCACTTTTGCTTGATTTAGTGACCTCAATCAAAATCTAATGCCAAAATTGATGAGATATGCCATTTCTGTGTCATTAAATCTTGGAGACAAAAAATTGGGTTTCAAACTATAGTGTTTCTCCCCTTTTTCTCATTGGGCTACATGGTAGGATTTGATTGTTACCACGTGACCAATTTTTTCAAAATTTAGATGATTTCAACGAGGCTGTCAAATTTAATCTAGAAATTACCCATACCACTTGTCTCTTTCCCATTGGTTAAAGTTTTTAGTCTCCATTCCTCATGTCTATGTCTTCCTCGTTTGTTCTATATCTTCTTGGTACCCGACCCTTTGCCATTGGTGATATGTGGCAACACATTATTAGTGACACATGGAAACATCTCAAAGGATATATGCTCTTAGGCTCTTCCTCTCTTCTAATTAACTCCTTGACCTTCTAACTCCTGACTACCTTTGATAGGGCCATATGTCAACCTATGAATGGTTATGGGCTTTAGGCACTTCACCAACTTGTGTCACATGGTCATTCCTATTTAGATAAACCATCCAAACCCCAAATGTGTGTGATTGGTCCCCATGTTGACCTCTCATTGGTTATAGGATATGGAGGTTTTGGAGCTTCTTACTATCCTTGGTTGATATTTATTAAGTGCCAAACTTTTTGAGATTATGATATGTGGCATAATCCAAAGCTCGCCATTAGGCACGATCACAGGATGCCTTTTCTCTAATTTATTCCTTATTTGAATTTAAATTAAACTAAAGAGGGATAATTGGATCCTTTTCTCCACTTATCTATAAAAAAAATGTATTAAAAGGCTTGCACCTCTCCCCTTCTAGCCAATGTGGGGTAATTCCGAAAGTGAAAAGTGAAGGCGAATGTTGGACTAATAAAATGACTATGTCCGAAAGCCACACGTGGGAGTTTTGCATGCATGTAAGGAAGCTACAAAGGGGTGCACATAAAATGGGTTAGAACATCACGTGGGAGGTTCGCGCCGGAGATGATAGAGTTCGGGACTTAGCTGATTTTCTATTTTACAGGCTAAAAACAGAAAAATGGGATGGAGTGCCAACCAAGCAAAGAGATAAAGCATGATAAATTGGAATCCACACAAAGGCTATTTCTGGAGGATGAACATACATATCGAGTACATTCATGGTGGATATTAATAGGATTAAATGGAAGTCTTATTTATAGGATGATATATTGTTAGTTGTCTTGTAAAACATGCATATGATCTATTTTTGACACGCCTATTATTAGGATGATGCATGGGCAGAGAAGGGAAAGCCCCCGCCCCTATATATACTTTTTGTTACCCATTTTTTTGGTACCCCGTAGAATCTAATTATAGTCTTGGAGTCTAGTACATTGTTCAGCTAGGGTTTGATACTTGCACGCATGTTCTAAAGCACCTTGGTATACATATATATTCAACTTCTATTATGTAAGACTTTATTCGATGGATTATGCTCATTGACATGTATGAGTATGGAAAATTCATGGTGTAATTGGGATTGATTGTTATCTAAACCGTTATGCTCCTTATTATGTGTGTTTCCAATTGAATATATGCAATGGTTTAGTATAATTGAATGAGTACTTGGTTATATATCATCATGTATCTACATGATAACATCTTGAAAATAAATATAAAGGATGGACCAAGTAGTTTTACCCACTTCGAGTGAGCATTCATCCCCTGTTGAATGAGGTGCTAGCATACCTAGCATTCTATTGGGAAATTAAAGACTACAACAAACGCCATGTTGGAACTTTTAAACAACTATGACCTCCAAACAAGTGGCAAGTAGAGATATTTCATGTATTATTTTTAAATGTAATTATATAAAACATATCAAGTCTTAGTGTAGATGTAATTGAGATCTCAAACCTACCCAAAAGTGGATTGTAACCTTCGTGAAATGAGCTCAAAATTCTCCAAAGCAGATTGTAACCTCCATGAAATGAGCTCAAAACACTCCAAAAGAAAGCTGTAAATAAGGGAAAAGATAAAAGAGAGGATTTTAATGATTAAAACATATCCCACATCCAATACATGTTCACATTATCCTCTACTAATCAATAATGTACAAAATAAGGAGTGAAAATCCCTTTAAAACATGAAAAAATAGGTTTGTAGTATCTAGTTTCTCAAAATTAAGTGAGGAGCTTATTTTGGCAACATTTTTGGAAAATCATAGGGTTCATTTTATTGCTAAATAAAAATACCAATATCCTTGAAATCCATTAGGAATGGAGTCTCGTATAACACCTAAAATATTATAAAAAGAAGTCTAGAAACTCCTTAAAACTCAACTTTAAATCTTTACTTTAAAATATGCAAGTAACAACCTCAAACAACTCCTCAAAAGAGTGTGGCTCACAAAACTTGTGTACAAAATGAAAAATCATAATATTTCAAAGAAGATATGCAGAGTGTCAAAACCACTTATTTTTCAAAAAATAGACCTATACTACCCTACTCTAACAATTCATAAGATAATATTATACAAAGCCACAAATTGGTTGGGAAAAGTAACTCCCATTTTGTTAAATTTACGATATGTAATGAGATTTTCAATGGATATGGAAAATGAGAGGTATGAAAGTATGGTCTATATCTCCTCTTTCTTCAAAATATCAACTCCAATATGAAAAACACATGTTCTTGTTTTGTAATTTTCTAGTGAAGGTGTGGGAACTAATTTTGGGTGTATTTGAGCTCTTTCTCATGCTCATAAGTGAGCATGATTGGTGGTAACTCTTATTGGGGATTTGAAATGAATAGATGCTAATAAGAAACCAAAAATAAATATTCAGAGACAAAGGACTACATTATACATGTAATCTTATATTTTTATCCCTATGCTTAACATCATTGGAAAATCTTGAGAGCATATATTCTTCCTCGTAGAGAGGAATTAGAGGAATTATGAGATCATTTAACTTCTCTTCCGCTTCTTTCATCTTAACAAACACTTCTTTCTCAACATTAGGATATTCCTCCTCTTTATCCTCAAAAATATATTTGACAAGCTCAATCTCCTCCTCATCATCCCCTTAGAGCTCTATTTGATTAACCTTAATGTCCACATACACTCTTGGTGCTTCATCACTACAGTCTCAAGGATGGCATCGTAGCTAAACATATAAATTAATTACGTTCATTGCATTCAACAAAATTCTCATGCTCATCTTCCTCTTCTTTCTACCAAACTTTAAGTTGAGTACCATTGGTGCCAAATGAAACTTCCTTCCCTCTCTTAGGTTATATGTGATTATCCTTTTTGTCATACACTTCTAGATCTAGTTGAACATCATCATCCTATATCTATTTTTGTGGATCCTCTTTACTTTGCCAAAACATGATTTCATTTTCACCATCAAATTCATGACACTATGATAAATGTATCTCAATTTCATCGTTGATGAAATTTATTATAAGCAGGTCATGATGCACTTCCAAAAGGTTGATTGCAACAAAGGTATTAGGGAATATTTTGTTTGATCCATAAATCCTTTTGATACCCTTCCATATGTTGTGATTTTTCCTCCTCATGTTTTTACTTTTGAAAATCAACTAAAATAAGGTGATTAGGTATGATATCAACTTGCTCTTATGATTCCTCGAAATGGGTATTATTGCACTAATTGATATAGCTTGACGAGGTCTTGGTTAGGTTCAAGGGTGGGAGGAGATGTAATATTGTTGTAAGTGGAGAGGAATAGAGGATTCGTGGATGAGATTTATGTTGCATAGGTGGAGGGTTGTTGTCACTTGGATCACACACCCGTGGAATCGTTAGATGATCTAGTGTAACATGGTAACATCCCTAAGGTGTGGGACCTTGGCTCCTTGGGATGAACCTTTGGAGAAGGTTGACTTCCTTCTAAACTAAGTGCATCTAATATAAGATTAGACTGTGAAATCTATAGTGCTATAAAACAAACTAAACTATCCAATTCTTCGAAGAAAAGGGAAGGGAATAACCGGGGATACTTAGAAAAGGTGATGCACCAATAGTTTAATGAATAAGAAGATCAACTTCGCAAGCACATAATACTTTTACAAAATAATATATGACATGCACAACTTCCTATTTCTTTTCTTCAGCAATTAACTTTATGAAGATAAAACTTAGAAATAACAAAAGGGTTTTTATCTATTCCATAGTTGGAGCAAGCAATTTTCACGATCACAACTTGTAATTTAACTAAAGAAATATAATTATTGTGAAGGTAAAATAGATCACATACAAGAAATAAGAACATTCACAAGTATAGAATGAGCTACTAAAATACACAACACATTAAATAGATGAAGGCAAAATATTGTTTTTGTATATAGTATTAAGGCTAAAGCATGTATATGAGAACTCAAAATAACATGAGTCTTCTTACACAATGATCCAAAAGTCCCCTATTACATAATGCATCCTTCTATTTATAGATTAAGAAGGTTGAGCAATTATAGCTACTCTTCTTAATCATTACATACTAAAAATAGAATGTATTTATATTTGAGAAATAGTCTCCCACAAAAATAGCCAAGTGGTTGTGCAAGTTTGACTGAGTCAAAACTACAACTCGAATGGTGAATGTGGCTTGGAGACTATGTGAAAATGGTAGCCAAGTTTAGTTAAGGCTGGTGCCACCCTTTTCCCGATCTATATTAGTTTCCTTTTCTTCTTCACCAATTAACTTGTTCCTATAATCAAGAAATTGTTTAATGACTTCTTGGACATTTTTATATCCAGGTTCGCATGCATAGCGGGTTAGGACCTTCGATGGATTCAGCTATTCTATTTATTTTTCTAGGTAACTTCTTGATCGATTTGTAACTTTTCTTGATTTGTCTTAAGAAATTATGGTATAATACCATCTTTGAATGGATTCAAGACCAAGATACCTTGTTACCTCAGTATCTTCATTAACTAGACTCTTAAATTTAGTAGTAATTTGTTTTGCTAGAAGTGTGTCGACATTTTAATCAAAGAACATGTAATGGATGATGTCAAATTTATCTGTGATGTCATTTATTCCATCAACTACCTCGATTCTTCCCTCATTCAACTTATACATAGCCTCCTGTAACATTTGGACATGGAACTTCATGGCTTCATTATATTCAAAAAAACTTTGAGGAGTCGTCAATGATCCCTCTCCTAAGAGTAGATCAAATTCAACGGTCCAAACCTCTTTCCAATATTCCAATGTGAGCTCCAGTTATCACATTCTTTTGTGAGAATACCATACATTTTAGTGGTTGTGTCCTTTTAAAATTCAAGTTCATTATATAGATCGACAGCGTCCTTTATCATTTTTTTCCTTCCGAATTTGGATTTCAATACAAGCCGTGATTGCTCGAACTTATTTTCCAATTTTCTCAACCACAGAGAAAGAATTGTCGTCAAAATTTGTAGGCACAACAAGAGCAGTTGTATGAATAGGATGTGTGATCTTATGCAAGATGGCAATTAGTTGATCTACTTTGCCTTTTAGTTCATCCTTTGTGACCTTGTCTTTGTCAAATTTTTCCAGAAGGTTTCAAGGGAAACTTGGACATCCTGTTTTACACCTTCATGTGTGGTGTTACCAAGGTAAAACTTTGAAATTTGATAATTCGTTGCAGTTATGTTCTCTTTTGATTTTTCGGTGGTCGGAGTTGTTATTTCAACAAATATTTCCCTGTTTGGTCGACTAAAAGGTGAGAGATAACTCTTGGCCTTTTTACTTTTTGTCAAGGAGTTGGATCTAATATGTTGAGATCAATGACATCTCCAATGGGAACTTTATTCTTCTTCTTAGGATTTTGTCTATTCAACCATGCAAGAGTGGAAGAAGAAGACATTTTCTCAATGGATGACATGGGTATTGTTATCGCATTAGTAGTACTGCATGGGTGATATAAGGGCACTTGTTGCAGTAACCATGGGTGGCAATGAAGAGGTGACAAGTGGGGATGGAGTGGAAAATACAGACATGGGGGTAGATGAAACAAGTAGAATGATGGGAGGAGAAGTGGGGAGAGCTGTTGAGGAAGGGGAGTTCCTAGAGGGGAACTCTAGAGCCAAAACATCCCCGGATGAGAGAGAGGGAAGGGAAGAAAATACTTGAGCCATGGTAGAGGACAAGGTGATGGGAGTGGGAGAAATGGGAGGAGAAGAAATGGAAGATGTGAGCAAGGAGAGAGTGAGAGGTGGAGGATATGGAGGAGCTGAAAATGGGGATGAAGGGAGAGGTGGAGAAGAAGGTGACTATAACACTTGAGTTGTGTATAGTGTTGAAGCACTAGTATCAATAATTTTTGTAGATGAAACCTTAGGAGGGACAACTTCTATAGAGGGAACCCTGGAGGAATAACTTGAACCTCTACAGATAATGGTGATCTTGTGAGGCATGGGAGTGGGTTTGGTAGTGGGCCTCTTTCCTTTTGAAGAGATGGTGTGGCCCACTAGTGGTTATACCTGTACTACTAGAATAGGAAGTTGATATGATGCTTTTGGTGTAATTCCCAATTATATCAGCCATTGATGGGTCCGATTGAGGATATGAGTTACACATTCCTTCAAGTGACCAATCGATCCATGGAAATGGTTGATATTTCACATTATTTTGGTTATAGATGGGGCCCAAGACCTGTCCATCATCTCAAAGGCCCTCATGAACATATGTAATTCTATACTCAACCTCTTCTTTGAGAGTTATCTTTCAAAGTCCCTCTCTCATACCGCGACTTCATCTCTGCAATTAATCCATATTTCCTCCAACTGTGGTATGTGGATACTAGTTGTCCCATGTATACCAATATTTCCCCAATAATCAAAAATAACACGTGGGTGATTGCTTTCTAAATTCATTTGCTACATTTCTCCTTCAACATTCTTTGCTTTATATGTGGATACACAAGTATTCTATCCCAAAAATACATGGAATTAAACCCATGTCTTATATCTATCATGTTGGATTTTGTGAAAGTGTAGCAGTTGTCGAACTAATTCCATCAAGACCCATTTGTATGTGGGACACCTTGGTAGCTTATAGGGAGCGCTGATAATCCTCCCACCCTGAGATATGTGAACGTTGGAAATTGTAAGAAAATTCTCCCCAACTTATGACCACCGCTTTGCCAAGCACTATCTGAAATCCTTTGGTTATAAATTTATTTGTCAAATACACATAAGATGTCAGTGAAGAAAGCATCATTAATTCTCCTGAAATGTTTTTCCCCCTCCTTCATTGTGAGTTGAGGATAAAGTCATAAATATTTGATTAATTCCTTTACCCCATGGGTGACAAACCTAGATAATTTTTCATCCCCTGCACCACATACACAAGATAGGAAGTCATTAATAAATTACCCAAAGTTAAGACATCTAAACATTGAATATGGATAACATTGTATATATGTTCTACCCATCGAATAAGATCAACATTCTTTCGGATAGTGGCAATATATAAATACATCCACTCTTGGAAATATTTAGAAGATGGGAGTCCTGTAACTCTTCTCAATAATGTGATGATGTCATTTACCTCTTGAATGAAATCCAAGTGTGGGATGGTCTTTGGGACTCTAGTTGTTAAAGGCCTAGATTTTATCAAGTAGCTCTTGTTAAGGACTCTAGTACAAGTTTCAAAATATATTTCCTAGTGCTCAAGAGTGGGCTCTGGAGAAATTGAGGCATATTCTTCAACATCAAGAAGCTTCAACAAATCCTCAAAATAATCAATGTCCAATTTGATCACAATTGTTCATTCATTTTCTCTAACCACTTGTAATTTCTTATCATAATGCATGGTAGTGCATGAGCACAAACTCTAGACATTGCATTGATGGTGGAAAAGTGGTAGCTAAAGCAAGTCCACTATCAAAGATACCCTTCATCTAGGCATTTTTTGACCGAGCTCTAACTCTATCCCAAAATTCTAGTAGATTAATGTGTCCAAGGTCAGTATCTCCAATATTATCGACATCTAATGTGATACTAGAAGAGAGAGATACCCCTTGGAAACTATATTTCATTTTCTCTTTTCCCTTAGATGACGATCCAGACATTTTCCCTTGGAAGAAGCCCGAAAAACCTTTCGAAGCTAAAAGTGGAAGTTTATCCCTACACTTCCAACATGCACTTCGCCTGCAAGGTTCCTATCGACCTATGACTTCTAATAGCGAAGTTAGATCTCGTTTAGTAGCTTTAGAGTTTTGACTTGATCCGCGAGTGGGATTGGAGACCTATTTTGCAACTTGAAACCTCGAAGCAGTCTTGAATGATAACTTTTCCTTTCTCCCTAAAAAAGATAGTTTGAAGCCTAAGATTCAAAAAAAAACAAAACCAGTGAAGGTGGGAGAGACATGGAAAATTTAATCCCAAAACACAAGAAGGAAACCCTTAAAATTGGCACAAAAATGAAGTCACGAAGAGCGCCCATAATGCCAGGTAAAATAAAGGTAGTAAAACCCTAGAAATAAATCCTGAAAGCCTTGCAAAAATGATTTTAAAAAATTACCTAAATACCAAGTGGGTTGAAGAAAAACACAAAAATTGCCCAAAATCCACGTAAGAAGTACGATCGGAGGTCGGTGATGCATCGAGTGAGTCAATGTACAAACTTTCAAGCGAAAAATAAAAGTAAAAATTCTCCCTTTAAATAGAAAAGGAAAATTAATTACCACATAGATGACATATGTGGGTAGGTGCCATTAAATGCATTGACCTAGCATCGGGTGTCGGGTTTTGGGAGTTAACTTGCAGTTTTCATGTGAACTACATTTCAGGCTCCAAAACTTGAAAATGGCCTAAATCTATGGCATCTTAGAAGTCAAAAGTTGATTTACAATTTGCATGCAAACTACACTTCGGGTTCCAAAACCTAAAATGTCCTTGAGTGTTCGGAAGTCAGGTTTTAGAAGTTGACTTGCACTTTTCATGCAAACTACACTTCAGGTTCCAAAACCTGAAATGGTTGTAGGGGAGTCAGAATTCGTAACTTAACTTGCAGTTTGTATGCAAACTTGCATTTCGGGTTCTAAATTTCAATTTGCACTAACCACCTATGTATTTCGGTTTTGGGTTTTGGGAGTCAACAAGTAGTTTACATGCAAACTAAAACTTGACTTCCAAAATCTGAAATACATAAGAAAAATCGATTACTCGGGCAATTTCCTCAAATAATTTTAACGAAAAATAACACTTAATAAAAGGTAAAATTTTGCAAGAAAATTTTCAAAAGCTCTCTGGAAAGGGAACTTGGAAAGTGAAAAAGGGTTTTTATGATTGAGAAAATGAGGTGATGAATGGGGTTTAGGGTGATGTTGCAAGGGTTCAAATGGTTTGATAGGTAAAACACTGAAATGGTTGGGAGTCGGACTTCGTAACTTAACTTGCGGTTTGTATGCAAACCGCATTTGGGTTCTAAATTTCAATTTGCACTAACCACCTATGTATTTCAGGTTTTGGGTTTTGGGAGTCAACAAGTAGTTTACATGCAAACTAAAACTTGACTTCTGAAATCTGAAATACATAAGAAAAATCAGTACTCAGGAAATTTCCTCAAATAATTTTAACGAAAAATAACACTTGATAAAAGGTAAAATTTTGCAAGAAATTTTTCAAAAGCTCTCTGGAAAGGGAACTTAGAAAGTGAAAAAGGGTTTTTATGATTGATAAAATGAGGTGATGAATGGGGTTTAGGGTGATGTTCGTAAGGGTTCAAATGGTTTGATAGGTACATTGTCTGCTTAAGAGGAAGGGGAACTCTAATATGGCTCAAAAAAGAGGTAAATCATGTGTTCTAAGTTGATAAGGCTACTGAGGGTTTAAATTATTGAGTGGGAGGGTTGTATGATCATGGTAAATTATCACTCCATGGGCATATCTTCTTAAGACTAGATTACCCGACTTTTATCTTTTCAATCATATCTTGAACTCTCTTCACATTTTCTCCATTTTCCTATATCCTCTACTACATTTCGTGATCATGGATGAAGTTTCCTTCATCAAATGCATGTACCCATGCTCCCAAAACCATAATAGTTAGTCGGATATCCATATGCATCAGTTTGACACTGGTGTATATGAATATCCATCATGAAGTTGTTCATACCCCGATATTGCAGGAATCCTTGATTGTAAATAGGAAGATATCCAAAAGAATGTATTACTATTGTGTATGAAAATGTTGAGGATGGTTCCGATGGATGAAAGGGTGAGCCATAAAAATATAACCACAATGGAATATGAAGGAGATGAATGAAAATGGAAGGATTTTAAAGGAGTGATCTATAATGAGAGAAATGGATTCTTGAATCAATGGAGTTGTAAGGTGATTGTTTTTGCTTCTAAAAGAATATAAAGTCAATATCATCACCAAAATATTAACTAAAAATATCAAGTGGTTTACATAATATTTTCAAAAAACAACACAAAACAAGTCACATTGGTGTGTCTTTATAAAATATTGGCTGCTGAAAATGTGCACCCAAGAGCACCAAATGAATATTGGTGTCTCAATATGAACAATGGGAATGTCCCCACGATATGGTACCTTGGATCCTTAGGATATAAATATGGAGAAATATTACTTCTTATCCTAACCTACTCCTATGCCTACCACTAAGCTAACATTGTGAGGATAGAGAGAGAGAGAGAGAAAAAAAATAGATAAAATAAAATGGTGATGCACTAGAATAAAAGGAGAACACTCTCCCTTAGCCTACTTATGACAAAAAAAAAAAACTGTAAAATATATCCCACACACAACATACCATGATGAAATAGAAGGTAAGGAATGAAAACACACAACCATTGAAGGGCATAAAAAGAACCATAATCAAAAAAATTGCTTTACTTTTAAAGGTGCACAATTTTCTTACAACATGGGGAGGCACTATGTGCATTAGATTTTCTAAGGTTAAGGTATTAGATGCATGATATTATCTGAAACCAAAAATATCATAATGTTATAGAATGTGAGAAAGATGGATTATCTTGCAATTAATATCATTACGATTATAGAAGTAGAGAAGAAAAGAGGAAAAAAGAGAGGGAAAATTGAATCATTGGAACATAAAAATCCCACTCAAATGTGGTTACATACATTGAGTACCCAAATACGAATCCTAATTACAAAATCCTTTTCCAAAAGGAATGTTAGATATCAAATCCCTAAAAATGGATGTTGCAATGGTGGAAAATAGGCCTGCTTGCTCAAACAAGGTGTTGGTCTCAAGAAATGAGCTCTATTGAGCTTTGAATCCACCTACGATATGAATTTACATGAAAATAACCTACAAGATATTTTAATGCAATGTACTCAAAAAAATAAAGGGTCGGGCCTAATATGTGTCCTATTCAATAATTTCGATATTTTTCCAATGAATCCACACTTGCTTGATTCGGTGGCCTCAATCAAAATATTTGGCTAAAATTATAGATATATTCCATTGCTCATGTCATTAAAGCTTGGAGACAAAATTATTTTCAAACTATAATGCTTATCTCTTTTTCCCATTGGGCCACGTGGTAGTCCTTAATTGGTGCCACATGCTAAATTTTCATTGGTTACACGTTCCCTAACTAATAGTGTAGATGATGACCATGAGTTCATTAAATTTAATCCAAAAATTACCCCTGCCACTTATCTCTTTCTCATTGGCTACAAGTTCTTAGGTCTCCATTCCTCGCGTCCATGTCTTCCCCGTTTAGTATCTATCTTCCTAAGACCCTAATCTCTGTAATTAGTGACATATGGCAACTCGTTATTGGTGGCATGTGGTAACATTTCATTAGATATGGGATTCAAGGATCTACCTCTCTTTATGCTAGCTCCTCAACCTTTTGAGTTTTGACTGCTGATGATTGTGCCACATGTTGACCTTTGAATGGTTACCAACTCTAGTGTACTTCACTTGTTTGTGTCATGTGCCCACTCCTTTATATCTCAATCCTCTAACCCCGATTGCCCATAATTGGTTGAGGTGTTTACCTCTTATTGGTTATGGGCTATGGGAATTCTTAATTTCCTTGGTCAATCTTTCTTGGGTGCTCAAATTTTTGGGATTTCTCCACATGGCACAATCATGGGCCACCTTTTCCCTCCTTTATGCCCTAGCTGAATTTGAATTCAACCAAAAAGGGGTAAGTGGGTCTTTTTCTCCACTTGGCCATAAAGTGTTTTTATGTAAAAGGATTACACCTCTCCCTCCCAGTTGATGTGGAATGATTCCCCAAAGTGAAAAGAGAAGGCGATCACCATGTTTAAACTTTTGAATAATTGTGACTTCTAACCGGGTGACAAGTAGAGCTCCTTCATGCCTTCCTTTTGAATATAAGGCTCGAAAACACCCCAAGGCAGAGTGTAGATGCAATTGAGAGCTCAAAACTACCTAAATATTACTATAACCTCCATGAAATGAGCTCAAATTGCTCCAAAATGGATTATAACCTTGATGATACGAGCTCAAAATGCTCTAAATCATAATGTGAAGAAGGAAAAGATGGAAAAAAGTGTGTCGTGATTAAAATCTCTTCCATAGCCTATGCATGTTGTTATGAGCCTCTATTAAACAATAATATGCAAAAGAAGACGTGAACGATCTTAAAAACATGAGAAAATAGGTCTTTGTGATCTAGTTGTTCAAAATGAAGCGAGGAGCTTATGTTGGCAACAAGTTCACTAATAATGTCAATGCCATTTGTGGGCCCCTATGTGACCCCTTTTAGATTACAAGCACACAACACCTAATTTCATTTTTTCACTTTTTGATCATTTGATGTCATTTTTGGCCCCATTTTGGTACCAATATGTCCCTTATTTGAATTCAATTTATCTATAATTTATGACAAGAATTGCATTTTATTTCACATCTAAACTTATGGAGAAGTATGAAGCATCCAATTTTGTTTACAATATTTCAAGCGCTTGCAAAATCTCTAGAGAAATCAAAAAATCACTATAGCATTTATTGTTTAATCCCACAATTTTATGCTAAAGCAATCATTTAAGGACACACATCATAAAGACTTGGTTTATTTGTTATTGGATCTATTTCGATCATTGAGGTTTTCTTTTCTATATTTTATTGTTTAAGGGCATAACAAATATGAAGTTAATTGTTTCATTCTTTGATTTTCCAAAAGCTCCAAAACATATTTTATTTTCCTTAATGTTCTTGTATATTTTCACCCTTCTAGGGTAAGGAGAATAAAATCTATTTTAAAGCGATCGAGTTGAAGCGCGGAAAATTGAGCGAGGATATTAGAGATCAAAACTCAATTAATACTGATTGTCAATTTGTTTGAGTTGTCTATTATTTTTCAAGAACATTGATATCACTTTATAAATTTATTAGGGACATTAGTAATAGTTCAAGGGCATTCATTAGAAACATTAATGATATTTTGGAAATATTGTTTTAATGATTCTATCATTTTAGGTGTTGTCAATATCACTTATGAGCATGCATTTCACTTTGTTAGATAATGAGGACTATCACCATATAACTCACGATAATAAATATAAGTATCAAAACCCTTTGTGAATTCACTCTACTTATTAAATTGCATTAAATAATGTTTGGCTTTATTTCTATATTGCACATATCTATTTGTTTTAGTTAAAAGTATTTGGTTATTTGTGTTGCATGATAGAGTGTGAATTCGGATGAGATAACTCCTACCTCTTAAAAATATATATATATATATATGAAGGTTTTTATTAAAGTAATAAAATATTTAATTTTACCGATTTACATCCTATAATGCTTCCAAACCATAAAAAATCAAGTAAAAGACAACAAATAGTATTAAATAAAGGTTTTTGCATTATTTAACAAATGATAATGCGATTGTATAAAATATTAGTTATTCCCCAAAATCTAAATGCATAATAGTGTTAGATTCAATGGAAGCATAGACAAATAAAACAAATACTAGAAAATCAAAACAAAGTACACACACATAACACAACATGTACCGTGGTTCACCCAATGTGGGCTACATCCACCAAAGATAGAGATCTCAATATATATAATGAACAAGAGTACAAATCAACTCTTCCCACAAGAGTACAATGCATCTCTCCAAGAGTATCTCCTCCTCTAGATCTCTAAATGGATCTACATGAGTGCACTACAACCGTGCCTCCAAACCACCACCAGATCTCACATAACCAGAACTATTGCATCTCCAAACTATGCAACCAAGCTCTCATGTGAATCTGCAAACAAGACCTCTCAAATGGGTCTACCAATGTGCAACCATAATTGTGCACCAAGAAGTAAGTCTCTCCTCCATCACTGCATCAACCTGTGCAAACAAGAAGACAACCTCCTCTACAATATCTGGATACTATCACGTACCCACAAGCTATCCAATGAGCTACAATACTAGATCTCTATGGACCAACAATACAACATGATCTCATGGATCTACAATACAAGATCTCACAACAACATGTGGATCTACAAGAAGAAACCCTATGTGCTTTGCATACTATGCAAGCCATTACATTGAGACAAAACAATACAAAGGAAATATAGTAGAAGACATTACCCTCTTCTCACCATTCAGATGTACCTTGCCATTTCCTTTTGTCCAACTTCTCTCCATGGAAGCTTTGTCTTCATGTAACCTTTTTTTTTTTTTCTTTCTTCTTCATCATCTCAACCAAGGAGAATCAACATTCTTCCTCAATCCTTACAATTCTAACCCTAACCCTTTTCTAGCTTATATAAGCATATACAAACTTAGGGCATCTTAGCTATGCATTTACAACCTTTAGATCACCTTTATAATCAAAGGTTGGATCTAATCCCATGTCTAAAATAAAAACATAACACAGTAGGTAACTTGATGTTCAATGTACCCGACCGATGGTTGACCGATGATGGTTCCTTCCAGGTGACCGATGTTGGTTACTCCCAATGACCGATTTCGGTTACTCCTGTGTGACCGATGTCGGTTATTGTGTAAACCTGCAAGTTTGTAAATCATGTTATTTGTGAAGCAATTTAGCTCCACAACTCAACAATCTCCCACTTGGAGATAAATTTTTGAACATGTACTTGTACATTACCATCCTCTACATACCGTGAAGACCAACTATTCTTTACTTCAACAATTCTCTCAAAAATAGGAAGATTAAACCATCTTCTAAAACCAAGAAGATAACAAACCATGACTTACCATATACCTGCACAAAGCTACTATTGATCCATGATACACGAGCTATCCATACATCAAGCTCCCACTGAATCATAACACCAAGCCTCTCATGCAACCAAGCCACCATGACTAACACACCTGCAAGAGCTCCCACTCAAACTGAAATATTGAGCTTCAATCACAACCATAGCCATACCTATAAAACCAACCATGTTCTCCAACCATCTATCCATGTCTCCATGCAACCACCAATGCAACTGACCAAAGACAAGTCAAACTAGAATATGCATAAAAAAACAAGATCTGGGTAAAGACAACCCAAATGAGTTCTACATGCAACTAGTGGGTGATCAATCCACAACACCTGCATAACTCAAAGAATCCAAACACTGCATTCTGCAAATCCAACCCTGCATAAACAACTTGCATGTCCAAGACAACCATATGTAGAAAACATATCTATCATGGAGTAACATAGTAATAAGAGGAAATACAAACATCCCCTACTCATGCTCAAGGGCATCTAAACCATGCTCATAGGCATCCATGTGCAAAAAAATATCTGCATCATCATATCATCATAGACTCACAAAACAATAATCTATCCACATGTATAAACTCACCATGTACATCCATCCATATCACTAGGCTCTCCAGAAGCTCCAAGTCTTTCACCGACTAACTCCAAGGCCACACATGAATCATGTGCTAATCAATGTCAACAACAACAACCATGCTAACCATGCTACTAATAACTAGTGAAAATACCAAAAAATGTCATCAACATATTGCACAACCATCCAAGATGAAAGAAAACAAGGGAAACATCAATAAACTATAAATACACACAATACACTTGTAAAATAACCATGGCATCCTGCCACACTAATCAACAACGTAAAAAAATATTTTCCTTCTTTCACCCTTCAAACTCTAAAACATTTCTCTCTCTTCTTAACCCAAATTGAACAACCATCAACTTCCATCCCATAAGGATATCCAAGCACTACAAAATAAAACTAGAAGTGACATCACCATGCACTAAACACAAAATACCTACAAAACCGTGATTGTCCTCCAAAACAACTTGTGCCTCATGCCACTTTGAATAGTAGCATTCTCCTCTCACTCGCATGTGCATATGTGTCCAACCTGCAATGCCAACAACCATGGCTTTTCTCCCACTCAACATGAACTCCCTTGCACTACCTCTAATCACCAAGCTCAAAATCTCCAAATATATATCAATGAGAAATAAAACAAATGAAAGAAAATATAAAATTGATTCCCTTCTTATCAAAGAATACTTCTACATCATAGAAGTTTGGACTTCTTGTGAAGTAGGTTGAACCACCTTCTTTTCATCCATGTGTACTCAACATCTCTCGTTACCTACAACTGTGTCTAAACATGATTTTCATTGAGGATCTCATCCTTAGACTAGATACCCTTGTCCTCAAGATTCCAACACATCCCGAAATAAAATTCAAACTCACCAAATATCCATGGTGCATATTTTACTTGTGCACACAATCCAAACATAATACCAGTTGCTTCAAACAAAAGAAATAAAACATGAACCATATAGAGATACCTTGAATTTGACCCAAGTCTCATTGGACTCACCGAGCCAACTCCATCCTCTTTTTGATTCAAACATTGAAGTGATCTACTCCATTTTTTCATGTACACTCTGTGCAAGAAACTTGATCCTCCAAACTAGACACTAAACCTTTCATGCCCTCTTCTACTGCAAAAAAAACCAAAGTACAAACTTGTTGTCACAAAGAGACTGACCTCGGTCCTTCTAACCATATTGATACCGGTTCCCTCTGTGACGATGTGGTTCATTGACTCGACGTCGATGTGCTTTGGAATGAACACAATGCCAAAATTGGCATAGTACACCAAACCAGGTGCCTACTCAACCAAAATGATAGTTGTGTTGAGCCAATCATTTCAAGAAGCACCCAAATCTTGCACAAAAACTTTACAACAATAATACATGCAATAAAAAATTGCACCAAGATGAAATACATCACCTTACCAACACCAAGACACTCACCCACATCTTCAACCAAAGTACTTTCCTCTCTGATGGAAGCCCCATCTTCATTTTGTGTTATTATATTCTTCCTCTCTAATGAATCTGTGCATCTAACTGCACCAAGGATGCATAACTACTCCTCTATCTCTTACTCAGGATCGTAATCCCAAACATGCATGTGCAACCAAAACATACAAGCACTGCAATACCAAGATAACAAAACCATACCTCTATAATCTGGATCTGCAATCTGACCAACATGCATGTGCCTCCAAGAACCAGGGACACCTCAACAATCAAGACACATTCATTGCATCTTCTCAAATTACTTCAGATCTGTGATTTTTGTTTAACAAGTCATCACCACACCGATGTCCAACTAACCGACCATGGTCACCTACCGACATCGGCTAAGGCTAAGGAATAGTGAACGACTATGACATCGGTATAATATAGCATATCGATGTCATCACTGTCATTTTTCAACAACCTTACATTTCTAGCTCCCACTTGATATTAAATCTCTCCTACGATTTACACATCAGAAAAACAAAACCCCTGCTCTCATACTATACATGTCAGTAATACCACTAACAAAACCCTAAAGCAAACCCTTTCTCTAAAAACTAAAGCCATCGCTCTGATACCAGTTGTTGGGAACTTAACTATGGAATAGTGTTATGATTCAATAACAAACCAAATCATGCAAATATGGAAGTAAAATTCCCCAAAATCTACAACAGTGGAAGCATATACTAGAAAATCCAAATCAAAACAAAGTACACACACATAACACAACATGTATCATGGTTCACCCAATGTGGGCTACGTCCACCAAAGATAGAGATCTCAATATATATAATGAACAAGAGTACAAATCAACTCTTCCATACAAGAGTACAATGCATCTCTCCAAGAGTATCTCCTCCTCCTAGATCTCTAAAATGGATCTACATGAGTGCACTACAACCGTGCCTCCAAACCACCACCATAGATCTCACATAACCAGGAACTACTGCATCTCCAAACTATGCAACCAAGCTCTCTGTGAATATGCAAACAAGACCTCTCAAATGGGTCTACCAATGTGCAACCATAATTGTGCACCAAGAAGTAAGTCTCTCCTCCATCACTGCATCAACCTTGTGCAAACAAGAAGACAACCTCCTCTACAATATCTGGATACTATCATATCACGTACCCACAAGCTATCCAATGAGCTACAATACTAGATCTCTATGGACCAACAATACAACATGATCTCATGGATCTACAATACAAGATCTCACAACAACATGTGGATCTACAAGAAGAAACCCTATGTGCTTTGCATACTATGCAAGCCATTACATTGAGACAAGAACAATACAAAGGAAATACAATAGAAGACATTACCTCTTCTCACCATTCAAATGTACCTGTCATTTCCTTCTGTCCAACTTCTCTCCATGGAAGCTTTATCTTCATGTAACCCTTTTTTTTTTTCTTCTTCTTCATCATCTCAACCAAGGAGAATCAATATTCTTTCCTCAATTCCTTACCTCTAACCCTAGTTTTATAGCTTATATAAGCATATACAAACTTAGGGCATCTTAGCTATGCATTTATAAAAGCATACAACCCTTAAACAAACATGTTAACATTTAATAGAAAATTAGAGAAAATACATACTCAATTTGGAGAAGCAATTTGATGCCACCATTTAAACAAACATGGAAATAAAGATATTAGAGAACCTAGAATATGTGGAATGAACCTAGAATATGTGGAATGCCCATGACTGGGCCCATGACTTATTGTATTCTTTATTATTTAAAGTCCTCAAGGACTTTAAATTCTTTTTCATCTTTCATTATTCTTTGGAACCGTGCGGTAAATTCTATAGAGGGATGCGCAAGGTAAGAAAAGGGGAGAGTGTAAGAGGAAGGATGAGAAGCATGTGTGTTAGAAGGATATTGGGAATGTGCAGGAGAAGAGAAAGAAACCAAAAGATCGTGTGACACAAGATAAGGTCAAGGAAAGGACATGCAGAGTATGAGGAGATACAGATAAACATGAGTTCAAGAATATACTAAAGCTTCATTTTTAGACACTTGCATGAAGCTAATAGAAGGATGGATAATGTTAAGGATAAGTAACATCTTAAGTGGAATATCAACATGCATCACAGGAATAAGGTGGTGAAAGGCTAATTTTGGCTATCGACTAGATGTACTAGTTAACTGGGATTGTAAACTTGAGGGCTATTATTAGCTTTTGTAAGAGTAGTGAAAAAAAAGTTCCCACTAGTATAAATACCCATGAAGGGGTCTAGAATAGGGAGCTATATGAATAAGGTCTGAATGACTTGTATTTCACTATTATATTGTTAACACTTATATTTATGCATCATTTTATATATGAGCATTGTGTTTGGTCTTTGTACGGTTATATTATATGTCAATATACTAGGAATACTAGTTTAATTGATATAATAACAATTCACATCACTCTTGCTAACTATGATGGGACCTTGAAACCTCTTGTGCTTGAGTGAGCATGTATTAGTGTGATATGTCAGTTCAAAGGACAAGATTGTGTGTAACCGATACAAGAATAATGTGTGCATAAGGGAAGAAGACTACTGTAATTCAACACTTTGGTTATGTTGACAGGACCTTCATTAAAAATCAAGGATGAAGTGGACAAAAGATGCATTGCTTAACATGGGAGAATTTCAAAGCCTAGATACACATTGTTGAGGATGCTTTCACAAAACATCATCTAAGTTATAAGGATTACTCTCCAATAAAATGGGTCGAGGCTAATCTCTATGATGCACTATATGAAACATTTTTCTGTGAGTTTCTGGTACACCTACATACATGGTTAGTTGCTTATTATTTAGAAAAAATATGGAATTTGGGTCAAAAGTATTCTTAGAATCATGTACACACAAATAAATTAGTGCAACATGACACAATGTCGACACGCATGGTAGAATGCGGTGGAAGGGCACACTTCGGAGCTATATCCTTGAATATTTAGTCTCAACCTTTTCTTGTGCGGATGAAGCACAATATAAATTCTTTAGAGTCATGGTGATCATACTTATAATACCTACCATTGGAGATTAATAAAATGATGATTGATATGGGGATTGAAACTTTCCCAATGGAAGGCTAAGCACTCCATGGCATAGGCGACACAAGACATAGGAAGGACACAAAGATATCATGAACGACTTATGGATTCTCCAGATGAGCACACCTTTAGGAGGAGATGATCTCAAGAGAAAAGGTGCAAGGCATTGCAAAGAGAGCTAGTACATCTACGCAAATCAACTCCAAGAATTGTGGGTGATGACCATCAATGTTGGTCGAGTAAGAGGAGAGCAAGAATAACAAGGGCTCGAGGAAGGAGCGATAGTGCACCAAGAGAGTATATGGGATCTGAAGGATGAGGAAGGACAATATAACGTTGATGGTATCCTTATCCAACCTTTTTGTATCTACTCATGTAATTGGATCAACTAATACGAGAGAAATTTTTAATAGAAAGTAATAGTGAAAAAGAAGTTAAACAGATATAAGAAAGAAACTTTGGACAATAGTTTACCATATATTTTACAAACATTACAACCAACTCTAAATAGACAACCATTAAAACCTAATATACCAAAAGCACATCAATTCGGGATGATGAATACCAACACCACCACACTAGTACTTGACAAGTGTACAGGGAAATACCTTAGTACAACATGGAGTTGGGACTAATCCCTCAACTACAAGTGGTAGCAAGAGTGGAGGAAACTCCCCAGTACCTAATATTCATGTTCAAGGTAGAAATTTTAATGCCACACAACAAGTGGTTGCACCAAACATTTTTTACAAAATTTCTTTGCATCTACCAGAGTAGTATGGTGTCGAGAATGTTATAAAACGTGTGCTCAAATGTGAACTTATATGGCGAGAAAAAGGTATAACTTCCTCATAATGAGAATGCAACTCGGTTGCAGCAACTATGTTTCTTGGTTGTGCCCATATTTGATATTGAAAACATGACCCATCACAAGTGATAGTAGATTATGATCAACTTAAAGTGGCATTTTTAACTGAATTCGATATTCCCTAGTTTTAGAAACAAAGTATTTCATAACTTTGAGGAAATCAAGAAGGCACTTACTGAAAGTGTACGTGCATATGAAGCATGATTTAAAACACTAGTCTCTAAGATATCTTATGAGATACATCCTATAGAACATGTCTAATGGTTTGTAGGGGGCTCTTCCTACCCTTTAGGCACGCATTGTCACATAAGACTTTCACCAATCCTCGAGAAGAATTAGAAGCAGCCTTATGAGAAAAAGCAGTGGGAAGTCTTGATACTTGGCATAATTCCTATCATGGAGTTGCATATCACATTTATGGGGACCCAAATAGAGAATTTAATAGAAAACAACACATAAAAAACATGTAGTGGAATTTGGTGTACTGATTTTGAAGTGGAAGGCCACACCAAGAACACATGCTCATAGAATTTTGAAGATCATTCTTATAGCATGTGAGATCTGTGAAGATAGCCACAATGCTCAATATTACCCCTACTTCATTGGGCCAAGTGGTCAAAGGTAGTAATTTACTACAAAATATGTGATGCACACACCCATGATACCTCAGTGTGGTGCATTATTAACCAAATTCATGAAGCCAAATCACTAGGACTTCGACAAGCTACCATAGAAAATGTTAATGAAGGGCATTATGGATATGGTCGCAAAAGAAATGGACAAGGACGAGGAGGTCACGAAGGTGGCAGTGTATCTACCTAGAACTTGTTATGAATGTGAATTTCCCAATCACTACCAATGTGATTAACCAACATTCCTAACTTGTCAAAAGGAGCATAAAGTAGAAGATTTCCCCGACCTGTATAAGATAATGAAAGAAAAATGTGAGAAGGGAAAAAAATGATTAAAATTATGCATATTATAAGGGATGGGAGTAGGTCAAACTATTTACCAACAAAGTGAAGCCAAGTTTGCCAGAAAGTACTGAGTATAACCACACACATTAATATACACACATAAGAAACACCTTCAAAAAAGGTGTATCCTGCTAAATTAGATTCTATAACACCATATCCTAATGGCAAGTAATAGAAATAGGTTCTTCATAATGTGAAAGACTTGATAAGGGAACTTTAAGGAGAGATAGATTTCCTCATAGATGAGGTAAATATGTGACATGAAAGGTTAAAGGATTTTGAAGATGAATGAATTAGAAAAAATGAATTTTAGGATGTGTGTAGGTTGTTTCACATAGAAGTTATCTTACCCCTACTAGATCAATGATTATCACACAAGTTGAGGAAGGTAGCATTTAGGAAACAATTGGGGACGAATCAAAATGAGGATGTAAGATCAAAAAGGGTGGAAATATTTGACAAAAAGATACTTGTTAATGTCTCGCATATATGGCTAGAAAATTAATGACATAATGGTCGACACCGGGCGTGAAGTTAACATACTTATAGTATATTCCTGGAACAAGATGGGACGACTAGTGTTACATGCATCTCCACACATTTTATTCATGGCTAACAAAACATGGGTAGTACCTATTGGAGACTTAAAAAGTACCATAATCAGGATTATAGAGGGTGAATTTCCATAGATATTGTGTGGTCATACCATTAGCTAAAGTGGATAATTTTTCAAAACTACTTAGATGACCTTAGTGTTATGCCAATAATGTTGATTTACGATTTAAGAAATGATATATGAGTTCTAAAAATGGTAATCAATGGATTATCTTTCTGATGGGCCTTTAACAGAGTACACCCGGATGTAGAAACTATTGAGGAACACAAATATTTAGAACATATATAATATCCAAGCTACAGGGATAGAGAATTTTGAGCCCACAAAGGAAGGAGAAATAAAGTAGGGTAATAACCAATCAATGTTTGACACAACCAATGTGGCATGTGAAAATTGGGTACATGGTTCATACGAACTAATAGGACGAGACTGTGGTATGATTATGAGTGCATCTTCCTATAATATTTTCCAAACACCTATATACATTCACAAAAGTATTCAAAGAATCAGACGGAACAACCTCCAACCTCCACCAAGTTTTAATCAAAATAAAGATATCCATGATTTTCTTAAGGACATGGAGTCCTATATTAAAACCAATAAAGCGCAATGGAATTGCTTAGTCTACTTGTTAAAAGGCACCACATCAAGATGGTGGGTAATGCATCGGGTGACATTATTATCATGGACGGATATAAATGAGGCTATGAAGGCTAGGTTTAAATAACACAAAGGTGCATGAAGATACCCTAGTTATAGTAGAGTCACTAATCTAGAAGAACATATAAATAAATGTGTAGAGATATGGATGACTACAAAGGTTAGCAATGCCTTATGGACACACCTATTCTATCATACACTATGTGTATGGGCATGAGTGTGGTATGTTGGTTATGAGTTACAAATATAAATGAATTCCTATAAAATAATTGCATAAGGATTTCTCCATACCTTCTTCTTTATCTCATCAGTTCCCCACTTGACGTATCCCCTTCAACGTAAACATATAAGAGATATGGTATTTGGAGATGATGCTTGTATAGAAGACAAAATTTTGGTGTTACACAAGGAAAAGAGTTTCACACTAACCACAATGTTCATTGAAGATACTAAGGGCAACATCTCCAATGATGGGGAGGAAGTACCATTAGAATGGAAACCTTGTGCTCGAAAAGGTAAAAAAGTGGTAAGATAAATAGCCAATGAGGATGATAATTACCATTTACATGTGGATGTCTCTAATGGATCATGATGGGTCATAAAAAAAGAATTAGGGATTTGACCGCAAGATGAACCTTTCAAATCTATAGAGATCAACATTGGTAACAAAAATGAACCAAAAATGGCAGTCATTGGTAATTGCTAGATTGAATTAGAAATCGCTAAGTTTATTGAGTTATTACATGAGTATGAAGATATCTTTCCCAGAGGATACCACAAAATGAATGGATTACACCCATCCTTGGGAATGATGCAAATCAAATTAATCAAGGGGGTAAAGTAGTTAGAAAACACCTGTACATGATGAATCCAAACCTACGAGTAAAATTCAAACAAGAACTTGACCACATGTTGGTTGTTGAGGTCATCATACCAATGGACAAATATGAATGGATAAGCCCTATGGTAATCATCATCAAGAAGTATGGACACATTAGAATTTGTGTGGATTACCGCACTTTGAACTCTGTGTGTATAATTGATCCTTTCCCTACTCCCTTTACAGAAGAAATTTTAGAAGGTGTAGCAGGTAGGGAGATATATAATTTCATAGATGGATTCTATGGTTATCACCAAGTCAGAATTACAGAAGAGGATTGGCAGAAGATGACTTTTACGACCGAATGGAGATCATACGCCTACACACTCATGTCATTTGGGCTTAAGAATGCACCCATTGTCTTTTCAGGTATTGTTATAAGTACCTTTGATGATTTCATACTCAAATTTATTCAAGTATACCTAGATGATTGGACGATCTATGGCTTAGTAAGAGATCATTGTGATAGTTTGAAGTTGATGTTCAAGCATTGTTGATAGTTACAAATTTCATTAAATTTGAAGAAATGTTTGTTCGCTATACCATTCAAAACATTGTTAGGAAACATTATTTATAAAGATGGATTGTTGGTAGATCCAAATAAAATTTCAATCATAGCAAATCTTGTGCATCCACAAAAGCAAAAAGAGGTTTTCCTTTTAAAACAAAGTGGATATTATCGAAAGTTCACTAAATACTTTGCAAAGATTGTGGTGCCATTGGAAAATTTAATATGAAAATAGAAGAATTTAGGTGGGGTTTAGAACAACAGAGTGCTTTTGACCAATGACGAGGGTCATTGCAGTCATCATCATTTAATATTAAAGAATGTTAAAACTAGACGAAGTGTCCAAGGATATTTGTAAAAGGGGCTAAAGGAAACAAAGATTTGCCAGTTACTTTCTCTATAATTGAAAATTCTTGAAAGAAAATTCAATAATTGAAAGTGAATCTAATCTAACAAACTGAAATAAATAACTGAAAATAAATCTAATCTAACAAACTGAAATAAATAAATGATAAACAAATGAAAGTGAAGCTTCACAAACAAAATCCTAAATAAAACACATAATGTTGATTTAAACAATCTAAATAAATAATAATGATTCTTTCTTAAAAACAATAACCATCATCCTCCTTGGGTAAGAGTGGGCCCTTGCTCTTCCCTCAAAGTTGGGTTAAAAAAACTAAAAATAAGTTGTTGCCAAGATACTTGAACTATATATTTTATTAATCAGAAATGATGTTACAAAAATCATCCATCTTCTACCACCATTGTATTGAGTGTTTTGGAGATATATATATAACTTGTCCCTTGGTCAATACTTCAATATTATAGACCTATCTACCTATAATCTTGGGCAAGATTTGACTACATCTTCTACTTTCCAATGAGATAAATATGGAATGAATTTATTTGAACACTACAACTTCATATTTAACTACTTCTTCCACTTGCTAAGGAGACAAATGTGGGAGAGATTTAGTCAAACACTACAACTCGAGATTGAACTACCTCTTCCAATTACATTTAACTATTGATTCCAATTGCCAAGGTGACAAATATGGAAGAGATTTATTCAAACACTACAACACTATATTGAGCTACTTTTTCCACTTGTCAAGTCCGAACTAATATGATTGAGTTCTTTAACATGACAAAGTTGTCTCGCCATATTTTCATCCCCGATTTTCGATCGAAATTTTGCATTCGAATTAAAGATATTTTTCAAACCTTTTCTAGGTTTGGTGCTCCTTGTTGTAAGATTTCTAGAACATTTTGAAATTCTTTTCATTGAGAAATGAGGGAGATATCACAATTCTACTAAACATGTGTTTTTTTGTCTTATTTACTTTTCTTCAACCTTATTTTGTTGAAACTTCAAATGAATATATCTCCTCAATTATTATTGTTGTGTAAAAATGGAGAGAGGTTTTTCCTCCTAGCAATAATAGGAACAAAAACCTCTCTCAGTTTCTCATTTGGAGGTTTGCAACTTCAGTTAGAGAGAGTCATGTGCTGACTATGTGAGTCTTGTGCTTGAAAACATTCTTCTTCAAATGTTGATATCTTTGTAACCATTATTGTTGTGTAAAAATGGAGAGATATTTTTCCTCCTAGCAATAAGAGGAACAAAAACCTCTCTCAATTTCTCATTTAGAGCTCTGTAATTTTATTTAAAGCAATTTCGGTGTTGATTATATGATTCCTACGCTTAACAATATTCTTCTTAAAATGGGGATATATTCATATCCATTATTATTTTGTAAAAACAGATAGATATTTTCCTCCTAACAATAAGAGAAACAAAAACCTCTCTCAGTTTCTCATTTGGAGGTTTGTAATTTCAGTTAGAGTGAGTCCGGTGTTGATTATGTGAGTCCTACACTTGACAATCTTCTTCTTTAAATGTGGATATCTTCGTAACCATTATTACTGTGTAAAAATGGAGAGATGTTTTTCCTCCTAGCAATAAGAGGAACAAAAACTCTCTTAGTTTCTCATTTGGAGGTCTACAACTTTAGTTAGAGTCGAGTCCAGTGTTGATTGTGTGAGTCTTGTGTTTGGTTATGTGAGTCTTGGACTTGGCTATGTGAGTCTTGTGCTTAGCTATGTGAGTCCTGCACTTGACTATGTGATTCTCGCACTTGACTATGTGAGTCATGTGTTTGGCTATAATACAATCTAAAGAATAGTCCAAAGTGTTCTAAAGTGATTTAGCTTTCAAATATTTTCAAATGACCTACTCATACACAATACTACACTCCAACTTATAAGAAATATTAGGAAATGAAAACATTCAGATTACAATGAAATTTTCAAAAATAGATCAAATATATTCTACATTTTATTTTAAATAAGTTATCTATTTCTTAAGACTACATATAAATCCACTTTATAAGAGAAGGAATAGTGTTACTTTGTGCATTAGATGAGACTTAGTTTGGTCTTGTCAACCAACTCAAAGAAAAATGAACCCAAACACCTATTTTAGAATTCCCAAATTGGAACACATTGTTTCATGTAATGTAGATGCCTTGAAATTGTTGTTGGAGCAATATTGGCACAACCAAGAGAAGGGAATCTTGATCATCCTAATCTATTTTACAAGTCAAACATTGATAGACATAGAAATAAATTATGCTACCACAAAGCTTGAAGGAATATCCATGGTTTATGCGCTTCAAAATTTTTTTGATATTATCTCTTGGCCACTCCATTTGTGTTCTTTATGGATCACATGGCTCTGAAATACTTGGTCAACAAAGTCATATTATATGGGAGAATTTGCAGATGGATAATATTGTTTCAAGAGTTTTAGTTCTCATTGGTGGAAATCGAGTACGAATAATACAAGTCATGATCATTTGTCTCGTTTAAATACTTTGGAAAAGAGGCACAACCCATAGAGGATGGCATGTAAGATGCTCAATTTCTTAGCATCCAGAGTGCATTCAATGAGTTGGAGGATGTGCTTTTCTTCCTAAAGAATGGGGTGGCACCTGAAAATTACAAGGTCAACCAACGCAAACATTTAGTTATCAAAGCAAGTACCATATCAACTAATTGGCAATCAACTTTATAAAATGGGGCATGAAGAAATTTTACGATGATGTTTCCTACAACATGAAAGGTGAGATATCCTAAGTGAAGCACATGAAGTAATTGCAAGAGGTCACTATACAAGTGATGTTACCACTAAAAAAATCCTAAATGTGGGACTTTGGTGGAAGAGTTTATTCAAAGATGTGAAAGAATATGCCAAGGCATGTGACCAATGCCAAAGAGTCGAAAAGCTAGGAAAACATGATAGTATGCCCTTAATTCCAATAACCGCCCAAGAACCATTTGAAAAATGGAAATTTATTTTGTCAAAGCCAATCAACCCTACAAAGCATGAAGAATGGGCACCAGATATATTATTACAACAACACATTATCTTACACGATGGGTAGAAGCTACACCAACTAAATATTATACAACCAACAACCACAACAATATTCATTTGGGAAAACATTATAAGTATATTTGGTTGTCCATTAAGCTTAACTAGCGATAGAGGAACACATTTATTGAATAACACAATTCACATTCTGCTACAAGAATTTATGGTTGCACATCATAAGACAACCCTTATCACCCACAAGCTAATGGTATCATGGAAGCCTTTAACAAAATATTAATTCATATGTTGAAAAATATTTGCGATGTTGGAAGGAAGGACTAGGATGACAAAGTATCAACAGTACTTTGGGCATATCAAGCCACATAAAAGTGCTTAAATAAGGCTACCCCTTTCAACTTGTTTATGAGAAGGAACCATCTACCAATTGACTTTCTTGAACCATCATTGAGAATTGTGTGCATTACAAATTTGGAAGATGAAGACTTAATACAAGAAATTTTAACAAGGTTATTACAGTTGGATGAAAACATGATTACAAGTAAAGTGGTCATAAAATATTGAGAAAGTGTGACAAAAGGCATGGTATGATCGGAACCTAAAAAGTAAAAATCTTAGGACAAGCGCTAAGTTTTTACTATATGACTCCAAATTTTCACAACATTCATTCAAGCTCAAGACTCATTGGTTAGGTTCGTATGAGATAGTTGATATATTGTCAACCGAGGCATGTAAATTGATGGATTTCATCGAAAAAATGCTTCAAGGCCACTTTAATGGGATTCAGTTAAAACCATACTTCTAGCAATAATGGAATGTAACGAATAAGGTGTATTCCATTAGGAAACATGTTATTTTATTTCGTAGTATAGGTCTCCTTTTATGCATTATAATAAGTGTTGGACACGTAATTTTCTTTAACATTTTGTGTTGTTTTAGGACTAAATCATTTTATAACTACTCTATTTATTTAGTACACATGTAGAGGACCATACAACCCTTTGTGTTTGGAGGGAAAAGGAATAACTAGTACAAGGACAAATATCTTTACCAAAACATTTCCGAAAAGGAGAAGTCAAAACATTTTGTTTTTGAAGAAAAAGGATCGCTAAAATGTAGCATGTAGGCGTGATTTAATAGGCGTGATTAAAAAAACTTCCCAAGAGAGGAAAAGTGGAGTGGCAAAGAGAAGAGAGGGTTCCTTAAAGGGTAAGCTTAAAGGGGCATATGGGAAAGGAAGCACGTAAAAGAAAATATAAGGCATAAGGGAAGCGACGCGGCCTAGGAACGTAAGCTACCAAATGTAGTGGACACGTGGAAGAAAAAGCAATAACAAGGAAACCCAATAAGCACACTTAAATGGGCATTAATGGCCAAGAAAGGAAAGGAACGTTAGGGAAAAATATCATTCATTAGGCATTAATGACAATTATGGGGAAACTAAAGGTTCACGCATGTGAGGAGTAAATGGAAGGAGTATTTATTATAAAGGAAGAGGAATATAAATAGGAGGTGGGTAATTCATTTTTACCATATAGTAAGAACAAGATCTTCGAATATAATACAATGATCTAACATTTGAATTTCTACAAATAGTAATCACCATTGATTGAATATAAAATCTTTAGGGAAATGAAAAAGGCATAAAGAGTCATAGTAATAGGGAAAAACTAAAATATTTATCATTATTAGTATGGAGGTCGAGTAAGTGGAAAAATGAAGAGATTTGGGGAAATTAACCACCCTAGGGTAAAATAGAGTGGCTTTAAGACACAAAAGAAAACCCATAACCAACTAAACCTATAGAAGGAGGTCGAGTGGAAAGAAGTATCGAAAACTAAGAACATGTTTAGCTCTCTGTCAATATCTAAATCTAAAAGTACCTTCATGAAGCAAATTCCAGAGGAAGAAGCACCAGTTATGGAGGAAGTAATGGATGAATCATTGGGCGTGAGTTCCTCAGCACCCAAGAAGGATAAAAAATTAAGTACCAAGAAGGAGAAAGATCCAAGCCCTAGCACATTAACCCTCAGTTTTGAAATGCAATACCCAAGGAGGTGGAGAGGATTGGAGAATGGCATATATAATGTGCTACGTAATAAAATATCATAGTGCAATCATCTCACGCATGGGCTTGACAAACTATTGAAAAAGAAATGGTGCACCCAACAGGATAGAAGGACAACCAAGGGAATGACATCTATGATAATAACATCAAAGAAATTTTGGAAAATATTGGGGTATTACAACTACTTGACTTACCCTTCTTTAATAAACTAGTTGAATTATATCATACCTTATCTCGCATGTTCGAGAAGGGTATTTCTATTTTGGGAAGGCGCATGAAACTGTCTCGCCACCTAATCATACATGCAAATGGGACTAAAAACCAAGGGGAAGATTTATGGCATGCCCTAGATGATGATGAAGTAATAGAACACATTGGGGACCTTCTGAAATACAAACATGGAGGAAAGTTCATGTCCATTAAAGAACTCAAGGACCCGAGATAAGAGTCTACATAGACTAATTATGCCAAATTAATGAAAGGTAAAGATTAATTTCACATAGGGTATCATAGGGTTAGTAGTCTTCAACTTCTCCAAGTTTATCATGTAGAGCATAGTAGAAAGATGTCAAATGAGCATAGGAGAGACAAGGAGTCAAGTTTCGTTGGGTGCAATATTGATTTTAATAGTTTTTAATGAAATTAGAGTGCCAAAAGGGATCAGGATACAACATGGACATTCCCATGAGGAGGATTTGTCACCAATAATAATGTATACAAGAAATTTATGGCACCCACAACATTGAATAACGCATATAAGGCAAGATTCATGAACTAGTTAAAGCACTGTGCGAAGTGTTTGAACAGGATTGGCGGATACCACTCTAATTACCAAAGGAGTTGGCTAGAGAGGAAGAGTTTGTGGTGGAAATGAATTATTCAATAGCAAGATTAAAAATTTTTTTGATGAAACTTGGACCCTATGGGCTAAGTTACCATATGCCTTTTCAAAGTGAAGTACTTTGTGCGGTCTCGTCAAACATATTAAGGAAGCTAAGAAATTTAACATTAACATGCAAAGAATAGATGAAGATATAATTACACTCAGCACCACTTTCAAGCACCCGATGTAGAAGTCTACCAGAGGCGCAAGTGCAAAAATATATAAGATTACTCAAGGGGAAATTATTATTGTGAAGAATAACATGTAAAAAATCTTCTTCTATCTGCATCCCAAGAAAAAGGATAACAAAGACAAAGCATCAGATGAAGAACCCGATGAAGAGATTGTTATGCCTAAGTGTGCACCACATAGAGCATTAGACATATGGAGCATACAATAAGTGCAAGAAGATAAAGGAAAGACGTGTGTGTGCAAATGGGACAATCTACAAAGAGAAGAAGATTAAATCCAAGGCAAGGGCCATAGTGTAGCTCATGAAGTAGAAGGGAAACAAAGTATAAGGAAACCTAGTAATATCGAACCTACATTAGGCCTACAAAGAGGAGACAAATGTTGAAGTCCTAATAAGAATTCTCTCTAGTTTAGGCTAGCTTATGGAAGGACCAAGTGAACAGATGGTGCAACCAAGCCTAGAAACTCAAACATCACCTCAGGTCACAACCGAATGTGATAGAGATTGAAGATAATCTAAGGGATGAAAGAATTGAAAGTGCTAAAGACATATGTGAGGAAAGAGGTGGTCATGATAGTGAATCTCAGTGGAAAAAACCCACTCAACAAGGGAAAAAGGCTAATATAAGAAAAGTAACTCACCAAAGAGGATGAAGAGGTAGAAACATGACTCTTCCCAAAACCATACAAGAGATCGATGTGCAAGGCATATCAATAAGGAAGGAAACCACATGAATTGTTCCAATGGGACAATATTAAAAATATCATGGCAACAAAGTGCTCGAAAAATGCCCTATCCTTTTCGTTGAATGCTCGCACTAAGGAACCAATCATCGAGTTTCCGGTGAGAGCATTCACACCATCCCAACTAGGGCTTGGGATCTTGTCCTCCTTAGCACAACATACAACATGTCGAAACTCAAATTCGGGAGGCATTACTGAAATGTTTTGGGGAAGTAATGCATCTGAATTTATAAAACAACAATGAGGGAAGATTATATATGGCTCTCAAGCAAGAAATATGGAGGAAGAGCTCAGAGAAACAAATTGACAATTGTGTGAGGTTCAACATGAAAATAAAGGCCTTCAGGAAAAATATACTCGCATAAAGTTGAAGGTAGAGAATCTGAAGGAGAGAATCATGTGGAATGAGCCTAATTTGTTACAAGATACTTCACTCATTCATAATGAAGCTATAGATGAGCTCAAACAACTAGTAAATTTGATGTTTAGACAAATGGGGAAGGAAAAAGAAAGAGCAAAATGACAAGGAGGGGAAAGTGAAAAATTATTTACGTCATTGCAAAAAAATCTCGGAGAGTGTGAAAGTAATGCAAGAAGGTTAGAAGCAAATAGAGAAAAATAGATAAGTTATTTAAAAGACTCTATAAGCAACCTAGAATCATTAACGTGTGACTAGAAGGATTAGTAGACAAACTAGTGGCATTTGAAGCCCAACTAGAAGACGATTCTCTGGACAAGGCTAACGACAATAAAATAATGGAAGAATCTGAAAGGGTTAGCGCAAAGATCGTAAAAATCACATAACATGTAAAGCGGCAGCTAATAGAGCTCGAAAGACTCACTAATATATCTGAAATAGATCTAGGAACCATGTGCCAAGAATTATAGAAGCAAATAGATCACCTTTGAACAATGGTCACAATATGGGGTAAAAGGTGCTTTGATGTTTAACCAACTCATTACATAGTTGGATAAGTTAACCCAACTCATTGATGTAGTTATCAACAAGTGGTAGGAGCATGAATATTTTCTACATGTTGAGGTGCCCGAGTTGATTGAGGATATCCAATAAACGTTTCCGAGGACGAACAATAGAATTAGTATTGGGAGATGTTGGGCCCATGATTTATTATATTCTTTATTCTTTAAGTCCTTAAGGACTTGATATTATTTATTCATGTTTCATTATTCTTTAGAGGTGCACTAGAAATTCTAAAGAGGATGCACAAGGTAAGAGTAGGGAGCTTACAATAGGAAGGAGAAGGATGATAAGTATGTGTGTCAAAAGGATACAGAGAATGCGCAGGAGAATAGAAAGAAACAATAGGATCATGTGACATAAAATAAGGTCAAGGAAAGGACATGTAAAGTATGAGGAGATACAAATAAACATGAGTTCAAGAATAGACTAAAGCTTCAGTTTTGGACACTTGCATGAAGTTGACAGAAGGTTGGATAATGTTAAGGATAAACAACATCTTAAATGGAAGATTAGCATGCAACACAGAATAAGGTGATGAAAGGATAATTTTGTCTACCGACTGGATGTACTAGTTAACTGGGACTATAAACTTGAGGGCTATTATTAGCTCTTGTAAGACTAGTGAAGGACAAGTTCCCACTAGTATAAATACCCATGAAGGGGTCTAGAATATGTATGTAGTTAGAATAGGGAGCTATAGGAGTAAGGTTTGAATGACTTGTATTTGGCTACTAGATGGTTAGAACTTGTATTTGTGCATCAATTGATATATGAGCATTGTGTTTGGTCTTTGTATGGCTATATTGTATGTCAATATACTAGGAATACTAGTCTAATTGCTATAATAACAATTCACATCACTCTTTCTAACTATGATGGGACCTAGAAACCTCTCGCGCTTCAGGTGAGTGCGCATTAGTTTATCTAAGCATGATATGTAAGCACAATGGACAAGAAACTTGTGCGCAACCGATATATGAATAAATCACGCATAAGGGAAAAAGACTACTAGACTTCAACATAATGGCATGTTATTGATGATTGGAGAATATGTGTCCTCGATTCGTGAAAAATGATGATGTATCTATTAACTAGTACATGTATCTTAAATACATGTATATGAAAAATAACTATAGATATTGATTTCAAGGCTCTTATCTTGAATTTTCAACATACCATATTGATTACCAACTCCATTACCTTCGCCAAAAATATCCCCTTTGGATTACCTTCACCATTGTGTCATGCTCAAGAAAATATCTTCCAAAAATGGGATCCAAAGTCCATAGTATGGTTAAGATATTACAATTAGTTAGTTGAGAAAAAAAGCTTCTAAGGGACGGTAAAATGGTTGTTAAATTTAAGGATGAAATGACCTCGTAATGGTCAAATGGACATAAAATTTAAGGGTTTTGTTAATTTTCCATCCATGAACATTACATCACACAACCACCAACCTTGACATCCATTATAGGATGCCTTTCAAAGTAATAAACTACGAGTAAAGAGGAACCCTCATCTATAAAACATATCATGTTAAATTACCTCTAAATACATGCCTTGATTCCCCAAGTCAAATATTCTTGTCTAGTACATCTTTGAATTGCTTCTATGACTCTAAAAATCCTAAAAAAATCTCATTAGCTATTACTAAAAATGAGAGAAAATGAACTTTGGATCGACATGACATGATATATCACCAGAACTAGAGAAAGTAGATCTTACAGGCTTCAAAAATTATAACTATTTTTTTAAAGGTAAATTTGTATGTATTCCAAGATTCCTTATAAAAATTTATCGGAGCATGAATAAATATAATCAACTTTGTTTTTCCAAGTGTTTAACTATTTCATTCCTTTAAATAAACACACTTTTATCTCATCGGTTTTATTGAAGAAAATACATTTAGAGAGAAACATCATATTTTTAATCATAAATGAAAAAATGTGGACCTTTTAAGTCTATGGAAATACAAAGGTTGTGAATATTGAAAATATTATAAACATTGATTGGAATCCTTTATTTGAAAGTGGTGACCTTTGGTTGATTTAACAAAAATGGAATTTGTAAAACCCTAGATATTTCGTAGTCACAATCGATAAACAAGATGTTAAAACATAGATCGACACAAATAATAAGCTAAAGAAATATGAAACCCTAGGTGCAAGAGAGAGTAGAAGACTTAGTTGATTTCACAATATATCCCGAAGTATGCTAGAGTGGAAGATAAATGAACTAGCAGGAGGAAACTATCGTAACCACACATGACAATTGTGGAATTGTCGAGAATGAGCTAGAAATAGGTGTCTGGGCTAGGTTAGGGATGCCTAAGTGCCGGAGACCTCTGTTAGGCATCTCGTGACTGCAAAAATGGTCAGAAATTGATTCTTCTTGTTTCACACTAATGTCTCTAACCTTCGTTATTTTTTGCATGTATGTCGTGACTATGTCTTTAGAATTCGCTTGTAACTCCGCAAAACAAATGATCTTCTACAAAACCCCAAAACACATCAAATCCTAAAAAGAAAAATATGTAAATGGGGAATCAGACTAACCCAAACAGTCACCCAACAGAGTGAACTTACAACTGAGTATTTCACTACATCTCAGACTCCATGTAGTTATGTGTGTGTATGTGTAGAATTATGTACTAGGAAGCTCTTATGCAAGATGCACTTTATAGCAAACAATAGTTATATGTAGCAATGCAAGTAGATGTGTGGATGTCAAAATGAAATTCCCCTCCTATGCATGTATGCAATCCCTTGTCCCTTGAATGATAGCTAGATGGATGTTTTGATGCTCTTAGAATGCCTTTAGATGCAACCTTAGGTGATGATAGTAGATGCTTAGAGCTTGGTCCTTTATTATGATCACATAGCTTTGTATTTATATGATTCCCTTGTTTAAATTTTGTAATTGATAGCTAAAAGGCTGACCCATAAGAAAATAAGATGCCCAAAAGATAAAAAAGGCCTAGAAGAGGAAAGTAAGATACAAAGAGGCCGGGGGCACCTGAAGGGGATGAGGGCGTCTCGGGCGCTAGTGTCCTCTGGTTGGGCGTTGGTCCCCAAAGTTAAGAAATATAAAGAAATGAAGATCAGACTAGGCTGTGGGGTGTGCAAGACCAAAGAGGAAACCAAAAAGACATAAAAGAGGCCAAAGATAGATGTCAATTACTAGTTTTATTGCTTAGGAATCATATGAATAGTAGTATGTGATTAGGACCTAGAAATGTACCCAAGTGTGTGATTTAGTGTCTACACCGGTATACTGAATAGAGTTCCAAACCAAATGACTGGGCTCCTCTTGCCAAAAAATTCCTTATTATTGACCATTTTTTTACTTAAATATTTTGATACTTTCCTAGGCCATATGTGATCCCATGTTGGTTGTTTTTTAGTTTTAAAAGAAAGTAATATAGGCTTATTTTTAATTGAAAAATATTTCTTCATTAATAATACCAAAAAAGTAAAATGCAATCATATAGAATTATTTCATCCCCTACAAAAAAGAATAAATAAAAAAACACACACACACACATACTTAACACAACAAAAACATGGGCATATATTTACCCTTAACATTGAAACATTGGGCGTAAGGTTTGTCATTGTAGAGTGTTTCCTAATATGCGTGCCTCATATTTTCTTTATGAGGTGGAACCCTCATATTTTTTCATGTCTTCTCTATATCGTTGAACATTTCTACCTCATTATGGGTAGTGTTAAATAATAGGTAAGTATAGGCCTTTGATTTGGAATTACAAATGTATTAAATTTGAGAGAGCATGTATTCAAAGTAAAGAGAAGGATGAGTCCGAAAAAAAATTAGAACAAGTTGCACCTTTGAAGGGAGTGGCAGAAAGAAAGTGCAAAGATATTTGGTAATGTTTGGCATCCCACGGAGAAAGATCACCATAAAAATTCCTAAGAAAAATATCATTCGTGAAGAAGTGGCTAATTGGTACCACATGACATTCACATATATGATCCAGTGTGGCTTTCTAGAATAAAAAAATAATACATCATGTATTTTCAACATACCATATTGATTAAAAACTCCATTACCTTCTCCAAATATTCCTACTTCCATTATGTCATGCTCAAGAAAATCTATCCCAAAAAATGGGCTCCAAATTCCAGTGTATGGTGAAGATACTACAATTTTTAGTTGAGAAAAAATAACTTTCACTCAACATATAGTGCCAAAAATGTCAAAATTGGGGTAAATTTCAGCATCAATTCGTGTTTGGTTTTATTTTGTTTTTCGAAGGGATATCTTATACAAAAATGACATGATAATAGTTCTACAAATGTGGTGCAAATATTACACATATTTGTGTCACCTTTGCACCAAATTTGGGCCACATTTGCATCAAAATACTTTTGACCGCACAACCCCACATTTCCTATTTAATCCCAAGTGGATGTCATTTTCACTACACCCATCATTTTCACTCTTGAGAAGAAGGAAAAGGATCTCAAACAACCTAGTGTTATATCCACATAAAAAGAAATGTAAGTTTTTAATTCCATTTTCCATTTTCATTTTTTTGTAAATAAGTGATATCAAGTTCAAGTAAGCATTTGATTTTATTTCAATGTCAATAATTTTTTTAATTATTCCATGGGACCACATATCCTTGAGTCATTTTGTCAATAAAATAAATTAAACAAATGCATTCCATGACACCACATATCTTGGATTCAATTTGTCAAACAGTTCATGCTTTATGTATGCAAACAAATATTTTATACATATCTACATGAAAATTAACAAATATAACATTTGACAACAACAAAAATCCATTATATTTCGATATATGAGCATACCCTAAACTCACACTCCCATTTTGCAAGCTTCAAGTATGTGAGAAAGGTTGTGTACTCTAGCTTTACACCGAACTTCGCCGAACTTGTGAAAAAGTTTAAATTTTGTCAAACTTTATTCTTGTCAAACATGAACTCAAACTTTATCCATTATTTTTACATGGGAAAATTTTGACACAATTTTACATTATTTTACAAATGTATGCATTTATACATATATTGATTAAAAGTAGTTGATGGAAATATCTCTCCACTTTGTCCCTCTAACATATTTATGCATTTTTAAAAAATAAAAATGAAGAAAAAAATTGCTTAGACTTAAGGACAATTTTTGTTGAACTTTATCCTTGGCGAACTTGGACAAAATTTTATCCTCATCGAACATGAACGTGATCTCGAATCTCTTGACTTAACCTACAACTACATTTAACAAAAACATCTTTCCATTAAGGTTTGATGAATGTCCATGTCATGATCATAATGTGGATGAGGGTTGTAGATATTTGAATGGAATTATGTTAGATTCGATCAGTACACATATGAAAAGTATGTGAATGTGTTTGTTTGGTCTTTGATAAAATGGCTTGCACTCAACCTAGTGCCCTTCTCTAACATGTGCTTGTGGTGCATCGATTCCAAATAGGTTTTGAAAAGTTGACAAGGTTCTTTTGTACAAACAACACTAAAGTGGCCTCAAGATTGGGCCCAATCAATTATCTTACATCAAGGTAAAAATTTTGAACTTTATATGGACACACAAAAATATTTACATCACGCAACACTTGTCTTCAATGTAGAAACTTGGGGATACAATCAATTGCAGTGGGGAAACTAATAAATACCAATTAGTTCTTTTCCTCTCATATGCCCACTCATCTAACCACTAAGAAAATAATCCCCATAATCACCAAAGTTTAATTATCTTTTAGATTATAAAGTTTAGAGCTTCCTCAAGATAGCCAACATGGCTAAGAAGGTTAACCATGCATAAAAATGATTCATTATGGGTGTAAAGAAATAAAAAAGGTCATGTCATTGAAGTATTTATAGTCCTCGTCCACTCAACTTACATGGTTGCATGCACATAAACACAATAAAATTATATATTATCAAGGTGTGTTTTAGAGTGCTTCATAAATTCAAAGAGTTTTAGTGCGGCCTTAGCTCAGTTCAACACACTCATGGCATTGTGTTCCTCAAGATGTCTCTCAGACTCCAAGCTTACAACCTTCACATACCTTCATACCATGTTCTATCATAGCTCTCCATACACATTCAAGACTTCAATGCTCAACACCATTCCCGATTTCATGTTCCAACCTTCTCCTTTACAATCAACCTCATTAGGTGGCTTGATTCACTCCATTATATCACCTTAGAACCATTGTTAGATACTTCACCAAAAAGGATACCAAGACTTCCCTTCATGACATTCAAATGGTATATTTACCCCTACACATAAGATTTCATTCCACAACTCTCTCATGAAATACGTAACCTTGTCATACCTTACCGAGTTATATAATCCCTCTACTCATGTGGGAAGAAGACATTCATTACGCCTTCATATGCTCTTATCTCACATGTATGCACTAAGGATAATCAAATGGATGTTAATTGGCCTTCAAATGATCTCACATTCTTTATCCACATGTATGAAGTACAAAATCATTATCCAATCATAGCAATATTGCCTTGTTTTATGCTTGGTCCAAATTTGACTTCAAATTTCCATTCCATGGTAGTCACTTGGCATGTATAGATTATTAGTTGTCCTCCGAGCAAATGGTGATCATTGAATCAATGCTTGCATGTGTTCAAAACCTCTATCTTCTCATACAAGGACTTTCATTGACTTTGCATTGTTTTACTATCTTGATTGACCCTCATTTTGTTATGGGTTCGCATCTAGACTCCTTATTTGGGTACAAGATACTCATATTTATTCTTTTGTTCAAGCTCGACCTCTCTGTTTATAAGATGATATTCTTCTTATACTTGATAATTATATGCAAGTTACCTAATTTTTGTATTTTGGTATATTGTGTACGTGATCCAAGGGCATATTCCTCTCTACAATATTCATGATCTATCTTCTACCGCATTCCATACCTTTTAATAATTTGTAGATGATGAATCAATCCATCCTATCTTTGTTTGCACCATTTTCTTGTACATTTCCTTGTTAGCTCCCTTATGACCTTCTATACACTTGCCTTAAATACATATTAATACAGTCTGTGGAGGATTTTAGGTGTAGTTTGGGATAGGTAAGTGATCTAGCTCGAGAAAAAAATGTTGTTTGAACCCCCATTATTAAGACAAAGGGTTCTCATACTTCTATGCATGGTTCCTCAATAATTTTACATAGTTCCTTTTATTCTTCATGGTTCACAGTGACCCAATTTGGCTTAATCTTACACATAGTAAGTCTTGATTCATGATCAATGACCTTTAGTTGTGGAGTCTCCCTAAAACTTGTTTCAATCTCATGTATTTACTTTATGTTACCTGTACACAAGGTCTATAAACATGATCTAAAAGGATTAATGAAAATTTCACCTCTTTTCCCCTTATTTTGTACATTGTGTTTTCGTAGGACTTCAGTAACACCAACTATTCCCACACGTGCCATATCAATCTAAAAAATTGTAGATTTATTCTTGGTAATAGGACAAAGATTACTTTGAAATTTGAGCTCATTTTTTCAGATTGAATAGAAAGTTCTTTGATTCCCTAGATCTAGTTTCGTGAACCCACGATTAGCTATAAAATCCTTAAAACACTTCATCAAAAGCTTTAATAAATTGGAAGGTGTTTAAAGTCCTCTCATTCAACTCGTGGAATTAACAATCAAGAAAAAATAATCAATTTTGGTGGACTAAGGGTTTCTTCCTCACCGCCATGTCAAACCCTCATGCACGGTCCCTTAATAAACATACAAAACAAGCTTGTTAACTAGTAAGTCATACATTATCCATTGTAAACATTGAATACATAGGAAATCAAGGACGAATTGGAACCTACCAAGCTCATAGGGTTCAAGATCCATTCCATTCTAATGTAAAAATTGTCATACAACATAGTATTTATACAATTTTTACTCTTTTATTCAGAATATCAACTTTCTCCAAGCTAATTATCATTTTTTGTCTCTCTATAGATGGAACTCAACCTTCTTTCTCTTATCGGCTTGAATAAATTGGATTAGCCTTTATCTAGGCCTAGGATTCCTATTCAAGAGAGATATTCTCCACTTTACAAGCACAATTCAAGGAATTTCTTGGTCAACCATGACCTTTGACAACTAATGCTACTAATATAACATATTTTAGACTCTTTCAATCCTCCTACTACAAGATAATGAGGATAAGACAACTCCTACACACCTAGACATCCAACAATAACCTTATTTTGGCCTAACACTTACTTTTACACTTGCACACATGAAATTTACATCACAAATCCAAATTTCAAACCTTATGACAACTCCTAATACATTTTCCATGCCTTTCATAGGCTTATTCAAACTTTATTATACTCTCCAAGCCATGAGGATGATGCTCCGCATCGTTTGAAATCATCCATGCATAACCACTTTGTGAATATCATGTAATTATTTTATTCCTTAAGAGTAACACTCCTTGAATAATTTAGTTAAACATTTCATGTTCCTTGTGTATGCTTCCATATTTCACATATATGCCTATTATAATATTTGTAACTATAATAGCTGAAAAAATACACTTTCAAATGCTTTCTGATGGATCTCAATAACATGTTTCCATGTGGCATTGTGGTAAAAGTAGATTGAATAACACACACATTTCCAATGCTTCACTTAATCATACATGATTCCAATCTCAAACTCAAACTCACAACATGATACAAGAGGGTGGGTTGAAGTATGCACTTATCATTCTATTTACAACACACAAACCCCTTGTAAACCTTCTACATATCTCTAGCTCTTGCAGACTCATGCTTCCCCTTCAAAGGGAAAGTAGAACTATTCCAACATAAAAGAGAGGGAATACAAAAGGATTTTCACCCAGTGTTGAGATAACTAATTTATTTACATTTTGCAACAATACTCATGTCTTTAATAGGCTTCCACATTCTATATAGATTTTTATGAGAGAACCTGCATTATCTAGAAATGGAAATATGAAAATTTGTAACCTATAAATTTTATTAATATATTATAACATTTTTATCTATCAAACAACTACAACAAATAATAACAAAATATCACTTTATGATATGCTTTGATGGATGTCAAAACCCTATTCTAAAGCTTCCATCTTACTAGATTTTGCATGCATATCTATAAGGAAAATTACAAGTACAACATCTGATAATAGTCCCTTCTCCATGATGTTCATACCCTATTTGAATATCGAACTTGATGGAACTTGGTAATAATTTCATATTTATGTCAAAATTATGAAATACGTAAAAATAGGGAACATTATAGAAATATGTAAACAAGAAAAATTTGGCAAGTTTTTGCAAAATAATGATATTATTGTAATTTTCTTATTATTATTCAGTTTTAGCTAATATTTGTAAAATAATAAAATTATCGTTATTGTTGCATATATGTTAGGCTCGAAAATTCAGTTTGCTCTTAACCATGACTAGAATCATCTACACACTCATATGTAGACAATATGGAAATTGAAGGCAATTATAAAGATAATATAGATTTGACAGGGAAATTTTGGGGAAAATGTGTTGAAGAGGAAGAGGTCCAAATCAATTTCATTGGTGCATGAAGAAATAATAGGTTGTCAAAAATTGTGGCTAATCTATGTGCAACAAGACGGAAAATCATATTACACCTTATGAGGAAGATTCCAAAGATGATTTGGAACTTTCACCTAAGGCATTGAAGAAATATAAATATGATTTTCCCAATTGGTGAAATTATGGGGCTTGGCCAATGGATAAACCACTTCCAACACCTTATGAAGAATTCACATTTTGGAAGTGGAGCTACATGATATGACTGTCTACTATTCCTAATGCAGGTCTTGGGATATTCACTTTGACAACAATTAATATTGGGTCTACTACTCAATGTTTAACTCATCTGCCAATATTACCCTTTTATGGTCCAATTTAATGGTTTTTAGATTGGACTTGAATGCGGGAGCTACAATGTCTAGATATGGCATGTGTTGTAATGTAAAATCAATGGAAGAACATATTTATATAGCCATGAAGGAAACTTATTATATACATGATCGTATCTATATTGATGGACACTCTTATGCATTTAAAAATATTATTGGTTTCATCAATAGTACTCACATGTGTTTGTGCCTTGTATCTCCCAATTGTCAATTTATAGAGTGTACTAATGACAAATATAATGAGATTAAAGGGTCAATTTTACCGCTTCATGTCATGGTGGAAGCAATACAAAGTATCAAAGTTCATGAAGATTTTATGATTAAATAAAGTTTTAAAGGAAACAAAACACCAACAAAATTTGAGGGAAAAATGTTGACATTGATGATTAATGTATATGTATTGGTTATTTGAAACCCAATTTTTATCACAATTTAATTTCTTGTAGTGTTTTGAAAACAATCTAATGTGACATTTTTATGTTATGTAAAATGTTATTTTTTGAAGTATATGATTTTATAAAGATTGAAGAATTTAATGATACTTTGTTTAATGATTTACATATAAATTTTATAAACATGATGACATTTTAAAAAAATTAAAAAAATTATGTTGTGGGACATCATTGTTTGTTAGATGATAAATGACTAAGTCCGGAAGCCATGAGTGGGAGTTTTGGGAATGTGCGAGGGAGGCTTGAAGGGGCACAAGTGGAAGGGGTTAGAATAGAGCGGGGAGGTTTCCGCTTAGGAGGGTAGATTCCAGGACTTAGCCGATTTTGCAATTACGTGCTAAAAATAGAAAACGCAAGATGGAGTGCCAACTAAGCAAAGGATAAAACAGGATGACTTAGCGGCCAAGGAAAGGCTATTTTTGGATAAAGCACATGTAGAATGAAGATGAAGGGTCATGCATGGATCGAGCTATTAATAGGATAAAATCAAGTCTTATTTATAGGATTGTCTATTATTAGTTGTCTTGTAAAACACACATGTAACATACACATGGCTATTTTGAGCATGCAATTTATTTTGAGAGTGCATAGGCGGTGAAGGGAAATTCCCCACCCCTATATATATCTATTGTACGCCATTGTTTTGGTACCACATCCTATTGTTCATGTCTGAGTGCTGAGAGTATTTGTATGTGAGGTTATGGATTAGGGTTTGATGCATGCACATGTTCTAGCACCTTGGTATCCATGGGTATTCAACTTCTGTTATGTAAGAATTTTTATAATGGATTATGGAGGATGGATTATGGTTATTGATGTGTCTGAATATGGTGATTACATGGTGCAATTGATCTTAATTGTTATCTGATCTTGTATGTTTCCTTATTACATGTGTTTCCAATTGAATGCATGCAATGGTTTAGTGTGATTGAATGAACACTTGGTTAATTTATCATCATGTATTTGTATGCTAACATCTTGACAAACAAGCACAAAAGGAGGGACTTGGTAGTTTCGTGCACTTTGGGTGAGCATTCAGATCCCTATGAATGAGGTGTCATTGCGTATAAAAATTGTGTGGGTAAATAAGAGACTACATTGTCTTTACATTCAAATGAGGATCCTCCTCCATCCCCGGACTACCTTCAAAGTGTTACCTCGATCATTACCACATCTTGCACTACAACAACATTATATAAGATCCATTGGAACAAAGGATGAAAATGTTCAATCATTTTTGTCATTCCTTAGAGAAATTCCTTTTTAGGGTGTTCATTTATACCTTCTACACCACTTATATATTCCAAATCCTTTATAACAATGTATCCCTAAACCAGGACAATCATGGCATGAATTTTGTAAATAAATTAAGGAAGCAATACCCCCTCCTCCACTTCAACGTAATATATTTCCTTATAATATTCCTATATAAAATTAAGGATATAGGTTTTGGATATTCACTGCACGTTAGTTATTACCCGTAGGTTGTAATATGTCAAACATTAATGTTCATGACTCTAAGTGTGTGTGTGTGTTCTTTTTTTTCCTAATTTAAATATAGTATGTTATGGTTGCTTTAACAAGTTGAGTAATTTCCACAAGAACATGATGGTTGCATTGATTATGGTATCCTTTTTAGACTGGTTATCTCTCTTACAAAGTTGTGTGAAAGTACACTTTACATGATTATAAAGGCCCTAAAAATGCATTAGTTTTAGGATTGTTTGTGTTGACCAATTTGACTATCCTTCACTGATAGTTCATTATGTAAAGTGTGTATATGCAAGGTGTTGAGAATTTGGCTTCATACTAGTTTAACCTTCTTAAGGATATTATTTGATTTAATGTGTGTATATTATATATATGTATATACATATACATACATACATTCTTGCATGCATGTGCGCGCACACACATTGGTGTTACTAAGTTGATTTATACATCAATCAAAATTAAACATTTGGGTATGAGCACCATGTTTTAAAGCACATAAAAAAGGTTAATAAAGTTTTTGTCTTACTTTAGAAATAACAAAGAAAGTTCATGAAATGATAGAGTAATATTTAAATTTGCCATTGACATTATCCAATTAAAGATATTTTCTCTCTTTTAAAACTTTTTCTTAAAAGTAGTAAGTGGATAATTTGATTATTAATGTTATTGGTTCTTTTAAAAAGTTGGTGATATCAAGCTTAGCATAAATGGCGGTAAATTTTATAGCCTGATAAAATGATATCATTGTCAAATTAAAAATGTAATATTATTCATTTTGAAATAATCTCAATAGACATAACAATTTGGAAAGAATTTACCTAAAACTTATCCTTGGAGAAAAATACTCCTTTAAGAAGAATATATAACATACATGTCAATAATTTCTTAGCTAAAACCTGAAACCATAAACATACTAGTAATACATTGATCGAGAACTTAAAATATTTGTTACACGGAGATGATGACTATAATCTTGTAAGAAGTTTACATACTTTACATACTTTTCACTTTTTTTACATATTTACTTTAGAGGGACACACATGTTTTGAGATGTTCTTGAGACCAATATATGGAAAGGGAGCTAATATAGTGGGCTACTAGGGCTGACTAATATTATCTATACTCTTTGGTTGTCTTGTAGTATCAGTTCAGTTAATCTAGATACCTAGAATGTTGTTATAGGGATGGTTGTTGCATATATTTTGTGTCATAAATGAGATGGAGGTATACCTTTATTTTCTATAGAATTGTATGCCGAATGCCTCGGAGTATGGGAATATGTATAGCTCATGTATGGGCATATGGGTGTAGTTAGCACCTAATATATACATGATCAAGGTGAGGTAGTAGGTAGGCATGAGGGAAATTATAATCCAATATTATTATATTTATGGACATTTCCCCATTTATCATATGACAAGGGCACTATTACAAGTAGTAAGACATGCATTGAAGATGTTACATTAGGATAGGGGCCTATTATTAAACTTCAAACCGATACATAAGATTGTAAATAATGAGATGGGGAAAGATTATATGGACACCTTATGTTTGGACTGTAGATAGATGGTCATATTGGCCAACCACCATGGTGTTAGAAGACATCACAAATATCACAGATTATTATTTATGGTGGATTAGGTGACACATAGTAAACAAAGTGCTAAGGTAGTTTAGGATGCCTAATCTACTTATTAGATTAGAGATAAGAGCATCTACCGTATCTATATTTTATATGGGATGTGGGTGACTAGAGTCAAGATAGGGAGGGGACCTTCGGATACCTTATCTATATATGAGGCACTCTCGCCCCCTAAACTCCCTTATATATAGATGGGGATAGATCCATATTTAGAATCTCTCGACATAAGAGGGGGAGTGTTGAGTCTTTATATCTATCTATCTATATAGTATATGGTGCATACATCTAGTTTAGTAAGTATATGTGTAATAAATAAGATAGTTTAGTGGTGGGGTGGTATAATAGACTATAGTTGGGGGCCCGACCCATATAGACTATATCCGGGAGATACCCCTATTTATGGGGACCACCCACCCAAATCTCTTTCTATATAGATAAGGGTTTCCCATGAACATCCCATATATAGAGAGATATATAATTTGAACCCCTACTAGGGTATTAGGTTAGAGACGACCCTTATCTTTATATCTCATACCCGAGAGAAGAGAAATAGATTTGTATATGCTCACCCTATCCATATATATTAATACAAACCCTATGCAATTAGGGCATTATCGTTATATCTATCTATCTATCTATCTATATATATATATAGATAGATAGATAGAGATAATTGGGACCCCCTCTCCCAAACCTCGTATATATAGGTGCCAACCTGACCTAACTATGTAGAGAGGGCCTATCTAGACTCCTATACTCTATATGGGGTGGGGGAGGATCTATTGGTTAAGGTTTTTAATTTATTTTTACAAATGTTGGGGGTGTCTCAATAGTGGCACAAATTTGTTCCACGTTTGTGCCATACCCATCTCTAATTTTAAAAAAACATAAAGTGGGACACCAAAAGGCTATCCCACTTTATTTCATTTCCTTTTAACAACAATGAGAGGAAAGAAGAAAGTGAAAATGGAGAGGAGAGGAGAACTATAGTAGAATAAAAATAAAGGATAACAAGAAGGGAGAGGAAATAGTAAAAAAAGCAACAAAAAAGGAAGAGGAGAAAGGAACAAAGACAACATAAAGGACAACATAGACAAAAATGGCAAACTAACAGATTTATAGAGCAAGACTAAAACCTTCAAGGTAAGAAAACCCTCTACAAAAATATGAAGAGTATGTGTCAAATCCCATATTATAGGTACACTAATGTATGTGAACTCTAGGAAGTAAAATGCAAATCTTAGGAGAAATTGTGTAAACCCTATAATAGATTTGAAAGGAAATTATGTAAATCCTAAATAAAATATAAAAACCCTAGGATAAATTATGTAAACCCTAGGTAAATTGTGTAAACCCTAGGGTAAATTATTTAAACCCTAGGGTAAATTGTGTAAACCCTAGTGTACATTGCGTAAACCCTAAGGTAGATTGTGTAAACCCGAGGAAATTTGTGTAAGCCCTAGGGATATTGTGTAAACCTTAGGGTAAATTAGGTTGATCCTAGGGTAAATTGTGTAAACCCTAAGAACCCTTAATATTTGAGATAATTCATGTCATTTTTTTGGTGAGGATACCCTTGACTTGATCATATTACTTGATTCATGTCATTCAAATTTTATCATTCATTCATACATATCTATAATAACCAATTGAATCCATTAAGTGTGGTTTTCTATTGGGTCTCCTCCTAGGCCTTGGATAAGAGGTGTCAAAGAATACAAAGTTCATATCCTCTCATAAGTGGTATTTAATTTGTACCTCAAATCCTTATTTATTTGTATTCCCACTCATACATGGTTTAATTACATAAAGTTAGGGATCATGAATCATGATCCTTCATCATACCTTTCTTCACATCCTCAAATTGTGTAATCTCAAAACAAGGTTTTCTAATAAATATATTATTTCAAAATGTGTATAATGATATTAAAATAATAAATATAGTAATCACAAAAATATTCTATCCTAAATCATGTCAAATATCCATGTTATTGCCGCTTTAAAGTGGGCTTTTCTCTCTGGTTTCGTAAATTTTGCTCCGATTTTTTTATTGATAAGCTTATCTTGATATGATTATGTAATATGTGCCACTTGTAGCCTTTTAATGGCTACTTTTACTCTGCATGTGGGGTGTGATCTTTTCCACCCGATTTTGTATGATTAGCATTACACATTTCATCATTATTATATGGATATGCTTTTCAATCAAATATATATATAAAATTCAACAACACAAATTTTTAAGTGGAAGATAGAGAAATATGGCCAAGGTTTAGAAAGATGACATCTTCTTGTGTTGTTTATAGATGTGAAAATGATATATAATTGTGTTAATGGGCTATGAAGAGCTTCTTAAATGTGCCTATAAGTTAAACAATATATTGTGTCAAAGAGTATCTCCAAGAGATTTTTCCTACAACATATGATTCTCACTTCTATTACTATGCCTAAAATAGAACTATGACATCTCTTGCACTTGTGTCTCTAGAACTAGGATATGTTCTTGAAATTTCACAATTGCACTTATATACCTGAAAATGTATTTTCCTTGTCTTAAAATCCTAACTCCCCTCTTATGACCTAAAAATGGGTTAGTGTAGAATTGAATTGAGCTATCTCAAGACACTACATACATAACACTACTTAACACTACTCTAAAGAGACATCATACCCATGTAGATGTCCCCCCTATAGGTGTGTGAGAATGTGGATAAATAATGTAAATTAGAAATCCCTAATAAGGCCTTCAACACTTGGCAATGAACTTTAGATAATTCTCCATTTTATTGTGGCATAACCTTAGTAAGAGATTCATTTTCATTGTATTTAGAGGCATTTGGATGAGATTTACTTATTAGATTCTAAATCCATAAAATAGAAGAGGGGAAGACAATCAAACATACTCATTCCACAATCAATCCTCCATAGTACATAAGATAAATAATCAATTAAACATAGTCATTCCACAACCAATCCTCCCTATTGTGATTTCTAAAAGAAGATAAGTAATTACACTCTATACTACATTTAAAGACATATTTTTCATGAATAATGTGTACATATTTCCTCACTCAATGCATTCTATAATTTTGGTTTTGATATTAGAGAGGATGCAACCTATTCAGAAATATATTTGATACCTTCACTGGTGCGAATCTAGAGATCGGGGTTTGGACAATATGACATGGATGAGGATTTAGACAAAACACACATGTTGCCTCCATGTTCATTGATATCTACATGCCCACCACGAAGGTATAAATTTATAGTATATTTTGTAATTTAATAATATTTTTCATATTTGAAAATTATAATTATACATCTTCATAATGACAGTCTACTTATAGAGACCTACAAGAGCCATCTAATGAAGACCACCACATTTGTATGAGTGGATGTCCCTCAACTCTAGGAATCGACGACAGATATATATTTATAATTACAAAATTATTTAATTTCACTGAACAATCATATTACCACATATTTATCACATATCTACTTCCCATATAGACCTATGAGAGGATGATGATGGTGAAATAAGCACACGTCCTTTGTTTGTTCTTAGGGTGTCCCCTGCACGAAGGTATAAATTTACAAGTTTATTTATTAATATGATTTTTCTCTTAATTGAACAATTATAATACAACTTGATTATAATAGGTGTACATCCCATATCAACCAACATGAGGATGAGGGTAGTCATAGGGATGCGGGAGTCATATGCGCAAAGGTATAAATTCTTCATTTATTATTTAAAATGATTTTAACTAGTTATTTTATAATCAGTCGACGTTTTTTTACAAGTCCTCATTAGAGGTAAGTCCCTCTCACCCCGTTACCAATAAAAAATAAAAAAGTGAAACGGTGAGAGACTGCTTCAAAAATTATGAAGGACCTATTCCCAAGTGGATTAAGAGGGATGATAATGCACACTCGCCCCCTTTAACAAAAAATGTTGATAAACCCTCTCATCTTGTTTATAGTAAACTATAAACACAAGGTGTAAGGGGACCTCAAAGTGAACCTCTATGTAAATGATGACATGATGATTGTTTCACCCGATTTCTTAATTTTTCGAGAATTACTTGACAAAACAGATAAGGTAAAGGTGGTAAGAGGAATACCTGGTTTGAGATGGTCGAAGGTTGTATGCTCGTGTATCTGAATTCCAAATCAAAGTGATTATGAGGCCTTCCTTTTGGCTAGGAGGAACTACTGTATAAGAATCAAAACAAGACCACCAAAGAGAGTTAAACGATATATGCAAAGGGACTCGCCTGAAGCATGTGCTAGATCCGGAAGTGCGATACTTCCTAGATGGTCATAATCCACCGCTTAAAACAATTCAATGCTGAAATAAAGTAAATATTGTCCTACTGTAGTTTAATATGATTTAGGCATCTCATACAAAACACAATAGGCTAGATCTAATCTAATAGGCTAGGCTAGAAGGAGATCCAGAGGTCAAGTAGGTTGGTTATAGGTGAATTTGAGCTAACAAGCTAGGTTAGGTACAGATCTGAAGGTCAAATAGTTGTTCAGGTAGGTATATGTTAGAAACAGGTGTTATTTTGGTAGAAAACATGCGACACAAAGACCGACCATGGTTTTACTATAACCGATGATGGTTTGACTGTAACCGGCGACGGTTAGAGAGAACCGATGACGGTTAAGTGGGCTAGTAGAATCACACAGTCTAGGTTTTTGGAGTTTTGGGGTGAAAGTGGAGTGGATAACAGATGGGAATTGATCACAGAGGAGATGTAGATATGTTGCAAAGGTCTGAGATTACTGAGGAGGCCAAGTATTAAGAGGATTAGGTATGGAAGGTGGTCGCAACCTGAGAGAGAGGGAATGGACAAAGAGTAAAAGACTAGGTTCCTTTACCACAAAGACTACAAGATGATGAAGAAAATGAAATAGATGGAAGGAGGATACTTACTCTTCTGTGAGGTATAGGTCTAAAGAATAATGAAGAAGTTGCTGCATTGGAGAATGCTGGGAAGAAAGTCTCATTGTTGTGCCAATGTATTTGGTTGCCTTAGTTGATCCCAAATCAATCTTCGTTCTATTGTCGCGTCTAAAGAGATCGAATCCAAGATCAGAAGTTTTGCAAACAACAACTCAATGACCAACCCATATTACAGAGCTGTAAATGGGTCTAAATAGGCCATTTGGTCCATTCCGGTATAATCGGCATCGGTTTAGGGTGAGCCGACGCGTTGGTTTAGGTGAGATATCTTGAGATATCTTGTTCAATAATTGCTTGGGAAGTTGTTCCGCCATTTGATAAAGGTCTCTTCTTTTCCTTAGGCAAAAACTAACCTTAGGAGGCTTTTAATGTGAGATGAGGGAATGGGTCTAATGTTAGGTTTTATTTAGGACATTGGTTTAGGGTTTAGGTTAATGGGTCAAATGATGGGGGTGGTTAGGTGAGGTGTATTTAATAAAAGCAATTATATTAAATAGGTGTGTGAGGGTGGTGAATTAATTTAATGTAAATAATTAAATTAATATGTGTGTGGGTAAAAGGTCATTAACTTAATTAAAATAATTAAATTAATATGTATGGAGATAAATGGCATTAATTTAATTAAAGTAATTAAATTAAAATGTGTGGGGTGCAGGAGGTAGGTGCTAAAGTGTTGAGGATGAGGAAATGATTATAGGGTTGTAGTAGGGGACCAAGGTGATTATGACATGATTTCGGTGTCTACATTTTGCCCCTTTTTGTTGTGTTGCTTGTCAGACCGTTTGACACAAACAAAAATAGAGTGTGGTTGTCCCAAGTGGGAATGAGGGTGATCCCCCTCAAACTAGGAACTGATGAGGTGACAGGGCGAATCGGTGAGTGGTTTGATAAAATTGGATGCAAAGTAGAATGATGAGAAATGAGGAATGGGGTAAAGGGAAAATCGGGCATATAGGTAAACAGGTAAACGGGCCAAGGTCAAAGGTAGGGTAGTTGAACGCACACACATGTATAAACTGTGACATGATACCAGGTTGAAGAGCTTGCAAACTCTACATCATCTAAGGTCGATAGGTTTATCCAAACAAGGTTGAAGTGATTCCGGTATCCAAGGTATAGGATAAGGTCAGGAAGCACAACATAGGTTAGGTGCAGGAACGTTTAGGTATGTTTTGGTACACCAAAGGTAGGGTCAGGATAAACGGTCATGGTAATAGGCAAGGTAAAGTCATTAGGTCAATCAACACAGGTAACAATGTCGCAAGGTATAGCGAAGCACATTGGTTCAAAGGTCACAAACAGGTTTCCGAGTGTAGGTAGATAGGTCACAGACGGTAAGGCCGAGGTAGGGGTGAAATAAGGAGATGCCAATCGGTTAACGAGGTGAGGTTAAAGAAGGTGGAGGGCCAGAGAAGAAGGTAAAGTGGTCAGGTAGGTGTAGGGGAGGCAAAAGAAAAAGGAGGTAAGGAAAATGAGGTCAATGTGAGGGCAATGAGTAGGCAGGGTAACCGAAAACGATCAGTATGAACCGATGACGGTGGAGAGGAACCGGACGACGGTTGGATAGGGCATCGACATCGGACATCGGTTAATGGTTAACCGACGTCGGTTGAGTCGGGTAGGGTATAAAAAGTGAAAAACCCGCGTTTTGAAAATTCATTTGTGCATTGTTAAGGAGAAGAAAATGACAAAAAGAGAGAAAAGAGGAAGAGGTCAAAAGAGTATGGCAGAGAGATTGGTTGGCGAGCCACATAGGTGAGAGATTGATTGGGCGAGAGGTGGGGCCACGAGATCGGATCGAGCGAGGTGATTAGTGGAGAGAGTTGGAGGTCATTTGAGGATGGCGGAGGCCGAGAGAGGGATCGGGAGGAGCGGTGCAGAGGCCGAGGTTCCAGATGACGAGCGGCAATGGGATCAAGTAGGATTTGAACCTTGGTTATTGATTTTTGAGTTAATTGGTTAGAATATAGGAAATATGAAAAAATGGGGGTTTGGGGGAAGAATTACAAAATGGGAAAAATAGAGGGCAATGGGAATGGGGAAGGGTAGGGGGTAGGGAAAAAGGGTAATGTAGGAACAATTAGGGGTGGAAGGAGAGATTTGGGTGGGTAGAATGACTAGGAAGGGAAAAAGTAGGGTTGGGAAGTCGGGGTGGGTGGGCAGCAGTGTGGAACGACGCGAGGTCGATCGTAGCTGTGGCCGACGTCGGTGGGTAGATACCAAGATCATCCAGAAAAACGGTGGACCGATGCTAGTCAAGGGGAGACCGTGGTCGGTCAGGGGATAACCGGGGTCGGTTGATGATAACCTAAGGTTTTGGGTGAGGGTAGGCTAGATAGTTTTGGGTGATAGGTTTGGGTATGGGTGTGGGGGTGAGGGTTAGGTTGGGTTGGATAGGTTGAGGGTATATGGGTTTGGGTAGGTTTGGGTTAGATAGGTGTGGGTGGATGGGTTTGGGTAGTTTTGGGTGAGGGTTAGGGTAGGTTTGGGTGAGGGTTAGGTTAGATCAATGTGGTTAGATGGGTTTTGGTAGGTTTGGGTGAGCGACAAGGCCAATGGGATTGGGGTGGGGAAAGAGATTAGTTCATGATGTGGGGTGAAATAGGTAAGTTGGGAAAGGTATACTAATTTAGTGCGTTTATGGGATGCAGGCCTGAGACAAGTTACGGATGAGGGCCCGGGTGCTACCCTTGTTATTGACAGTACGGGTGAGCGCGACGCAGGCTGAGTGGCAACATGTGGTAGATGTGGGATTGATAGGGATGAGGCGCTACTGGCATGTAGTCTAGGAGGTGAGTCTTATGGTTTCCCTCATCGATAAATGGGACTCGGTGACCAACACCTTCCATTTGCCGATGGGTGAGATGACGATCACCCTAAAGGACATCTACAGGATCCTACGGTTTCCCATATTGGGGGCCCAGGTGTATTTTATCTCTTCAGAGGTGTCAGAGGAGCTACTAGAACCTGTTTTGGTGAGGGTGTAGCAGACCGACATTCCCTAGCACTAGCTAAAGATGAGATATGGAGCAATGTATAGAGCTCATCTAGAGGAGATGAGGTTAGTGGTACTTGTGATGGAGGTAGTGTGTTGCTTTGCACTACACAGATACGAGAGGGTGGGAGATTCTTGAGGTCACTGATGGGAGTCTTGCATGACATGATGATACAACAGACACGGTTCGCATGGGCACCGCATTCTTGACACAGTGTATAGAGAGCTATGGATCTATGGGTGATCATGGAGGTTCAAACATCTGTTGCGTTGTACTACTACATTGCTAGGCTTACGAGCACATTGTTTGTGTTCGACCAGTGGGGATGCCCCGGGAAGATGCATTTCCATGGAGAGTGATGAGAGTGGGGTACAGCGGTGGGTACCGGCATGGGAGAGGCCAAGGTGCCAAAGCATGATGTAGCTTACTAGGAGAGGTTGTTGGAGCGGCTATCCGGAGTGGACATCATTTGGAGGCCGTATGTGGGCTTCCCTTCATACAGAGCAGAGATGGTCATGGAGCTAGCTGGGCTACAGACGTATACATCTATGGGTAGAGGGGAGGAGAGTGGGTGAGCATGAGCGGATACCCATAGAGTGGGTTAAATACTAGTTTGGATTGGTCCAGGGTGTACCGCCTTCGTTCCCACAGTAGAGGAGAGATGATGTGGAGAGATCTATGTCTCCACCACGACCCACAATGGCAATTGGAAAAGAGGAGGAGCAGCTGTAGATATTCAGATTGATAATGCTAGGGTTACAGATGGGTACAGCAGTGGTGGGTGGCAGACAACCGAGAGCCATGCCACGAGGCCAAGGCGGCCAGACTTAGCCACGATCACGCTTTAGAGAGACACCCTATAAAAAAGTGGCTACTTTGGTGACGTAGATTGGGATCATGCGCAGAGGTAGCTCGATAGGTACGAGAGGCACATGTTGCCACATTACAGCCAGATAGCGACGTTGCGCAGCTCAGCGAGGAAGGGGACAGTACCTACGCAGGAAAATGCAAGGATAGATAGAGATGGAGAGGAGGTAGGTGGAGATGGAGGGGAGATAACCACTCTACAAGCGCAGTGCGAGCTTTACATGGCATTACACACACAGTGTGTAAGGGTAGGTTACAGTGTCCAGTAGGCTATTGACATGACAAAGCACATGCACGATATTACTACCCTACATGCCCAGATACAGGCACATGCACAGATTCTAGGCGACTGAAAGCTCTAAGATTGCAGCATCAAAGACAGGCCCAGTGCAGGTTCACGGATAGGGTCCCATTGCATAGGTACCCACGTAGGTAGCAGGACCCATGGCACCTCCACAAACAATGCCCATGGCCAGGTTCAGAGATGCCCTAGGAGAGGCACAATATTACTAGGATCATTTATTAGCTGTCGGGCTAGATGTGCCCTCCTATGCCAAGTACAGAGCACATCAGGCCTCCAAGTGAGAGGACTATATCTTGCACTCACAGTGTGGAGAGTACACGGGGCTAGCGAGCCCAGGGACAAGGTGTAGAGGCCACTAGTGTGCAGAGGCCAACCCTAGGTGAGGGGCCATCAGTAGGAGGTGAGGCAGGTGTTAGGCACCAGACAGTGTAGCAGAGGGGTCGGGAGAGACACAGTCATAGGGAGCATTCCCCGATATCAGATGGGGAGATGATTGACTTGTTATGGACCGGCCTGCATGCCAAGTCATTTTTTTATGTATTATATATGAGACTAACTGCATGTGCTGAAGAGATTTTATATGTATTATATTTTTTTGTACATGATACCGGCCTACAAGCCGAAGATATTTTTGTATTAGATAGCGGCCTACGAGCCGACGATGTATGAGAGACACATGTATTTTTGAGATGAGTGTACATTATTGATACACTGATATGTATATGAGGAGATATATGAGGTTCATTTGATTATGTGTTGTGATGTGTATTTTATTTACTTTATGATGATATGGATGGATTAGGTGAGTTAGGCATGACAGAGTCAGGTTGGTTTAGGCATGGATCGAGTCAAGTTAATTTAGGCATGGTGGAGTCAGGTTGGTTTAGGCATGGATGAGTCAGGTTAATTTAGGCATGGATTGAGTCAAGTTAATTTAGGCATGGTGGAGTTAGGTTGGTTTAGGCATGGATTGAGTCAGGTTGGTTTAGGCATGGATCGATTCAAGTCGGTTTAGGCATGGATCGAGTTAGGTTGGTTTAGGCATAGATCAAGTCAGTCGGTTTAGGCATGGATGGAATCGAGTTATAGGCATGGATGGAGTCGGAGTTATAGGCATGATTGAGTCGGGTGATAGGCATGGTTGAGTTAGGTTGGTTTAGGCATGGATCGAGTTTAGTTGGTTTAGGCATGGTGGAGTCAGTTGGTTTAGGCATGGTTGGGTTAGGTTTGGCTAGACATGGATCGAGTCAAGTTGGTTGCAAAGCATGGTGGAGTTAGGTTGGATATGCATGGTTGAGTTAGGTTGGTTTAGGCATGGATTGAGTTAGGTTGTTAGCATGGTTGAGTCGGGTTATAGGCATGGTTGAGTTAGGTTTGGCTAGGCATGGATCGAGTCGGGTTGGTAGCGCATGGTGGAGTTAGGTGGATAGGCATGGTTGAGTTAGGTTGGTTTAGGCATGGATTGAGTCGAGGTTCTTAGGTATGGTTGAGTCAAGGGTTATGGGCATGGGTGAGTCGAGTTATAGGCATGGGTGAGTTAGGTTGGTTTAGGCATGGTTGAGTTAGGTTTGGCTAGGCATGGATCGAGTCGATGGTTGGTTGCGGCATAATGGAGTTAGGTTGGTTTAGGCATGGATGTTCATTTTGGTATTTGGATAACGAATGGCAATATAAATGCATGAGATGGTGTAAAATGTGGAAAATGTTGGTTATGTATGAAAATGTGAAATAATATAAGTGGTAAAAGTTATGTGGTATATGGTTTAGATGTCGAGGTTTTTGATATGAACAGGAAATTAGGTAAAGGTGGGGAAAATGGTTAGGGTAAAGAGTGGCCAAGCTAACCTTCCAGGGCCCCATGCCCTGGAAGTGCTGCCTACATAGTCCCAGTGAAAAAGGGACCTCAGACCGATGTAGTTCTCCCATAAGCTAGGGAAGAATATGAGAAGATAGAAGAAGAGGTAGGTAGGTTAATAGTTAGGGTTGATTCGAGGTCATAGGTATGATTAGGTCAAGGTCAATTAGGTTGAGTGGAGGATAGGTAGATAGGTATGGGTGATTGTAGGTCAATAGGTAGTGTTGATTCCAAGTCATAGGTATAATTAGGTCGGGGGCATTAATGTTGGGGTTGAGAATAGGTAGATAGGTAAAGGTGAGTTTATGTTGCTTGAGGTGGAAGAAGAAAATCCCAAAAGACAGGTGTCGAGGTTCTAGTCCTATATAGGAAGATCAAAAGGTAATGAAGAAGAGAAAAGATAAGAGGGGGCAAGAAAGCCACCCGATTGGCAAGGATCAAAACATGTGAAACACATCTACAGAGAGGCTAGTGAACATAAGACCCTAAAGACTTTGCATGATTGATGACTCTAAAGGTAAAGAATAGTCACAGAATCACCAAATGTCATAGGTCAAAGCAAGTCCCTTGAGGCAGTATGAGGTGAAAAGATAATGGGTAAGGAGGTGAAGGTAATCAAGTCATATGTTATGGAGCAAAATGCCTTGGGCAAGGAATCCAAGATCACAATAGACAAGTCCATGATGAAAAATTTTACTTTTTTTTTTGTTTTTTTTTTTTAGATAGACTGATCGATGCGGGAAGTCTATATGGGATGAATATATGTCTCCTTGAGGTCTTCGTGAAGTTGATCGATGTGGGAAGCTTCTAAATTTTGATTTTTGAGAAAATAGTCCTCTTTTTGGATAGACTATGTAGAGAATTACGAGCTTTTATAGTTGTCCTTCGAGGGAGCAATCTACTTATAATGACAATTGAAGGTGGAAGATGTCCTTTTGAGGGATTCATCTTTTATATTGGAAGTTTGACTCAAGGAGTTAATCCCTTATTTTTGGAAATAAATTTTTGGCTTTTAAGTCATGGACTAGACTATAACGAAGCATTTGGTTCTTGTTGAGAAGGCAAGGGTGAACGACCATGGGATCTCATCTAAAAGAAGACAAAAAGTATCCATGAGAATCATGCCATGTGCAGAGCCGTGGTGCACATATTTAAGAGAAGGCAAAAGGGTGACGGGTAATCACATGATTCTTGTTTAGTCGTTAAAGGGGAGGTGTGGAAAAGAGAAAAGGCAAATGGCGCTCAAGGGACGAGCATGAACTAGATAAATAGTGATGTAGGACTAGAGGTCAATAGTAGAATTGTCAAAGATGCAAGGCATTGAGGGCTCGGAGTTCGGGCTTACCATTAAGTGAAGACAAGCGATAAGCACCTGATCCATAGTCATGGGTCACGATGTATGGTCCAAGCCAATTAGGAGCAAATTTTCCCCGTTTGCTTTTTTCTGCTTTGGTTACGTGTTGATTTTCCTTGAGGACAAGATCACCGACCTTGAAGGTGCGTTCATGGACACGTTTGTCATAGGCACACTTGATGCATTTTGGTAGACTTGGAGATGGTTGAGAGCATGAAGATGACGTTCGTCTAATAACTCAAGTTGTGCTAAATGATCTTGGTGAAAGTCATCATCAGTAAGCATATCTTGAAGGGAGATATGGAGAGATGGGATCTAGACTTCGAGAGGCAAAACAGCCTCGGTACCGTAGACTAGAGAAAATGGAGTGGTAGCGGTGGAGGTGCGAATACTAGTACGGTATGCCCAGAGGGCAAAAGGAATGTGCGTATGCCAATCCTTCCCAGTATCATTAACCACTTTCATGAGAATTTTGTTTAGGGTTTTGTTGGTGGATTTGGCTTGGCCATTGGTTTGTGGGTAATATGGTGAGGAGAAGCTAAGATGGATACCGAAGGTGTCGCAAAGTTTTCAGCAGTTTTTTTTTGAATTGTTTGCCATTATTAGTGATAAGGCGATGTGGAACACCGAAGCGACAAATAATGTGATGATTGATGAACTCACATATTTTCTTAGCTTTAGTGGAGATGAGGGGTATGACTTCAACCCATTTGGTGTAATATTTGGTAGTGGTGATGATCCATTGATGTCTTAGGGAAGAGTGAGGATTGATCTCTCCAACAAGATCCAAACCCCATTGAGAGAAGGGCCAAAGGTCACGAGCGACTGTAAGGCATGACTAGGTGTGTGATGAAGATTGGCATGTTGTTGGCATTTTACACAACGCTTAACGTAGTCGCAACAATCATGATTGAGGGTCGGCCAATAATAGCCTAGGTGAAGAATGTGTTTAGCAACGGCCAGCCCAAGTGACCTCCGCATATGCCATCGTAAACTTCTTTAATGGTATAGGGATTTTAGAGTTGGTGAGGCATCGTAAGAGAATACCGTTAAAGCCTCATTTATAGAGAAGGCCACCTATGATGACATAACGAGAGGCCCTTTTGAGAAAGGTGCGTTGTCCATTACGTGTGAGATCAGTAGGCAATATAGAAAGGGAAAGGTAGTTTGCAAGCTGCTTATACCAAAGGTCTTGTGTGTTTAGGGAGGTAGTTTGGACGAGGTTAACACAACAAGATTTAAGACGAGGTTAACACAACAAGATTGATTTTGGATGAGGTACGGTTTAGCATACATGAAGTGTAAGGGGTCAGTGTTGGTCACAACATAGGTTTTATGGTTGAGTAGGTAATGGCGAAGTTTGGTGGCAACAAAAACTAAGGCTAAGTAGAGTTTTTAGGGTGAGTGTATCGGGTTTTGTAGTCTAGAAGGGTGCGGCTTATGTAATAAACCACCTGCTCCCTATGTTGTTTGTCACGATGAGTGAGCATAGCCCCTAAAGAGTGATCAGTAGCAGAGATATATAGGTAAAAGGGTTGGTCATCCTTAGGTGGAATAAGTACGAATGGTTGGAGAAGGTATTGTTTTAAGGCCTCAAAATCTTTGTGGTAGTTGTCATCCCATTTGAAAGAGACCTCCTTTTTGAGAAGGTGATGAAACGGTTGACAATGGTTGGAGAGTTGGGAAATAAATCGACGAACAGATTACAATTTACCTTGCAGACTACTGAGCTATTTAAGGTTAGTGGGTGGAGGCATTTCGAGGATGGCCTTGACTTTAGCAGGGTCAACTTCTATACCACGTAAAGAAACGATAAATCCCATGAGCTTTCCTGAGAGAACCATGAAGACGCACTTTTTTTAGGTCAAGGCGGACACAATATTTAATGAGGTGGTCAAAGATGGTTTTGAGGATTGCGAGGTGTTCAATGCGACATCTAGATTTGGCCAAGAGATCATCCATGTAATCTTCCAATATGTGATGCATGATATCGTGAAAGATGTAAGTCATAAGACGTTGATACATGGCACCAAAGTTTTTAAGGCCAAAAGGCATGACTCGATAGCGAGAAAGGTTCCCAAGGGTAATAAATGTGGTTTTGTGTTGATCCTCTGGAGCAAGCAAGATTTGGTTATAACCCGAGAAACCATCCATAAGTGATAGCATCTCATGGCTAGTGGTAAGGTCAACCAACTGGTCAATACCAGGTAGAGGAAAATCATCTTTTGGGCAAGCAAGGTTGAGATCATGGAAATCGGTGCAAATGTGAAGTCCCCTGTCGCCTTAGTGACAAGGGACGATGTTAGAAATCCATTGGGGGTAATTGATGGGTAAGATGAAGGAAACTGAGAGAAGGCGTTGAAGTTCTTCTTTGATAAGAAGAGCAATGTGAGGGTGCATTTTCCTCAACTTTTGTTTTACGGGTTTGGCATCGGGAATGGTTACAATATTGTGGACCACGATAGTGGGATCAATGCAGGCATGTCAGCATAGGACCAAGCGAAAGCATGACTATGAATTTTAAGAAAACAAGTGAGGGCTTCTTATTATTCAAAGATCGAGAGAGATTGCCAATCTTGAGAATGTGGGGGTCGTCCGAGTGTGGATGTTGACTTCGATAGTCGATTCATTCAACATTGTTTGTGTCTCAGAAGGTAATGACTGGTGAATATAAGAGTCTTCAACACCAAGGTAGGTGAGTATGGACTCATCATCCTGACATTGAATGACATTAATAGGAGTATCGTCCCCTATCATGTCAGGATACAAGAAAGGAAGAGAGGAAGGAGCCTCGCCATTGTGGTGATAGGTCAGAGGCCCCAAGGAAATGGTATTTATGAAAAAAAAGGTAGGAGGGATAGATTCAAGATCCATCGACTCTGTTGGTGAAGGTGGGGTAGGTGAAGAAGGTGGAGAGGGGTCAATGTCTTCAATGAGTTCAATACGGGGCTTTTTGGTAGGTAGTTGGTAAAACCGATTCCACTATGATCATTGTGTTTACGTGTGGTACATGAAATAATGGTGTGACAACCTTGTTCATAAAGGCCAAAGCCGAAACCCTTCCAGGAACAACGGTGTAGGAAAGTGTGAGCAAAGCGGTGATTGGTAAGCGATTGAAGGTCAGTAGAAAAGGTCGGGTTTGTGATGGTGGTTCAGGTGTGTAAGTGGAAATATCAAGTCCCCCATAGGTAAGATGGGTACGGAGGTGGGGAGGACCATAAAGGAGATGCTCACCTATGTGGTGATCATAGTGAGGATGCTGGTGAAGGTTTCCATACTCTTGTGGAGTAAGGAATGTATTGACATTGTATAGGCGATACTCCCCCATAGTGAGGCGTTGAAAAACACCTTCCAAGGGATCAGTGGTTGATATATTGGTGGCTGGAATGGAGGAAGTGTTAGAAGTTAGATTAGATTGGCGGAGGTGTCGATTATTTGGGAAGCGATGTGTGTGGTAGAAGAGCACAACGGCGGTGGGAATAGAAGATTTGGGTGAAGGTGAGGTTGCAACGACGCTAGTGGATGGGGTTGTGTGTGAAGAAGATGTAGGCAGGGAGGTAGATGCCTTAACATGTACAAGGACATCATTGGGTTGGTAAAGCATGTTGCAGGTTTTAAAAGGTGATGGGTCAGCTAGAATGGTATAGGAACATCCTTCATGTTCGAACTTTACACATCAGTGCAAAGTAGAAGGAACACAACCCATGGCACGAATCCAGGGTCTGCCGAGCAACAAATTATATTGAAACTCCCCTTCCAACACGTAGAACAAATCGAGAAGCGATGACGGGACCCACACGAACATGGAGGATGATAGTGCCGAGTGTAGAGGTAATAGCGTCATTAAATGAACGCAACATGATTGGATGTTTATGCATGCAATTGTTAGGTATGTGCATTTGTTCAAATGCGTGAGAGGAGATGATGTTAATGCTAGCACCCCCATCGATCATAACACATTGGACGCATATATTATCGATATGGATGGAGATGAAAAGTGCAAGATTTGGGTCATCGGTTTGGTGGGGGACAATTTCGTCATCCGAGAAACTAAGGATAGCAACTTGGTGAACAGGTGGAGGTGATGAGGTAGATGGCAATTTGGTGAGTGAGGCAACATGATGAGGTGTGATAATAGATGCTACAGGTGTGGGGTCATTAGGTAAAACCTCAATAGATTGAAGGACCTCCATGAGGGCTTGACGATGTGACTCGAGGTTTAGATGAGGTCATATAAGGACATTTTGAGGGGATATTGGTGTAGTTGTTTGAGCATGGTGCGATGTGTGATGCCATTAGAAATGGGGTATGCGGGGCCGTGGATAGTTATTTTAGGTATGGGTGCAGATGGTATATTGGGTATAAGATTGCTTGGTGGGTCAAATGCCTTTTCTTTGCCCTTCTGCGCACATGTAGTGACGTGTACCATGTTGATTTGAGGGGAGTTGGCAAATGGAGAAGGTGTAGGGTAAGTGGTATAACGACATGAAGGGCAAAAACCTACTGGAGGAGAAAAGCCTTGTGAGGTTAGTTGGGCGCAATGAAATTTGGGCGGTGGCGTGGAAAGTTCTCGATTCGAACCATGTTAATTTCGAGTTTTGGAGATGGAAAGAAAGGTCATGATAGTGAAGATGGACGTTGTGGTATAGGTGTCGGAGGAAGGTGTGAAGAAGGTGGTGAGGGTGAAATAGGTTAATCATCAGAGGTCATCGTCACCAAAATTGGGGTCGAAGGACATAATTAAATGAGGGTAGCCTTTAAACCCTTACAGACTCTCAACATCATGTCTGGCACACGATGGTAAGCACAAATTTTAGTATCATCAAACCCTTTTGGTTTAGGTTTAAGAGGGTCATAAGGTCTAAGAGGAGGGAGGGTGATAGTAGAGCTTTCGGGAGGTTAGCCAAGATGGTGGCATATGATCCACCAAATGGATCACAATGCGAAGTGAAAGTAGGTTTGGTTGGAAGATTGGGTAGTTGTGGTGGTAGTCGAGGTGATGCGGTCTTGGATTTGGGTTGTACTTTCTTTGGTGTAGGTGCAACAAAGAAAGAGGGTAGGTTTAACCACCTCTTTGGAAATTACAGTTTTTTTTTTATTTTTGGTGCTTTTTCTATAGGTAGAGGTGTAGGGGGAGCACGTGATGTAGATGGCAAGGAAGATGGTGGGAGAGGACGAGTGACCCAAGGGGACAACTGAGGTGCAGTGGTAGGTGTTGGTCAAAGTCGAGAGAGAGGTACAGGTGAGGTGGAAGAAAATTTCATAGGTAGTGAAGGAGGTATAGAAGGTAATGGTGGTATAGGAGGCAAAGAAGTTATAGATGGTGATGAAGGACACAAGGTTATCCTAGATAGAGCTTCAGTCAGTGTGGTAAAGGGGTCAAGGGATTTTAGGTTTACCCACGGAGAGTGTATATTTCATTAAGGTAGAGGGGTGAGGTCCCAAGATAGATGGTAGGGGTGAAGATGATAAAGGTATAGTTGGTGAGGTCGGTGTGTGCGGATTAGAAGGTTGGGGTTTTTGTTTAGGTTGAGGGATTGGTTCAATAGGTATATGGGAAGATGTGGTCAAGTGTATCCTAACAGGAGGATGTGCAAGGTTTGATGTGGGTGTGACCCCTAGAACACTAGTGGGTTTAGATATAAGAGATGATGTTGGAACACGTCGGCTAGTAGGTAGAGAGGCGAGGTATAGATGAGGATGATGCAATAGAAGATGTATTGAGAGTTATGTTCATGTGTGGTTTGGGTTGTTGAAACTTCTTCAGATAAATGGTAGAGGTGTCAGTGGAAGATGATTGCATTTGGGTCGAGACCGGGAGTAAGAGACACCCCCAAAGTGAAGCCCTATCAACATAGTCCAGGCGGTTGACCAAACGTGAGAATGACACTGTGGTAGATGGTAGATGTGGATCGAGTGGTGATTCCTATAAAATAAGTCTCGAGAAACAGGAATTCACCGGCCGGCCTCTATAGGTAAAAGAGCCGAAAGTAGGTCCGCACGATCTTGGGTAGTTGATGGAGAATGGTCACCGAGCGGCAACGACAAATCTATTGGATCCTGAATAGGTGGAGAAGACGATGGGTATTCCTCTATGGGTGGAGGAGGTATAATTGGTAGCGGCTCACTGGGTAGGGAAACTAAAGGGAAATGATATTGGTGCTAACGAGAGACTCCTCCGCAAGTGTACGGGGAGGTGAAGGGCTTTCCTCTATGGGTAGAGGAACAGATAAAGTAGGTTCCTGTGTGGGTAGAGGATTTCGGGCTAGGATTTCCTCGATGGAGGGGATAAAAGATATTTGGGAATCAAGTGGTAAGTCGGTAAAGATAACATGTACCTCTCATGTATTACTTTCATTGTGTGAGGCATCACCAGTTTGATCATTAGATGGGGAATGCTTAGGGAATGGTATCTTGAATATATGAAGGTCTTAATTGGCCGGTGCATTAGGGTTATCCAGGACTAACTCGCCGCTCTCGAGCATTCCCTGAACAATGTTTTTAAAGGTGATACAATTGTTGTCATTGTGACCATTTACACGGTGATAGTTACAGTAGTCATTTTCCTTGTACCAACCTAGTATGGGGCGAGAGGGGTCAAAACCAGTATGTGGTTTGATAGGAGGAAGGGTGATGGCATTAGCTTTAATAAGCTTTTCTAAAACAGATGAATATGGTTCCCCAATTGAGGTGTATTTCTTTTGTTCTCGTTTGAATTGGAAGGCTTGGACTAGTGATAGATTGGATGAAGGTTTAGCATGATTGGATGGATGGGCAAGGGCCAGCCTTAAGTACCACTGCGTTGGCGGTTCCCTTGGCTTTGGAATAACTCATCTGAGGTTTTGAGGAAGAGGAAGTATCGTGTGATTTAAACGAGGAGTTTTGTTTCATAATTGTATCTTCTTCTCTTCGATGGTGTGAATTTCAAGCTTACGTGCCATGGTGAAAGCCTCATTGAATGTCCGGAAGGTTTACACTGTAAGGTAGGTGAGATATGTCTAGCACAGGCTCGTGTGAAGAGCTCTATGAGTTCAGTTTGCAGTAATTGGAAAGTGAGTTGGTTGATTAGGCTACGCCAATGAGCGAAAAAATCTGTGATAGATTCATCGTCATATTGATGCGTAGAATAAAGATCGGTCATGGTAACCTTCTTGACAACGTTAATCGAAAAATGATCTAAGAAGGCTTGGGCTATTTGGTTGAATGAGAAGATGGAATGTCTAGGTAATCCACTATACCAGTCCAATGCTGGACTAGTTAGGGACATGGGAAAGGTTCACAAAAGCAAAGCATCATCATGGGCAATTAAATAACACCCATGTTTGAAATATCGCAAATCTTTGTTGCGGGTCTTCCTTCTTTATTAAAGCGGTTAAACTTAGGCATCTCCCGAAATGCGGGATATGGGCAAATGGGAATGGATGGGTGAATAGGCTCATTACAAATCTCATCATAGGTGAGAGAATTGCGAGGAGCGAAGCAGATGCTTTTAATGTCCGCATCTCTTGTCCATCATTAACTTGATAAAGTCATTATTAGGTTGTGAAGATGGGTACCCCTCGGAGCGAAAGGAGGTTGTTGTTGGACATGTGAAGAATAGGACATTCAGAATATGGTGGTGGTGTCAAATAAGGAGGTGGAATTGAGAGACGGACATCGAGGGTATATACCCAGCATCGAATGATTGATGAAACAGGGAGGCGGCCGAGGTAGTAGGTATGTGAGGGTGGGACACTCATAGTTACCCTGGTAGAGATGAGAGGTAGAGATTGGGGAATAGAAAGGACAACGTTTTGAAATGGGGTAGAGGTTAATGACACCAAGGGTGGTAGCATTGCGACTGGTATATATGAGACAACAAGTGTGGAGGATGCTATGTTTTGGGTGGTGGATGAAGGTATGGTGGAGACTACGGGTGCAATAGAGGTGGCGGATGTGGTGGTAAAAGTTGGCGTGGGACCTAGTTGGGACACAACTAGGGATAAAACAGGTGAGGTCACCATGGTAGGAGGTGGAGCCGAGGCGGAAGCGATCATTAGGGATGGAGATAAGGATACGGGCATGCCATAGATCAATTGACCCGAGGCATCTCGAGTGGAGGCATGGGTGTGGTAGTGGCTCAAAGCAGTGGGATTTTGATCCAGGAGTTGTGCAAACTCCGTGTTGCATGTAGGAATGGTGATAGGTTGATTGGGATCCATAGATGATGAGATGGAAGGTGGTGAAGGACTAGGTGATGAAGGGCTAGGTAGGAGCGGTAGTCGAGCTAGCATGAAATATGAGGCGCTCACCGATTACGGGTCAACACCATGTGGGTAGGAACTGATTTGGTGAGACTGTATTATGTCTGAATGGCACAGAACACAACAGAACTAGGAAAACGGTCAATGATGAATGAATTAGGTTAGGCTAGTGAGTGTAAGATAACATAGGGTGGTGACGCGGTTCGAGTAAACCGGTGCAGTTAAGCTTAACCGATGTTGGTCACTATGAAAAACCAATAGTCTGTTAAATGATGGTCCCAGACTGACAATTTCCACACTAGGATGAGACGTAAGGTGATTGTGATTGAAGTAACGACAATATGGAAGGTGATAGGAGCCTTTTACAACTTAGAAAGTGAAATAGGTGTCTTTTGGATAGGTATCCAAGAAGACTTCAGACCGACGCCGGTTGGGTTAAACCGATGCCGGTTAAAGATAACCGTAGCCAGTTACTATGAAATTGAAACAAAGAATAAGAAAGATGGTTGTGATTTAAAAATCTGGTGTTGAATCAAACCCAGAAGTCTGAGAATGATGTAGATGTGGTCCAGGCACACTCAGACAAAGTCAAAATACACCAACTATGATTGGGAGTGTGCAAGGAAAGACAAAAATGATGATCGAAAGCTCTCACCTCAAAACGCAAATCAAGCAAAACACTAAGAAAGAACGTTCCTAGAGTGCCTATTCTATTACGTTTGTTCATCTTATGCTATTTATATGGACTGACTATTATGAACAGAACAATAGAATTTCTTGGTGAGGAAGGCTTCCTATGAAGAAAGAATTCTAAAGGGTGAGGTTTCAAGAATGTTATGGCGGGGCGGGCTTCACTCTGAAGTATGACTCGACAGAGCAGCGAGTTGGGTGCCCACTATACCGTGATCGTGTGATCACCTACAACAACTTCTTCCAAGTAAGATGTTTAAGAATGTATGTATTTTGAATTTTTGTGTGGTTTGGTAAGACTCAGAGAAAGAGAAAAGGATAGAAGTGCTTTTCTACGATTCGTTTGTCAACCATCAGTTGGTCATGACTTCCAGCGTATAGGTTGCCCATAATTAATGTGAGCTAGTGACCTAAATCGAATGTAATGCACTTGTTTTAAACGCAAATCGAAAAGTATGATATTCGATGACAATAATAGATGAATAGGAAGAGGGATGCTCTTTCACTAAAATGCAAAAACAAGAATAAGAAGGTTCTTTTTAAATACACCAAAAGAAATGTGTCTTTCGGAGCAAGTAGAAAGAAGAGAATGTTACCAAGGAGAAGGTATTAATGTGAATGCTATTAGAAGGGAAACAAACACACAATTTTTCACCTAGGAATGAAGAAAGATGCAAGGAACCCCAAATGGGTCCCATCGGGCGTGCCAAAATGTTTCACCTGATTTCTTAGTTTTTTGAGAAGTACTTGACGAAACAGATAAGGTAAAGGTGGTAAGAGGAATACCTAGTTTGAGATGGTTGAAGGTTGTATGCACGTGTATCTGAATTTCGAATCAAAGTGATTGTGAGACCTTCCTTTTGGCTAGGAGGAACTACCTGTATAAGAATCAAAACAAGACCACCAAAGAGAGTTAAACGATATATGCAGTGGACTGCCTAGCATGTGCTAGATCCTGGAAGTGCGATACTTCTAGATGGTCACATAGTCCTCGTTTAAAACAATTCAATGCTGAAATAAAGTAAATATTGTCCTACTGTAGTTTAATATGATTTAGGCATCTCATACAAAACACAATAGGCTAGATCTAATCTAACAGGCTAGGCTAGAAGGAGATCCAGAGGTCAAGTAGGTTGGTTATAGGTGAATCTGAGCTAACAGGCTAGGTTAGGTACAGATTTGAAGGTCAAATAGTTGTTCAAGTAGGTATATGTCAAAAACAGGTTGTTATTCTGGTAGAAAATAGGGGACACAGAGATCGACCACGGTTTTACTGTAACCGATGATGGTTTGACTATAACCAGCGACAGGTTAGAGAGAACCAACGACGGTTAAGTCGGGGCTGGTAGAATCACATAGTCTGGGTTTTTGGGTGTTTTGGGGCAAAAGTGGAGTGGATAACAGACGGGAATTGATCACAGAGGAGATGTAGATATGTTGCGAAGGTCTGAGATTACTAAGGAGGTCAAAATGGGCAATTTGGGCCAAGTATTAAGATGATTGGGTATGGAAGGTGGTTGCAACTGGAGAGAGGGAATGGACAAAGAGTAAAAGCCTAGGTTCCTTTACCACAAGGACTATAGATGATGAGAAGAAAATGAAATAGATGGAAGAAGGATACTTACTCTTCTGTGAGGTACAGTTTGAAGAATAATGAAGAAGTTCTGCGTTGGAGAATGCCGGGAAGAAAGTCTCACTATTGTGCGGTGTATTTGGTTGCCTCGGTGATCCCAAATCAATCTTCGTTTCTTTGTCGCATCCAAAGAGATCGAATCGAGATCGAAGTTTTGCAAACAACAACTCAATGACCAACCCATATTACGAGTTGTAAATGGGTCTAAATACACCATTTGGTCCATTTCGGTATACCGGCGTCGGTTTAGGGTGAACCAACATCGGTTTGGGCGAGATATCTCGGGTTGTTCAAAAATTGCCTGGGAAGTTGTTTCGCCATTTGATAAGGGTCTCTTCTTTTCCTCGGGGCAAAAATTGACCTTAGGAGGCTTTTAATGTGAGATGAGGGAATGGGTCTAATGTTAGGTTTTATTTAGGACATTGGTTTAGGGTTTAGGTTAATGGGTCAAATGATGGGGGTGGTTAGGTGAGGTGTATTTAATAAAAGCAATTATATTAAATAGGTGTGTGAGGGTGGTGAATTAATTTAATGTAAATAATTAAATTAATATATGTGTGTGGGTAAAAGGTCATTAACTTAATTAAAATAATTAAATTAATATGTATGGAGATAAATGGCATTAATTTAATTAAAGTAATTAAATCAAAATGTGTGGGGTGCAGGAGGTAAGTGCTAAAGTGTCGAGGATGAGGAAATGATTATAGGTGTCTTTGGGGACCAAGGTGATTACAACACGATTTCAAAGTGTCTACAATGATATTAATGGATATTCTAAGCAAGTAAATATTTTAATATATTTTATTTGAGCCAAAATAATTTGATTTATTTCAATTTATCATTGTATTAGTCTTTCAATTTATTTTATATGCCATTTTTAGTGATTTCAATTTTTGTGGTTAGGTATTTAAAAAAAATTATTTGATCGAACATGAAATTTGATTCATTTATATTGTCATCTAGAGTGGCTATGAATCCCACTTGAGAGACAAGATGGTGGTTGTTGTAACTTTCACCGATTCGGGAGAACTTAATACGACCCAAAGCTAATTCAAAAATTTACATCGAAGGGTTTAGTAGAATAAAATGGAATTTAAGGGCAATTACGTTGTGTAACTCAATTTTTAATAGTCAAGTATGTAGTTTTAATATAATTTTTATATTTAAAATTTACTGAGTTCATTACCGAGAAACATACATGATGAGAGGAGATATCTTTGACCTCCGAAATAAAAAAATACTTGGTTCGATTTGTGTGACACATGGCTAGTAGAGGACACTAATAGGGTTACATGATAGTTAACATAAGTAATGATATATGTTAACATTTGCACGGTAAAGAGTACTACTTACGACTTTGACCTGCGGTTGATAAACACATTTTCTTTAATTTGATATTTTATGTTGTTTGGTTGTCATTCACATTTTGTAAAAGACAAATATGGTCTATGATTAAAATGTAATGGTAATTGTATAACATGGTGATCAATTAAAAATTTAATACATATTGCAATTGATGCAAGTATCAAAAGTAATGCACTCAAGGGGTATGATGCCAAAGTCCAGAAAAGGGTTGTTGGCGACTCATTGTTTGGGCCAACAAAACTTAGAAGAGGTCGTTAATAAATTTGTAAGTTCTATATAAGTTATTTATAGAGTTATGTTGTTTTGTTTTAATATTTTTTTAATAAAAATATTAATATATGTAATTTTATCATATATTTGTATTTGTAGGAAGAGTGCTATCAAAGTACGTAATAAAGAAAGTGTGTGCGAGATTAAAAACTTTTGGGATGGAACACAAAATCTTTTATTCAGTGGGCCCAAGATAATTAGTTTATATCGGTAAGATATGTAGTGTTCAATTTGTTATACACACAAACTATAAATTAAAATTAAATAGTTATAACATTTTGTCATGGTAAAAAATTGGAAGGATGAAGAGGGTGTAGAGAAGGATGGGAATGATGAGGTTGATGATTGATGATGATGAGCATGATGAAGATCGATGATGATCTAATTTAGGAAGAGTAAGAAGATTGTGAGGATCGGAGGGGAGGAGGATGAGACCGATCATTAAGATATTTAGGATGTAGTTTTACATCTATTTATTTTGTAATTTGGAAGGGACCCCTTAATACTCCCTCAAAATTACCTTTGTTATATATTATTATAAATCACATTTTGAATTGAAACATTGTCTTTTATTATTATTATTATTAATATGTGGATACTTTACAAATTCTCAGTGTACAATTTCTCAGTGACAATACAATGTAAATAATATTTTAGTATATAATGTTTAATAATTGCAAATGAGCAAAAATATGTAATATAATTATTCTTAATCATACAATTTATAGTTTAGATTATTTATATTCCCTTTTAATTTTTTTCCAATGATTTGTGCATCACAATTTGCACCATCCCCTCGGTGTTAATGATGGCACAAAGTAGACACAATTTCAATGCAAAAATGCGCTAAAGTGGTGTAAAACACGTCAAAATTTGATGTGATTTCTTTGTAAGAAACACATTGAAAAATGCCCTAAAGGTCAATTTCTAATGCAAAAATGAGCCAAAGTATGATGATATTTGCACATTGTGTAGTAGTGTTCTAAGCGTCATCAAATGTTAAATTTAAGGATGAAATTTCTCCGCGATGTTCAAATGGACCTCAAATTTAAGGATGTCATTAATTCTCTATCCACAAACATTACATCACACAACCACCACACTCAACTTCCATTGTCGGATGCCTATTGGAGTAATAAACTAGAAATGAACCCCTCATCTCGCAACACCCCCACCCCCGCTCCGCTCCGTCCCCCTTCCCCTCGGCACCGCCCCCTTTGATTAAAAAATATCATGTCAAATTGCGTCTAAATACACATCTTAATATACCAAGTTAGATATGTCTTTGCTTCTACGGCTCTAAAAATCCTAACAAATCCTCGGTACTAAAAATGAGGGGAAGTGATCCTTAATCCACTTGACATGATGTGTCACTAGGAACTAGAGAAAGAAGATCTCCCATGGCTTCACAAATTCTAACTACAATTTTTTTGTAAAGGTAAAAGTTCATGTATTCCAAGATTTCTTGAATTTTTTTTTGTTGTTTTCGGAGCATAAACAAATATAATCGACCTCCTTCTACTTACGATTTCATTCCTTAAATAAAAACACTTTTACCTCATCAATGTTCTTGAAGATTCCATTCCACATTTAAATCCGTGTAGAGAGAAACATCATATTTTCAACCAGAAATAAAAAAATTCGGGCCTTTTATGTCCAAAACAAAGAAAGGCTGTGAATACTTAAAACAATAAAACATTGTTTGGAATCCTATATTTAAAAATGATGATTTCTTAGATTTTCCCGTCTTCCCCATGTTGCTGAACATTTCTTCGTTGCTATGGTTGGGTAGTGTTAAAGAATAGGTAAGTATGGGCCTTTGATATGGGATTGCAAATGTACTAGATTTGACAGAGCAGGCATTTAAAGTTGGGACAAAGATGAGTCTGAAAATGATTTTAGAAAAGGCTGCACTGAAGGGAGTGGCAGAAGCAACTGCAAAGATATTTGGCAATGTATGGAACCCCACAGGCCAGAGATCACCACACAAGGTTCTAAAGAAAAAGCTCATTGGCGAGGAAGTGGCTAATTGGTACCCACATGATATTCGTAGGGATGATCCCATGTGGCTTGCCAGAACAGAAAAACAGTAAGTGATTATATACAAATTTATTTCATTACAATGGGTTAAGATGGGAAGTTTCATATGAATGGTATGTTATTATATCTTCTAAAACGTTAAACTCTGTTCTAAAACCCTAACTTCTGTTCTAAAACCCTAAACCCTAGAATTCTCTTTGTTTCGATTGATGCGTTACTGGGTGCACTGTCTCTCCCACAGTAAACATAACACTGGTTTAGTGTAATTACTTTTGGTGCTTCAGTTTTGATTCGAATCCAATTCTATACGACAAAAAATGGTGTCTCGGGTATGCTGGATGCGTAAATAGTAACTATACTTAATGCTTGATAAATCTTGGCGAGGTTAGACCCTCTTTTATCGTGAAGAAGTGTAAAGCTTGGGTCACATTCTTAAGATTTAAACCTGGTTCAGGCATGAATTTGTTCTTGTTGTTACACTACAACTTCGCCATTTGTCTGCTGGGATATGTGTTTCCTTTGGTCATGCTTCTGCTGCTCCACGCCAAATGCATTGGGAATGAAGAATGATATTCATTTTTATTGGTTGAGTTCCACTGATCCATGCCAAATGCACTGTGAATGAAGAAGGAAATTGACCTTTCCATTTGTCGTGTTCTGTTCCGGTTGGCAGAGGTCATTTAAGCTCTTGACCAACTTCACATGCTCAGCCGATTTCAGGTCATGTATGTGCACTTATATTTGTCCCCCATTACCGTTACACTGCTATCCCTTGGAAATTTTAGGCTAGCAAATTTAGCCATACACCAGGAAGATGATAATGCGTGCAAAATATATGTTTGTGGAAGAGGCATCTGAGATAGCAGAAGGATGTTTGTTGGTTTTTATTGATGAAAATCCTTCTGCTGTGAAATAAGATGAACAAACTCTGCTAGAAGGTGCAAGTGATTATAAATAAGGATAATTCGTAGGAGATATTGGAAGTCTTGGTTTTGGATGGTTGAAGTATGCACCTTGCACTTAATTCATCCAACCTTTTAATTAATAGAAACCATGAACTCCTTGAGTCTGGCCACTGGTTTCATTTCCTCTTTAGAGAAATCTTAATGTTAGATGCTAGAGCAAGCCTAGCTAGTGAGAATTAGATGTTGTAGAGGAAACAGTCAAAACCAACGGTGAGTCCCAATACATAAACAAATCCAAATGATTTGGTTTTCTTGAAAGGATGGGAATGCACCTTGCAAAAATGCCAAAGGTTAAAGACTTTGATTTGTGGTAGACACAGGCTAATAAGCCTGCGGAAATAACATTTTTGCATAGGTATGGTTGTTACAGTTATTCACAATTTCTTTAAACATCTGACCAAGTTGCTTCATTTCTTAGAGTCTCTATCTTGATAATGCCATGATAGCATACCATGGATCCCAACATGGAAATTGTCTCTTTGTAAAGGAGGCCATCATCATGCCAGAGGTTGCCAAACTCTGGTTCTTTAGAATACGGACATATTCTAGGCGTACAATGTTCATTCATTGTCTCTAATATTATTCTTAATTTATCCATCATTTTTTGATCTATCTCTAATTTATCCATAATACTACTTTATCTGCACAGCCTGCTGGAACACTCTTAGAAACGGTTATAAAACCGTTAGATGTCAATGCAAAGCTGTATTGTGGGGGTGTTAAGGTGCCGGCAAGCTTGGGCAAGGGCAGTGGCTTTGAAGAAGCATAAACAAGGATTAACAACAAAGGAGATGAAACAAGCTTATAATAAAAAACAACCAATGGCCTCGCCTAACTTTGGAACCGAAAATCCAACCAAAACCACAAGTGGACCAAGAAAATGAGGAAAGGAAGGTCCAGGACAGAATAATAACAACAAAGAGCACAGGAATAGAACCACACACTGATGAAAAAGACATGAAAGGAAGCAAGAAAACTCATCAATCTAAGGATAGAGGTCATCAAGAGAAGATCCAATATGGTGAGGAAATGTATAGCCCCACAACGACCCCACTCATTTGGTCACCAAAGCTTTGTGTGCAAGAGCTAACGAGTCTGAAAAAGAGACTAGTAAGTATGAAAGAAAAGGAGAAAATGAGAGATATTAAAATGGAAGAAATGATAAATGCCAAGCAAAGGTTGGAAGAAGACAGCAACATGCTTAAAGAACAAGTAGCAAAATTGCAAAAACTTGTGAATGTTGGACAACACGAGTGGCATGTCCTCAAACAAATTATCCCCTCTCCAACAAATGTCAAGGCAGGGGATTAAAAGCAAGTGCAACAAAAATAAAAGAAGTACAAGAAGCTCTTCACAACATAGAAACACAAGAAAATGAGCAACGAAACAAATTGGAACAGGCTAAGAGCTGGGAATAGGTAGTAAAGGAACCATTGATCAAGTAGGAGTTATAGAGATAAGTAAAGAGTCAAATGATAGAAGAAAGAGAACGTCATGATAAACTATCAAATATATAATTGAAGGGTTGAAGGACCATGGAGAAGGGAAGGATACAAGCAACCTGGCAAGTGCTTTCGTATCTGACCGATTATAATGGAGAGGTCAATTCAAGCAAGTAAATAGAATTGATAAGTTGAGAGAGGAAGGGATAGGATAAAACAAGAGTAATAAGAAGTAAAGGCATGTTGAAAAGCTCATAGTATTACTTAGATAAAGACTTAACCTTCTTGCTATTAGAAGAGAGAAACAAAGAATGGGAAAAAGTGAAGGCAGCAAGGAATGAAGGGAGATGGGCATACCTAAAAATGGGAAAGCCTATATCACAACACGACAAAGCCAAAACAAATAGGGAGTATAGTCTACCCAAGATCACCTTATTTTGATAAGGTGGAATTGTAGAGGATACCCTTGGAGAAGAGGACCTGGGTTAGGGCCCATAGCCAAAAGATATAAATATAATCATTTGACAAAAACACATGAACACAATGCGCGCAGGACACTAGAGTTTGAAGGTTATAAGAAGGCAGCAATATGGAATAAAACAATTGAGAATGGCAACGGTCATGGGGGTATTTAGGTGTAAATAAGGGAATCATGGGGTAGAAGTATCAAAAGAAAACAAGATAAACAGTACATTTGGATTTGAATCATAAAAAATAACACAAATATCAGCATAACTGCATGTTATTTTGCACCCCAGAATACAAAATTTAATAGGACTGATGATCTAGACAATGAAGACCCTTACTCATCTCTAAAAGGGATATTTCAGCGTTAAGCTTGGGTAGATTTTGTCAGAGGGTATTTTAATGCCAAGAAAACAAACAAACAACCCAGCATTCTAGGAAGCAATGAAGACCTAGATATATATCCTCTTTGGATGACAGAAGAAAATCAGCAATGGACCAGACCCTCAGAAGATGTGCATGGGAACATCACAGACTTTGGAGAAGAGTTGTTAAGTTTATGCAGCATACACAATTTGATCATATGCAATGCCACGAGTAAATGGGAAAAATCAAGAAATATACGTGCAAAACCTACAACGGGTGGTGTTATTGACTACGTTATATGCTTGCAAAATCTATATCTAGATTAGAATAGTTAGAAGTAGAAAATTCTGTCATGGAGCTTGAATCAGATCACAACCCAATCTGTATGAAATTTCAACTACAAGGATACAAACAACCTGATGAGCACATTTGGCTCAGTCAAAGTAAACAGCCACTCAAAGGAAACATCCTCTTGACAGACAAAAATCTGCAAGCCTTTAGGGAGGCATTAAAGAACAATTGCAAGAAGAGGAAAGAAAGGGGGCAGCTGACATTGCTATAGATGTTACTAAGAATGAGAAGCTAATGCACACAATTCGATAAGCTCTAAACACTTATAAGAGAGCTAACCCTAAAAAGAAGATAAGAAATAGCTTCTTGACAAACCCCCAAAAAAAAGAAGAATACACAAGATCTAGAAGGAACTGATTTACTTAGGGAAACATGAACCAAAGAGATTTTGGAAGGAGCTCTGCAAAGAAAAATGCAGATAGAGAAACATAACATCAATTTAGTGGTTGGAGTACTCAAAACAGCTGTATGGGCGTAAAAATGAAAAAATGCACCTCCTATAATAATTGTCAGTAAAGAACCTCTTCACAAATGAAGACATCATACAAGGGATTAAAAAGCTAGCAACAGGTGTAGCTCGAAACATGGATAATCTACAAGCAGAGCATCTGAAATGGGGAGCTGAAATCCTAGCGCCTCAAATCAAAGAAATTTTCAATGAAGTCATTCAAAATGGCTTCCCAACAGAGTGGACAACCAGCCTAACCATACCTTTGTTTAAAAGTGATGTAAATAATCCTTGAAATTATTGAACTATCATGGCCAATTCTCTCTTTGCAAAGCCTTTTAGGAGTATGATAGAAAGCAATATTAGCAATTAGGAAGAGGAATAATGAAAAAGAGCAAAGGGGCAAGCAGGCTTTAGACCCAAGCACTCAAATATTTATCACTCTATCATGTTAAGACATCTAGTTGAAAAGACCCTCGATAAAAAGGGGATCTATATTGTTGCTTTATAGACTTCAAGAAAGCATTTGGCATAGTGCGAGAGAAAACTGTGGAACAAAATGGAAGAATTAGGAGTCCCATTGCATTACACAGGTGGCGGATCACGTATTATAGGAACAAGTTGGTACTAAAATCATACTGTAAGTAGGGCTGTCCAAAATCTTCGAGAGTGATATAGGCATCAAACAAGGCCTCTCTCCACCCTCAACTCTATTCGAATTGGACACCGACAAGTTGGAAGATTGACTAACAAATTTAGAGGAGGGATTCATCGGCCAAAATATGCAATGAAACTCCCGCTTTAAGCCAATGACCTAAGAGAGATGGTCCAAGAGCTAAGGGACCACTTATGGGCTCTAGAGCTCTTTTGTAAAGTAGGGATGCAAGTGAACATCAACAAAACCAAAATTATGATTTTCTCATTGAAAAGGAAGAAGAAGCAATTCAACTTTTTGTTTGAAGGAGAGTCTCTTGAAGTGGTGGTTGATTACAAATATCTCAACCTTGACGTTCACAACAAACTCAGCTAGGATACACGTAGGATGAAAAGAATTCAAAGAGCCTTGGCGAACTCTCTAGGTGCTTCTAAATAGGTGCAGGAATGTAGAGCTATCGGATTGGAAGACCACCAAGGTCCTATTTGGGTTACTTGTCACACTATTGTTGTTATATGGTTGTGAAGTATGGCTAAGTGGAATGTCAATCTTGAAATGAAGGCAAATGGAAAGGATTCAAGAGTGCCCAATCACAAACAATTTCAGACTTAAGGTCTCGATTCCCCATGAATTTATCCTTGCAAAGACATGGCTTTCCATTTAGAGGCAACCGCCATGACCAAGTTACTTATGTTACTTGAGAAAACCAAAAACATGAAGATTGACAACTGCCCTAGGGATGGAAGAGATGAAGACTTGCACAAAAAGAACACTTGGATGAAACAAGGTCACAAATGGATGAGAAGATGGGACATTAGCCTAAACGAATGCCCAAACATCAACAAGGATAAAAAAATTATGTGAATGAAAAGTTTATAACGAGGACATGGAGGAAGGAAATAAGTTGGAATAAACAAAACTATATTACAAAGTTCAACCCAACTAACGAGCATTGCGAAAAAACATATATGGGGGCGAGAAATTTAATGGGTGGAAAAGATCCTCATTGCTTAACTAAGGACTAGCTCCCATAGGCACAAATATGAGATAGGCAAAAAGGGTGGGAAGAGAGGGTTTGTATTTTTTGCACTACAAGGGTGGTAGAAACAAAGGAGCATTTCATCCTTGATTGACCAAGGTACATAGACATCCAAACCAAATACGAGAAAACATTAAAAGTCAGCTCCACGGTAGAGTTATTTGAGGAAAACAAAATAAAAAGTTTGGGGGAGTTGCTAACTCAAATTGGCAAGAGAAGGGTGGTGAGCAACCTTAAAAGGATGCCGCTTTGTCCTGCAAATCTTTGAGTGGTTATAGAATGTAATGCCCCCTTTTCAAAATTAATTACTTCTGGATACTTGAAGCCTACTTTTATTATTTTCCAAGATAAGGGGAAAGTGAAAGAGGAAAATAAATTAATTTAAGTGGTCCAAAGATATTTTATATTTTAATTGGAAAATGACACTTAAATTATATTTTTAATTCAAAAAGCATTGTTAGAATAAAATAATAATAGAAGGTTGACTTCTATTATTAGGCTCTTAGTTAGATTTTATAAATAAATAAAGGAGGGGGCGCCAAAGTTGAAAAGGGAGTTGCATGCTTTTGTAAATCCTAATTTTAGGATAAGGGGTGGAAAAAGTATTATTTAAAGTGTTTAATCCTATTTTTAGGATGGGGCACCCACTTTGGAGTGTTTGGGAGTTATAAAAGCAGACTTGGGGGTTCATTGTAACACATCTTGGAAATTCATCAATTATTTTCTTTGTCTTGCAAGTGGCTTTTGCTTCTGCATCAATAATTGAGGACGAAAACCCTCATTTACACACAAATATGAGGATGAAAACCCTCACATCTGAGCTTGGCAATTCCATTCGGGGTCAGCAGAGTGATAATTCAAGGTGCAAGTGTTACGCCAATTATTGCTGTTGTTATAGAAGTCAGATTTTTAATATTATTGCCCTAGGGATTAACAAAAATATCCAGATTTGTTAGAAAGTATTTTTCAGGGATATTACAGTGGTATCAGAGCGAATTTCCTCCCAACTTGTGGAAGGGAATTAAAAAAATACAGAGGAAAAACAACAAAAAAAAAAAAAGAAAAAAAAAAAAAATTGTGGCTTTGAACTTCATGCAGGTTAGTGATAGAGAAATCAGATACCAGCAAAGGGAAAAGAAGAAAGCTTCAGAGGAACCAAAAGTCATGGAGAACCGAGACCCAAAAGAGGCACGTTTTGACAGACTTGTTCAGGGGACAGACAAGTTAGCTGATATGATGGGTCAATTGATCCAAGTTATGCGCAGGCACGAATGTGCAAAGGACTCCCCACGGTGAAGGAAGTTCTTGGGGAACAATAACCAACACACTCGGACGATGAACACTGGATCTATTGCTAGGCCCTTCCAACCTGAATTCCTTCGCAGGGAGGAAGCAGTTCCAGAGGTTGAAACTCAACCATCGATTGTAGATGATATTGTTGCTAGCTATGCAAAATACAGGTACTTCCAGGTGAGATTAGAGAGGCTATATCGCTCAATAATTTCATCAATCAAGAAGAACCGGAGTGGACCAAGAGCTGATCCGAGACCACAAGCTACTCAGAGAGACTTGCAAGTAGGCACTAGGGAAGTTGTCACTCCCTACTTTTGACGGCTCTGGCAAGAGTACCACTCGTGCATGGATACAAAAGTTGGATACCTTCATATCACTCAAGCCAATGATGGAAGAGGAAGCCATCAAATTTGCAACCCTTCATCTAGAAGGTATAACACATGAGTGGTGGTACCATGGGCTAATCACACAAGGACACAATCTCATTCGCTCATATGCCGATTTCAGTGACAAGTTGATAGAGAGATTTGACAGAGTGGATCCAGAAATTCATTTCTGGGAATTAGCTCAACTCAAACAACTACATTCGGTAAGTGACTATGTAGCTGAATTTCAGAAACTTTTTGTGATGGTACCTGATGTGACAGAGAGGAGATTGGTTGTTTTGTTTATGAAAGTTTAACTGAATCTTTTAAGGGTTTAATGAAAGCTTTCAGCCCTACTTCTCTACAAGGAGCCATCAAAAAGGCTTTGGATTTGGAAATAGCAGCCCCTAAAGCGAAATTTTTTCCTATAGGACAACAAAGAACTACATTTTTTGAGCAGCAAAAACGCCTTTGGGGCAGCTAAGGACAATACCTTCCGAGCAGCCAAAAACATCTTCCATGGGGCAGCCAAGGGCAGCACCTGTTGAGCAGATACAAACAAAGGGGGATGAGACTCGAAATGAACTCAGTGGAAGAAACTATGCTTCACTTGCAAGGATCCATGGGGACCGGGTCATAGGTGTCTTCCAAAGGGACAGGTGCATTACATAGAAGTGATATCAAATGAAGATTCAGAGAAGAACCAAAGGTTGTAAGAAGCACTCTTGCCACACTTACAGGTATACTACAATATCAACCCTTTAGGGTTAGTGGAGTCCTTCTTGGGCAAAACATTATCGTATTGATTGATAGTGGGGCAACCCACAATTTTATAAATGAAGGATTGGTGAATAGGAGAGATTTGGAGACAAATGATGTAACAGGTTTCAATGTCATTGTAGCTGATGGTTTTACCATAACTTGCTAGAAAAAGGTTGGACAACTTAGCTTCACATTGGATGACCATCAGATGAGTGATGATTTTTATGTTGTTGGTTTGAAAGAGATTGACTTGGTGCTAGGAGTGCAATGGTTGCATTCGTTGGGGGAATTCATCCAAAACTTTCATAATATGGAGCTGAAGTTTAAGTTAAATGGGAAAGAGTTGGTAATCCACGGGATCACTGATAGAGTTACAACAACAATTTCAGCTAGCAGAATGGAGGGTATTATTGCTGTTAGCACACTTTCCAGATCCCAGTTGATGCATGATTCTACTACTCTGGACTCCTTTATTGAGGTTATTGAAAGAGCTTCACCTAATGCATGGTTTTCTAATCATATCAGAGAGGTGCAACAAAAGCCAACAACTTCAAGGTTTGGGAATTGCAAATTCCCAAGGTGGATTTGGGATCCTGGTATTTGCAAAGCAGTTCAGAATAAGAGAATTGGAATGGCATTGCTTGAGGGCAAGCAATTTTGGGAAGGGCGGACTGTAATGTCCCCTTTTCGGAATTAATTACTTTTGGATACTTGAAGCCTATTTTTATTATTTTCCGTAGGCTAAGGGGAAAGTGAAAGAGGAAAATAAATTAATTTAAGTGGTCCAAAGATATTTTATATTTTAATTGGAAAAGGACACTTAAATTATATTTTTAATTCAAAAAGCATTGTTAGAATAAAATAATAATAGAAGGTTGACTTCTATTATTAGGCTCTTAGTTAGATTTTATAAATAAATAAAGGAGGGCGCAAAGTTGAAAAGGGAGCTGCATGCTTTTGTAAATCCTAATTTTAGGATAAGGGGTGGAAAAAATATTATTTAAAGTGTTTAATCCTATTTTTAGGATGGGGCGCCCACTTTGGAGTGTTTGAGAGTTATAAAAGCAGACTTGGGGTTCATTGTAACACATCTTGGAAATTCATCAATTATTTTCTGTCTGCAAGTGGCTTTTGCTTCTGCATCAGTAATTGAGGATGAAAACCCTCATTTACACACAGATCTGAGGACGAAAACCCTCACATTTGAGCTTGGCAATTCCATTTAGGGGTTGCAGTGACAATTCAGGGTGCAAGTGTTCCACCAATTTTGCTGTTGTTATAGAAATCAGATTTTTAATACTGCTGCCCTAGGGATTAACAAAAATATCCAGATTTGTTAGAAAGTATTTTTCAGGGATATTAGATAGAAACCAGTGCAAACAATGGTCCCATAGACTGTTTGGTCTTCAGGACATAATTCAAATCATTTCATTTCATTTCTGATGACCTTGGACACCCACGATCCATTGCCAAATAGTGCTTTATCTAAATACATTCATGCAGTTAGAAGTGTTTTAGCTACATCTCAATGCATCTTTTGTAGATGTACAATAAAAATCCCTATTCCTAGGATAAGAGAGATTTTAACTTAGACTATTCTCTCGACACCTTCATGATTCGCAATTGGTTGTGGCAGCAAGGGTCTTCCATGGAAGCCACACATATTCTTTCACACATTTATTCCAATGCTCCCGGAACCCTCCATTGGTTGTTAATTAGTTTCGAGCAGATCCCAAAGATGGGTTTGGATGTCCATTGCCAATGCTAATCCTTCCCTTGTACTTAAAATTGACACACAGATTTCTCTCAGTTTGTGCAAACTTCTCCTCTAGGGCTCTAAATCTTGATTTAGGTTTTGGCCTAGGATGCAGAGCCTAGGGGGCATTTACTGGGGAAATGTTTCGAGCAAAACAGTGAATTGAATCACCGCGGAAATGTTGTCAAGTCCTGGCACGTGCCAGAATTGGCACTGCCAATCTCGAAGTCATTTCTGGCTGTTTTTAAAACTTAAAAACTTAGAAAACAAAAAAACCTTTAAAACCACACATACATCCCTTCCAATTGAAATCTTGCCATTGAAGGCTACCTCTCAAACATGATGAATCAGGATGCTGCTTGTGCCATCTCAATAATGACTTAGAAATTTGCAGAAGTTTATGCATACACACTTCTAATGAGTTTCGTGTAAAAAACGAGTATTATTGCTCTTTGGGGATCAACGTTTGATAAGTTGGATGATTTTTGTTGGGATATTTTTGTATGGTCATGGTAAGCAAGAGCTAGCAGCTTAAATTTAGTTGTGGAACTCTTGAAATTATGTGTAATCCTTCTGTTGTCTTTGATGCCATCGAGTACAACATCATTCTTAATTCAATTTTGGTTCCTACAAGGCGAGTTTTGAAGTGTTGGACGTTCATGGTGCCGCTGGTGATAATGAATTTGGGAGAATCTAAATGATTTATTCTAGATTATAATTCTCACATAGTCAACTAATTTGAGATTTGCATTTACATTTTGAAGTTTGAACCTATAAAACATGATGTCACATGAACATGTGAAATTTAAGCTTGTTGAATGTTTTGAACTTTCGCAAATACTATATTTTTCATAGTTACCTATGTCTTGGGGACGGTGGGATGAAGAGATGGGGTTTTCGGGGCACAAAAATTTCCCAGATTTTGTGGACAGCTAGAGACAGCTATTAAAACAATATATGAAAATTAATATTAAATATTTCAATTTTATCAGTATATAATGAAATTTAGGGGTTTAAACTCCATTTACTGTTCCTAAGGGTACTTTCAGTATTACAGACACACACAATATAATTTACTGTACGGACGTTTCCATGTTGTTTCGTTTCCAAGGGCTCTTGAAAAATCGCCATTTCCATGTTTCAGATCCGTTTCTGTTTTCTGACAACTTAGGCTTTGGCCTCGAAGATAATCTCTTTTCTTTAGTTTTTCAAAGAAATGAGTATATTTGGAACTGGAGTCCCAACTTTTTATCTATAATTTTATTTTTATTGGTAACAGAGAGGGGCATCTATTGGGGCTGCCTTCTTTTCTTGTAAAAATGTTCCATGGTGTTGCGCCGGAGATCCTGTATACGTATTGGTACTGTTTTAGTACTGGTACTGGTCTAGGTAACTCCTTGGTTCTTCTATTTTCCTGGGTATCCCTCTGTCATAATAATAACATATTTAAAAACAGTGCTGATCCACATATGACAGTCGTAGGAAAAACCAAAAAAATAAAGGTATAAAATAAATAAATACACAATACAAAATATAAAGTTCTGGACCCTTGAGTCTGTAAAGTTCTTCAAAGAGTTTATGCTCCAAAAGACTAGGGATTTCATTAATTGAGCTTACAAGTATGAACCTAATTCAGAATAAGGGGGTTGTGCCTTTAGTAGTTGTGCCATTCCCTTAGTAATATTTTCCCACTGCCAAGTGATGGAGAGATTCTCTCCTTCGCCTCATCCCAAGGTGTTCCATCAATAGCGTAGTTCAACTAGCAATAATGGATGGTGGCTGTTTTTAGAGTCTGCTGGGGAGTTGAGGTGTATTGCTTATGCAGATTTGGATGAGAAGGGTTTGCTCGTGTTACTCCTTGGTGAGGAGTTTAATGTATACCAGCAATTAAACTGGCTAGGTCATTACCCGCATGGGAGGGAAGTTACAAGCCTTATGCCTATGGAGAACCTCCTAGCTATGACACTACCTTTGCAACGTAAGGCCTCTTTGGTGGGCGGGCGACTTGGGGGTGACTTCAACCTATTGATAGTCTCGTAAGAATTTTCATCATAATATTTGGGAATATCAATCTTGAGATTTGTCTTGTGAGCACAGGGACTTAGTACTTGTTTAACTCTGTAATCATATGTGTATTTTGAGTGTCTTGGTCATGGAAATCTGTTGCTTTGCTTATTTCAAATCTCTTGCTCATTGAGTACGAGATTCCTTTTTCTATTTTGAGCTGTCTGGTTTAAAGTTTGGTTCTAGTCGTCCCGAAAAATTCTTATAATTCTGCTTACCTAAAACCTGTAAAACTTTTTTAACCTATTAATAGTATCTTTGAGTCTTAATTTTGCATCGTTATTTAAATTGTTTAGTAAAACTCTATGTTGCCAGGATACGGGTACGAGTACCGGTTCGGGTACGGGTTTGATACACAGATACGTCAATTTTAAAAAACACTTGGGTACGATACATCTTGGATACGTCCATACATATATATTAAAAATTAATATATATATATATATTTTACATAAATATACATATATAAATATATATATTTATATATACTCATTTTACTCATTTTTTAGTCCATAAAAACTGAAATAGTAATACAAAACTTGAATCAATGTTCAAAACATTCAATATACTTGAGACTTCACATTTTCATTGATCATGTGGCTGCCATATATATGACATACGAATATCATGTCAACATGAATACAAACAAAACTTGAAAAATATACTAGGATCAATGTTCAAATTTTCAAAACATACAATATACTTAAGATTTTACATTTCATTGATCATGTTTAGGGTTTAATATTTTATTCATTTAAATGTTAGGGTTTGTTTTTGCATGGACTAAGTCAAAAAAAAAAAAAAAAGTGTTTTAATGCCTTAAAAGGTGTATTTAAGCTTGGGTTCTCCTCGGGTACCTCCGGGTTCTTCGGGTATGTCAGTGTACGTCTCGAATGTACCCGCCACGCACCAGGAAGAACTCCGGGACGTATCCATCATGTATCCGCCGTGCCTTGATGTATCCGCATGCACCGGATACGTATCGAGCAGTGGTTCGAGGACCTGGGGACGTATCCGGCAACGTAGTTAAAACTTCAACATTGTAGCCAATTCTTTGATCCGGGCAAATTTCACCATCCATCCGATCTGTGTATCCTATGAAGTCATTTCAAAAATTTATGAGATGTTGTTCTAGCTGGACATTGGTCAAGTTCCCAGCTGGTTCCATATTTTAAAACTATTTTTACTATTTTTACGCTTAAGGCGTGTTTCACTGTTAGAATATATATGGGCCACACCCACTCTACTCGACATCCGTGTGTCAACGCACCATCCAATGGTCATGACACGAGCCAAACAAACTTGATCGAACAACTGATGCGCTATACATGTGGCATATATTCGGCACGAAATCTATAGGAAAGGAAGTTTCGCTTGTACGGTGGTCGCGGACCAGGAATAGTGGTTTCAACGAAGTGATGATGTATTCTTCTCAACTTTAAACAGGCCTAGTTCCATCGCCACGCCATAGCCACCAGATGAGTAGCCAAGTCCTGTAGGATTTTTTAAAACCCCTCATTAATTATTCGTATTAATACCCTAGATTTGGTTTATTCCTTAATTATACCAAAACATGCGCTAAAAATTTGAAAGGAAAATTTTCAAAGAGCGAAAAAACAAAATACAATAAGATTCATTACCTCCATTCAGCCAAAGAACAAGAGGCTTTTTAGATGGATTTCTGGCGGCTTCGAAGAACCAGTAAAAGAGAGCCTTCCCGTGCGTTTCATTAATAGTGACTTATCCAAAATACTGAGCAAACTCCATAGGCAGTTGGCCCGGCAGATTAACCACTCTATCTGCTTCTTTTGCTCCTATGCACCCGCTTATTAGAAAAACCAAAGTCAAGATACAAACCTTCCCGTAATAAGCAACAACATCCGCCATGGATGAGAAATTCAGAGAACAATAAGTGTGATCACTGTGCATACAACAAGCACATTTATTCATATTTCTAGAGTGGGTCCCATCAACTCTCCCGTCAATGGCCACGTTGTGACCTGCATGAGGTAACTGCCCTGCCTCATTCATTTTTTTTTGTGGGTTCCTTGAAGCCAACGATAAATACAAATTGCAACTTGCATCGTTTAATGTATATTTATTATTTATTATCTAAAAAATATTTTAAATACTCAAAATCTCTTGAAAACCTAATTATGCCGAAGGTGTGTTTTACACTTAGATTATATATGGTCTGCACCCACCTTGCTTTGACATCTATGTGTCAAGTTTCAACGACAATCACCATCCAACGGTCACGACACGAGCCAAACGAACTTGATCGAATGGCTGATGTGGTGTACACGTGGCATCTATTTGGCACGAAATCTACCAGGAAAGGAAGTTTCGCACGTACTATGATCAAGGACCGTCGACATTTGGGCATGGGCTTAAAGGGATGAGTAATTGAAGAATTCGTTACTAATGGATCGTAATTTGTAGTGGGCGGAGTTTGCATTCGGTGAATTTCTGCACCTCTTCTCTAAAATTGGACACTTTTGTGGTTACCACTATAGTTGGGGCGACCCTGGATGCCCTACTCCGCTTCTTCCTTGTATTCGACTACATTTTTTTTAGATACAGTCGACCTAGAACAACCCAGAATTTGACAAGAAGTTCTGGTGAATAGCGTCGTTTGTATGTCCATGCTGTGCTCATTCAATTGCTTCCATTGTGAAGACTTGTCAATGGAAAATGATTATGAAAACAAAGGCTCACAGGGAAAGGAGTTGAACATCTCAGTCATATGAATCGATTCTTGCTTCAATAATTCAATTTTAATGGGATGCAACAATATATGACCATATACATTTTTAGGTATTGTCTCGGCGAGGAATACCGCTTTTACGCCGAAGGTGTGTTTTCTGATCAAATTATATATGGTCCACACCCACCCTCGCTTCTCGACATTCGTGCGCCAACGACAACACTATCCAATGGTCCAAAATACAAAGAAACCTTGATCGCACAATGGGGAATCTGTAGGCCTTCATAATTTCTTGCCACCCATCGGATGCAACAAATGACACAAGCCAAACGATTTCGATCAAACGGCTGATGCGCTGTAAATGTGGCATACATTTGCACGAAATCTACCAGAAAGGAGGTTTTGCATGTACAACAATCGAGACTCGTAAGGTCAAGGATCGACGCACCGCATTGAATGAAGCTTGGCTGTTGGGAAACTCCCATGAAAGAGAGAAAAACCTGGGGAAGCTTTTATTCAATTATTGATAATATTTTTATTATTTATCTGGAGTGCCCAAATTGGTGAAAAATCTCTGAAAATTTTCCATGATGATGCTCATGCGTTGAAATAGACAATACCCAATTGGTGAAGATGTGTAGTAGACGACATATATATTATGTTTACGCCAAAGGCGTGTTTTACTATCAGATTATATATGAACCACTCGCACCTTGCTCTGACATCCGTGTATCTACGACAATATTATTATTTTAATTTCATGTCTATTTCAACCGTGCTGGTGACAATTGACCAAACCGCAGTAATGACTAAGTCCATGTTTTGCAAAGATCCATTTTTGCAGGTGTGGCTGTCCTCTACTACGACAAGTCAACGACCGTCGCGGTGGGGCATTACATGAAGGTTATCATATTACATAATGGAAAATTAATTATGTGGTAGACAAATAGACATTCGCTAAATAGTTTTATTGCTATTATACAAAAAATTATATTTAATGATAGAATAATAAACCTTTCACCGATTTGCATTAAATAACAACATAAAATAATACTTACATTTTTCAATATTTGACGATGCACACACATGCAGTTAATGTGACCACGTGCTTGGTCTGTAAATATTTTTGAACATGAAACTGAAGTATGGTTTATTTACTGACTTAGGTGACATAGTAGACCATTTGGGTTTCAAACCTAGAACCAATTGTATTTTCCCCATTTTTTTATTTTGGCCCTTTTAAATGCAAATTACACTCACATGAATAGTGTGAGCTAGATCAAGACGATAAAGTGGAGCACATATAACAAATATTTTTGGGCAAAAACAATTTGGTTTGTGGAATATGTGCAAGAAAATCAAGTATTTAATTTGCACCTTTTTATTTCCATCTTTCCATTCATGTCTCTGTCTTATCTACTAAATTAAACACTGCATTCAATTGATGACCTTGACGTCATAAAAAGAGAACAAAAATCATTCGGTAGATAAAATCTACTTGTGGCTCATGTGACCAACCATTGGAGGGGCTCAATCATTGATGATTGTTTGTACATCCCATGTTTCCTAAAATTAGTCGTGCTTTAAATTGAGAAGGGGGCCTACAAATTGCTGCAAGAAGCAAGCAATGAGGTTCGGTTTCGAAACCTATTGGATTTTTAATTTTTTTAATTTTGAGACCTTTAATCTCATATTGCACTCGAGATGTGGTATAGGTGTATGTCATGCATGTATTTTATTCCCACCTTTTTATTTCCAACATTCCAATCATGTGTTCATCTTATCTAACAAATTAAACTCCAAATCAATAAACTTGATGCAAAAAATTAAAATAAAATAATAGCAAAACCTTTTTTATGTCAGTGGTTGTGATGTCACCATTGGATAACCCTTGGCACATGCTGAGAACGGTTGTCCTCCTTGCCAATCAAAGTTTAGATAGAACCCATGCATGAAGGACATAGGAGCCATTTCTTCCTAGCCACGAATAAGGAACATGGTATGTTGTATTCATGAGGTTGGGTTTCAAACCCAGAACCTATTGGATTTTCCCCATTTTTTATTTTGACCCCTTTAAGAACAAATTGGACTCTCATGAAAAATGCAAGCGAGATGGACACGATAATGTGGATCGCGGTAAAAAAGCAAATCCCATTTTATGTCAATGGTTATTGATGGAAAACTCTATCAAGACTGTTGACAAGGGAAACCCTAACTGTTACCTTGATAGCTAGAGAGATTTCTTGATCAGAAATGTGCATGAAATTGCAACCCTGGGATGTCAGGTCTATTACACATATCTCCATCTGCAAAGTGTCCGCGATATGCGCAAGCGAAATCACTTTACACTTATGTGTGTTCAAAGTTCCGTAAAAAGCAAGGACTGAAATCACGAGAACCTATTGACATTAGTTGTATTGATTAACCACTCCTTGCCTTCTAAGATATCTCCAAAATACGTTGCCTTAATATCTTGAACACTGCAACCCTTTTCTCCTTCTAACAATTGACAAATAATGGCATGTGGTTGTAGGACAGAAAAGTTTGGCATCGGTCCCGTCTTCGATGCATAACCTTCAAGCGTTTCCATCGTACATTTCACATATGATTGCTAGTTAATAGCTATTTTATAATTTGTTATATACATATATTCTAAATAATCATATATATATTCTAAATAATCAAAGATGTATTTTCATTTCCCAAAACTTATTTCAACTTAATTTTTCCCTTTATTTTCTTTCCTTTAGTAACTTTTTTAATAAAGTAAACTTCTTTTTTCTTTTGTCAATCTTTTTCCAAATGCTTCATGCAACTGAAATAAAATGTTATTGAAAACAGTCATGAGAATTTCTGTCTTTAACATGGGATCGTTGCTCCCAGCATCATATAATCCAACACAGCATTTGATGCAAACTGAGCAGAGAGGAAGAGCAAACTATTGTTGTTGATTTGAGAAGAGCCATGACCAATTATCCTTTGAGAAATTGAAATAAATTAACTGATAAACTGTTTCCGCATCCTGAAGGCACAAGTTACATCTTGAGGGTCCACAATATTTCTTTCTAGACGACATCATAAATTCAAAATTTTCCCATGAGCAGATAGCTGATATTAATCCAGATCTTCCAAGGATTGTCATGGCCTGGTTTTTATCTGCAGAAAAGATGCTATCATTCTCCCATTACTGGGTAAGAGCGTGTCATAGAGCAATTCCAGCTAAGACTGTCAGAAAAAGGATTGTGAAAGGAGGACAGGATTTTTCTGAGTAATAGGTCTCTTTTCCTTTCTCTGTCCATTTGACTGTAGATGATTGACAACCTTGAATCCAAACTTCTAAGTGGCTCTTTTAGAGGTAAAAACTCTTGGCTAGCAGATGAGAGTGGATTTTACCAATGCATTGTCTAAAAGTGAAGCTTATCTGAATCTCCAGTGCTGAGTCCCTTCTGGGATCTGATTTAATAATCCCCTCACAAGATCTTATGAAATTCTAGATTGCTGAATCTCTAATAAGCTGCTGAGATGTGAAGAAATTTTCAGGCATGAGGCTGTTGATATTCTTGCTTCTGAGAATTTTACCCCGGAGCTTGTTCAGCTTATTGTAATTATGCCATGCCAGCGTACCATGAAAACACAGATTGGAAAGGGAACAAATCCTTAAACCGCCCCTCCCCTGGCCTCTGGTCCACACACTTTGCTGCAGCTATATGGAACAACCACAACCACATGCATCAGTTAAGCTCCATTCACCAGAAGTAGAACAAATCATTGTGCTTCACGTCACCTAAAATCTTCTTGACATCTGCTAGCCTCTTCTAAGCCGCTTGCCATTCACCACTCACCGAATCTGAAGGTCCTAGGAAACGGGCTATGAGATATTATGTTAAAAATAACGTTGTAAACATAGTTGCAGATATATTTGTGAAGATATAGAATTTTTAAAATTTGAAAAACAAACTCACTTCAAGCATCAACCAAAACTGCTCAGTTTTGAAAACATGTTAGAATGATAAATTAGGCGAAGAGGCTGCATAAGAAAAACTCCAGATCTTAATTCCAAACTGATTGGTAGATATCCTTGCTTTCTGGAAATGCGAAGTATAATTGTAAAATTTTAGGCCCAATCTCCATTAATGGCTCCATTAGATATTAAATCAGTACAACAATTAATTGATTATAGCAAGGAGGAAAGAAGAATAAAGAGGGGAATGACTTCCTTGAAAAATTCCATCTCCAACTGTTATCTGAAGCTCATTCCATCTTTCACTGACGATTAGATATGAAATGTGAATTTATGATGGTAGTAAAATTTGAGCTATATCCACACCTAACTGCAAACTGAACGCCTAACAATCCTTATGGGGTCACCCCACTTTGGACTTCCACATACTGAAGTTTAACTAACATGTAAGAAATAACACTGAAATTGCTTACTAGTCTAATCAACACTTAACTGACTCTGAAGTGGTCTTATGATGTAACTGTCGCTTATAACTAGTAAGTTCCAGAAATAGAAAGCTCCTCCTAAAAATATGACCTGCTAATTTTAAACATCTTATCTAAATTAACAAACAAGCTAGATGTGGTCTCCTTGTCTCAAACTGAAACCTTAATAAAAATGGAAACTTCAAAAAAATATATGCAGAAGAAGAAATTTGGAGAACCCATGGCAAACAAACAACCTAACATTCCCTCTTTTGTGAGGAATAGATTCTCCACCACTCCATGTTGCTCTCTCAGCATCTCAAACATTCCCTTTTTTAGGGGCTTGGTCAGCATATCAACAACCTATAAGTCTGAAGGAACACACTCAACGATCACTACGTTTTTTGTACCTTGTCTCCAAGGAAATGATAACTCATAACAGATATCTATATGCTTAGAATGATCATGAAAAACATGATTGTCAGAAAGCATGACGCAACTCTAATTATCACAATACAGTACTGCGGGAGCTAGCATCTCATCTGTCAATTCAGCCACCTTTGCGAAGTCAATTTTTCTTACCACAAGCAAATGAAGATGCAATATACTTCACTTTGGCTGAACTAAGGGCTACTGGATGCCTGTACCATGAGAAAAATAGTATCCGAAAGTAGACTTCCATGTTTCTACATCACCTGCCCAATTTGATTCAACAAAAGCTTAAAAGACATATTTCCCCATTGCCTGTAATATCCCTGAAAAATACTTTTTAACAAATCTGGATATTTTGTCAAACCCTAGGGCAGCAGTAAAAAAATTGAACTTTTATGACAGCAGCAGCAAACTGATTTTTATTTTAAAAAACAGCAAACCCCAATATGTAGAAAAACAGACTTTTATTTATTTATTTCAAATCAGCTTTAATGAAAAACACTAGAATGTCTGAATACAATTATTTTCTCACAATGGTTGATCCAGATGAAAAGATGAACATAAGATAAGAGCATGCAAACTGATTTGACTGAAAACTGCCCCCAGATGTGGCGCCAGTACTGAAATTCATTCTCAAAGGGAATGTCATAGCTGTACTTGCTGTTCTGGATTCTAAACAACCTTGAATATGATGCCCTAGCTGAACTGGATGAATACCTGTACCCTGAATGATCACTGCAACCCTTGAATGGAATTGCCAAGCTTAGATATGAGGGTTTCTGTCCTCAAATCTGTGTGCAAATGAGGGTTTTTGTCCTCTATTGTTGATGCAGAAGCAGAAGCTACTTGCAGACAATGAAGTAGTTGATAAATTTCCAAGATGTATCACAATAATCCCCAAAATTGCTTTTATAACTTCTAAGGCCTTCTTCCAAAGTTGGCACCCCCTTTTGGAGTTACATGCATGCTCAATAAACAATATTAAATTACTTTATCCCCTCTCCAATGTTGGCGCCCCATCCAAAAATAGAAGCTTGATGCTCATGCAACCCATTCTATCTTTGGCGCCCCATAATAGAAGTTCATCATTCTATTATTATTTTATTCTATTTCTGCTTTTTGGCCCCCACTTATTAAAAATATAATTTAAGTGTCCTTTTTCTAATTAAAATATAAAAGTACCCTTGGACCACTTAAATTAATTTATTTCCCTCTTCAATTTTTCCTTAGCCTACGGAAAATAATAAGAATAGGCTTCGGGTATCCAGAATCAATTAATTCTGAAAAGGGCACATTACATTGCCTGTGTACCTAATGCCATAATGGAGAGTTCCCTTCTGCTATCAAAGCGCATGCTCTGCAGCGCTCCTATGTGACTGCCTCTGCTCTACCGTGAATTGGCTCAGAGCATTTTTAATGCATAGTGTATGTATTGGAGTTGTCATGTGTTTGCATTCCAGCTTTTGAAATCACTTCAGAATCTCCAACACGTGCTTCCCTTGCTCAAGGAAGACATCTCCATCAACCTGCCAAGCCTCTGGTTCCTAGAAATAATATTTTATTCCTATGTCCATATCAAATTCACTTGCTAACTCTTCCTTGCACCACATAATGATTTTCTTGGAATTTTCTGTAATGATCAAATCAGATTTATCAAAGATAAATTAGGGATTAGAATCTGCTGATGTCTTTGTAAAAATCTCAACTCGTGCAAATAACTATCTATTTGGGCATACCAAGCCTATGATCCTGCTCAAGCCCATACAAGGGCTTCTTCAATCTGAAAAAAACGAGTGTCGCACCCATGGATCTAGAACCCTCTACGATGATTAATGTGTGCTTCCTTTTGATTACACCATTAAAGAAAACAGTTTTCACTTCTGTCTCATGTGAATTCCATCTGAAACAAACAGCTAAGGACATAATTGTTTTAATGCAATTGGAGGAAAAGTTTCAGTTGTCAGTGTAGTCATCTTTCTCTTTTGAGAGAACCTTGGCCTTGTACCTTTCTATGCCCCCATCTGCAACTTCTTTAAATTTGATCATCCATGTGGAGTCAATCACTGGCTCCCCCTTTGGTCTTGGTTTGGTCTTCTAGACATCGTTCTTGATGATAGAGTTATATTCTTTTATGACTTAATGGCAAACCTATTATGTAATGGCCTCCTCAAAACTTGAAAACTCTGCATCAAGAATAGGCGACATCAAAGAAAGATAACCAAAAATTTATTAGATGGATGGCTTACCTAAATGATAATTGGGGCTTGCTAAAATTCTTCTCTTCATTCTGTAAGCCCTGGGATAGCCATCTAGGCTTCTTGGTCGAATTGGAGGGGGTGGGAACTCTTCTTGGCTGGAATCAATCAGATCAAATACTGATGTCTGATCCAAAATTGGTATAGCTGATGTCTTCGCCTCTCCACCCACTACAGGAGGACCCAAAGAACATAAGGGCCATCTCTCGTTAAATTTACACACCGACTTATCACTCTCTCTCTTCCTCTGGAAGAAATATAAATCAAATAGCCCTCAAACAACGTTGCCAGGATATGGGTACGGGTTCGGTATGCTGATACGTTAATTTTAAATAACCCTTGGGTATGATACGTCTTGGGTACGGTCATACATATATTAAAATAAAAATAATATATATAAATTTTGTATATATACTTTATGTTTTACTCATGTTGTCCAAGTCATCAAGCAGAGATATTAAGATACAACCTTCACTTGTGCATTCTGCTCTTGCATATAGGTAGTCTGTGCAAATCCCTCAAGGCACAAAACTTGGCATTGGAGTACAGGGAGTCCATGCACATCCCTTGGCACCTACAAAATTTTACATTACATAGTGCCTCAACATTCATCTGAGGCAGGAAGAAAAACAACTTTTTACAGAAAGCTGTAATATTATGTACTCTACTCGTTTATAGGATTTATGTTAATAAATACAATATGCTCTCTGTTCATGTGCACTCTATCAGAATGTTTTGCTCTCTACACGTTAACTGTTCACTTCTGGTGTTGTCCTCCAGAAACTCCTGGCATTCAGATCAATTCTGAAAGGAACTATAGACTATATCCATAGTACAAGCAACTCATTCTTAATGACTATAAGCATAAAACTAATCAAGCAAGAAATGCAAACCGTGTCATAAAATGGTCTGATTACCTCGTTCCTCCAAATAAAGTAATCTGCAGGAATGGCTAACATAGGAGTAACATGGAGGATAGATGTCACTTAGTCAGTTGTTTAATTGAGTCAGGGTTCGTTTTGTTGGTCATTGACCAAGTCATTTTTTTGAAGACCCCACCGCTAAACCCTGCGGGTACATATCGGGTACGTCACAGACAGATCTGAATGTACCCAGGACAGATCTGAACGTATCCGGGGTACAAGAGGGTGACGTACCCATGCTTCCCAACCCTTAAATGTCTCACTGAACCTCACAAAGATGCCTTTGATGCCTGGCGGCTTCAACTTTGTTGTCCTATCTATAGTCACATGTATGTAAATAGGAGAACCAAAAACTCTGAAATCAAATACCTCTAGCTTCTTACCTGTGAATGCATCCTTTGGTGTTCTGTCTTTTAATATTCCTTATGAGAAATTGTTCAAGATACAGATAGCCGTGTTGTATGCTCCAGCCTAAAAACACATGGGCAAATCCTAGGCATGGGTAACGGATTTGGTTGTCACGATGATGGACTTGTTATTTGTCTCAACTACTCCATTAACCTATGGATTATTTGGTATTGAGAGCTCCCTTATATCTTGTCTCTTTGCAACTTTTAAACTCCTTGCAGGTATACTCTCTTACATAGTATAACCTAAGTACTTCAATCTTCTTCCCTGTTTGGTTTTCCACCAAAGCCTTGATTTCCTTGGAACTTGAACTTTTCATCTGAAGTATTCATAAAGTAAATCCAAGGGATTCTAGAAAAATCATCAAAGAAAAGACAATACAAGCTACCTATTGATTGGTTGGTCCGATTGTGTAATTTAACTTAGAGGGATTGTGTCAACAATTGAAGTGTATCACAATGGGAAACCTTGGTAGTTTTTCCAAGGGCAATCTCCGAATCAGGCTATTGCACTATTCTAGCACCATCTAAAAGGGCTTGGGGTGAAAAGGGAAAGAGGAGGTACATAAATGCAACAATAAAAGGGGATGTGCCAAAGTAGTGTCGTCTTCTGCCTATTCAAAGGAATGAAACACATAATAATTACTCGACTCAATCTAACATTAGCCATCCTACATAACCAATGCAAGAGATGAGAGATGCAAGGCAACAAATAGATCAAATCATCCACATATAAGTGTAGACTAGGGTCAAGAGAATAGTAAAAAAATCTTCATTAAATGCCTCAACTCTATACAATTGCAACTAACTCTTGAGATCAACTAAACACTAAACATAGAATTAGAAATGCTAAGGTTAGCATCACAATGGAATTCTTTGGAACTCTTTAGGTTACAAAAATGGCTAGGAAACCCTTATCAAAGTCCAAACTCAATATATACAATCAAGTTAAATGTTGGAGTGATTGTGTGGCATCCACACAATTTCCACCCTATAGCTTTTCATGTAGGGCAGGCACCGATTTGTGGAAGAAAGTATTCTCTTCATCCCCAATGATCCGTATCACCTTGACGATTCGAAAGCTTCCTCGTGGGGATCAAGCTAATCCCTATGTCCGGATTCCTTCATATCTTGTTTAGACAAGGCATCAACAAAATCTTGCAAGAATTAGCTGCTCAAAATAGGTTTACCTTTGATCATCTCTATTAGATCAATGGTGAAGAAGGCATGTCTCTCCTTTATTTATTCATGGCTTTTGCTTCTTTATATGTTGGATCCATCTGCCGTTGGATCATATTCGATTGTAGAGATAAATGACAAGCAGAAATGTATGCCATTGACAACCTCTGACTACCTCTTGAAATCGTGGATGACGATATATTCTTTCCTTTCTCTTAAAGGGTTGAATCCCACTGAATGTTCTTATCAAGGCCTTACATTATTCTCATAAAGCCTTCACCCATGTCCGAGCTGTTGATCTATCACTAATCAATGACAAGGATATCATTTGGGGAGCAATACAGTCATGGTTAGGGAATCCAATGAAGGACTTCCTTAGGTCGTGCCACCTATGAGTTTAACACACTCTAATGGACACACACACACAATCCATGCGCAAAAGGAAAACAACAAACATGCTTCTAGTTTTTATTATAGACTATAACATATGCAGTGATACAATATCAATCCATTCATGGACATGGTTCACTCCTACAGTTCTACTCAAACTTGAACACTCTTCAACAAGTCTCTACTTGTAGTTTTCTAACTGCTTGGAGTATATCTCCACAAACCTCTAGCTGTTGAGCCAACTCCCCTAGCTAGATGAGCCTAACCCCCTCTTAAATGGGGTTCATTTTCTTATCAAGTCATTGCTCAAGAACTGTCATGGAAGTCAAAACACTTCAGCTTCCATTCGCAAGATGTTCAATCTTCCCATTTTCACTTTTCAACTTTCATATGCTATGAGGCATCTCTGCTAGGTGTGTGGAACTATGACAAGTGATCTGTCATAACACAAGCCCTACATATGACACAGGGCATGGCACATCCCGACGTGAAGTGTCCATGTGGCTGTTGTGGGTTTTAGGAGTTTTGTGCAAAAGCGTAACAGTGTGCAATGTTCTGAAGTGGTGAGGCACTTGCTGAGGTTGTCCAGAGAGTGTACATCAGACATGAGATGGTGCAGTGCATTGTAGCGTATTTTACACTTTTGCATAAAAGCATAATCGCGCACCATGTTATGAAGCGATGAGACACTTCTTGAGGATGTCATAGAGTATGTATACATGCCATGGCATGGTGTGGAGCAATGTAGCATATTTTGGATTTTTGCATAAAAGCATATCGGTGTGCTATGTTTAGAAAAGATGAAGCTCTTCTTGAGGTTGTCTAGACTCTAGAGTATATATACATACAGTGACACGGTGCGGAGCAATATAGCTTGTTTTAGAGCTATGTGAAGGATTACAACTACACATCTTGTGAGGCATCTTATGGGGATGGTTTGATGATTTGGGAGATACACCATACCTCTAAGGTGGTTCAAGAGTACCATAGTCAGTTCAAACATCAAAGTCCTGCGTACACTACTTACTGCTACTTATCACTACAGTTTTTGGTTGATGCAAGATTGCTCATGAACCCAGATGCCCATGCATCAGACACCCCGGGTAAGATTTTTATAAGCATAGTGCTCACAAACTTGGGCTAGATGGTAGAACCATCCTTTTGGCTTGAGGCGTAAAGCTATGGTGTGCCTTTCCACCAAGTGTGGCATCTCAAGTTTTTCCAGCCACCTGCTAGACCACAAACCGTCTTCCTCCAAAAACCTTCCACATCATTTCCATTTCAGCCCCGATTAACATTGGGCTGACCACCACTGTCTACCTTTGGCATCTCCTTGTCTCTTTTGGCAGAAACTTCAACCTCTGCTGTACATAGCTGGACTGATAACACTTTCGGTTGTTTTGTCGTCTTCTCAGTTGTAATAACCAACCCCTCAATCTCATTTGCTTCTTCCAGCAAAACATACTTGTCGACACACATCCGAGATGGCTCCTACGCTCATCATTGTCTTCCTTTCCCTTAAAATAACTTAAGAGTGTACCTCTATCCATGCTTCTTGACACTTACTATGTTAGCTCTTCCATCATACAACATCTCACTGCCAAATTGCCATGGTCTCCCTAACAAAACATGGCATACATCAATAGGTAGGAGGTGACATGAGATCTTGTCCCAGTAACTACAAATTCGTGTATCAACTTCATAACATTTCCTTACAGTGACATCCTGCCCCTCCAACAACCTGGACTTTGGGTGTGGTGTAAATACCAAATTCAACTTACATACCATTTTTGTGGACACTAAATTATTTATACTTCCTCTATAAACCTCAACATTGCAACACTTGCCTTTTGTTTTGCACTTGGTTCTGAAAATGTGTCCTCTTTTGCATGTTTCCTCATTCTTCTTTGCAACCTTCAAGATTCTCCTTCTTACTAGTGAAATCTCTCCTTGTTTAGGGTCTTACATACACGCGGGAGGTTACGTATTCCGCATCTGTGTGCACAACCTGTACACTACCTTCAGTCCTCATTTCAACATCACATTGAGCACGAGGACAGTCAAAAGCATGGCGTCCAAAGTCTCCACTTCTGGACACATCCCATTGAACAATCTTTCTCTTCCTCGACCATAGCTTCCCCATCCAATACAGGTGGCGGATCTTCCTTTTGTTTGCTGATTTGGCACTTGGAAAGTGCTAGATCCTTCCTCGTTCCAATGCTGATTACCTTCATGGGATGGCTGACCTGTATAGCTGCCGAACCTCCCTCTTCTTCTTGATGCACTTTATTGCCTCCTAGACATCTTTTCCTCTGCCCTTAAGGCATATTTAATGATCTTTTTCTTCCACTTTGTACAACCTCATCACGCTGATTTTATCTTGAATGTTTACCTACAACCCATTTATGTACCTTGCCACCTTTTCACGGTCAATCTCACAATGACCAGCTCGGATTATGATTTTGCAGAACTCTTCCATGTAGTCCTTCAAACTCCTTTTGCCTTGAGTTTTGTGACCGCTTCAATGTAATGTTCCCAAATGGACACTTTTACCCCCAAATGGATTTTAGGCAAAACCCCAATCCAAAGAACAAATTCTATATAATTTATAAAAATATTTCAATGCAGATCTGAATTTTATATGAAAATGGCGACTTGCATAAGAGAGGAAAATCACTCAAAACTGATGCAAAACCACTGAATATTTAATGGAAACAAATCAGCAATTTTTGCAAAGATGGAATCATGAAGAAAATACCAGATTTGAGCTTCAAACAGGCTGAATTTATTTTATTAAAATCTGCAGATAGTTGCCCTCAGACAACTGAAAAGTGTACTTCTTCCACTCCAAAAATTATGTAAAATAGCTGATATGATCTCTAAAAATCAGATATACGAACAACAATCAAAATCTGATCATAAACAACTCCAAAAACCCACAAACCAGCTCCTTAGATAGGTCGCTCCATATAGAAATGGCTGGAAATGAAGGGAAGGCTCAGCAACAATTCTTTTTCTTCAAAACCCTTGTATAGATCTGCAATTTCAGCCCTCAATACTATTGGAAAACAACTGGAAAATCAGCTAACTCCTTGATATGCAATGGAAACCCCTGTGTGGAGAATCCTCTCAACTAGGAGAAGGGTTTTCGTCCTCAAGAGAATATTTCTGGCAGATACTTCCTTGGAGGTCCCTGTCTCTGCACCGGTACTTTTCCAGGCACCTCTCGGATACCTCCCAAGTTTTTCTATTATCCCGAGTCCTGCCCGGGTATGTCTCATGTAAGGCAGGGCCATACCTGAGAAAGACATAGGTTACCTCGGGCATACCCAAATGTCAAACAGCAATAATAAAAACATTAAAAAAATAAAATAAAATAAAAAAACATGCGGCTAATTAAAACCTAAACTTCTACACAAGTCTTACAGTCCTGCATCTGGTTCTAATGAACCAATTGCTGATTTTGATGCTCTTGATGAAGGGCAATATGATAATTTGTTCCTGCGGTTCTTGAGTTTGACTGCAGGCATTGACTATTTTCCTGTTCTGAACAAATTGTACAGACCTAATTGATATATCATGTCATGACTCATTTGATATTTAGAATTGTCAATTATCAGTAGTGTTCTGCTATTTTTATTTATATGTTTATGTAGTTATTCATGGTTAATTTTATTTTTTATTTTTATTATTTATTGTACAAATGTATCAAAGCTAAACCTAACTTGAGATCCCAAAAAAATGTTGAATCCGTACCAGTACCATAGTAACTTAGAAAAGTAACAAACAAACTAGATGTGGACTTCTTGTCCCAAACTGGAATCCTTTCTAAACATGTGAAGTTGCTGAAAATAGAAAGTTGTAAAAATCATAATATGCAGGATTAGAAATTTGTGAACAAACAAATACACACCCAGCTAGTAGATCGACATCAACAAACTGTAAGTCAGGTGAATTATCTTCCTAGAAGTCATAGTGATTCCTTTGAGCGTCTCTTCTTGCTTAGATGCTGAAATTTCCCCTTCCATGAGGTTATGAATAAATAGGGGATAAAGGACCCCCGCCTAATCCTTCTCATGTGGCAGGAAATTTTGGATGGTAGCCTGTGAGCAGGACTGAAAAGCCATGGTGTGCTGTAGCAAACACTTAGCCATTTGCACCACTGCTCATTGAAGCCAATTTTTCTGAAGACATATTCAAGGAATTCACACCTTACCATGTAATATGCCTTATTATCATTCTGACCATTTTCTTAAGTTTAAGAAAATGAAGGGCTTCTCTTGTTATGTTTATCCTGTTAAAATCTGCTTTCCATGGATGAAGCCCTAATCTTCTGAGATTAGGGTTGGCAGGATTTTATTCAGCCTATTTGCTGTTGCTTTTGAAAAGGTAAACCCATATTACACAGGCTAGTAGGATAGCGATAGAAATCAGCTGGAAAACAATCAGATCCTGGATCCTTGTCTTCTTGGAAGTAAATGACAGCATCTTGCACAAACAATCAAGTCCTGGATCCTTGTCTTTTCAAAAGTAAATGACACATCCTGCAGTTACTCTTCCTTGACTGGTTTCAACATGGATTGTCTTTGTTCGATTGTGATGAGCTCCGGAATACTAACTAACAGCTCTTGTTCAGCCTGGCTCAAGTCCCTTTCTTATTCTGACAGGATAAACTCATAAAGTTGTATATCTTCCTTTCTTATATCATCCAGTTTATCATTTTCTCTACCTTCTAGGGAAATGATGCTGCTAATTGCATTTGTATGCTTATGAGCACAGGTGGTAACGTGAAAAAAATTAGTATTTCTGATCTCTTCCCGGAGCCACATTACTCAGGATTCCTTCTTCAAATATATTTCAGATTTCTTCCATTCTGAGGATATTATGATGCTCTGCAAACTGTGATTTTTCCTTTGGAACTTAATCTTCAGAGAGTTCTTCCTGCCAGATTTGATTCTAAACCAGATCCATATTAGCCACTTTATCCTTCCTCAAGGCACGCACAAAGTTATTAATTATCCAATATTCCATTTTTGAGTGCACAGTCCCAGCTTATGGGTAAGAATATACTTTTTGGGTATGTTGATCTCCATGTTACACCATATTCTTGGATGAGGTATCTGGGATGGGTTGAGAGTCCTCGTAAGTTCGACCTCAAATGGGCTGCCCATAGGTCTTGTTTCTTTTGCTATATCCAAGCAGATTTGCGAATGCTATTTAATTGCTATGTCATTACAAAGCCACTTACCACTGACTAGAAACCAATGCAATTGCTCAGAAATAAACTGATAACCCAGACTCCTGTTATTTCTAGTGAAATTCCCAGAAAGAGGCTCTACATCCTACAAACTAAGGTCTGTGATCAAGTTGTTGAAATCTAGCATGGATTGTGAGATATATTGATGTGATAATCCCTTCCTAAAATCCAGAGATCCTGTGGGTTACTGGATTTATGTCCTCTCAACTGATTTAACATTAATTTCTCCTTTTAGAGTCCATTGGACCATACACATTGGTGAAGAGAGAACTATCATTGCTATAAAGACACTAAAATCGCATGGATATACTATTAGTTTTGCATTGCAGAAGGTGGCCAGATAAATGTTTGGGGTTCCATAAGATTATAAATCCTCCAGAGGTCCCATCCAAGTTGGAGACTTTGCAGGCAGTTGCAGGACACATTCTTCATCAAATTCTGTTTCCTGAATTAGGAATATGTCAGGTTTGTCTTAATAAATATTGTTTTCAATAGGATTCGTTTATTAGGGGCATTCATGTCTCTAACATAATATATTCCATGATATTATCTTAATCATTTGTTCCCTTTGAAGGGCTTAACCCTTTGTTTTTATAGGATTGCAGTTATTTTTGTTGACTCCCAACAAAATTATCTTCCTTGCTATGTGTTTTCCTCCCGAACTGTGTTGCCTTGGGGGCTTTCTTTGTTGCATTTTCTGGGTCCTAGATCCATAACATTACTTTTGATAGGAGTGCGGAGGGAGGGTTTGTCTCCTTGCAGGGGAGGATAAGAGGATGTTATTTTCTTCTGTCCTTGCTAATTTTAGCTTTACAGACTTTTAAAATGTCTCAAAACCATATTCTACCCGATTCAAAGCTTGATCTGTAATTTTTTCAGACCTGCTAGACCTGTCTTGCAATATTTATCAGTTGTTTAATCACATATTCATCAACATCATTATCCCGCTGTGTTCTTTTCTGGGTCAGGGTTGGGGGTTACAACAGTCTGTTCAGTAGATATCTCAAGGCACTCCCTTTCTAGATGGTAGATAGCATGTCTTGCGGCAGAGATGGCATCTAAATGATAAATCCTCACACACAACCGTCTGGGTCAACTTCCTTGGACTTGAGAACAGCGACCTTTGGGAGTGGCTTGTTCATGTCAATCCTCGGACAGACACAGACATACACGGCTAAGGATCTGTCCATGATTGCTGGAGCTGTCCACTCATGTTTTTCCGTTTTTGAAATCCTCTCAAAAGGGTTTGTCCACTTGCAGGGGAGGATAAGAGGATGTTATTTTCTTCTGGCCTTGCTAATTGTAGCTTTACAAACTTTTTAAAATGACTCAAAACCATATTCTACCTGATTCAAAGCTCGATCCTTAATTTTTCCAAATCTGCTAGACCTGTTTTGCAATATTTATCGGCTGTTTAAACACATATTCATCAACATCATTAGGCTCTGGGTCAGGGTTGGGGGTTACAACACACTGTTCGGTAGATATCTCAAGGCACTCCTTTCTAGATGATAGATAGCGTGTCTTGTGACAAAGATGGCATCTAAATGATAAATCCTCACACAACTGTCTGGGTCAACTTCCTTGGACTTGAGAACAGTGACCTTTGGGAGTGGCTTGTTCATGTCAATCCCCAGAAAGACACAAACGTACATGGCTAAGGATCTGTCCATGATTGCTGGAGCTGTCCACACATGTTTTCCCGGTTTTTCTCAAATCCTCTCAAAAGGCATAAGGACTCCAGAAGTTGTAGGTTTGCTCGTGAAGATGTTTCCCTCTCTTCAATTGATAAAAAACCAGAAGGAAAAGACCTTGAGTAAAAAAATCTGTGTACACACCTTTCAATTTCAATTTTGCTGCTATCCATCATTTGATCTATGAAACCCTGATCTATGAGACGAGAATTCTAACATCCTAGTTGAGGTGCTCGTCTTCTAGTGGTGTTAAAATATTGCAAATGGTTTGAGGAAGCCCAGTCACAGTTTGAAAAGGGCACAAACTACTTGCATCTACAGTCATGTAGGAAAATGAGCGGTTACAAAATCAAATCCTGGCTTATTTGCATTTTTGAGGGCAGAGAAGGAAGACCATTCGAGGCTGTTTTATTTTCAAGGCAAATACAGTCGGTTTTTGTGGTTCAAGGCCCAGAAAATTGTGATTCGTGGGTAAACGAGGGCACAAAGTCGCAAAAGGCAGAATCGTGGGTTCCTGGAACCTGTCATGTGAAGGAAAACCGTGGGAAGGAAAACGTGGTTGCAAAAGTCGCAGAAACCCAGTCTTCTAAAGGAATTCGTGGCTGTAAGTGCTATAACTGTGGGGCAGAAAAGCCTCCTGTTCGTGGCTGATGGCATCCTGTTCATGGCTGGTAACATCAACAACATAATCCAGTTCCTGCAAAAGTATACCCAGTCGCAAATAATCCTGGAAGTGGAGGGCATTCGAATGCTAAGTTGTTGGAGCAGAAATCGTGTGAAGAAAGGAGTTAATATTCTCGAAGGATTCGAGGGCATCATTTGGTTTCTATTCTTCCTTCTGAAAAGTCGATGAATTAATATTCATTTTTCCAACAAAGGTACCTTGCTTTTGAATAATCAAATTTGGAGGAATAAGTAATAATATTTTAATACAAGCAACTATAGTTGGGTGATTTGCATATTTTAATATTACTTGTTGGAATAAGTAATACTTGGTGGAATAAGTATTATTTTATTGAGTGTGGGCAAAACTATTATTTTATTATTTCCGTTCTTTTGGAATAATAACATGGCAAATATATCACACTTGACTTTGCCGGAGACACAAAAATTAACGGGCACTAATTTCAATGTTTGGAGTTATAAGATTTTAACGGTCGCGGAGTTTTGTGATTGTGATAAAATAATCAAGGGTGATGAAAGTCGACCAATGACAAACTTTGAGGATTATGACAAACGTCATAAGGAAGCGTTATTGCTTCTCAAGTTGTCGGTGTCGGATGATATGATACCGAAGTGCGGAATGCCACTGTGGCAAGCACGTTGTGGGTCATTTGAAGGGTAAATATTAGACGTCGAAAAGAATCAAATTTCATACGAAGAATATGCTCTTTTTTCGCAAAGTTACAAGAAGGTGGATCATTGTCTGAGCACCTACTTTGGATGAAAGACCTCCGAGACCAATTATCTTCCATCAACAAAAAGGTGGACGACGATGATATGGTGGCTCTGGTTTTGAACAACTTACCTTCTTCGTATGAGTCATTTGTGGAGGCACTCCATTTAATGGTTGAAAGTCAAACACTCACGTTTGACAAGGTGAGTTCTTACTTGTTGCAAAAGGAGTGGAGACAACTTCAAGCAGAATCTAATTGTGACCATTCAGAGAGTGCTCTTGTCACTCAGTCAAAGGGAAAGTGGAAACGTCAATTTGGCAAGTCGTCCACTTGGTATTAGGTCACATGCTATTACTGTCACAAGGTTGGGCATGTCAAGAAGGATTGCCGAAAGCGGAAGTATGATCTTTCGCAGCAGAACAAAAAGCCATGTGATGAGGAACATGTGGAAGCAGTTGCAAGAGAACGAGATTTGGATGACGGGCATGCTCTTTATTGTCTTATGACATCATGCTCGAATGATAGTGGTACCAGTTGCTTGATCATTGACTCTAGTGCGTCTGCACACTTTTCATGTCGTAGGGATTGGTATGTTTCATTCACTGCAAATATTTGTTTTGAATCAGTAGTACTAGCTGATGGAGAATCACTTACTGTAGAAGGGATAGGAGATATATGCATTGTATTGAATAATGCTCATAAATTATTGGTACGGAATGTTAGATATGTACCTTCTTTACAAAAGAATCTTCTATCTATTCGTCAATTGACTGAAAAACCCAATATTTTTGTGGATTTATGTGGAAAGAAGTGTGTTGTCTCTGATGTGAAACAGAGACGGATAATTGCCCTTGGTATTGGGGAAGGTGGTCGTATTGGCTTGTTGATCCATTTGTGATCAACATGAATGCACGTGTGGAGGACAACTCCACCATTCAGGAAGTGCAGGAGGCTGCAATGCCTTGGGAGGAAGTCATTCCTCACAAATTTGTTGACTTGAATACAGTCAACCTACATGCACCTATTGTGGAGGGAGTATCCACTATACTAGGTGTACGGGAGGCGGACATGCCTTGGGAGGATGGATTTCCTCATTCTGAAGAACAATTTGTTGTGGACGGAGACTCCACTATTCCAAATGCACTGACGATGCATGGTGAGATGGCATGCCCAACCACTCACTCAGAGGTCCTTGCTCGAAGGACAATAGAGCATGAATAGTTTGCTCATTGTGTTGTGAACGATCTTTCCCAACAGAGGGGGATAGATGAGCAAATAGATGAGGAGTTGATTCTCACTCCTACCATTGTTGAGACGGAGACCACTGTTGAGATGGAGATGGTTATTTCTCCTACTATTGCAGAGTTGGTTCTAACTCCTACTGCACAGATGGTCACATTTCTCTTCTTGAAAAAGTTGGATGAGCACTACATGGTGGTGCAAGGACGTGATCGAGGTGACTTTGATTGCAGGATAATTGAGTCTTTGTACAGACTCTAGCAGGCTACACAAGCTTGGAATAGATTTTTCAATCCACATCTTCGAGGTTTTGATTTTAGCACTCTAGAGATGGGGCTGACACTCTTAGCCATTGGTGATTCATCATTGGTCAATGAATCACGTAACAGAGAACCAGTGGACCACTTGCCATATCCTTTGTTCATGGGACCAAATTTTTGTTTTGCGGTTCTTCTTCATTCGACAACCGCAACACAGTCATGGACTGCTGATTTTAAAGTACAACTTATGGCACAGTCTGTAGATGTAATGACTAAACATATGGGCTTTAGGAAATTTGTAAAATTTCGGGACAAACTTTGTCTTGTTTCCGGTTTAGTCATTAAGAGGGGGTGTTAAAATATAGCACTTTATATAGCATGTAAAACAGTTATGTAGTTGTTTGGTTGGTAATTGTTCAACCACTCTGTAACCACCTCTTCACATATAAATAAACCTCTGCCTGTGTCATTTGAACAGTGCAGTTTGCCTTCTCTGAGTTCTTTCTTCTCTTTGCATATTCTAACAAGTGGGACATCTAGACTGTTTGATGCACGGGTACAGTATGCTGAAACGGAATTTTTTTAAAAACCTCGGGTATGGTATGTTGTGGGTACGTTCATACAATATATTTTTAAAAAGTAAAAAATAAAAATACATATAAAAATTTAAAGGCTTATAGTCTCAACAACCTATAAAATATTCGAAGCCAACAAGAAGCTTATTATGAATCAGAAGCCATCTAAAGCAAGATTTCTTTGACTCAATACAAGAAGACCACAAAACATTAAATCTATGAGTCCATCTACTAATGGGCTCAAACATTCCACTTATTGTTAAGGCCCAGGGAAAGGTTTGGGGAGAAGGCAATCTTTTCATAGAGTTGTTGTGAAAGCATTTCTGAGCACTGTACAGTGTATACATTCTGAACTGAGATTGAGGAAGCTTATAGAAAGCTTTAAGGTCTGTCCATTCCATCCACTTCCCAAATCTGTACTAGTCATGAGATATTTTAATTCCTTTCTCAAACCAAAGGAGGGCAGAGCAGCCTCTTGTCAAGGCAAGGATCTTGTCATTATATTTCAGATTCGACAAAATCGATTTGTAGGGAAGAGAAGATAGGCTGCCCAACCACCAAGTGCTTCACTTGTTCCCATGCCTTCCAAATTGACTGAAGAATAAAGGACCCATGAGGAGCAACAAGAAAGCACCCAAATAGTAAGTCACCAAATGAAGTCATTTTCATCTCTCTTGAGCCTATTGGCAATATTGAATCTCACATGAACTTTCCAAGGTTCAATTCCAGTCAAAGCCCTCAAGTTTTTTTTTTTTTTTTTTTTTTTGCACTTTAAAAATTAAAAAAACCATGTGGGTACGTACCCACAGACCCTGGGTATGTCCCGGTACGGATTTCTGTACCGGGAAGTACCTAGGGCCTGTGGGTACGTACCCACAGAGTACCCACAGCGTACCAGTACCAGTACCCGGTACGTATCAGGCCTGGTGGGGGTACTTGCCGTTTCCTTGCAGTCTAGAGTGGGAGTTTCATATCTTTATAATCAGCTAGAAACGGATGTGAAATGATGGGATCAAATCCAAAACAATCATCATTTGATCTATGAAACCCTGATTAGTAGCCACTAAATTTGCTTATAAGCCCTCTGGAGACGAGAATTTTAACATCTGAGCCGAGATGCTTGTCTTCAAGCGGGATTTCCATATCTTTATAATCAGCTAGAAATGTATGTAAATAAAATCCTAAATTATCCTACTATCAATAAGTGGTTCTTTGAAAGTATTTGAAATGGTTCTTTGAAAGTATTACGGAAACTTTTTCTATCCTAACCATGTTTCCCTTCACCTCTCAGTCCCCTTGCCAATGTTGGGCCTCACTTATTTTCAGAACTTTCTATTCACTCCCTAGGGTCACTACTATTCTTTACTCACCTGTAGCTAAAATATCATCAGTCTTTCAAAGACAGCTCCTGGTTCTGGGGTAACTCAGCCTTGTGTATGGAGCAGTGACAACCTTAGCTGTAATCCAAACACCTAGGAATTTAAAACCATATCAATATGGACAAGACTTCTGATTCAGCAAATGGTTTTGGTCAATGAAGTTCTAAAATCCATTGGTAATCATATAGGAAAGTTCTGGGGTGTTTTCCATCCATTGATGTTACAAGCTAACCTTTTTTATCGAAATGACTTTGCAAAAGGCTTCCTTGTGGGTTTGATATAGAAATACAAGGTTTTAAATGGAAGAATATTTTGTATTATTATAATGCATTCTTTTGCTTGAGAAGTTGTAAGCAAAATGGACATGTTAATGTTGATTGCCGACTTTTGGAGCTTTCTTTCTCTGGGAGGAAGCCGGCACAAGAAAAGGATTAGGAGAAAGTTAATTCTTTGAAAGGGGATGCTAGTTTGAAGAATGAGGGGAAGATCTGTAGTGATAAATACATACAGGCCAAAGAGGTTCAATTAGAGGAAGGGGCACTAAACAAATCTGCCAAAGGGTCTGAGAATTGTGAAGAAGAGGTGTATGAGGTTTTGCATGGCAACTGAAGACTTGGATCCTGTTAAGCAGGACTTTCTGAAATGTCAGTTTGATACGGTAAACGTTGATTTTCCACTTAGGAACAAGTAAAAGATACGGTGGTCAACATCATTTAGGTGAAAACTTTACTAGAATCTGAACTAAAAGTTGATGATGAGAAAACCAATTTGAGACCCCACCTTCGATGGAAATTTCAAACTGGGTATGATATCTGTCTTAAGCTTTATCACCAAGATATAAATGAAGAGGGAAAATAAAAGGAGTTAAGCTGAAAAATGACTAAACGATGAGTTTCTTTAGAAATTTCTTCCTTGAGTTGTTTTTGTATTTTTATTTTATGGGTTTAGCTGGGATGGTTGTATGTTCTATCAAAATTAACAATATTTCCTTTTGTTTTTTTAAAACAGACGTACCCATATTACACAATGATAAATTAATTTTTTTTTTTGGAGTTATGCACGGAATCTTGACAGATTTTTTGCTTTAGGAGGCACTACAAATAATCTATGCAGAACTGCTTGAGTAACTGCACTCATAAATGTTCATGATTTGAAGGCATCATGTTTACTAATTTGATTTCTCTTTTCAGGCGTTTGGAAAAGCTTGAAATGAGGAAGCGACGAGGAAAAGGACCACCAAAGAAGGGCCATGGCAAACGAGCTTCAAAACGAAAATAGATTAGTTGCGTAGAGTATCATTGTAATTTAATGTCATCATCAGTTCAGTTTTTTCGGTGCATAAATGTCTCAACTGTTTGCATGTATGCAGACAATTAATTGGTCTGTATGATTTAGTTTGAGTATTCGTTTAGAATTCATGCTTTTCATTTTGCATACCATGGCAGTTAGAATTATTTTATAACCTATCGTGGGTATTATACCAAGAAACTGGTTTGCTGTCTTATTTTTTTGTTATATTTAGCTCTGTGAAACAGTACCTATTAAAAATCCTTCATATCTTTCTAACAAGTAAATGCTATGTTTGCAGGTCTCGCATACTTTTTGTCCAATGTATTCCTCACATGATATTGTCTACACACTAATTGTCAATATAAACTGCATTCTGTTAGGGTGGAGAGATGCAGCTTTGTCGGTAGGGTTTATATCAGCATTGCAATCAAATAAATTTCTTATACTGGTATGCACATATATGGCATCTGCATAACTTTATTTTCAAGGATTCCATTATTTGACCAGGCTTCGAATCTGGCTTTATTCTTACATGACTTGAACACTCCATTATAGTGTTGCCTACCATTGTAGAACGCCTCTCGGAGTAATTACATTTGCGAATATAAGTTGTTATATCTCTTTTTTTTGGCGCAAGTCATTTGGCATAATTGGTATAATTGCCCTCTAAAGGTTTTGTCTTCTTTGTTGGTATAATTGCCCTGGTGTCATGGTAATTGGCATACATGTGAACCATCCTTTTTCTTGAAGACTGTCTCCCCAATTCCATGAATCTATATTTTTGTCTAGGGTTGTCATTCATCATGTTCTTACTGAAGTGCATGGAATATTATTTATTTAACTCCAGATCAATGGTGAGTAGCATGGACGATAGTTGTTTTCTGGTGGTTTCAAAATGATGACAAATGTCAATGTATCCATTTAACCTTCTGCCATAATATACTCATTGTAATCTGATCTCAATGCAAAAATTTTAGGTAGTATGTTGATGAATCTCCCAAGTTGAGGTGCCTTAAAACATTACCGAGATCATGGAGATGGTACCATGCAACATAGAGACCAACAATTCTGCAGGGTAGTCGTATCTTATTTTCTATCTTCTTAATGTTTAAATTTGGAATCAAGTGTTGAATTTCCAGACCAAGCTGATGTTTTTTCCACTAGTTTTTATATATTCATCTGTTTAGGAAAACAAGAAAGGTCCACAAGAATCCAAAGTATCAGAGAGAATCTTACTGTGTAGATGGCAGCAACTACATTTCACTGTTGGGTGTCAACGTCCTCAGTGTTTGTGAAAGAGCAATCTGTAAGATGTATACATAAGGGGTGGTAAAGGTGATGCTTTAAAAATATCTGGACATCAAGTGGTGTGATAATGGGCCAGTTTCCGACTGCCGTATTATATGAAGGCACTTTAAAAATTCTATTCCTCCATTCTTTACTCTGTAATGAGCCCTTGAAACACATTGATGCTTATACAATTTGAACTATTCAAGTATGCTGTTGAGACAATGAGTTTGTAAACTCAGGATGTAAATGAAAGTGAATCATGGCCGATTTTTACCATACAACTTCTTGAGGTTTCTTGTTAGAGATCTTACAAAATTCTGTAGGGAAAGCTAGGTTGTTCTATCCAGCCTCCTGTTTTAGACATACGTCATCTAGGTAATTTACTGGATTTGGCCTCCAGAAGAATTCTAGGACGTGATTCTAGAAGGCTGTATTTCCTGTAATAAAAAAAATTATGAGCTTAGGGTGGAAATGAAGACAAATCATGTCTGGTTTGGAGACTATCATCTTGTTAGACCAATTGATGCCATCATGGTTTGAGTTAGCGCGAAAAATGACAATGGATGTGCAACTTGTGGAGTGGCACATATAGTTGTTGGAGGAGCAAGCATTCATTTGCTTATTTATGAGTTTGTAGCTGTTGGTCAAATGACCCTAAAAGATTGAAATCAAAAGCATTAGCAAGGTGTAACACAGAGCTTGTGGTCGTCTCTCTCTCTTCTCAAACGCAGATGAATAGGGAGTATTTTTTTCAATATCCATGGTTTATGCAAATAAGAGGCCACCATATGAATAATTGGACCATAGGTTCAATCTCAGTAATATCTATCAACTACGATCTTTAGATATGTTCATTTGCTCCTCTTGTAAAATTTTCAAATGAGGCCACTCCTAGTTACAGGGGACAACCTGGGTATGAATAGGACTTTGACCTCTTGCTTAGGTATGTATGTATTTGTGAAACGCTTTCTAGAAATGTTTTTCTTTGGAAATTGGACATTACCTGGGTATGTATCTGTGATATGCTTTCTAGAAATGTTTTGCTTCGGATATTGGACATTACTTGGAAACCTGTGGTGTCATTCAAAAGCTTGTCTTTTAAGCTTCAAAATCACCATGGATATGGTTATCTTTCTAGAGTTGTTTAATCTATATATTAAGATGGTGACAGGAAATGCAACTTTGGCTTTGTTGTTACAACCTACTTTTTAACCAAATGTTTATTCTATCTTGAAGTACAACCAAAAGGTGTCAATCATCAGATATTAAATACATCCACCCACACAAACACTTAATTTGTTGGAAAAGCGACATCCATTGAAACATCATCACATGACTTTGTTTCCTAGTGCCATTGATCTTTGAGCCAAAAGCTTAGTAGGTCCTCAATGTAAAGCATGTAACCTGTTTCTTTTAAATTAGTGTTTTCTTTTTGGGGCGATAGGATTCAAAAAATCAAGAATCAACAGGACAGAGGGGAGGGGATGGAGGTCAAATAGGACAAAAGAAACACCACTGGATAAATGGAAGCCAGCAAATCAAGTTATAAACGATCTCACAATACAAATTCATTTATTGATTCTATTGCTGACCATTGAGAAAATTTTGGATGAATAAACAAAGGTACAAGACAATGTTGGTTTTATACAAAAATCATCGAATTAGATAAACAAAGACCTACGGTAGTTTTAAATAACTCTGTAGGTGCTTAATGAAAGTTTACATGTATTATCATCTCTTGTTATCACACATTGATTGTAGGGAGGTTTAGATGATTGACATTGGCAAGTTTAGAAAGCAAGGGCAACACCCAATGTTTATTAATGTAATTGATTGAGCATTTTTTGAGTAACACCAATTTTAGTAACTACCATAATTTACTTCTAGGATCCAAACTCGATCTTCTTGATCCAAATTGTTCTTAAAGTGGATATGCACCCAAGAGCATTCTTTAGGCTCTCTTGTTAAATATATGGATAAGGTAAGCAAGTTGGGTTAGCTGGATTTCAAGATGAAGAGGACATAGGATTGGAAATTTTCCTCCTTTAAGCCATTGAGTTCTATGGTTGTCATTAAAATAGAAAAAAACAACTTTTACAATTATGGTAAGCTGCAACTATAATTAAAGAAAACAGACAAAGGAAGGAAGTTGAAGTATTTGGGTTTCAAGTTGAAGAGGAAAATAGGTATGGAAGTTATCCTTACTTAAGCCATCAGGGTCAATGGTTGTCATTAAAGCTAAAAACAACTTCTACAATTATGGTAAGCTGCAACTATAGGGAAAAGTGGCATCCATTGAAACATATCATACGACTTTGTTTTCTAGCACCATCGATCCTTGAGCCAAAAGCTTAGTAGGTCCTCATGTGAAGCATGTAACCTGTTTCTTTTAAATTAATGCTTTCTTTTTGGGGCGGGAGGATTCTAAAAATCAAGAATCAACCGGACAAAGGGGAGGGGATGGAGGTCAAACATGACAAAGAAACACCACAGGATAAATGGAAGCCAACAAATCAAGTTACAAACGGTTTCACAATACAAATTCATTTATTGATTCTATTGCTGACCATCGAGAAGATTTTGGATGCATAAACAAAGGTGCAAAGCAATGTTGGTTTATACAAAAAATCATTGAATTAGATAAACAAAGACTTTGGTAGTTTTAAATAACTCGTAGACGCTTCATGAAAGTTTACATGTATTATCATCTCTTGTTATCACACATTGATTGTAGGAAGGTTTGGATGATTGACACTTGCAAGTCTAGAAAGCAAGGGCAACACCCAATGTTTATTAATGTAATTGTTTGAGCGTTTTTTGAGTTAACACTCAAAAGCAATTTTAGTAACTACTATAATTTACTTCTAGGATCCAAACTCGATTTTCTTGATCCAAATTGTTCTTAAAGTGGATATGCACCCAAGAGCCTTCTTTAGGCTCTCATGTTAAATATATGGATAAGGTAAGCAAGTTGGGTTTGCTGGATTTCAAGATAAAGAGGACATAGGATTGGAAATTTCCCTCCTTTAAGCCATTGAGTTCGATGGCTGTCATTAGAATTAAAAAAGCAACTTTTACAACTATGGTAAGCTGCAACTATAATTAAAGAAAACATACAAAGGAAGGAAGTTGGAGTATTTGTGTTTCAAGTTGAAGAGGAAAATAGGTATGGAAGTTATCCTTAAAGCCATTGTCATTAAAGCTAAAAATAACTTTTACAATTATGGTAAGTTGCAACTAGAGGGAATGCAGATTTACACTTAGCTAGCTGCAACAAATATTAGGTTTCTAATTCATAGGTTATCTATCATGGGTATAGTTGATAGATTTGTTCTCTAGATAGCGAGGACGAGGCAAAATTGTTGAAGTTTACATGATAGTTATAGTAAAGATAACTAGGTGAATTTTAGAAAATAGTTTGAATACATCGTTCTTGTGATTGTAATATGGATTACTGGATTATAGCAAAATGCAACACAAATAATCCAAGTACATTAAGTGTCACAACACATGCACAATACAATGATAGTACTTAGTTAATTGTTCGAAACCCATCAACAATTTGCTTGAATATAAATTTGGAAGTGCTCTGCAAAACTTATTTCAAAATTTACCCAAGGATTTGCAATTGATTGGAGACAAATGCACAATGATGCTTTAGACAAGTGACATAACAGTTTCAAATTATTTGATGTTTGTGCTAGCTTGGTCCATGTCTTATGTTTCCTTGATTTAGTTTGCGTGCTTGTGACACATGTAACTTGCAAACCAAACTTTCTTCTCCTTGTCCTAGAATGGCTGTGATATCTAAAGCTTAAGGGAAATAATGCGAGCTTGATGGGCATGTGTTGAAGGTTAGCCAAGTTCAAGAACAACAACCAACAAAAAATTCTCTTGCTTCTCTTTGAGTTTTTTCTAATTCTTCCACATCATATCAAAGACAACCAACCATTTGTAATGTCCCCTTTTCTAAATAAAATTAATAATTTAACCTAAGTGCTAAAAAGTAACTTATGATATAAAGGCACTTATATTCTATTATTAAAGTGACTTTATGATAAAGTGAAAATATAACACTTATGTTTTATATTAAAAGTGACTTTATGATAAAGTGCATTCATAACGATAAAATAGAAATAAGGAAGTCACTTTATAAATTAAAAGTCACTTTTAGTCCCACATGGAGCGCCCAACTTGGAAAAAGGCAATGAAAGGTTATAAAAGGAGGTTTGGGGATTCATTTGAGGATCATCTATTATGATATGAAATCACTTTTATTGGAGAGTTGGATGCATTGCTTTCACTTTCAGCCATAGAGGACGAAAACCCTCCTTGGTAGGCTATTGGGGATGAAAACCCTCAGTAGTTTTCAGATTTGAGGACGTAGCCCCTCAAGATCTTCAATGGTGATCTCATACAAAGGTTGCAATCGTGCTTCAATCAGTATTGTCAGAGATTCAGGGCTGTTTTTAGTGCTAGGGCACCATCTACAACTAGGGCATCAAAGAGAAATCAAATTTTTAGACTTTTTGGGTGTGGGACAGCCACCCATTTCCATTTGCAGTTGGGTTACAACATTTTTGGAGCCATTTGAGGGCATTTCCAGCTTGGGTGATCCCTTTTGGAATTTCGGAACAACATTTTTGCATGATTCCATTGCTGGAAAATTCTGCCATAATTGTCTATGATTGCTAACATTTCATAGATCGATTTCAGCTATTATGTGAGTTTCAATTCCGCATATTTCTCTAGGTATGAAATTTTGAAGATTGCAGCTGTTTTTGCAATAAATAAAATCATTCGGTGGCTGGAAAAATCCTTTCTTTGTTCCTAAATACTTTATATATATTTCTAAGCATTTTGAACCATCTGGGTATCTTTGGAATGGATTATTTGGAGAATAAATGAAAGAAATCAAAATTCTGTACTTGCTGTCATAATTTGGAAATTAAGAGTTTGTTGTCATAAAATCAGAATTCTGCATTTTGTCAAAAGGATTTCGTAGAAATCCGAATTGCCCTTAATTTTGACCTTTTCGGGATATTAGCATAGTGTTGCTTTAGACAAGTGACATAATGGTTTCAAATTATTTGATGTTTGTGTTACCCTGGTCCATGTCTTATCTTTCCTTGATTTAGTTTGCATGTTGTGACACATGTAACTTGCAAAACAAACTTTCTTCTCCTTGTCCTAGAATGGCCGTGATATCTAAAGCTTAAGGGAAACAATATGAGCTTGATGGGCACATATTGAAGGTTAGCTGGGTTCGAGGAAAACAACAAACAAAAAATTCTCTTGCTCCCCTTTGTGATTTTTCTAATTCTTCCACATCATATCAAAGACAATTAACCCTTCATCTTGGAATACCAATTGAAAGGATTGGTTTTCCTTTTTCTTTAATTGTTCTTGGTTGGCAACTCCAATTCTTATAATTGTGGGAACAATTGATTTCCTTCTAGCCAATCATTGTTGGGTAAGCATATTCTTAACCACTCACAAGCATTAAAGATCATATGCATGATGGAGGCAAAATCCATGGTTAAGGGAAATTTGGTGCCTTCCATCTTACGTAAAAGTTGAAGAGTTTTGATTGCTCTCCACATGATGATCTTAATGGTATGTAGACCATATTTATCTTGTTAGGATTTTTGATTTAGTTGACCTCTGATCTCTTTCCATATTGCCAATGTGGCACATAATTGAACGGTGCAAAAGTTTGTGAGGACATTCTATTTCGCTCGACAAAGTGCATGGCCAAAATAGTGACTCCATTCCATAGAACCTTCGAGTTCATTATCAAAAGGTTGTCACCCTTAATATTAAACAAAAAGGTACGATGGAATCCTTTTATGTTTGTTCCATTGGTATGAGCAAGATCAATGGTCTCGGACCTTTTTGCATTGCTTGTTAGGATTTGTCAAATTTCCCACCTTCAATCTTACCTTGTTTTACCAACTTGGTAGATGATCAAATTATTCATATACTATAGCACTTCATTCCCATTATAGTGGCCAAGGCCTAAATATTACTTCCTTCCATAGAACCCACCACGTCGAAATTGAAATATTGCCACCCTTTTAATATTCAATGAAAAACCATGATGAAATCTCTTACATTTGCTCAATTAATTCGTGTAAGATCAACAATTAGCGAACCTTCATCAATGGAGTAGAAGGTGGTGTTGAATATAAGCAATATTAAGCTCGTAGGATTCAAAGCTTTGGAAGGAAATAAAGCCCGCATGATTAATAGAATCTACAAGTACTAAACCTTAGTTGTGTGGTCTTGGTCACTATGTATTAAGCATGCATGATGAAAATGGGAATGAGGAGACAAAATTAATGGTTGCCTTACTCCCCATCCTAACACTCTAGAGCTTCGAACTTACACTTAGAATTAGAAACCAAAACCACATTTCATTGAATTCACAACATTTCTTAGATACACACATACTATGCTTTATTGATTAATTGAAAACATAGATGAAGATGAAACTCAATACGATACAATCCCTTTGGACTTGGAAAAGTCTCTTTGTTTTGGATTGCACCCACCTTCCCATCCGGCTCCAACTATTTCGATGCAAGTCCTTTCCAACTCTTTTTCTTTTCCCTTGCTTTCCAAACTACCATTCCAACAAGTTGAATTCCTTTGCTAATTCTTGACATTTTAGAGTCCCTTCGAGCTCGCAAGAACCTTAGAAATGCTTGTTATCACACAAAAGTAGCACCCTTGATTGGATCATAGAAGATCAATACTTTTAGCTAGCATAAGGTTGTCTTCAAGTGTGGGACCTTGCATCTTGAGACAAACCTTCAAAGAAGGTTGGTTCCTCTACCTATTTCCTAATGCTAACACTAAAACTACCTCTAAGCTAAGCCTATTCTAACACATCCAAGTAACTAAGGAGAGAGAGAAGGGAGAGGGGAAAACATAAACAAACAAAGCTAAAATAGAGGATAACACCAAGAAAAGGGGGATAGACACTCTCCATGAGGGAAAACAAAGAGGGCATGCGAAGGAAGGAGAGGTTAGATAAGTGTGACACAAACGAAAACTACACCATACCCTTCCATTTTGCACATAAAACACTTCTAAAATGGAACCTGCAAAGGAGAAATACATGCATAACACACTACAACAATAATGGAGATGCAAGAATGTAATAAAAACATAGCTAGGGCAGAGAAAGAGCCACAAAACCATATTTTATTGCAATAGAAGTATGCACAGACCATTACAATTGAAGTACACGACACAATAACACATTAGAAGCCCAAAATGAAGGTCTGTAACCCATATCTGCCTGGAATAACATTTTGGCATGATGCCCTTGCAAATTGAGAGAGTCCAACCCTTTACAAATGAGAGATTTGCAAAATATATTGGGAAAGGGGGAGAGAAAAGAGGAGTGAAAGAGAGAGGGCACACCATACATCCATAAATGGCCCATTTCACCTACCAAGGACCAAATGCCATCATTTTTACTGGTCCAAGCATGTGCATCCCTTTCTTCCTTCAATTTGCATGCCATTGGAGCTACAAGACAAGGCATGAGCGCCATTAAGCATTAAAATCTGGTGGTTTAAGTGGTTGCATGCATGTAAAAGCACAAAAATGCATTTTCACCCTCCAAAACCGGTGTTTTCATGGGTTTCCCTTGAAAAATATAACAATCGGGGATTGCGGGGTTTTAGAGAACATGAGAACCTCAAAACAATTCCCCATGGGCCTTTAAAAATTGATTTAAACACTTTGTTCCCTTGTGCGGAGATGATGGGGTTTTGGGGCACCAATTGAACTCATGAACCGTTCCCATAGTTCTTGTTTGGCCCGACATGTCCGATCGCTTTACCTTGTCCTTTCTTTTGCAGTGAATCGGTGGGTGGATAACCTTTAGAACATGGGAATAGTTCCCATTGTTCCCATGGTGACCGACTTTACAACTTTGTGCTTGCCCCTTCTCTCTGTTTACTCGTTGGCTAGTTGGTGAAATTATGGAACATGAGAATGGTTGCAACTGTGCCTTAAACCCTCGATTTATCTCGATTATAGTGCCATGTTCCTCTTCATCGGCTTGTGCGAGTATGCGGGGAATGCAGAGAACATAGGGACATTTCCATTTATGCATGTAAACCCTGATTTCACCGATGAATTGTCCATTACGGACCTAACAGAATTGTGGGGAACTTAGGGAACGATGAAATTGTTCCATTTGTGCCAATGAAGACCAACTTTGTGGATTCTAAGTGTTTTAAGCGGGAATTTGGTGTAAGGATGGAAGCGGGGAACAAGAGGAACAAAGGAACATTCCTCAAGTTCCTTCAAATCCCGATTTTGCCGATTAAAGGGTAATTTTGGCGAGAAAAATGGCCGTCTTTTTCTTCCTCCACTCTACACTAAAACTCATTGCCCTGTCTTGTTTTGACCAAAATTTGACCAACTCTTCTTCACAAAAGGCTTAGAAAGAGTGCTAGAAGATGAAGGTTTTGCCCATGACTTGTAAAAACACCCAAAATAGCATGGGGGCTGATTTTGGATAACAATGCTCAAGAAGAGATATAATTGTTTTGGGGCATTATATTTCAATTTGATGCATTATGCAAAGTGGTGATTGCAAAACCCCTAATGGTTTTGCCACTAAAAATCCTTCAAACGTCTAGTGGTCGTAACTTTTGCATATGAACTCAAAATCCAGTTTCGTTTTTTGTAAGTGCATAATTTTTTGAGGACAATCAAAATATGCAATCATGTTTTGGTTTTCATGCATGCCCCGTGATTTTTTTCTCTACTACAAAACATATCACTTTTAAGTCTTCAATAGACACATCCACTACTTGAATGCTAACCATGTTAATGCCTAGTATTAATATCCTCTTATGTACTTGTTATCTTTGAAGTGTTAGAATGTTGTTTCTTCCCATGGATCAACTCAACCATTCCAAAATGACAAATACACAACCTAGTCTACATGAACACACTCCTACTTGTTTTTGGGTGATGTAAGATTGTTTGTATCCCTTGGATGTTATTGCATCAATGCGGGGTTCAAAGTATAATCCAAACCGGATTTTACTATGGCCAAATCCGTTATAACAAAGAGTCAAATGTTACAAACAATATTTGAAGGAAACACTCTAGTAAAAACATAAAGCTTCAACGTGTTGGCTTGAATAATCAAGGGAAAGCCTTAGAGCATAGTCATTGCACACGTGCACTATTTCCTTTGAAGGTAAATTCCATACAAGATTAATGATTATATATATGTAACCATTCTTGTAGAGAAATGCCTTTGGACATGAACAACATAAAGGTAAAAACCCAAAAAATGGAATTATTTTTGGTTAATGCAAGATTTTCAGTAATCCAAGGATGTTCTTACATCATGGTGGAAGCCACTATCAATATGTCACAAAGTAATAAATATCATAAATGAAAATAATTTTAAAAATGTATAAAACCCGGTTCCCTGTGCCAAAAGTTCTTCATATGAAATGCTAGCATTACACAATCATAAATGTTGTAATGATTGCTTGATCTCTTTATAATACATCCGAGTGCTTGGTAGAATGCAAATAATTCTCAAGTAACCTTTAGGTTTTAATCAACTACAATGCTCGTGTATTTATTGACAATTGAAATCAAATTTAGATTATAGTGGTGTGGAAAATTTGACATCAAAAACTAAAAGTGAAACAAAAAGTACATGAAATGCACACCTTGACTTGGAGATGACCAAAAGAAGGGCATAATAGCACACAAGGTGCTTTCGACAACCAAGAGTGTCATGGGTGCTTCAAATATCAAGTTCAAGCACCCAAAAAGAGGTCTTTAAGGGTATGAAAGGGGAGACACAAAGATACTCAAAAAGTGTTCCACACGAAATGCTAGCTTTAGAAAATAAAAATGTACAAATGATTTCTTAATCTCTCTAGAACGCGAATGCTTAATAGAAATTTGGTAATTTTTGGTGAAATCTCTAATTGTAAATCAACTACAATGCTTGAGCATTAATTGACAATTGCAATCAAATTAGGATCCTTTGGAATGGAAAAGTCATTCTAATTTATAGCTTGCAAAATGTCTCTTCCTCTCCCCCATGTGACTTTTCATCTCACCACCATGTGACTTTTCAAATTCTCTAGGAATGAAACTAAGTCCTTTTCTTATTTTTGAAAAGGGACTTTACAATGCAAATTTAAGTCACTTACGTGAATAAGATGAAAAGTACATTTCAATGAAGAAATATAATGTTAGAGAGAGAGGGAGGGGGAGAGAAAATAAGATAGAGTAGTGAAATCCAAAGACAGATGTAGACATTTAAAATGTCGACATAATTAATTACGATTAATTTGTCCAACAACATCATCTAAATCCATATAATAATTAATCACAAGGTTAATTATTATTAATCCATTTTATCATATTCACCCTTTAACATTTTATCATCATTTATCATTTATCCCAAATCCTTTTATTTCATTATTATATCCCATCTCAAACCATAATCCTTTAATTCATTAATAATATCCTATTATCCCACTAATAATCCCTATTATCAATTTCCAAGAATTTAAAATTCCTACCCACATACCCACATATTCTACACATCCTTACACCTAGCCTTTCCATGTAATCTCACATCTATTCATATTTTATCAACCTAATATAATCCTAAAACTAATCACATCCTCCACCTCTAAATCTAGAGGCTTCTATTTCTAGAAGCCTCTCTAAATTTCCCTCTTTCATATTTAAAAATTCAAATATATCTCCCTCCCTCCATTGAATTTTTAATTCAATGGAGACTTCTCTCAAATTCTAAAATTCTCCATTCTTCTCATGCATTCTCCACCATTGATCCAAATCCAACATGGCTTCATCCTAGCCATTGAATCCTCCACTCCTCAGCTATAAATTGAGCTCTCCTCCTCCACGAGATCGAATATTAGATTAGGGAAGCAAGTTTGTTTATTTTCTCACATTTTCAAAACTAATTTTTTTCTTGCACTATGTAGACAAAAAATCATGCAATTTAGACATGATGTAGTACCCACACTTTTTATAGTTCAGCTTGTTGTTTATTTGCTCATAGACATGTTTTGACAGGGCTTGGTGATATCTTGGACATTATATTTAGATATTGATTTTATTAGACATGTGTGACATTCAGGCGTATAGCGCCAATTTAGCCTAATTTCTTTATTGTCACTTTTTCTTGTTATGACATGGAAACTAATGAATATGATGTGCTTGGAACCTAATTATATTGATGGATAGTTGTTGCATGGTGGGATTATATGTCACTTTATCATCTTGTCTAACTTTTGGAATATGGAATATAATTGTGCACGTTGTCACATCTTGATTTCAGTAGGATGTTAGTTTAGTTAGCATGCATTGATATCTTACTATGTCATTCAATTATATTGTATCGGACATGTGCGGCTAATGTGTGCAATGAGTGTGCGGTGTGACAGTTTACAAGAGACGTGGGATTCATGCCAATTACTCAACTTGCCTGCAAGCAGCCCACGGGTGAGTCCTAGCCATGTTCTTTGTGTGAAGCCTTAGGATAGATGATTATTATTTTGGGCACTATGAGTGACCCCAATGTATGTAATGTATTGTGTTTTGATTTATTAATTTTGGTTAGGGTAGTTGGTTAAGTTGTAAACTTGTTTTGGGAGTTAATAACTCCTCTTTCATTTGAATTGTGGATTATGCTTAATGTGTCTCTTAATCACAAGGGTTTAGGGTCACATGTGAGACCCTTGGGTGGTCCCCACACCCTCTACCCTTGTGCCAAAAATGCAAAACCCGAAATTAGGGTATTTTGGGCATTTTTGGGGACCCCTTTGTAGCTTGGGAGTCCCCTATCACAAAAATGAGCCCTTGGACCCTACCTAATGGGTAGGGGGCTTGTTTCAGGCTAGAGGGAGTTTTCCCTCCCTTTCTACCCTTGTTTTGTCACATCCATGTAAGGGATGTGGATTTGTGTGTTTATCAAAAGTGCCACTAGTTTTGTCTTGCTAACATTTAAGGGAATTTGGGAGAAGAGGGCAAAAAGATAATTTTACCCTTTCTCTCTTTTGTTTTGGCATCTTTGACCATGAGGAGGGAGAGGGGTGACACATGTCACCCCCTCATTTGTGAGGATGTTTGTTTGCTCCTCTTCAAATTCTCATTCATGGGAAATGAAAGGGACTTTTTTTTTTTTTTTGGAATTTCTTGCTTGGATGCTTGGGTGATTTGGAGCTTGAGATTTGCTTGGAGTCAAGAGTGGAAAAACTTGAAGTTAGGAAGCTTTTTGGAAGCTTTCCTTGAGGTAGGCTCTTATGTCTTATTGTTGTGTTGCTTTATTTTTGTTGTTAGATTGATTGCTTGGAATTGTTAATTGTTGAATGTAGATTTTGGTTTCTTGCTTGTGTTTACTCCCTCCATCATATGGCATGATGGAGTTTGGAGTGTGGGGGAAGAGAGAGGGAATTTTCCCTCTCAATCCTCAAGGCTTGATGGACAAGCCTTGAGGAGTCTTATTATTTTTCCCCTCAATGGTTGAGGTGGGGAAGTTGATTCATTTGGCTTGAATCTCCTTCCCCATTCTTGGTAAGGAAACCCCTTTGGGGTTTGAAAATCCTTCCAAGAAGGATTTGGAGAAAGGGGGAGGAATAAGGAGGGCTTGGTTTGATTAGGAGCAATAAGGAGGATATGGAGATGTTTTTATGTGCAAAAAATTTTGATGTATAACTTTGGAGAACTTTCTCCTCTCTTCCCCATTTTGAGGATGAACATGGGTTCTCCTCCTTGTAAATTGGAGTCTTGTGTTGTTGTGAACTTTATGTTTGTGTGCTTGTTTCATTGTTGTTTTACCCTCCTCCTTGTGCAAGTTTTGGTAGCTATCCTCTTTCCCATGGGCTTGGGGGAGGCTAGCATGCATCCCAACCTTGGGATAGGCATGTGATGATGCCTATGGTTGGGTGGTAAACAAGCTCTTTTCTTTCTCCTTGCATGGTTTTGGGAAGACATAGAAGATGGCTCTCAAGTTGGATTGGTGGCATTATGGGCTCTTATTGTTCTTATCCTTCCTTGTGATACTTTCTTGTAATGTAATCCTCTTTTAGAACATAGTATGTGAGAGTTTACATCTCCTTGTAAATCCTCCATTTTGCACATTTTGTATCACTTGTAGACTTGTTTTAGAAATATTTGATTTGATGCTACTTGGGATTTAACATCCATATAACCCAAGCTTGTGGAGGTGAAGTAATGAAGTAAATAATCTATCTACTTGAATCTTAATATAACTCTTGTATTTATATTTACAAAAGAAACATAGTTGTTGAAGGTTTTGGTTTCCTTACACCTTTGTTACCTTGCAAACATTGATAGCATTATGTCAAGAAAAGAAAATTGTATTTCTTTTGTTTTCTTGCACTTTCTTGCTTATGTGAAAACTTAAGAAAGGATGTTATTTAGAAATCTAATTGTTTATGTTATGGAAACATGTGACTACTATTAAATGAAAAACACTCTCTTTCTTGCAATATGCTCCTCTCTTAAAAATATTGATAATATTAATACATGAAAGGAAAGTTGAAAATTTAGATTTCATTTCCATGAGAAGTTTAATGTTTTGCTTTTGTAAAATATTCATACTTAGTTTAAGTTATCTACTTTGAAGATTTCATTTTAGAAATAAGTCTTATTTATATTGGAAAATACTTGGTTACCTTCTTTGCACACTAAATATAAAGTAACCCAAATTAATCATTGTATCTTAGTAAATAAAGAACCCTGAGTTTCTTTGGTTGTTATATATTAAAACTGTATTTTTTTTGTGGTTTTACAAATGCATTACCTCCAATGGACTAAAATTTTATATCAGTATCTGGAAATATGTTTTAAATAAAGAGGATTAAAATTCTACATATATATATATATATATATATATATATATATATATATATATATATATATATATATATATTTAAAATATATATATATATATATATATAAATATATATGTATATGTGTTATAAAATATACACACACACACACACACACACACATACTTTTTTTTTTATTGTTTATTAAAAAAAAAAAAAAAAAAAAAAAAAAATAGTATTGGGGGAGGGTCGGCCCCCCCCCATGACTAATCACAAAATAAAATAAAATAAAGTAATGACGGGGGCCGAACCACCCCCCCAACCCTGTGTCCCGCCGTGGGGCGCCGCCCCTGGACCCCCATCCGTACTCTCAGCCGCCGCCCCCCCGCGCCGCGCCTCCCCCTGCCGCCCCACTGCCCCCCTTGCTCGCCCCGCGCCTCGCGCCGCCCCGCCCCCTGCCCCACCCCCTTGCCCTGCCGCCTCCCCAGCCCTCTGCCCTGTCGCCGCGCCTCACTCACCCTCCCCACGTCCCACCCCCGCTCCGCCCCCTTCCATCTTTGTCCATGCGGCCGCTCCTCTCCGCTGTAACACAACACAATTAAAACAAACAAAAAAAAAGAGATATAATGTTAATGATATTGTTTGAAATCTTCAAACAATATAAAAAAAAAAAAAAAAAAATGAGAAAAAAGAAAGGAAAAGAATATAAGGATGTTTAGGGCATCCTTAAGTAAAAAATTAGATCAAGGGCTCGAGATCTCTTTATCCTATGAAAAACAATTAACCCTATATAAAACCATGGGGTATTTAAAGAAAGAAATTATAAATGGGAAAAGAAGTTTTAGTGGTGTGTAGGGTGTGAGATCTAGTGTGTGTGTGAGTGTGTAATCCAAGGGTAAAAAAGGGGAAATCAACTTTTAATTCATGGAAAAATGGGTGTAGATTCTTACTTGGTTATCTTTATAAACTTAATAGAGTTAAATAAATAAATAATTAAAAAAAAAAGGTTTAGGGGCTAATGATTTAGAAATTGGGTAAATTAAAATTTATAAAAAAATAATAATAATAGGAATCGGATTAGATGTTTGTTAGTATTTAAACCATTCAAAAAAAAAAATTTACCCTAAAATTTTAGTCATGATTGATGTTTTTTGGTGTCCCAGAGGGGCATTACAGTTGGTATCAGAGCTTGGGGTTCGCACTCGCGGACCACTGGGTAATTAATTAAAATAGTTAATGTTAATTTTAACAACACAAAATTAACTAAATGAATAAAAATAAACAGTTAAAATAAATCATCACCACCATTAAATTTTAAATTAATAAATGTCTCGCTCACCTCGTGCGCAGGATGGCGCCAAGCGAGGACGATCAGCTAGAGGTATGGGGCATAGTGCATCTACGCAGGAGCCGTCGGCGCCCGATTTTGGGCCTCGGATATTAGAGGCCTTGCGCCAGCTGATAGGCGTTGTGGAGCAGCGCCTACCACAGCCACAGGAGACGAGAGTGGAGGCACCATTGGGAGACGAGGAGCCGATAGGCGAGGACGCGCATTCGAGAGCCACCAGAGCACGATACACCGAGGCGGGAGAGGTCACGTAGCCCTTCCGTTCATCACGAGAGGGTAGCCTCATTCCGTCGTAGCGATCACACAGTCTCGAGGGACCATTCGAGGATAGGCGACTCCCTTCGCCTGTTGGACTACATCGTCAGGATCGAGATACAGGTAGTGTGATCAGGGATCTTCTTCGTTTGCAGCCGCCCACTTACACCGGCTCTACAGATGGCTTTGGGGCTGAGTCATGGCTCCTTAGTTTGGATAGTTGCTTTGGCTTGCACTCTTACGAGAGCAACGTCAAGGCAAGGTTCGCCATACACCTCCTCCGAGACGCAGCAGGCGTTTGGTGGAGGAATGAGGAGCGGAAGCTCCATCTGACTCGAGAGACAGTGACTTGGGAGTTGTTCGAGGAGCGTTTCAGGGCGCGTTATATGTCAGAGCATTTTGTTCAGAAGAGGATCGACGAGTTTCATGACTTACGACAGGGATCTAGCACAGTAGCGTAGTATGAGAGCAGGTTCCTGGATCTTCCAGTATGTGGATTACCTGCAAGATGAGAAATTACAGGTTAACAGGTTCATTCGAGGGCTTAATGCAGATATAGCAGGAGCAGTTAGGATGTTATCTCCTCCCACACTTGAGAAGGCCGTTGAGAAGGCCTACTTAGCTGAGGAGAACAGGACCAAGGCACAGGAGCATCGTGATAGGAACAAGAGCAAGTTTCAGGAGAGGATACAGGCCTTTAGAGTCAGAGGTCACGAGGTACTGCACCACCCCCTAGAGGAGGATTTTGGCCTCCGCCAGCAGCCACGAGGGCTCCACCGCACCCACAGCGACAGACACAGCAGCAGGGCCACCCGCAGCAGGGGGCTAGGCAGACACAGGGATTTCAGAGAGGTGTTTCTAGAGGTGGTTTTAGTGGAGCCAGAGATAGGAGGCAGGGCACTCAGCAGACACAGCCAGCTCGCACTCAGCAGTCTGCTAGGGTTGGACAGGATCGACACCGCAGTACAGGAGGGACCCCATCTCGAGGGGTACAGGAGGTTGTTTTATTTGTGGATCTCCAGATCACTATGTGCGCATGTGCCCGCACAAACCCAATACCATGGATGCACAGAGAGCTGCTAGATCCGAGCAGACGGTGGGTGATGTAGGACGCGCCCATCGGGTATATGCAGCGGTTGACAACCGCCAGGCCGAGCATCAGGCCACGGTCATTGAGACGACAGGTACTATCAGGGGTATTTTTGTCTCAGTACTTTTTGATTCAGGTGCTTCAGATTCCTTTATATCACCTTCTATAGTGGACCAGTGTGGGCTAGTGGTGGCTAGGCAACCAGATAGTTGGCAGGTTGAGTTGGCCTCTGGAGCCAAACTCGCCGTGGACTCGTATGTGGAGAGTTGCGTACTTGATTTAGGAGCCTTCTCCACTACTCTTGACCTCCGAGTTATCCCTCTAGGTTCCTATCAGGTAGTTTTGGGTATGGATTGGCTCGAGTCTCATCGAGCTAAGGTGGATTGTAGAAATAAGGTCATTGAGTGTCAGGATGATCTTGGGAGTGCAGTTGTGATATCAGGGATGCAGAGACCTATCTCCTTGCGCATGATATCGGCTAAGCAACTCAAGCGGAGCATGCGTAAGGGTTGTCAGTTGTTTGCTATCACCATCAGTGATCGATCTGAGAGCATTCAGAGCATTCACCTTTAGATGATCATGTAGTTTTGAGGGAGTATGCAGATTTTCCAGGCGAGCTTCCAGGGTTACCACCCCGCAGAGAGGTGGATTTCACCATTGATTTAGTACCTGGATCAGCACCAGTTTCTAGGGCACCTTATCGGATGACGACCCCAGAGCTTCATGAGCTCAAGATTCAGTTAGAGGAGTTGTTAGATAAGGGTCTCATTCGCCCTAGTGTATCTCCTTGGGGAGCGCCAGTCATATTTGTGAAGAAGAAGGATGGTTCTCTCAGGCTTTGTGTAGACTTCAGGCAGCTCAACAAAGTCACAATAAAGAACCGTTATCCGCTCCCTAGGATTGATGACTTGTTTGATCAGATGCGGGGAGCGAGAGTGTTCTCCAAAATCGATCTCAAGTCAGGGTATCATCAGTTGCGCATTTCAGATGCAGACATCCATAAGACAACATTTCGCACACGATATGGGCATTATGAGTTCACAGTGGTTCCATTTGGTTTGACCAATGCCCCAGCTGTCTTCATGAGCCTCATGAATGGAGTATTCAGGACATTTCTGGATCGCTTTGTCTTGGTGTTCCTTGATGACATATTGATTTATTCTCGTTCCGAGGAGGAACACGAGGAGCATTTGAGGCAGGTACTTCAGGTTTTGAGAGAGCAGAAGTTGTATGGGAACTTGGAAAATGCAGCTTCTTTCAGACAGAGATTCAGTACTTGGGTCATATCATTTCAGGCGAGGGTATCTCCGTAGATCCCTCTAAGATACAGGCTATCTTGGACTGGCCAACACCCACATCAGTTACTGAGGTGAGGAGTTTCATGGGTTTGGCAGGGTATTACCGCAGGTTCGTACAGGACTTTTCTAGGATTGCTCACCCTATCACTTCTCTTCAGAGGAAAGGGAAGAAGTTTGATTGGTCAGAGAAATGTGAGCAAGCCTTTCAGTTGCTTAAGGAAAGGTTAACCACGGCGCCCATCTTAGCAGTTCCAGACCCGACAGAGGATTTTGTTGTTTGTACTGATGCATCACTAGAGGGTTTGGGAGCAGTTCTTATGCAGGAGCGTCGGGTTATTGCTTTTGAGTCTCGTAAGCTCAAGGACTACGAGCTTAATTATCCTACTCATGACTTGGAGCTTGCAGCAGTTGTACATGCTCTAGTGCGTTGGCGACATTTCCTTTTGGGTAGGCCTTTCATTTTGAGGACAGACCATCGGAGTTTGCAGCATATCTTCTCACAGCCGAACCTCAACGCTCGTCAACGGCGTTGGATGGAGTTCCTATGTGAGTATGACATGGAGGTTCAGTACATCAAAGGGAAGGAAAATGTGGTTGCAGATGCTCTTAGTAGACGACGACATGTGCTTGCTTCTTTGACACTTCAGTCAGATTTGAGAGGCAGGATTCTTGAGCACCTTCCAGAGGACAGATTTTATGAGGGAGCTAAACAGATGTTAGAGTCTCAGGGTTCTTTAGAGGGCAGATATTCGGGGTGTGTTTTAGAGACAGATGGTTTGCTTGATTCCACAGGCGCATCTACGTGCCTAAGTCAGGTGATCTGCGTAGCTTCATCCTCTCAGAGGCTCATCGAGCCCCATATGCGGCACATCCAGGAGTGAAGAAAATGCATGCCGATTTGAGAGAGTTATATTATTGGCCAGGTCTTCGACGGGACATAGCAGATTTTGTTGCACGTTGCCTTGAGTGTCAGAGGGTCAAGGCAGAGCATTCACATCCCGCAGGACTTTTACACCCTCATGATATTCCCGAGTGGAAATGGGATGTGATCTCCATGGACTTCATAGTCGGACTTCCTATGTCATCTTATCGTCATGACGCCATTATGGTCACCGTGGATAAGTTGACTAAGGTTGCGCATTTTTCGCCAACCAAGGTCACCTATAATGCACAGGCCATCGCCAAGGTATTTATGGAGGACATTGTTAGGTTGCATGGGATTCCGAAGACCATCATCAATGACAGGGATACTATCTACACTTCAGTTTTTGGACGTCTTTTCAGGCCGCTCTGGGTACTCAGATCAATTTCAGTTCAGCTTATCATCCAGAGACAGATGGGCAGACAGAGAGGGTTAATCAGGTGTTAGAGGACATGTTGAGAATGTATGTCATGGATCAGCAGAGGAAATGGGAAGATTATTTGCATCTAGTTGAGTTTGCCTACAACAACAACTATCATAGTTCCATTGGTATGGCTCCTTACCAGGCTTTGTATGGACGACCTTGCAGGACACCTTTGAGTTGGGATAGACTAGATGACAGGATCATTCTGGGACCAGCCTATCTTCAGGATTTAGAGCAGCAGGTTGTGTTGATTAGACAAGCGTCTTGAGCAGGCCAGAGCATGCCAAAAGGCGTATGCAGACACAAGAGGACTGATCGTCACTTCTCAGTGGGTGACAAAGTCTTCTTGAGGGTTCGTCCGCATAAGAGTCCTATCCGTTATGGAAAGGGTTCTAAGCTATCGCCTCGTTTTGTGGGGCCTTTTGATATTTTAGAGGTCATCGGTCCAGTTGCCTATCACCTAGCTTTGCCACCACGCCTTGCATGGGCCCACGATGTTTTTCATGTTTCTGTACTACGTAGATATGTACCTGATGCTTCTCATGTCTTGGATTGGTCGGCATTACAGGTAGAGGACGGAGGACAGTGGAGATTGGAGCCCGTACGCATACTGGAGCACCGGAGGTTGGCCCTTCGGGGTCGAGACTTGGACCAGGTTAGAGTACAGTGGGACCGGTACGACGAGACAAGCAGCTACTTGGGAGGATGCGATACCTTTGAGGGCTAGATATCCCTACCTCTTTCAGTGACTTCCAGGAGGAAGTCTAATTTTAGTAGAGGGGGATGTAGTGCCCACACTTTTTATAGCTCAGTAGCTTGTTGTTTATTTGCTCATAGACATGTTTTGACAGTGATTGGTGATATCTTGGACATTATATTTAGATATTGATTTTATTAGACATGTGTGACATTCAGGCGTATAGCGCCAATTTAGCCTAATTTCTTTATTGTCGCATTTTCTTGTTATGACATGGAAACTAATGAATATGATGTGCTTGGAACCTAATTATATTGATGGATAGTTGTTGCATGGTGGGATTATATGTCACTTTATCATCTTGTCTAACTTTTGGAATATGGAATATAATTGTGCACGTTGTCGCATCTTGATTTCAGTAGGATGTTAGGTTAGTTTAGCATGCATTGATATCTTACTATGTCATTTAATTATATTGTATCGGACAGGTGCGGTTAATGTGTGCAATGAGTGTGCAGGTGACAGGTTTACAGGAGAACGTGGGATTCAGGCCAGTTACTCAAAACTTGCACAAGCAGCCCACGGGCTGAGTCCTAGCCATGTTCACTGTGTGAAGCCTTAGGATAGATGATTATTAATTTTGGGCACTATGAGTGACCCCAATGTATGTAATGTATTGTGCTTTGATTTATTAATTTTGGTTAGGGTAGTTGGTTAAGTTGTAAACTTGTTTTGGGAGTTAATAACTCCTCTTTCATTTGAATTGTGGATTATGCTTAATGTGTCTCTTAATCACAAGGGTTTAGGGTCACATGTGAGACCCTTGGGTGGTCCCCACACCCTCTACCCTTGTGCCAAAATGCAAAACCCGAAATTAGGGTATTTTGGGCATTTTTGGGGACCCCTTTGTAGCTTGGGAGTCCCCCTATCACAAAAATGAGCCCTTGGACCCTACCTAATGGGTAGGGGGGCTTGTTTTCAAGGCTAGAGGGAGTTTTCCCTCCCTTTCTACCCTTGTTTTGTCACATCCATGTAAGGGATGTGGATTTGTGTGTTTATCAAAAGTGCCACTAGTTTTGTCTTGCTAACATTTAAGGGAATTTGGGAGAAGAGGGCAAAAAGATAATTTTACCCTTTCTCTCTTTTGTTTTGGCATCTTTGACCATGAGGAGGGAGAGGGGTGACACATGTCACCCCCTCATTTGTGAGGATGCTTGTTTGCTCCTCTTCAAATTCTCATTCATGGGAAATGAAAGGGACTTTTTTTTTTTTTGGAATTTCTTGCTTGGATGCTTGGGTGATTTGGAGCTTGGGATTTGCTTGGAGTCAAGAGTGGAAAAACTTGAAGTTAGGAAGCTTTTTGGAAGCTTTCCTTGAGGTAGGCTCTTATGTCTTATTGTTGTGTTGCTTTATTTTTGTTGTTAGATTGATTGCTTGGAATTGTTAATTGTTGAATGTAGATTTTGTTTCTTGTTTTGTGTTTACTCCCTCCATCATATGGCATGATGGAGTTTTGGAGTGTGGGGGAAGAGAGAGGGAATTTTCCCTCTCAATCCTCAAGGCTTGATGGACAAGCCTTGAGGAGTCTTATTATTTTTCCCCTCAATGGTTGAGGTGGGGAAGTTGATTCATTTGGCTTGAATCTCCTTCCCCATTCTTGGTAAGGAAACCCCTTTGGGGTTTGAAAATCCTTCCAAGAAGGATTTGGAGAAAGGGGGAGGAATAAGGAGGGCTTGATTTGATTAGGAGCAATAAGGAGGATATGGAGATGTTATTATGTGCAAATAATTTTGATGAATAACTTTGGAGAACTTTCTCCTCTCTTCCCCATTTTGAGGATGAACATGGGTTCTCCTCCTTGTAAATTGGAGTCTTGTGTTGTTGTGAACTTTATGTTTGTGTGCTTGTTTCATTGTTGTTTTACCCTCCACCTTGTGCAAGTTTTGGTAGCTATCCTCTTTCCCATGGGCTTGGGGGAGGCTAGCATGCATCCCAACCTTGGGATAGGCATGTGATGATGCCTATGGTTGGGTGGATAAACAAGCTCTTTTCTCCTTGCATGGTTTGGGAAGACATGGAAGTTGGCTCTCAAGTTGGAATTGGTGGCATTTTGGGCTCTCATTGTTCTTATCCTTCCTTGTGATACTTTCTTGTAATGTAACCCTCTTTCGAATATAGTATGTGAGAGTTTACATCTCCTTGTAAATCCTCCATTTTGTACATTTTGTATCACTTGTAAACTTGTTTTAGAAATTTTTGATTTGATGCTACTTGGGAGTTAACATCCATATAACCCAAGCTTGTGGAGGTGAAGTAATGAAGTAAATAATCTATCTACTTGAATCTTGATATAACTCTTGTATTTATATTTATAAAAGAAACATAGTTGTTGAAGGTTTTGGGTTCCTTACACCTTTGTTACCTTGCAAACATTGATAGCATTATGTCAAGAAAAGAAATCTGTATTTCTTTTTGTTTCCTTGCACTTTCTTGCTTATGTGAAAACTTAAGAAAAGTATGTTATTTAGAAAACTAATTGTTTATTTTTAGTTAAGGAAGCATGTGGCTACTATTAAATGAGAAATACTCCCCTTCTTGCAATATGCTCCTCTCTTAAAAATATTAATAAAAATAATACATGAAAGGAAAGTTGAAAATTTAGATTTCATTTCCATGAGAAGTTTAATGTTTTGCTTTTGTTAAATATTCATACTTAGTTTAAGTTATCTACTTTGAAGATTTCATTTTAGAAATAAGTCTTATTTCTATCAGAAAATACTTGGTTATCTTCCTTGCACATTAAATATAGAGTAACCCAAATTAATCATTGTAACTTAGTAAATAAAGAACCTGAGTTTGCTGGTTGTTATATATTAAAACTGTATTTTTTTGTAGTTTTACAAATGCATTACCTCCAATGGACTAAAATTTTATATTAGTATATGGAAATATGTTTTAAATAAAGAGGATTAAAATTCTACATATACATACATACATACATATATACATACATACATACATACATATATATATATATATATATATATATATATATACACACATTTAAAATCTATATATGCACCTATATATATATATATATATATATATATATATATATATATATATATATATATATATATATATACACGTTACTAAATCTTACACACACACACACACACATATATATATTAGAACATTTTTTTATTGTTTATTAAATTAAAAAACAAAAAAAAAAAAAGAAAATAGTATTGGGGAGGGTCGGCGCCTCCCCCCAGCCCGAATCATCACAAAATAAAATAAAATAAAGTAATGACAGGGGGCCGAACGCCCCACAACCCCGTGATCGCAGGGGCGCTCGCCGCACGGACTCCCCATCCTCTATGCAGCCGCCACCCCACTATCCGTTCCATTGCGCCTGTGGCGCCTCCCTATCCCCTTTCGCCCCGCCTCCTCTAAAGCCTGCCCGACCCCCTGCCACTCTCGACTTGCCCCTGCCGCGCCCCAACCGTGGTCGCCGCCGCGCCTCCTACCAGCACCCTCCCCGCCCGCCGAGCTCCGCGCTATCCCCCTCCAATTGCTTGTCCATGGTAGTTTGCTCTCCTCCCGCCTGTAACACAACACAAATAAAACAAACACAAAAAAAAGAGAGATAAATGTTAATGGTATTGTTTGAAATCTTCAAACAATACAAATGAAAAAAAAATGAGAAGGGGAAAGAAAGGAAAAGAATATAAGGATGTTTAGGGCATCCTTAGAGTAAAATTAGATTAAGGGCTCAGATCTCTTTTATCCTATGGCCCACAATTAACCCTATATACTTTTTAGCTATGGGTATTTCTTTTGAAATTATAAATGGAAAAAAAAAAGTTGTGTGTGTGTGTGTGTGTGTGTGTGTGTGTGTGTGTGTGTGTGTGTGTGTGTGTGTGTATAACAAAAAGGGGGAAATCAAATTAATTCAAAATGGGTGTAGATTCTTACTTGGTTATCTTTAGTAAACTTAATAGAGGTTAGATAAATAAATAAATAAAAAAAAAAAGTGTTTTGGGCTAATGATTTAGAAATTGGGTGAACCAATTTACTTTAAAATAAATAATAATAGGAATCGGATTAGTTTTGTTAGTATTTACCATTCAAAAAAAGTTACCCCAAAATTTTAGTCGGGATTGATGTGTTTTTCGATGTCCTAGTAAGGGGGCATTACAAATTATTTAGTCCCAGTCTCATACTATTATTCATATGGTTTTTGAGTGAAGAAATTACTAATTAACCCCCATCTTTTGGCCATTTTACTTTGCTTTCTGTCGTCACCGACCTTTAACACATATTTGTCCAAATTTGCTGTTTTTGTCGTTTTGCATCATTTTATCCTTGAGTAGGGTGCCTAAGCTAGTACTAGGAAACCATAGCTGCCGTGGTCTCATTCGGGGCACCCTAATCCTCTTTCCACTTTCCCACCACTTTTTGGGCACTTTCTAGCCGTTTGAGCATTCTATAACAAGTGGTCGGCCTCTTCAAGGTTAATTACGAAATTATAACAAGAGAGCCATATAAATATGAAGTTATGAGACCATAATGATGGACCAAACACTAAGCACTACTATCATCGCCTAAGGTTATATCCATCAAAGGCTCCATTTACATCCATCTAGCTCCATCACAAGGCACAAGGCTAGTTCATCTACATCACACTACATAAGAGGGAATTTTATTCTCTTCCATCCACCATTCTATTAAATTTCTACACATAGTTTATTGGTCGCTACTTTCAAAAAGTGCGACTTGTTATCCTGTAAAATTGAGAAGGGCAATTTTGCAGGTAACCATACCAAATTTTGTTTCGGTTCCCCACCTAGGTCCCTTAGCGTTTGGAACGGCATAAAATCCCTTTTCGAAAAATCTGGTTTTCGAACTTAGTCTTTTCGGTCCCTTTTTGGTGGGTGCATATTTTATTCATGCAACATCAAATGAATTTGCGCCCCCTTCTATTCCTTTGGCGCATCCTTTGGAGTGTCGACATTACAAATGTTGCGCCTTCCCATGTTGTGCCCTTCTAACTGTGCCGAGGTGCATGCGCCACACTGTCGACACTAAAATTGTTGCGCCCTTGAACGGTGTGCCAAGGCGCTGAAAAAGTCATGTTGACAGTCGCATAACCGCGCCAAAGGCGCAAATAATTTCATGTTGGCATCTGTTTTGGTGCGCCCTTTGAAAAAGTTGGTGGCGCATTTATTACGCCTTTTTCTATAAATAGGCGCATCCGACCTGTCATTTTCACGATTGAAAACACGTGAAAAGTTTATTCCTCTACACCTGTCAGCACTCCTGTCATCCCCATGTCGCTTTACGTCGCATTCGTGGACCCCGCATCGTTTCTTTCATTCTATATATTCCGGGTAAGTGGTCCTTGCTTTTCTTATGGTTTTTGTTTTGGTTTGGTTGTTCTGTGGGGTTATTTTGTTTAAAAACAAACAAAGAAATGAATCTAAAGAAACAATATGCACCCTCCAGCCCGTTTTGCAATCTTCTCTCCCCCAAACTAGTTTTACCCTCCTTCCAGATCTGCTGGCCTAGAGGGATTTTTGTCTCAAAATGATCTAAGATCCTCTTTGCTCTATTCCACCTCCTTTGCCCAGATCTATGTTAAAGAGGCCAAAAACCACAAAAACCAATCAAAATGGAGAAAATCTAAAGTTATTACATATCCAAACCTCGCAGTTTTCCTTTGGCGCAAACGCCATCTCTGTTGCATAAAAAAAAGTTGCGCCGAGGGGCGCACTATCCCTGTCTACAGCACGTTTCTCCCTCACGCCTTATAAAACCCTCAAAACCCAAAAACAAGGCGCAGGCGCAACTCCGGCTACACCAACATTTATGTCATGTAAACTTTTCCCTGCCGCGCCAAAGCTAAAAACAAGGCACACCTTAACTCAATGATGCATCATTCAAACCTACGCCCCTTTGGCACACCATAACTTGTTGCAACATGTTCCATACCTACGCCAATGGCGCATCCTACAGCCTTGCAACACCAGAATTATCTGCGCCCTTTTCAAAAGCCTTTATCTTGGTGCAGGCGCACATCCTTCGACACCAACACTGAATGTTGTGTGTAATACATCTGCGCCATGCGCCCTTTGCACTGTTTTCTTCCATGCAACACTCTTTAGCAGTGCGCCTTGCTTTTTTGACCCTATAGCCTGCAGTATAGCTACGCCCTGCGCCCAAAAGCTTCTAAATTGCTAACTCTTCTTTCTATAAAGCTTTGATGGATAATTTAACAGCTAACATGGATCTTCTACGATGGACTTCGCTCCTTGTAGATCAGCAGCTGAACTCGGAATCGCATATGTCTTCATCAAGTAAGAGGCCGACCAAGTCTAAGGGTAAGGCCAAACTCACAGAGGAAGAAATGAAGTATAAGTATCAAAGGGTCAGGATGCCCGAGTCCCATGCAGAGTGTGACTTAGACATCAGGGATCTTTGAACTTGGCCACATTGACATGGAAGATTTTGGGTCGAACAGAAGGGTCACAGGCAGTCCATGGATGGAAAAACTGGTTAGTAGTGGTCTACACTTCGCTTGGGGAATTCCCGTAAGCGCAGTAAATAATGAATTCATGATGGTGGTGGCCCGTTGCTATAATAAGGACACAAGGTGTGTCGAGAATGAGAAGGGTGAGGTTATAATCAACCTCACTGCCCGGCACTTTGAAATCATGCTAGGTATCCCCACCACCAGCACTTCATGGCGATAACCCAAGAAGACTGCATAAAGGCATGGGATAAAAATGAAGACAAGTGCATGCAGCTAATGAACGAAGTATATCTGAAAAACAAGAAGGTAATAACTAGGTGGCCCCAGTTATTCATCGCAGTGAATTTTCGGAGGAGTTGAGCGACACCATTACCTTCCTGAGCAGGGTGTTTGGGCTTCCTGATGCCCATTACTTCCACAAATGGATGCTCAGATATCTAGAAACTATGAAAAAAACGTGTACGATCAGCGTTTTGAGTGGGCAGAGATCATCAGCAGCACTATCTCTGAGCAACTCCAGCAACTCTCAACAATGGGGAGATTCTACATGAACTCCTATGTGGTCTACGCTGCTGCCTCGGAAAGAGACTATCCGGCGCTAAGTCGATGCGGGGTATGGCCCCAGGTGAAAATATATGAATATTATCCGAGTTGAGACTGGAGAACAACATCCCACAGTTCAGTAAGATCAACGATGCCTTCTTCTACGGCATCATCTACCTATTAAGGCCCAATATGACTCACGGTCGAACAACCAAGAGCATAGTGACTGCAACAGAGAAGTGGGGGGCGTTGTTTACGCAATTCCCCACTTTTACTTATCTCAGAGCCGCCAAATTCTTGGGGGAGCCCACCAAGTTACCAAGATATGCAGGCCCTAAACTGGTCCTATTGGAGCTATCCAGATAACTCATCACATATCATGAGAAGTGCCTAAAAAGAAAGAAGGGTGGAACTCCATTCCCCCTCACAGTGGGCAGATACACCTGCACTTCTCACACCAAGGCCCAGGAGATGTTTGCAGAACTGGAATTGCTTAATTTAAAGCACAATTTCTGCAAGGCCGACCTTTGATCCACACAATTGCCTCCCAAAGGCTAAGCTCGATCCGATCCACGTCCCATAGATCGAGGATATATACATCGACCTGTATCACGAGGTCGAGCTCAGGAGAAAAGATCACTCTTGCTTGGCCCTAGTAGAAATCATCCAAGTATGGTGTGGCCATTGTCCCGAAAGGTTACCAAACAACCGATCAAGAAGAAGACATGCTTTGAGATTGACAGAGAAAAGGCACCTCAAACTATTGAGGAAAGGGTCAAAGGCACTTTACTGACGCACAGAACATTGGTGCAGATTTAATGGTCTCATCTACCTAGGGGTAGACTTCACCATGTCTCCTTTAGGTAATGCACTGCCAGGCCAAAGCATTTGCCAAAGGGCAAAGGAAAAGACAAGGAAGGGGAATCAAGCGCTACTCAAGAGCAAGCTCCCGAGAGTCCTCCTTCGCGCCCAGGAATAGGTTATAACCCTGGTATCTCCAGAGAAAGAGCAGGCGGTAAGTGTTCCAACGGGCACATCCACTCAGGATGTTGCCACTACTGTAACCACCAAAGTTCCCACCGTCCCTTCTCCTGTTCCCCTTCCTCTTCCTCCATCTTCTCTTCCCTCGTGGAGCTGTCCCCAGTATTTCTTCCCTTATCTCTCAGATCCCTTCCACCCCCACGGTTTCTTCTCCTACAGTGACTCCTACCCCTGTGAGCATTGGAGTTTTGGCTTCTTTATCAATGCCACCGCCAAGTATCTCAACCCATTTCCCGAGTTCACTGTAGTCGCTCCTTCTTCTTCCTCCTTTCCCTCTTCCCCCTCTAGTCACACTCCCTTAAGTCCAGCATGGATCTCCCAACACCTGAGCCAACATAAGAGGAAAGTCCCCATTGCACCAATGGACTTCTCTGTCATCCCAACAAAAGGAGCTAAGAAGCAAAAGCCAATAACCCGCTTCTCTCAGAGTGCGTCAGGTGAAAGAGTAATGGAGATTATGTACCCTGATCCCACAAAAGACAAAAAGGATCTGTCTCCTACAAATTATACAGTGACACAGGTCATAATGGGAACGTCCTCTGAGAGCCTACAAGGAGAGGCCTTATCTGTAGTAGATGCCCTTTGCAAAAATCTTCAGGAGGCAAAGGAAGAGAAGAGAATACTAAAAGAACAAAACAAACATCTTCTCCAAGCCCTACAGAAAATGGGCAGTGCACCTCCTACAACTGCCGCAGAAACTCCTAAGGCCCTTAGCCAGGAAAAGATAAATGAATACGCCAAGATTGGTGAACAAGGCATGGCAGTATCCGCCTGGAGAGACCAGATCCTCAAAGATAGTGAGGAAGTAATCGTAAAGTTCACGGAGCTATATCAGAATATTGGTCAGGCGAACAAGGAACTCCAGGCGATTGCGGGACCTATCTCCCAAGAGTTGGACCATGCTAGGTTACAACATGAGACGTTCCAGAAGATGCTCGATTGCTCAGTCGATGACTTAGTGAAATTCGGCATCTTCGATCACCCCAGAGCACCCAACAAAGTCCTTGCTGCTTTGGACTACCGGGTTGATCAGATGGAATTTGTCTTGGAGAAGATAGATAAAGTCAAAGAGGAAGCCTTGGATGCAATGCATCAAATGGAGAAAATTGTCCTAAGGATGTCTCGGGCTTGCTCACTCCATCATATGCCTTGAGGAAGGCAGATGAAACCATTTAGCTCTTCAAAGAGATCGTCTTGCAAGGGTTAGGGTCAGAAGCTACTTTTGACACGGAATCCATCAACAACCTTCTGGCTTGCCGCGACTTTGTAGGTTACCTGATGGAGGTAGGAAATGAGTACTTCAAACTCCCAAAAAAGCTCAGAGATGAACGGGAGACTTGTGAAGTCATCGGCGATCACACCAAGGGTCCTGCCCAGGATCAACTTCAACCGATGGTTAGAAAATTCATGGAGTACCGGGCCCAATTCCACATTTCCTCTCCTGAGCAGAAGCAGGATACTCCCTTCCAGCCAGCGGGACGACGACGAATAGCCTTCCTCCTCTTGGATTTCTTTCCATTTTTGTAATATTTAAAAGTATGTTGACACAAACGATGACATCATCCATGTTGCACCATGGGATGTTGTCATCCACCAAGTTGCCCCAAGGTCAACATTTGACTTTTAGATATTTTGTAAATATTTTGTAATTAGTTGTTGGTTTCTTTTTGCCTTCTCTCTCCTTCTCCTTCTATATATACTTGAATACTTGTTGTATTCAAGGGTGGTGGACATTTTTTAGATGAAAAATAGAAGTGAGAAGAAAAGGCTTTGTACTTTTTGTAACAGAAGAAAACATTAATACAAATATTGAGACTTTGTGTTGAATACATGTGTTATGTGCATCAGACCTTTCTTATGTCAGATCTGTGTGTTTATTCTGTTAGATCTATCTCTACTTTTTGTCATTTGCTCATCAGTATTGCTTTGTTTGTTTATGCAAGTAGGTTTTATGAGCTTTTCGCTTTGGAATTCATTTCTTTTCTCCCTTCAGAACTATCCTATTTCCTCTCTTCCCTTCGTCCCTTTCTGCTCACAATTGGAAATACCCCAACTGGGACGAGATCCCAAACCCCTGAAGGCAGAATACTGTAGGACTTGTGTAGATTCCTGCTGGTAGAATAGCAATAAACCAGTTTTGCTTTTTGTCTCAAAGAGGGCTATGCCCTACACACTGTTGGCTCGTCTATCCATAGATCTACCCAACCACATGATTTTCAGACCAACACGACCGACACAAGAGCACCTAGGGCATGATTGCACACACAAACACATATAACTACATCAGGTATGACATGTAGGGCAATGCTCGATAAGTCCTCCATTGTGGCCACCAAGGAAAGTATGATCCCTTCATATGTATTTTTTTTTTTAGGGGTTTGATGTTTGTCTTGGGGTTTTACTGAGTCTCATCTTCATTTCGATTTCAAGTGACATATCACACGGTCTAGCAAAGCTAGTGTGACAAGAAGCAAACACATGTGATAACTTAACAAAACCTTAGAGGAGGTTTACAGATATTATTCACAAACCACGACACCCATATATCAGGACCACAATGCCCATAAGTGCCCTGTCGTATCTAAGCATCCCGGTCCTCAGATTTCCTAGATTTGTACTTTTAGACTTCAACACAATTGTTTCCTCCTATTTCTCCAAACATCTCTGCAACATAGTCTAACAAGCTCATTGAATCAGCTGAGTTCTTTCTAACTCTTTTTGTACTCTAGGGTTTTACATATCTACTTTCTTAGTTTCTTGGGTCATTTATCCTTATTTGGTTAGCTCTTATTTATTGTTGTACTTCTTAGATTAACTTCTAAAATCTATATTTTAGTTAATCATTTTGGTGAACCCGTACTCGATCTTCACGCTTAGGGTCCTCATTTTTCTCTATCATGGCTTCTCAAGTTCCTCAAGTTTCTTTGTTTGATTTACTTAAGATGTATCCTCATTACCAAGTTGTTCTTCAAAAATCCCTAGATACCATATATCGGACAAAAGATACGCTGCCACACAAAATAAGTCCTATATTTGATTGTTTATATGACAACCCTAGTCCTAGTCACCCTTCATCTACTCAACTCCTATTGGAGTCAATCCAAGCTTTGCATTCTTTATTTCAAGACAAATTTAAGGCTATGGAATCCATGATTACATCCCTCAAATCTAAAATCCAACATCTTAAGGATGTTTCTTAGGCTCATGTTTTTTCTTCTTCTACACCTCATTCTCTTACTATGCCTGCTACGTGTGCTCATATTAGTGAGCCTTAAGTTATACCATTACTAGAACCTTTCATCTTTTATCGCAATATTTCATCTTTTATCACAATACTAAGTAACATGACCTCCTTAATGAGCTCCTTGGTTGTCAATTGATCACTTTACCACCCACTCATTATTATCCTCCTTATCGGATATAAAAATATCAAGGTTGTCCCTATTGCAATTATCATCGAATCAATGGAAATAATGACAATGATTGCTACGCTTTACAATGAAGAATCAAACATCTTGAGAGTCAGGGCTTTATCTCATTCACTGCACAACATTCTATTGCATGCCCATCTACAAATGTTACATCCACATGGGCTCCTAAATCTATTCCTTCTATGTCAAATGAGCATCATGCCACCATTTCTAATGTACCTTCTACAGAAAGTCAAACACCGCCTAAACAACCACCTCTCCAAATCAATATAGCACCTCCCCCTCTCAAGACATCTACAAAATTACCAAGTCAAAGAATGTAACCGCCTCTCAAAATCAATCAACCTTATTCTCCTATCAAGTATTTGGTAGCGTCATCAATACAACCAAAGTTTCCACCATTCAAGATTTCTAGCCATCCCACTCCACTTCCATTTCCCATTCATTTTGTTAAATCAACTACCCCTCCACTCAAGTTATCTACAACATTACCACCTCAGTGTCCCATCACTTTTGTTAAGGAAACTACTCCCTATATCGATCCACTTAGTGTCGTTTGACTAGACCTCCTTCGTTCACATACTTGGGGGGCATGCCATCTATTACCCTTCCCACACCACCCTAGCATCAACACACGTTTCATACCACACATCAACCTTCTAGCATACACATTTTCGCATACACATCTATGTCATCATTACCCAATGACACACTCTTATACTATGGTTTACACTTGAATGCCGAGGGATTACTATACATGAACTCCACACTTTGCACAATAGTTACTACACACCATGTCTTAACACATCGCGCATCTTACATCACACATCCTATAGTTTACATAATTTTGACATTTGTACATCTACACATCATACATCATACTAGTCTTCATCATACATGTATAAAACTCTCATAGTATACTGAGTCTAGCATTACATACGCCTCATTTTACATCATGAACAACTTACACTTTTATTCTACAAAAACATCTTGAATTACATCTTATACATCATATATTGCACATTCTACACATCATATGGTCATCTATTATCATCATGCATACTACCTCGTCTTCTACGCGCTGCACTCACTAACCTATGATGCACCTTAGTTCCTTGGTCCATACTTGAATTCCGAGGGTTTGTAAATCAAATGGACCTTATTATACTTACAAATTCATCATTCGACATGCTATCATACGATATTACTAGGTTAATGGCATATGCTATAGGCTAAATGGTCACCTATACCTTCGTCTTGTAGTGATATACACTTTAGGCTACATCATCACTCCTAAGATCATCTTATCGTGATATACGCTTTGACTATAGGGTCAAACACACATACTATCTAGGTTGCATATCCTCATCACATATACACACTCATCACATCGCATTAGACATAACACACACTTTAACCATTTCCCGATGATGCACTCTCATTTTTGGTTCATTCTTGACTGCTGACGGAGCATACTAAATGAACCTCACTGCATACAACTCCACTCACTCGGGACACATGTGGCTCCTACCATCCATTATGCATTCCATTCCATCCATCCACAACATGTTGCATATCTTGGTTGCTTTTACTCTTGCTTACATTTTCTTGTTCATGATCATTTATTACACATGCTAGATAGATCTATTATATGTCATTATCTTTACCATACACACATGCGTGTTCACATCATTTTCTAGTTTTGATCGTAGATACATGTCTCTCACACGTAGTAGGGATGCTCACCTCCTACCACTCCTATAACGGTCGCTGGGGGTATCCAAATTCCTCTCTTATAGGTAATATTGTTTCATTTTGTACTTAAAACTCTAAATTACTTGCTTATACATGATTTTGACATATGGGTTATCTTTCTAACATGCTAATGGGTGCTTCATGTGCAACATTTGTTTGTAGGATTATTTTCTTCCATGGCTATTTGTTATTTGTACTTGTTTGTTTTGTTTGCTATTGTATGTGGGCCTTGCCCTTTGTTTGGTATGAAAAATTGTTTATTTGTATACAACAATTATGACCTTGTATGTCTTGCGACATCGTGAGTGGTGTCCCATATTTGCAACTCACTTTGGCAATCTATGATTGTATTCTTGTTTGTTTACTTGCATTCTAACTTATACATTGTCTGCGTAGCATACACTTGTCTTTTATATGCATGCTTGTTCATACTAACAATTATTTATAGCCACTTATTTATGTGTGCCTTTGTTTTACCAAGAACATTCTCTTCCACATGCGGGGGCACAATTTATGGGGTTGTTCCTCTTTTGGGGCCGCATTCTCCTATCAGCACGTGCGTCGCATGCGCCCCAAAGAGGGGGGCATCATTTGGGGTTTTACATATCACACAACATTTCTATAACAAGATAGTTAAGTTTTGTAACATCCCAAATTTCTAGTAAGTTAAATTAACTACGGTTACGTCTAATCAGGATTAGACGAGATCATCATTGTGTGTAAGAATTCATTTGGTTCATCGTGTCATGACCCACAACTTCTGCTGCGGGGCATGACACTGCTGAATGGGTAACCCCGCACCCACCTTGATGATCCTTCCTAAACGTGATTAGGCCTTGATCGTAGGTAAAACGGTTCATAAACGATAACAAATCTTTCGGTTATTTGTATTTCGGTTACTTTATTTTAATCGGTTTAGTCATCTTTTGTTTTGTTCGACTTTTGCAATGACCGTAATAATAACTGCCTCTGTTTTATTTGACGATGCTATGTCAAGCCAACTTTATGAGAATATTTGAATTATTATTTACGGACTTGGTGATTTTCGTTTATTGGAATGTTTCATATGGAACGTGGAAATTCAAATAATAATTATTATAATATATTGTTGGTAATATGTGGACTTGTATTATGATGATTAATTTTAACTTAACCATTAAGTTGGATAACAACTTAAATAAAAAAAATTAAAAAAATGCAATATTAATTTGTAAAATTAGTAATATATATTCTAGAAGGATTTGGCATGTAAGTCAAAAGTTATATTAAAAAAATAATATTAATTTTAATATTTAAAATTCGTGGGTTTCGTAAAGCGAAACACCTTCACATGGCACAAGTATGTGGCATGCATTAATGCATGTGCCAACATTGGGAAGCCCAAAATTCTCGAATATGTTGCCCAACTATAGTTTCTTTCATTATATATTTTTTCTTTTATTTCTCCTTGTCTATTTTCATTCTTCCCTTCTGGGATACCTGCGTGAGTTTTGGAGGAAGGAAGGATTCAACTTGTTGGAGCTGGAAGAGTAAGAGGTTGCTGATTCTGGGTTTACTTTAGGCATGAATATCTTCTCCCTTCTCTGTTGCATTATTTGTAAAAAAAATGAGGAAATACACATTCTGTTTTAATGGCAATCAAAGGAATTTGTGGACAGCTTTTGATTTAATTGCTTGGAGATGAAATTTGAAAAGGAAATTGATGGATTTTGTATTCTCTTAAGTTTTCTTTGTGTGGTTTTAGCTAAACCCAGAAAAAAAAAGTAGATGGGGTTTTGGGTTTTGATCTGCAAAAATAAAAATAAAATGAAAGTTAAAATTCCTTCTCTGCATTAAAATAAATTGTACCAAAAAAGAAAGATTTGGGTTTTTCCTGTACTGGAAGAAGGAAAATGTTTTTGTGAATTTGTGTGTTTCAAATCGATTTGTGCTTGTGGGTTTTCATTTTTGTTAACATAAATTTGATTGTGTGTTTTCTGTAAACAAATCGATTTGATACCCAAATCGATTTGGGTATACAAATCGATTTGCATAAATGAATCGATTTGGGTAACCAAATTGATATGGATATGCAACTAGTTGGGGTTTTGTATTTTTTTTTCTTCTTGGCTATTATATGCAGGTCTAATTTTTAATTTATTGAGATCTTTTGAATGAAAATTTGTGGATGTCAAAGCTCTTGCATGGGGCTGCATTTTCTAGAAATTTTTATTATGGGCATCTAAATCGGTTCATGTATAAATGAGGGTGTGTTGTTATGTGTGAATAACTACAAAAAAATGGCATTTAGCTGTAACTTCCAACCTGACAATATGACTTGGATTCTTGCATGACTGTGAAAAAGAAATTACTTGTCTTGGTAAGGGCATGAAAGCCAGGACAACTTGACCGAGTTGTACCAAGGAGTAATTGGTGGCATGATTGGGTTTAATATAATGATATTTTATGAAATAAATTATTAGCTGTTCTTTTACTAGAAAGAGTATGTTTAAATGATGTAATCATGGTGTTGCTATATTGTTTTGTTGGGCTGTTCGTTTACCAGAAAGAACATGTTTAAATGATGTAATCGTGGTGTTTTTACACTGTTTAGTTGGGCTGTTCATATATATAAGAAAAATGTGTTTTGATTGTTTGGAAATGAATATATTGTATGTTTTATAGAGCTTCTCATTAACTGGAAATAATATGTTTTATTTCTCTTATTAATGATGTTCTTGTACGATTTATAGAGCTGCTCATTGACTGAAAATAATATGTTTTATTTTCTTTATTAATGATGTTCTTGGACATTTTGTAGAGCTGCTCATTGACTGTAAATGATATGTTTTAATTTCCGTATTAATGATGTTCTTGTACGATTTATAGAGCTGCTCATTGACTGTAAATAATATGTTTTATTTTCTTTGTTAATGATGTTCTTTGACGTTTTATAGAGCTGCTCATTGACTGAAAATATTATGTTTTATTTTCTTTGTTAATGATGTTCTTGGATGATATGATGAGCTGCTCATTACCTAGAGAGAATATGTTTAATTGGTATTTGGAAATGTTGATTTCAGATAGTTTTGTTAAGTTGCTCGTTGATTGGAGGGTAAGTAAAATAATATTTAAATCTATACCATGTAAAGTATGATTTGCTTGTGGTTATAATCTGAATTCGGATGTTGAATGATTATGGTTTGATTATTTTTTTTTGTGATGGTAACTTATTAAAAATAAGGAAAAAAATGTACTCTTCTTAATCATATTGTTCCTACAATTTATGTAAAATTTTAAATGTCAAATATTTATTGTTTGAAGCTGAAATAAGGATGTCTTGATCCTTGTGATTAGAGGGAAACATGATCGCTGAAATAGAAATTGGTTGTTCTATTTGTGTGCATTCATAGTTGTATCTTTATGGAAAACATGTAGTAATACATTCTCAGTTGTATTACCATGCGCTTGTTGATAAAACAACATTTATATCTTTCATATTTTATTAAATAATTGCATCAGAAAATGGAGGCAATATTCATGCCAGTTCATTTTGAACTGACATCATACCACTACTCCAGTCTTGCAGGACAATTAGCCATCACATTCGGATATGCGGAAACTCATGTCTTGAGAAGTTTTATCGTAGCATGGATCTAAATGAGTTACTTGGATTTCAATTTGTAGAAGGATGATATCCTAGAATTTTGACTGAATTTATTGGGATCTTGGACCCATTGTTAATATTCAAACCTCACTATGTGAGAGTTACAATATCAGTTATATATTTTTCCTTAACGACATATGTAATTTATGTTTTTAATAAAGAGATGATTACTTTGTATGTAATAATATCTCAATATGAGTAAATGATAAATACTAGAATTAAGAAGTCTTACTTATCATAAATTGTTAAATATATTTATTTGATATTTACCAATGTATGAAGCCGAAAATTGGACAATTATTATAACATTCAATTGTCTTTTAATTTCTAAATTAAATAGCTATTTAGTGGCGTAGTTGATCGGAGGAATAATTAAATATATATTTAATTCGGCCTTTTGGTAAACTTGACATTAATTTGTTAAGATTGTAAAGCCTAATTTTTAGAGGATGAAAGAGTATCGTTATAAAAAGGTAATTTAAGGTTAAAAATCAAACATCAGGAAAAGAGAAACTAGATAGGAAGGTAAATAGATGAAAATATCCATTAGGCATATTAAGGGATAAGTACATGCGGAATGCTGAAATAGTTACATTTCAACATAACGAATGTACTCATCTCATAATGATCCTAATTGGCCTTGGCATCTATCTCGATATAAACTCTTGCAAGATAAGTTTAATTGGAAATAAAGTAAATACAAACTATAAGATCTAGATAATAGTGAAAGGGATAGTTGTGAGGTGGCGGAAGACTTAAAACTCATAAGACTAGTGTGTTGTCTTGAGTTTAGCCGTAACCTGCACGGCGGATAACTTTGGCCAAAGTAATGCATTGATGGTTGTGCATTGTCTGATCACCTAGTCCTCCAATTAAAAAAATTGTCAGTAACCTGATCATGGGAAGTTGAACACTGAACATGAGGTAGGAAATGGTTAGATACCGGAATACGAAGTCAAGAAACTAGCTTCATGGTAGACCCAAGGACTTTCACATGGTTCCCATGACCTGATAAAGGTTGAGCCGAAATGATAGTAAGCATTGTCACTCGAAGTAGTGACAAAGGAGATCGTGGAGATCTGGATACACCCTTCTTAAGTTGCACATGGCTTACATGGATGTTGTCAGATAGATCAAAAGAACAAATCTGATTTAATGAATTTGATTAAATTAATATGTACGATTGTAGCTGTGTAATTTGTTTTTATGTTTAAAAAATCCTCATTTTCCAGCTCTTGTAATTTTGAGCGTTACAAGTTTAGTTTCTGGACTTGGCATTGTGGGTTATATAACGAGTGTGTTCGAGACGGTTTATGAACCCCGTACACAATGAATTTTATAGGACAAGTTGTCCTTAGCATTTTAGGGAGTAGTTACAGGTTAGAGGATACAACAAATTTCCTCCCTACACTACTTTGGCCAGTGGCGTCGGATCACCCAAAAAACTAGGTAGTACAAAGATCTCTTCACACATCTTCAGGGAAGCAGTTATATGTTAGAGAATAATGCAACTTTCTCCCTACACTTCTTCAGCCAGGGTGGTGTGAGATCGCCCAAAAAACTTGTAGTATAAGATATCCTTTCTACACTCTTTCTCTCATCATGGATCAGGTGCACATGTTCCTTTTACATTTTCATTTCCATTACATAATTTTTTCTATATACATGCATCTTTACATGCATTTTTGACATATATATGTACGTATTTGACTACTTGATTGTCTTCTCCTTGCAAGTTTGTCCATATGAGAAGCAAACAATCAACAACAACAATGACATCGACAAAAACAACATTTTGCGGCAAAACACACCTCATACTAACATGCAGGTACATCACACACATTGGCAACTACACACACATTTCCACCCTAGGTTCACTCTCACCATGTTTTCAAACTTTTGCATCTTTAGTTTCCACGCTTCACTATTTTCTCATTTCACGCTTTGTCTAGTCCATCGAAATGCTTTCTACATCACTCTACATGGACATTAGGTATGTATCTCTATTTACTTTATGTTATCAATTATTCCACTCACCAACATAAAGTGGGGAAAATGTAGACACAAAATCATGCACTTTAGACATTATTTAGTCTTGGTATCATACTACTATTCATATGGTTTTGAGTGAAGAAAGTACTAATTAACCCCTGTCTTTTGGCCATTTTACTTTTCTTTATGTTGTCACTTCCGACCTTCAACACATACTTACCTAGTCTATTTTTATCTTTTTATGCCATTTTAGCCTTGAATGGGGTGCTCAAGCTAGTACTAGGGCGCCCACAAGTGCCCTAGTCTTAGTCGAGGCACCCGATCCTCTTTCCACTTTCCCACCACTTTTTGGGCACTTTCTAGCCATTTGAGCATTCTATATTTTTGGTGGTTGGCCTCTTCAGTGGTTAATTACGAAATTAGAACAAGAGAACCATATAAATATAAAGTTATGAGACCATAATGAGGGACTAAACACTAAGCACTACTATCATGACCTAAGGTTACATCCATCAAAGAATCCATTTGTATCCATCTAGCTCCATCAAAAGGCACAAGGTGGTTCATCTACATCACACTGCATAAGAGGGAAGTTTATTCTATTCCATCCACCATTCTATTACATTTTTACACATAGTTATTGCTCGCTACTTTCACAAAGTGCAACTGACATAAGAGAACCTAGGGCATGATTACACACACAAGCACATAGAACTACATCGAGTCTAAGATGTAGTGTAACACTCAATTAGTAAGTCCATCATTGTGGCCATTGAGGACAATCTGACCCCTTCATATGTATTTTTAGGGGTTTGATGTTTGTCTTGGGGTTTTGCAGGTCTCATCTTCATTTCTAATTTCTAGTGACATATTGCATAGTCCAACGAAGCTAGTGTGATAAGAAGTGAACACATGTGATCAATTAACAACACCTCAGAGGAGGTTTACAAAGGTTTTTCATAGACCATGACACCCATATATCATACTAGGGCACCCATAAGCGCCTTTGTAACTATCCATGTGTCCCACCTACTCGGATTGCCTAGAAATGTAATTTTTCAGACTTTGGCATAGTTGTTTCCTCCTCCTATTTCTCCATCCATCTCTGCGACACACCCAAGTTTTCTGAATCAGTGAGTTCTTTCTAACTCTCTTTGCACTCTAGGGTTTTACATATCTACTTTCTTAGTTGTTTGGGTCATTTCTCCTTGTTTGGTTAGCTCTTATTTACTTGATGTACTTCTTAGATTAACTTCTAAAATCCTCATTTTAGTTAATCACACTACAACGAGAAAGCTCATTGTTGACGAAAAACCTACTTGATGGATTTTGAGTGAATTCTCCATGAATGAAGCTTCTGCCCTTGACCTCCTATTGAGTTGGAACATTGCGATTGAAAGTTAATCCTCCCGTGAGATGTAGACACACTCCAAGGCATTGAATGAGTGTTTAGAAACACTACTGTGAGACTTGCACTGATATGGAAATATGATGATCCTTTTTGAACACAAGGTTGGAGTTAGAACATGGAGATCATCACCTTTCTCTTCTTGGCTTCAAAATTCACTTCGTGACACAGATGTTTCCTTTTGAATGGAATCAACCCCATGATGCTCAAACACCTTCTTTATCATATTTTACTCATTGGAAAAGGTCTTCTCCTCCAAATAAAAGAATTTCTCCTTCATTCAATTGAAAGTGCATAATGTGAAATCATGAATATGTCAAGTCACTATGATGTTTTTCATTGTTTCAAACATATCCAAGTGCTCTTTATTTAGCATGAGAGGCTCAACATCCTTGTTTCTTGACCAATATCTTGACACTTACTATTTTTAGTAAGCCTTATTTTGAGAAGTCCATTTTAGTTACCAGTTTCTTAATTTGAAACTTTTGAGTTTCCCTGATGTGCAAGGGGAAATGAAAACTATGAGAATGAACTATTTGAAGTAATTACTATTTATAGATAGTAAGTCTTAAGAAGGCTTACTATTTTTAGAATTGGGTCTTCCCGGTGTCGAGAATGGAACAAAATTGGTCTCAAAATTTTTGTTATTTCACAAGGAGGATTTGCTCCAATTTTTAGAGGATTTCAATTGTTAGAAATCTTTAGATATGAAAAATGAGTTTTTATTTTAGGAAACTTTGTCTATACATTAAAAATAATGTAGAACACCATTAGATGCAAGGTTGGATTCATTTGAAAGGTGTTTTTAAGGAGATGCTGTTACAATCTCATGAGAATCGAATAAGGGGTTTGGGATATATGAGCAACTTTCCATTTTTAGCATATGAGGCCTTTGGAATATTTTTAGCAACATAATAGAAAGGAGAGTGAGATTTTGGAGGAAAAATGAAGCTTTAAAACATAAAAATTGCTAAGTGTGTGAATATGAAGCTTTTTGTTCTCACTTGTACACCTTAACTAAATTTTGACTCAAGTAAGATTAACTCGGGTCAGGTGGAGGTTGAAGCTTGGGTTGTACCCTAAAAAATAGGGGAAAAAGGGATGAAAGGGAAAAAGGGAAACCAAAGTGCACTTTTCATCAGATCTAGACAAGTGTCACCTTGTGGTTTCATGTGGGTGATATACAAGGAGCTATAAATTAGCACTCGGGCACTAAAAAAGGTTATTGATGTAGCTTGGGGCTAGTTGAGATGAGGGAGCACAATTTTGTGTCCCATTTACACCTTGGGGACAAGACAAAGAGACAAAAAGTTCTCAAAATGTGCCAAGGGGGTCCCCATCATGAAAAAGTGGTCTATTTTTGTATTTTGCTCACCTAACCACTCAAGTCACACATTTTAACCGACAAAAGCATAACATCCATAGGGAGAGTGTAATTTTGTGTTCCCCTTGTCCCCTTTGCAACTCAGGGATAACCAAGGGGATACTAAGAGTGAAAATTACTTCTCCAAGATTTTTGGAACACTATGTCACCCACCAAGTGCTTTTAGGACACCAAGAGTGATTTTTTGGCCTCGGGAGCATGGAATGATGTTTTGGGGTCAAACATTATATTATTTTGACTCCAAATAACCCGTTGAGATCATCTCAAACATTATCAAGAGTCAATTTTGCGTGAAATTTGAATTTTTCACCATTCACCCTTTTAACACGAAGGAGCAACAATAATGGCTTGACAAATAATATTGAAGGATTAAACAAAAATTTATGTTTCCATAATGTGGATAATTCCAAGAAATTCCATTGAGTATTTTATGAGATTCCAAATCCTCCTAGAACTCCCAAAATCATCTCGAACAAGTTGACTTTCCCGTTGGAGCCTTCATTCCATGTGCCCAAAATAACCCGGTTTTGCTTAACTTGTTCTTGACATCAATTCATTCCATAGATTTTCCTTAAACTACCTCAAATCACTTCATTTATCTACCACACATATATTTTATGGTTTAAATTTTCCTTAAAAGATTCCGGAGGGTGTTCGGATGTTGCAAAATGGCCAAAATGGCCATTTCTAGGCCTCCAAAGATATTTGTTTCTCCCCGAATCTCGGTGACTTATCCAATCACCCTAGGCATACATACCTACACATAATACACACTTAAAAGTATTGTTAGGAAGTTCCTCCGATCTAGAAGCCGGAGGAGGGTTCACATTGAATGCGAGAGGAAAGTTTTAAGTGGGGCCTTAGTTATCATGGCCAAATTTTTCAATTTTGCATGCTAGAAAGTTTTCTTGAAAAAAATTGGATCTAGCTTGGGGACATTAGATTGTAAGGGGTAACGAAGAACTACATGTATCTCATGGGGTAGAAAAATAGTGCCTTGTTCATTGGGCCATGGAATCACCATATGAAAAACTAGCAAAGCTACAAACACAACCAAGAAACAAACAAAAAACACAACAAAAAAGGAAATGCACAACGAGAAGGAAACCTACATCACCTATGGTACATAGGAAGGTTAACCCAATTTCACTATAGCACTCATTCTTCTTGAATGTTTACCCATGCACAGTATCACCAAATGCCTTTGTTCCATAAATCCAATGATAGGTTCACCGAAATATGACCCCTTTCTTAGTTTCTTGAGAAATTTTGCATGATTTTTCTTATAAGTGGAGGTCTATTTAGACAACTCATTGCATTTATTATTTTGATATCTTATTTCCATCCACTTATCCATTTACAAATTCATCTCGAATTCGATCTTCTATTGATAATACAATAATGAGTTTTGGTCACATCAAGCTTACCATTTTCACACCGACGCTTATGAAATTTGATAGGAATTTAAATTTGATTTGTTATCGCTTCATGGAAATGGTATTTATGAGCTGGTTCTCGTGCAGACACTTTGATATTCGAACAATGTCATGTTAGAACTATAATATTAAGTGTATCATAATATTTAGTTTATATTTAAATAATATAGAATAATCTATATTCTTATTATTCAATATAAAATTTATATTAGGTGGTTAGTTAATCTAATTAACTAACTAATTAAATCAGGCATGCCCCATCATTTAAGAAGGTCACAACCTTTCAGGTTATTTAAATATGACCATGGATAATATTCGAGAAAAATTAGTTCAATCGATCATAGATAAAATAATAATATTCCAATGGGAATATGAAGGTAAATCCTTGTAAATACAGGGAATATAAGTGAGGAGGGAGTTATTGGACTATTGGATGTAAAAGTTTCTCACGTAGTGTATTAATTCTCCGTGGTTTTTACCCATTTAGGGGTTTTCCACGTTATATCTAGTGTTCTGTGTTCTATGTGTTATTTACATTTATTTATGTTGTGTTACATTTATTTATGATTATATTTTATGTAATGTATTATTGTGTTATATTTTATGAATTTATTTACATGTATTTATTTATGTAGTGTTTAAATTTACATTTAATTAAGTTGGTGAATATATTTTCCACCCCTCGTCCCGACATGTCACAAACCTCTTGATGCTCCATGTTTCTCAATTTCTCCAAACATCTATTATTCTTACCAATTTTATCATCTTTGACCCGCTTCTCACTATGATGTGATGTGCATAATGCTTCATCCTCTTAGAATGAAAATGAGTGCAAGGTTAGATATGAAAAATGAAAACCATCGTCTCCTTCATCTTGGCCATTTTGAGATTCAAAGTCCATTTCCATGATGAAAACATCCTTTCCTTGAGTAGAGTCAAATTTGAAAGATTCAAGCATATTCTTATTCATATATTCCTCATTGAGAAGGTTTTCATATTGAATGGAATCATCCTTGGGATAATCAAACACCATTCCATTTATTTGTTCTTCACTGAGAAGGTCTTCATCTTCTCCCAGTGGGAAAAAGAAGGTTTCAAATTCACAATCATTTTCATACTCACCAAACAATCCTTCATGTTGGACCTCGGGAAGATGATTGGAAATTTGGGATTCACCTACTAAGAAGTCATTTGATGTCACTTCTTCTTTATGATTTACATTTTTCATCATCTCAGGATTGTTTTGTTATAAGTCAAGATATCCAAAGTCTTCATCACCACCAAGTAGAGAACCTGTATCCATACTCAATGATAAGTACACACTCAAATTCTAGCTCCATCAAATCATCATGATGCTTTTCAATTGGCTCCATCACATCTAGATACTCCTCCTTCAACATGGGCAACTCAACATATTCCTCTAAGGCTATGAAAAATTTTCCATATCATGAATCTTTAAATATTATGTGCACCCAGGTCATTTAGTTTTTGTACCATGTATTTCATTTTCCTTATTGGAAGGAACATATTCATTTTACCATTGAATGGAATGGTGTCATATGACCAATCCATTTGTATATCTCCATCAACATCCCTACAAAAGCTTCAGATTAACAACATACCATAGGAGGTTGACATGTCTGCTAAAAGTATTTTCATTGTGATATTATTGTTAGAATAATATACAAATGCTACTTGAGCATCATTGACCTGGCTGACAAGAGGTAATTCTTTGGTTTCCATGGAGTAATAATGGCTAGTAACGGGAGTGAGGGAGATACCAAGATATTTGGTAACTTTTGTGGGAATGACATTGTCAAAGGCATCAAATTTAATAATGAAATTATTTAGCTTATATTAATTGACTATCAAAGCAAGATAGAAAGGCTCTACCTTCCTAGAAGTGGAGGATGTGGAAGCAAGAAGGTTATGAGAAAGAGTGGTATGAGGAATGAGAGGTAGTTATTTGGCAAAGGGAATTTTGGAACATGAATTTGAACTACTTCTTTTGATAAACTGGAAAAGTTTATCAAATTGTTTAGGATGAGTTCTCAAGTACTCAGATTCAAAAATTTAAATTTTGGCTTTCTTAACATGGTCAATAATGTCAAAAGGTGAAGAAGTGGTAGGAACATCATGAACTACTAAAACCTTGACATGATTAGGATTTGTGTGTGTGTTGTTAGGATCAATAAAAGTAGAAACTGATTTATCAAGAGGAGATGAAAGAGACTTACTTAAAGAAGCAAATGGATTCTTAATCGAGATAGTCTTAAGATTTTTCTTTGATGATGTCATCGAATTAGGCAAGTATGATCCTCCTTTTGTTGTTATATAAGTAGAATTAGGGCACAAGGTGTACTCTGTTAGAAATAGATTCAATGGCTATCACCATATTGCAATTACGTAATATCAAGAAAAATATACCTTCCCAATGAAATGGGATAGCTTTTCATATTGGGTGATACATTTTAGATTAAATAATGCACCCGCATTTTTTTCCAAGATGTGGTCACTGCGTTTATAGATTTCATACATGATTTCCTTGAATTTTATTTGGATGATTGGATAGTTTTATCTCTATTCAAAGAGAACATATCTAAAGTATGTCATATGTTAGAACACTGTAGAAAATTGTGCATTGCATTAAATTTGAAGAAATATTTTTTTGTACCCATTTTGGAGTTTTACTTGGACATGTTGTTTACAAATAATGGATTTTGGTAGAGTAAGAAAAAAATACAATTATAAATGGCCTTAAACCTCCCATAAACCCCTATGAGGTTCATGAATTTCTCAAGTATTCAAGATATTACGTAAAATTTAAAAGGGGATATGTTATTATTATGCAAGACATATTATTATTATGTAACTTATGGAGTAGTTACTATTGAAAGGGGCCAAATTTGAATGGACAACAAATTTCTAAACGATATTCACAAAACTTAAACAAAAGCTAGTTAGTGTGCAAATATTAGTTTTTCCAGACTAGACCAAATTTTTTCATGTACACATCAATGCTTCAAGAATCAAAATTGGATCAATCCTTGTGTAACAAAGAGAAGGAGCAATTGATCATCCAATTCATTTTGCAAGTCAAGAATTTTCACTAGTAGAGAAAAAATATACGAGTATAAAATGGGAGGATCTAGCCATGGTCTTCACACTTTGAAAGTTTCATGAATACCTTTTGGAAACACCATTTGAATTCGACATAGACCACTAGGCATTGAAATATATGGTAAACAAGACATTATTAGGAGGAAAAATATCAATATGGCTTATGTTATACCAAGAATACAAAATTAAGATAAATGTCAAGCCAATAAGAGAACATGTAGGACCATATCACCTAAGCCGCATCAATATAGGGGAAGAACCCAAGGAGTTGGATGAAGATGTACCAAATACACACTTATTTTAGGTTATCACAATCCCATAACATCTCAAGGAAATTTCACAATTCCTTCAAAGCATGGGATTTTACCATATCACTATTCACCGAAGGAGAAGAAGCAATTTATGACTAAATCCTTTCCATATATAATTCTAAATGGATTTCTATATAAATTGGGAAAGGATGAAGTATTGTGTAGGTTCACATTGGAATATGAAAGAGAAGCAATATTGCAAGAAGCATATACCAACATAATAAGAGGACATTTAACATGTGAATTGACTATGAAAAAGATCTTATAGAGTGGAATTTAGTGGCCAAATTTGTTTCAAGATGCACACCACATTGCAAAGCATTGTGATATTTTTTAGAGAATAGGGAGACCTAATCAAAAGGATGAAATGCCACTCAATATAGTTTTAGCCACACAACCATTTGAAAAATGGAGAATACATTTTATTAGGTTGATTCATCCACCATCTATAATTTCATAAGTTAGATACATAATCATGACAAATAGTTATTTCATAAAATGGGTTGAAGCCATAAGCACACCAAATTGCGCAGTGAAGGACACAACCAAATTTATATGTGAAAGTATCATAACTAGGTATGGATGCCCATAAAATTTATTTAGCACGGCATGGGAACACACTTCTTAAACAACACAATCAAAATCCTTACATAAGAGTTTACGATTGCACATCATCAGAGCACAACATACCACCCACAAGAAAAATGAAAAGAAGAGGCTACTGAGTCTTGGAAAGAGTGACTACAAATATTTTCAATGTTCAAAGGGATGATTGGGAAGATAAGATAGAATTACGACATTATTTTGGAAATACAAAACAAATTACAAAAGTATATGAAAACCCACTATTAATTGGTCTACAAAATAGAAGTAATAATGCTGATAGAATACATTGTGCCAAACCTATTCATTGCGATAATCACACAACTAAGAGATAAAGAGTCTATACAAAAAATTTTCTAGATTGGAAAAAAATAGAAGAACATAGGGAAACTACGCAATGGAATCAGGAGGCACATAAACAAAATTAAAAATCCTGGCATAATTAGAATCTTCATAGTAAATAATTTCAAATGGGAAAATGGTGCTGGTATATGAAAGTAAATTTAAAGTGCACCCAAGAAAATTGTGCATCAGGTGGAAATGCTCCTATATCATTCATCACATCACCAAATAGGGCATAATTGTATTGTCGGATCTACAGGGGAACATGTTACCTAGAAGAATCAATGGGTGTAGGTTAAAAGCCTACAATGGATACTCTTGAAAATGGAAAGAAAATGATGATAAGTGCCTTTGACACATGAGTTAGAGTAGGAGTTTTCAAATTTCAAGAAAGTATGGTAGGCAGATGTATTGTGTATTTCATTAGTTTGTATTTTAGTGTGTGTAGAGAAACTAAGATTCAAAATATCACCTTCCAAATGGCCAAAAATAAGAATGCAAGAACCAAAGAAAAAATAAAATTGGAGAAAATGGATAAGTATGAGGAAATCACATAGAAAACAAGTAATTAAACGAGGTAAAAATTAAATACAAAAATTTGGAAGGATGGAACATTACCATCTCACCAATCTATCTTTTGCCGACACATCAAGTTAGCAAAATTTTGTAGCAAGTGAACTAAAGAGGCTAGTCGGTGCACTTTCAAGCCAAATCTCCAACGGGTAAAAGTAATTAAGGTGGTAGATCAAAGGATAAATGAATAAAAAATGACCACATCACATCCAAAAAGGATATAAGAAGGTGATAGATTGGAGAAAGAGTTAAAAACATTGTGCTCAATTTGAAACTAAGAAGAAGTTGCCAAGAAATTTAAAGAAATCTGAAACTTTTGGGAGCTTGAAATCCATAGACCTAACTTGAGAAGGAAAGTAGAAAAATACAATGTTATGAATATTTTTAATTAAATCCCACATTAATATCTCGCGTGAGTAATTTTTTTTGGAGATAAAATTCATGTAATTAGATATTATAAGGTCATTAAACAAATAACATATGAGTGAATATAGTTGAGTGATTTAATAATGACTCAAGTATAGAAAGAGGTTGAGAGATATTTGGAGGTATTTATCCTTAAATATAGAAACAAATTCACTTATATATATGTAAATCCAAACTAATTTAATGTTAAAGATTATTTTTTTGTGTTTCACCTTTTACATATTTGACCAAATTTACATTTGGTATCGTGAGCATTAATTTTCTATCTCATAGAAGGTTAATGAATTTGTGAGGGGAAAATATAATCCTATTTTCCCTTGTACATGATAGTATTCTTGTGAGAAAAATATTTTGTTAGTTTTTAGGATGTTTTGATGTGTGTAGAGTTATATTTAGTAAGATTAATGTGTAGTTTTAAAGTTTGAGGATTTTTCATCGAAGACTTGTAGACAAAAGGTAAAGTCTCGATTACAGAAGGCTACAAATCCGCTTATCCAAGGTGTCTCTATTGGTATAATATTGATTGTGGAACCCAAAATTCCCATTTATGCTCGACACAATAATAAGGGTAGTCCAGATTATGAATATTTTTTTGAGGATAACATTCTACCATAGAAACTATTATTCGCATTATCATCCTTCAACTTTATCTTTGAAAAGTTCTAATGGTGTACAAATCTACCATCTCCCAAATACAATATATTATGCCATCAAAGGATGTTTTCTAGATCATGTAAAATACCTATGTCATAAAGAATACCATCCATAAAAGTGGAAAAATGTCTATATATTTGGTATACTAACAATTGTAGAAATTAGGCAAATAAAACAATGAACAATAAAAATAAAATAAATAATATTACAAATAAACAAAGTATTCCAAACTCAAATCAACACTTCTGTGCATATATATCTTCTTCCCTGTCAGAGCTTCAACTCAATATAATCTGTGTGTAAAAAAATTACAATTTCCTCCAATATATAGAGGTCTTTCATTTAACAATAGAACACACAAATCTAAACTTAGAGCAACCTTAATAATATAACTATCATCTACAAATAGTGCATGATTTTGTTCATGCAAACAAAGCTATTTTTTTTATTTGCTTTTATCCTAAAAATAGGGACATCTAATTAAAACTAACATATGCATGGAAAAACAACTTACTTTTTACTTTTCCTAATAATAACAAAAGCATGTGGGGAGAAATTATCTATTTCCAACACTCCCCCTTAATTTTGACCTTCAAAATTTTATTATTCTGGAGTTGAGTGTGCACTTCTAGATTTGACATATTCCTGATCACAAAATCCCAAACAACTTCTCAAATACTCAAAACTTCATTTCCCAAAGATTTCGTAAAGATATAAGCAAACTGATCTTCGGATATGTAAAAATTAAGATAAATTTCCTTGTTGTTAACCAAATCCTTAATAAAATGATACCTTGTGTCTATATGCTTGCTCCTCTTATGAAAAACATGATTTTTGGACAATGCTATTGCTAAGTTTTTCTCACAAAAAATCTGTGTAGCTTCCTCCTAATTCTATGTCAAATCTTTCAACACTCTTCTCATCCAAACAACTTGACATGCTGCTCCTATTATTTCTACATACTCTGCTTTTGCTAAAGATAGTGTGACTATGGGCTGTTTCTTTGATGCCCATGAAACTACACCTATTCCAAAGTGAAAAGTATAGCTGGATGTGATTTTCCTATCATATATACTCCCAACACTATCACTGTATCTGTATAACCTATGAGTTTGAACTCATTTGATCTTGAATACAAAATTCCATGATTTTTAGTTCCACATACATACCTTAAATTTTTTTCCAGCTTGCCAATGTGAATCTTTTGGAGATTCCATAAACCTTGAGATGCGGTTTACACCATACATAATATCAGGCCTTATGGCCGCCAATACATGAGGCTTCCAACTAACCTTTTTAACAATGTTGGATCCAAAATGATCCAATATCATCTTTTATTAATTTCAAACTTACTGCAGCTAGTTTTGGTTTTGACATGCAATTTAATATGTTAAATCTCTTCAAAACATCCTTAACATACTTTGTTTGTGAAATTTAAAACTCCAACTTTTGATTTTTGAACTTCAATGCCCAAAAAGTAATGCATAAGACCTAGATATGTCATCTCAAATTATTTCTTCATGGCTGATTTGAATGAATCTATAGATAGATTTCTAGTAATGATTAAATCATCTACATATAAAAATTAGAATCTCACCTTGTTCATTTATATTGATGTATAATGTAGGCTCATTGCTACTCCTACTGAAACCCTTCTGAATCAAATACGAATCAATCCTGCTCTACCAAGATCTAGGTGCTTGTTTGAGACCAAAGAGTTCTTTTCTCAACTTGTATACCTTTCCTTCATGACCTTCAATCTCATAACCTTATGGCTGATTCACATAAACTTATTCTTCAAGAAAACCATTCAAGAATGTTGATTTTACATCCATCTGATATATAAGCCATTTTTTTGAGTTGCAATTGCTAAAACCATTCTTACCATGACCAAACATGCTACTGGTGCAAACCATTTGTTATAATCTACTCCATATTACTGTGAAAAACCTCTTGCAACTATAATTGCTTTATGTTTCTACATACTTTATCATCACTAGTATATTTGGTCTTGTAAACCCACTTCAATCATATCATATCCTTTCCTTCGGAAGATCTACTAATTCTCGGGTCTGATTATTCTCTATGGAATCTATCTCATCATCCATGGCTTGAACCTAAACTTCATTTTTTATAACCTTTTCAAAGTATATTGGATCTGCAACTTGAAAAAATAATGCAAAAACTGAAAAAGAGTTAGTTGTATAATAAATCTCACTAAGTCTTCTTGTTTTCCACTGCAAAGGGCTATATGATGATGAAATATTTGTATTGAAGGAGTTTCTTTTGGTTTTTTTGGTGTCTCTTGCATGGTTGAAGATGAATGAAATATTGGAGAGATCATAGATGTAGATGGAGGTGTAGCCTGCTACAACTTGTGGTGCATGACCAAGATTCAAAGAAGATAAAATACCTTATTGATTTATAGTTTCATCTTCCATATCATCATGAGGAATATTTTCTGCTATACTGACTATTATCTCAATACTTCCATCCCATGCCTCATTTTCAACAAAATGTACATCTCTACTGATTATGAATTTTCTGGTAACTAGATTAAACAACTTGTATTCTCTAAATATCCAAAAAATATGCACTTTTATCATTTGTTGTCTAAATTCTTCCTTAGCTCATCAGGAACATGTGCATATGCCACACAACCAAATATTCTAAAATGAGAAACACTGTGTTTTTCTGTTAGTCCAAGCTTGTGTAGGAACCATGTTTCGAATAATTTTTTTGCACACCTATTTAAGATGTAATTTTTTTCTATTGCTTCTTCCCAATATTCATTTGAAAGATGCTTTTCCTTCATCATACTTCTTTCCATTTCCATAATGGTTATATTCTTCTCTCTCGCCACACCATTCTCGCATGTGGTGTATACTTAGTACTAAAGCTTGCTTTTGATACCATGATATTTGCAAAAATTTAGAAAAGCATTGGAAACATACTCACCTCCTCTATCTGTCCTTAGAAATTTGATGTAGTATCCACTTTACTTTTCCAATAAGGCCTTGAATTGATGAAATATATCAAAAGCATCTGATTTGTGTCTCAAAAAAGTACACCCATGTCTTCCTTGTATAGTCATCAATGAATTTCATAAAATATGAACAACCTCCAATAGAATTTGTTTGCATAGGTCCACATAAATATGAGTGAACAATTTCAAGTGGCGCACTTTTTCTTTCTATTTTCCCAACTGGGAAGGACTCTCTATGTTGCTTCCTCAAAATATAATCTTCACATACTCTCTCGGTTTTGAATCAAAGACAAACCTTTTACCATATTTTTTCTTTGTAACAAATTCAAACCTCCAAAATTTAAATGACAATTTTTTTGATGCCATAGGCATGATTCATATTTTTCGAATGTTTGAAAAGATGATTCAATTTCATTAGCTCTAGAATGATTGTTAGTATCGGCTCCGATATGGCTGGTCTAATCTTCAAAGGAAACATTCTATTTCTTGTCATCTTCACTTTAGCAATCAGATGAGTACTTGGAGCTTTATCCATGATCACACATTCATTATTTTTAATATAAACTATGTATCCCTTTTGTACTAATTGAAAAAATGCTCATAAGATTGCGCTTCAAACTTGCGACATAATAAACATCATGCATAATATTTCACCACCTATTTTTAGTTAGAATGTTTATTGTTCATTTTCCTTTTACAGACATTGTATTATTATTCCCAAGGGTAAAATCCATCTTTATTGACTCATCTAAATTGGAAAATAAATCTAAGTTACTTGACATGTGATTATTGCAACCAGAATCCAAATACCATACATCACAAGGACTCTCTTGTGATAGATTACATTCAATAGGTGATAAAGAAGGTGTTTCTTTGGTAATATTTGTGCATGCAATAAATATGGAGCTTGGAGTAGAGATCCCAACCTGATTTTAATTCTACCTATTCTAATCATATTGCTTTTTCCTACAATCATAAGCATAGTGCCCATATCTCTTGCAATAGTGACACTACACATGCGAATTATCCTGTCTCGACCGTAAAACTTATTATGATGGTACTCTTGACTTTTTCGTCTTCCACTTGATATTGATGGACTACTACTGCATCCTCTAGATGAAATTATTCCTCTTCCTCTAGGACTAAAGCTTCCTCTTCCTCTTCCAAAATTCCTAATACATGTGATGAAAAATATTGATATACAACTACATGTGATCTTTTCAACCTTATTTCATGATTTATTAGTGATGCATGAAACTCATCAATTGAAAATGGACTTAGATCTTTAGTTTCTTCAATAGAAACTACCAAAGGATGAAATTTTGCAAGAAAAATTCTAAGCAGCTTTTTAATAATACTTTTTCTTCAATAATTTCATCGTGGGATTTAATTTGATTGACTAAACTGAATACAAAAGTAAAGAATAATTCTACGAAACTTGAATCTTTTATTGAAATATTTTCAAAATCCCTTTGATAGTTTGGAAATTTTTACTTTCTCTTTACCTTGATACAAAACTTGGAGAGTTTCCCATGTTATTTGCACTTTACTGGCTACTTCCACTCTATGTGCTTTCATGCATGGTATGATGAATATAGAAAAGAGATTTTCCATCTTTCTTTCTTAATTCTTTCTTTGTTTGTGAGAGTGCATTATACGCTGCTGCATCTGTGTGCTTTGTGTACCCACTCTCTATAATTTCCCACACATCATGGGATCTAAATAGTGCCATCATGGTTAATCTCTAATAATCCTAATTCTTTCCTGTAAATTATGGTGTTTGTGTAGATTGGATATAAAATCTATAGCTTGCTATCAATTAGAAACCTGCTGAAAAACAACACTCTGATACCAATTTGTAGAAATTAGGAAAATAAAAAATGAACAACATAAATTAATAAAAAAATATTCTAAATTCAAATCAACACACTTCTATACATATATCTTTTGTTTTGTCAAAGCTTTAGCTCAAAAATATGTGTGTAAAAACACTTATAATTGCCTCCAATATATAGAGGTCTTTCATCTAACAATAGAACACACAACTCTAAAAATAGAGAAACCTTAATAATAGAACTATCATCTACAAATAGCGCATGATTTTGTTCATGCAAACAAATCTATTTTTTTTATTTTCTTTTATCCTAAAAATAGGGACATCTAATTAAAACTAACATATGCATGGAAAAACAACTTACTTTTTACTTTTCCTAATAATAGAAAAAGCATGCATGGAGAAATTATCTATTTCCAACAACAATACACATTCTAATTTATTATACTAACAATATTTATTCTAATTTATTCTATCCATTGTGATTACCATATTATTCTCATAATAGTATTTGTAGATATGAAAGATGCTTTAAACTCAACAACAATTCTCCCATGAGATCGACGTAGTTGGAAATATGTTGAGAAAAATCTCTATGAAATTAATCCATCTTCTTGGATTATCTTCTAATGCCGAAAGACAATGACTATGAATTGATTTTCCAAGTTGTAAAGTATTCAAAATGGTCTGATTTGCATCGGTTTGTGGAATCCAAGACTTTGAATTGGACATTGAAGGTTGACACAACTAATTTTTTTCTTTTGGATTTGTTTGAGTTTCTCATAAAAATATCTATCCCCAAGCTTGATCACCTTGATTTATCTACCATCCCTTGGATTATAAACATAAAAGATATGTTTTTTAATTTACAAAATTCTGTAGTTTCAACAAATGTTTTTAGGTTTAATATTAGTGGTCAAATATTTTTTCATTTTGTTAGATTTGTGTCATTTTTATTAAACCCAATATTAAATTGGTTTTCCTTATTAGGTTTAAAAATCCATATGTATATATTTGCAATATATTTGAGTCGAGTAGTCTTAGACATCAAGCATAATAAAAAATTGTTTGTAATTGTTTATGTTTAGTTTTACATGTGTGTATTAAAATGTCGATATTAAAATTTGAGATTTAAAGTCAAAGCCTAAAATTCCAATCAAAAAGTTGTATGTTGTCATAGTGATGCAGAGAAAAATAAACATTCAAGCATGTAATCACTTAAGATTCAAACAAGTTCTTCACCTTTACTCTTATGTTAGGAGGATCATACAACCAATAAGGGCTAAAACTTGTAATGTGACTAAGTCTCATTGCACCTGTCTTTAATAGAGTAAATGACCTATTCCAAAATTGTTCCTATGCACTACACAATGCCACGCCAACCACCAAATATTTTTACTTCATGTACACTCACCTAGGGCTTGCCTATCTCATCATTCTCCTTAAGTTTCTTAGCTACCTTCCCTTGACTAAACCTACAAATATCCTTTCTTGGTATTGTCGGTGATGCTTAGCTCTTATGACCTATTTCAACACTTCTAAAAATTAATAGGAACCTTGAATTTTACTCAAAAAGGTTTCTAGTAACAAGGATTACCAAATCACCTCCTAGATCGCCTTCTAGGTTCTTAAGACAGTTGTTTACAACAACTAGTCATTCAAAGTTCTAGAGTTATCCACCAAGGTCTATTACCTTCAATTGTTGTGTTTCAATCCTACGATGAGATTGTAAAATCTTATAGTGTAACTCTTTTGCAACCCTTTGTGGATCTCCTTTTGCAATTTGTTCCCAAACCCTCACTAGGTCAATATTCACCTATTGTTATGCAAAAATATTTTTTAGGAAGTTTCAAGGGATGTACCCATGGTTTCTAGACTCTCATTATTGCATTTGACATGTCTTAGAAGTTTGAGTGCTTCCTTAAAGGTTTAGAGCTAGGTTCCTTTGTTAAGTGACTCAAGCCATTAGGTCTTATCTGTGCAAACGTTTCTTAAGGAAAAATATCAAGTATTTGTCTTGGTGAACCAATGAAGATTTAAAATTCCTCTTCTAACCCCTAGTAAAATCTTTTATCATGATATCTTCCAATTTTTAGGTGGATGCTCATTGAATTTACCCTTTGATTTCAAACCCCCAGTCTTAACCCAACCTGTGCATCATAGAACAACCCGATAAGTAATACTTGGACACAAAATTCATTATATTTTATTTCAAAGCTTAAAAATTTGCAAGGAGGTTTATTTCAACATTGTGAAAGGGGCCATATTACCAAGATCTTACAATCTCCATGTTCAATTCTCTCCTTTAGGTATAATTCTCTAATTTACTCGTGGAACATGTTATAAAACCCATTAAGTTAACGGTGAAGTTTTCTACCTTGCAAATACTTCTTCTCCTTAGTGCATGCACATGCTCAAATCAACTCAATGATCTCCATTGGTCTCCAAGCTCTACTAAAAACTAATATTCCTTTGATTTACCTATCCAAATGACTTGTCACTCCAACTATGATAGTTTGTTCAAGCCATACACCTATGGGTTTTTCATGGGGATCATATAAGGGTCATTACATGTATTCTTTACAATCACTATACATATGCTTAGGCTGTCTCCACACACAAATATTTTCTTACCTAAGGCAGAGCCGCACAAGCCTTCATCAAACATTAACTCACAAAGAATGGAAACATACCAACTCACTGAGATGGCTCCAAGAAAGAAAATACTCTTTCATATATGGGTAATATCCATCAATCCTAGGTATTCCTCCTATAATACAACATAATCAAGATCTCATAGGGTTACCAATATAGTTAAAGCATATACAAGAAGGATTTTAACACTTACATGAAGAAATGATATACAAGAATCACTCCACAAGAGATAAATACTCAACATGATGCATAAGAACACCTTGTGTTCAAAATAATATCAAGAATCTACTTTGAAATCAAGAGAACCACACATACACAACAAAAACACACATAAATCATGCAAAAATAATAGAAACTGAGTTTTTATTCCTTAACCTCACTTGAAACTTGCACATTTGATTCATTATCCAGATAAGAATGAAGGAATTCAATTACATTTGGTATTTTATCTTTCCTCCAACCCCTCCTACTCGAGATCCTTCCCATTTGGTAGTTACAAAATAGTTTCATAATGAGATTCCCCTCAATAAAGAGTTACTCTCACCTAATAAGGCCTTGAATTTGCATGAAATATCCCTTTTTAGTACTTATGTCTCTAATCACCAAAAATTATCTCATTCTATCCTTAGAATGCTTAAGAGCTTCAAGTACACACAAAAACCTCAAATCACACTAGAATTGCCTTTACAATTTTGAATTAGCATTTTGGAGGGAAAATGCCTCATTTTAAATTTGAAAGGCCTAACCACTAACAAAAATAACTATACAACACCTAATAAACTATAACATACAACTAACACATTTGAAAATCCCACAAATGTCCTTATGACTTATTTATAGGATGCTCTTGCATCACATAGTGATTTAAAATCAAGTTGTATCATTTTTTTTAGAATAAGGTATTTTTTTCTTCTTCAATGCACGAGTCGCTAATTGTTGTGCCATCAAAAGAATGTTTTTCAAAGTCCAAAACTGAAAAATAAATTATTTGTAACTAGACACATTTGAGAGAAAACCCAACATCTTAAAAAATTTAAGTTTCAAATTTTAGAGGGAATATAAATACAATGTTGAAACTATTGAGCATCACGTTGACATTCCATTGAGTAAGAAACCATATGTTAGAGGATAGAGGAGGTTGAGGAAGGAGGTATAACAAAAAATCTCGTCATCCACTAGTGATGGGGCCACACAAAGATTTAGTGGCTCATTTTTCAGTTGTGTGTTTCCATTGTGATATGTTATATATTCCAACGTTCCTATTTTGTTTGTGTTCAATTTGTTTTCAATATTTTGTGTGATGTAATAAATGAGAATAATTATGATGCAATCCCATGATGGAAAAACATAGTGTAAAATAGAAAGCATCATGATAATTTTTTATGTTGTTGTTTTTCTTGTCAAACCATCCTTATAGGTTGTTGGTTGTCTTGTAAAACCATCCTTTTAGGTTGTTGGCTGTTCTGATAAAACCATCTTGATGTTTAGGTTGTTGGTTGTCTTGCAAAACCTTCTGGGTGTTTGGGTTGTTGGTCAATCCTATGTAAAACCATCATTGTACAGGTGTGGAGGATGAATGGATGTGTGGGTCCTTATTCATACATGGGTGGTTGTTGTATCCATCCATAAAATCCACCTGTGAGAATACAATTTTGGAGAGTTGTGTGGCAGCACACGTTAATCAATATCATGACGAGGAAGAGGTAATAAACTACATTCGATATGTGTGATTGGTTTTTACCATTTTTGCATTAAGGGAGGAATGTTACAAATATTTGTAATTAGTGCTCATGTTAATATATTGTGTGAGTGAGTGAGTGATTGAGTTACAACAAATCTCGTAATTACATATTATAAGGTTATTAAATAAATAATACATGAGTGAATATAGTTGAGTAAGTTATTAATAAAAAATCATGTATAGAAAGAGGTTGAGATACATGTGTAGGTTTTCTCCTTAAATATAGGAACAACTTCACATACACACAAAGCCCTGAATGGTTTAATAGTAAAGATTATTTTTGTGTTTCACCTTTTATATATTTGACCAAATTTACACATAATGATAGATCCAATCGCCCGATCCAATTGGACCTAAAGTTCAAGGCATGATCGAGGAAAAGGAATTAAATTCCTTCCTCTAAGTGACTTAGATAAGGAAGACATGATTACACAACACTTACAAAAATGAAATGGAGTGACCCACCACACCGGAAGATATTGGAGAAAGAAAACTAAGTTTGGGCCATAAAGAGGCTTGCAATATAAACCAAAGACATAGAAGGAAACTAGTAGAGAAGGATACCTTGTGAGGAATGATTCTTGATATGCTTGCAAGACTTCCATACTTGGGAAATAATCTAGAACTCATGCAAATAATCACAAGTTGATATTTCTATGATGCCATTTGGTTTAGTGCGCAAGATGCAATACTAATCAACACATAAATAGTTTCTAGATCCACTTGATTACCAAACAAAGGTATATCTATACCCACATTCAAAAACACCGGTGGATCGATGACGTGATTCACTATGATCATCTATGGTCTTCTGCACAAGGGAAGGGAATCCCTTTAGGAGTTATTCTAAACCAAGTGATGCCGTTTTGGAAAACGTTGTAGTAGAAATATTTTGGCAAGCTATGTATGGGAGAAAAACACATCCCTAGGCACAATTAACATGATCAAAAGAATGTGGGACGATGAACATGCATTCAACTAGCCCAAATTCCTAGCTCAAGAGTTCAACAATAACACACAAAAGGTAATCAAGTTGTTGGAAATGTTTTTATGTATTAATGGTTGATAATGTTTCTATGATTTACACATTGGTGAGCACAAAAGGGAATAATCAAATTAGAATATTCATGCTGCCCACACGGTAGTTTTCAAAAAATATTCCATCAAATCTATACACCACATATGAGGATACTTAGAAGATGGGAGATTGGCTCACCAAAATTAGAGAAACACTCATCGCAAACACCCACATACCAAAGGAAGTGTGCGCATGATGCGGGAGCATCACCATACCAATATTTTTTTGGATTTCATGAAATTTTTACCCTTTAGGTGTTTTTAGTGTTTCTTATCGTCCTTGTGTTCCTTCTTGTGTAATTTGAGACCTCGGCACGTTTTCCCTCAAAATGCTCCTTTTGAGAATTTGAATTTCCAAACAAAATGGAGGGGTCTAATGTAAATTATGAAGGCTTAAAGAATGTAAAAAGGTCCTTTAAGGTCTTATGAGAGGCAAATGAGGTGTTTACACCCTTGTGTTAGAGTTCAATAAGCTATGGTCCTCTTGAGTTGAGTTCAACTACCTCTCCTTTTTTAAGAAAGGGAAAATTCAAATGAGAAAGGAAAAGAGTGCGTGAGAGGTGAAGAGACGAGAAAGGAACTTTGTATCAAATGTTGAGCCTCTATAAGCTTTGTAAAATTTTATTTTTAGATCAATAAATGGATTCATAAATTCTTGAAGGAATGTAAGAGCGTTTCATACATGAATCTAGTTTATATGTGTTTAATGAATGAGATTGCAGGTTTTATAAGGATTGTATACTCATAATAGGTATGAAAAGGTGGTGATTAAAGGATTTAAAGTACTTATGAAGAAGGTGGATATCAAGAACTCAAGTATCTTGTGTTGTCATAGTAATAAGTTTCATTATTGATTGTTCATAACATTAAAGGATTGAAAATAGGTAATAAAAGATTTGATCATTCATGTGAATAGGTTTCTATTTTCAATAAGGTCCATTTGTCTTTAATAAGTATGTTATTTTAGAAGCATATGGAAAGAAATCTAAAATGGTCAATAGGAGCATACTGATCCATGAAAGACTAAGAAAATGAGTTTTGAAGTTATTTGTAATGTTTTCAAGGGTAATCTTGCCATGAGGAGTTTGACCAAGTTTATTAGATGCTTGAGGAAATGTACTAGGATATGAGGAACCTTAGAAACCTCCATAAGTGTAAATAATAAAAATAAGTCCTTTTGGACTGGGAAAAGAGATATAGGGTTTACACAAAGGAAAAAATTATGTAATATTTAGATTTAACCATTGAATGATGTTGAAACTTGGAGGTATATGACTGAGCAAGGTAATGAATGTGTGGTAAAATCTTCAAAGAGTTTGTATTATGGTTCTTACAACTGAATAATGTCTTTTTATTCCATGATGTTCACAATACTCTATGAATTCATTTGAAGTGAATTCTCCTCCTTGGTCATATCTTAAACACTTGATTTTCAAATCTGTTTCATTCTCAACCTAGAGATTTGAATGCCTTAAATATTTCAAATGCTTCATAATTTTCTCTTAAGAAAGTAACCCATGTCATTCTAGAATAATCATCAATAAATAACATAAAATACCTCTCACCTTGCATGCTTTGAGTTCTTGTAGGCCCACAAAGATCAGTATGCACAAGTTCCAACAACCTAATTGAATCCATAATATATGAAAAACTTTGGAGAGAAGAAGTCAACAAAACAATCTATATTTTGAATAGAGGACAAATAAGAGTAAATAATAACAAGACACCTTATGAACTTTGGAAGGGTAGACTGGAACTGTCAAACATTTTAGAGTATTTGGAAGAAAATGCTATATCAAGAAAGATGATGAAGACTTGGGTAAGTTTGAATCTAGATCTGATGAAGGTATTTTTCTTGGTTATTCCCAAATGAGAAAGGCCTATAGATGTTACAATTTGAGAACATTCAAAATTGTTGAAAGTGCAAATGTGAAGGTAGATGATATCAAGTACAAAAGAGTAGAATACAAGAAATTGATTATTTTGAAGAAGCAAACAATGAAGATGAAAAGGAAGAAGTTGAGATAAAGGAAACAAAAACACCATCCAAATCATTCCAAAAGAATCATTCAGAAAATTAGATTATAGGTGACAAAAATCTTGGAGTACAAACTAGAAGAAGATTGGAAAATGCATAAGAACATGCAAATATCTTCTTTATTGTCCAAAGTTGAGCCTAAAAGATTTGTTGAAGCAAGGGAAGACAAGCACTAGATTGGAGAAATGGAAGAAGAACTTGATCAAATAGAGAAGAATGAAACATGGGAGCTTGTTCCAAGACCTAAGGACAAAAATGTGATTGGTACCAAGTGGGTATTCAGAAACAAGCTGAATGAAGATGGGAAAGTAGTAAGAAATAAAGAAAGGTTAGTATGCAAAGGCTATGCACAAGTTGAAGGTATTGATTTTGAAGAAACTTTTTCTCCTGTTGCACATTTAGAAGCCATTAGGATGTTTTGGCATTTTCTTGTTATAAGAACTTTAAATTCTATCAAATGGATGTTAAATCTGATTTTCTGAATGGAAATTTGGAAGAAGTCTACATTGAACAACTAGAAGGATTCATATTATCAAATAATGAGGACTATGTATGCAAGTTGAAGAAAGATCTTTATGGATTGAAACAAGCCCCTAAAGCTTGGTATTCAAGATTGGACAAGTATCTACAACAACAAGGGTTCAAGAAAGGAATTGTTGACAATAATATGTATATCAAAATTGAAGGTGAGAATCAACTGATTATTTTTGTTTATGTTGATGACATCATTTTTGGAGGAAGTAAGGATAAGATGTGTAAAGAATTTGCTGAGGAAATGCAAAAATAATTTGAAATTTCCATGCTTGGTGAGTTGTCATTTTTTCTTGGATTACAATTTCTCAATCTGACAAAGGTATATTCATTTCACAAACCAAGTATATTAAGGAAATGCTGAAGAAGTTTAAAATGGAAGATTACAATCTAGTAAGTACACCCATGATCACATGTTGTAAGTTGAGAAAGGATGATGAATCTCCTGAAGAAAATCAGACTCTTTATAGATCAATGATTGGAAGTTTGTTATATGTAACTGCATCAAGACCAAATGTAATGCAAGTAGTAGGCATGGTAACATGTTTTCAAGCTGCACTAAAAGAAACTCATGTGCAAGATGTCAAAATAATACTTAAATATATGAAAGGTATGGTGGATTATGGATTATGGTATCAAAAAGGTGAAGATTTTTCTTTAACAACATATACAGATGCAGATTGGGTTGGTTGTATAGATGACAGAAAAAGTACAAGTGGAGGTGCTTTCTTTTTGGGAAACAATTTAGTATCTTGGTTGAGCAAGAAACAAAGTTTCTGTTTCTCTATCTACAATTGAGGTAGAATATATTGTTGCAGTATCATGTTGCACACAAGTTCTTTGGATGAAATAGACATTGAAGGATGTCAAGGTAGAATTTGATTCTCCAATTTCTATACTGTGACAATACTAGTGCAATAAATATCTCAAAGAATCCATTTATGCATTCCAAAACAAATCATATTCCCATTAAATATCATTTTTTGAGAGAGAAAGTTGCAGATCAACAGGTTAAGATAAAATACAATGTCACAAAAATAGAAATTGTTGACATTTTTACAAAACAAAATTTTGAATATATCGACAAAAAGTTGGGAGTAGTATCCTTTTCAACAAGTCATTAAATGGAAGAATATTCTCAGGGGGAGAGTGTGAAGAGAGTTTTCCTTTTCCATTGATGTCAAAGGGGGAGAATTGAAAGATAAGAGAAGTCATACATCAAGGGGGAGAAATAGGAGAGTTAAAGACAGGGGAGCAAAAGAAGAAGTAATACAATCGGGGGAGTAATTGATCACGATGGAAGATTATGAAAGATGGCTGGTTTCCATAAATGAAAAAGGGGGTTATTGTTAGAAGTATTTTCATTGATGCCAAAGGAATACTGAAAAATATATCTGAAGTTAGAAATATTGTCATTAATTCTTACAGATACGTGCCTCTTATGAAAATATGATTTAGTTTGAATTCTGCATGCCACACACCAAAGAAAATATTTTTGTAGTATTTCACAGGTTTTATAGTGTTCCATGGGTTCTGTAATGTTCCGTTGGTTCTATTGTGTTCCATGGATATTTGTATTACTTCGCAAATTGTTAAGTGTTCCATGGGTGTTTGAAGTGCTTCATGGGTTGTGTTCCAAGGGTCTTTATAGTGCTTCACGGGTTATGAAGTGTTTTGTGGGTGTTTTTAGTGCTTCACAGGTTATAGCAGTGCCTCGCGAGATGAAGGAATAAACTAATGTGTGTTGGTTTGTTTGAAATAATGCTATGCAACAAAGGAAAATCCCTAAAAGTTAGTAAGTAATACAATAGAGAGGAGGATTATTGTGAAACAAAGAGAAAAATCCAAGAATGTATAGATTTTTCCGTGATGGTCATGGAATGTTGCGAGACCAAGATAAAATAGGGGATGTTCGCGGGAGTCTTGAAAAATTCAAATATTCAAAATTCAAAGTATACTAAAGTTGACTCATGATGAATATTCAAAAAGGGATGTCGACTCATGAAAAGTCATGTCTGTTCATGAAATGAATATGATATATAAGTGGATTCAATTGTGAATTCAAGAAGACACTCATGGTATTATAATGTCGTTATGAAGTGTTGTCATGTGTTTTTGCAAGGGAAAAATTCAACTCAAAAACATGAAAACTTTACCTTAGTGTCAAATTTTTGCTTATAGACCTTCTCGAGCACCGCTCTAGATCAATTCACCCCATGTATTAGGACTATACCAATACTTTTAGTTCTCATGCGTAAGGTATTAAAATTTCCCATGTTTTGGAGAGAGGAAAACATGTTTATCAAGTTATTCCGAGATAATGCTTCTCAAGGCATATCTTTCAAGTAGGCTTAGAAATGGCTATTTTTAGCCTTTCTAAGGTGGGTGCACATCTTTTAGAGCATAGTTGAAGGCCCAAATTCACCAAGAAGTGGTATAAAATATCTAATATCATTGTGAAAGTGATTTAGGCATATTTCAGAAATAATTGGAGGTTTAGGAACAACATCCAGTGTCAACGGGTTTTTGAAGGTGAAGGAGCTTGTAGTTCAAAAAATAACCTGAGCTTTAGAAGATGATTCTAGGAGCTTTGGAATGAGTTAGAGGACAAAAATATACCATTGGAAATATTATTCAATTCCCTACATGGTGATATTTTCATATTTCTCACAAGACTCATAAATTTCTTTCCATAGTTCATTCTTGGAAGGCACACCTCGTGATCTCGAGAAATAAGGCTATTTTTAGGATGTTTTAGGCAAAAATCAGACCTGGATACCCATCCCATTATTCTTAGCAATTATGTTTTTAGTAAAATTCATATTAAAGAATTGTCAAAAAGTCCTCTGGGAGCTCCGACAACTTCGTTTTCAAGGTCCTTCCCAAGGTAAGCCTTTTGTACTTAGTCAATTTTTCCAATGCCATGTTCTAGCATGAGGTTGATGCACACTTTTGTGTCCCTTTCATTAATTTCTATGGGGATAATGGGGAAAAAATGTGCCCTCCCCCGTGTAAGCTCATGGACCGCCACATGACCTTGGGAGGCCTCAGTAAGCCCCTTTGAGAAATTTTCTAGCCCACACCTCTTCAAACGTATGTCCACCACTTGTTACCATAGAGATAAGGCCCATTTGTTTTCCCCTCTCATCCCTTTCCCAAGGGGATAGAAAAAAATGTGCCCCTCCCCCATAAAGCAAAAAAACTAGAAAGATAGTTTTTGAAGATCTTCCTCCATATGCTCAAAAAACCTCGAATGCTATCAATTTTTTTCTAGATTTCTTCCATCCATTTTCTTCCTCCATTATTTATTCCATGTTTTCATGATCTCAATGGAGAAATTTCTAAAAAATCAGCATTTTTCAACATTCCATGTTCATGTTTTTTCCGATTGACTTCGTACCCACGTAGGTGAAAAATTCGTATCTTACAATCCGGTGGTCGGATCGAAGTGAGGTTTTTTGCAAACTTATTATTTTAAAGGTTCTTTCAAGACACATATGGTTGTAAATACATGCATGTCCCATATTTTTAATGGTGAAAAACCCCTGAATTTGTGCCATGGTTTTTTATTTTCCACCATTCTAGTGATCGGATTGAGCTGAAAGTTTGTACGTGATATCCAAAGAAGAAACCAATCCTAGTGAAGTTGTTTTTGTCGCGATCCAAGATGTGGAAGGGTACTCTCAAAAATATTAAGTCTCTATATGAGAAATTACTATAAATAGAAACCTCTCAGAAAAAGTAGATTTTCTCAAAGCAGGGTTCTCAGAAAGCAACCAAGATAGCAAACAAGGTGGTCCTAGGAGCCAAAAAGGGAAATTTTATTAAAATAGTAAGTCCTCATTTCAAGTAAAAAAAGGTACCATTATCAAGGATGAAATTCAAGTTTTTAGGTCTTGAGCCCATTTCAGATCTCTCATTTGAATACTTGAGTTTGGGTTACAATGATGTTACTCACATGGATATGGAAAAAATCAAAGATAGGATGCTATGTGGACCCGGAGGACTTGTGGAGGATAAGGTTTACATGAACGGGTTGTATGTAGCGGTGGTGGTCATCTGATATTAGTTCAAAGTTAGTGTTGGCATACTCCCATCATTATGAGATAAACACCTGAACTACAAGAGTTGATGATAACTTAGTCCGACGGTACTTTCTCCCAAGGAGATCTCTCACTCAAATACAAATTTTGACTGGAACAATATGGTTTTCATCACAATGGTTTTTTTAATAGGTGAATGGTACAAATAAAAAATATATATTTAGGGCCTCACATTGGGTTTTTCATTGAAGAAAGGAATAAATCCTTCCCACATTCGAAAGTCCTGTTTGAGATTGAATTTCATGAAGGATTCTCAGATGTGATCATCCTTCTGAGCCAGGTAATGGGAGAAGAAAAAAAAGGACTTCCATGATTGGATGACCTTGTTCATAATCACTATCATTGAAGAAAAATATATGATAGATTGGGGAAAATAATCAGTGACAACTTGCATCATCAACTACTTCAAGTACCTATATCCAAGAAGTTTTCAATTACTTCATACTTTGTATATGCTCTTACGAGCTCGAGGCCATTCAGAGGGTTGACACTCACCTAAAATATTTCTCAGAAGGCTCCTACATTTGAAAGGTACCCAAAAATAGTCTTGAAGGAAATCAATCAACGTTACATGAGAGTGAACTATGTGTTCACAATGTTTATCATCAAGTCACTAGAAGGAAATCCTTACTCTAGGTTGTCTCGACAAGTAGCTTCTATGATAAAAAGGTATGGGCCCTACTTCATACAGTTTTTAACCTTCTCCTACATCTGAGTATCTGGTTTTGATATTTCTTTACGAAGGATACCATGATATCTCAACGACATGGTCATGTTGTTTGAATTGTGTAGACAAATTTCTCATGTTCATAGTAAGCTTAAGAATTGGAAGAAGAATACCATTTACTTCCCCATCTCTCTCAGAATCTTCTCTTGTAAAAGTGTTAATGATGCTACACACTTAAAAGCCACCTTTTCTCCTCTGAGCTTGTATTCATATGCACCAAGGGAAGACTTTGATATCCAAAGTGATCATGATACCTTTCACCTCCCTGAATCATATCATGTTCCACAACTTGAAGACTACTGGGTGAATTGCATAGATGATTTCGAATTCAAAGAATGAGATCACCTGAGAATGAACATTGGGAAAATGAAAATATTAAAGTTTAACTGGTATGGGGAAGGCATTCAAGATGATGACATGAATTTGTATGACCTATAATATCAAGCACTAAAGGCCTCGCATATCCCACAAGTGACATGCAGCATCCACGAATCGGGAGATATAAGTGAGTGGACTGATGCCATCATCAAAAGAGAAAAGAAATATTTTGAAAAATAAAAAGGTTCCCTCATCACATCAGGCAGTTTCCTTACTCTTTAAATACACACATCCCATCACTCCTATTTAAAGGTCACAGATAAAGCTTTAGGCTCAACTCACTCTGGTGAAAGTTTAAAACGTAAAGAAGTGGAACCAAAAGCCCCCTACTACAAAAGGTTGTACAAAAGGGTTAGAACAACATATGATATTTTGACAAAAATGGAGCTAGGGAGAGTGATCTAGTTCATCTTTCATTCCAGCAGCAGATCCTAGAGTTTCTCACCGTTCACCGCTACCCGACCCCTCTGCACAAGATTTTCCTCATCACTCCGAGTAAGAGACAACAATCGTGCCAATTTCGAACTCCGAGACAAACGAGATATTTCTCTGGATACAAGAAATGATCACAAAGGAGGCCCATACAATTCAATACATGATAGTCCCTATTTTCTCAACTATATCCTCATTGGTCAAGGGAAGGAAGAAAAATATTTATCAAGCAACTTCACACTTCTTCAATGGTATTTTGGGAAACAAATATGTTGAAGTATCTCGGGAAAAAGGTCATCAAGCCCATTAAAGAAATAACCTTGACCAAATATGAGATTAACATCATTTCCCTAGGCCCAAAAAACCATGAGGGAGATGTAAAATTATTCGAGGAGTCTTCCACTTGCCTTCTTGTGAGGAATTAGGAGTACAAAGAGAAAATTGATTAGTTGGAAGACCATGTGCAAACACTCACCTTGTACATGTAAAATTTCATGGACCCGAATGCCTTCTCATCTCTTCCAATTGAATAAGTTACTCTCATTAGTAAATTCAATCCAAATTCCATTTGAAAGACACCGTGTTTCACCATTCAAGGATGAGCCAATGATAAATGGGTGAACAAGATTTTGGAGAAAGGAAATCCTTGCTTATAGAGATGATCTCATTGTACAAGTATATGTGTGTGATTACCATAGGATCAAGTGTACCCATTGGTGGTGGAGATGGGGAAAGATCATTCTCACATGTTGGTAGACATGAAGGTATTTGATTCTCCATCTAAGAATTTTTCATAGGTATGGGTGAGGACTCTTGTCTCTCGGTATGAGATGTTGAATCGTGCTCTGGATGAGTTGGACTCAAATGAGGAGTGTGCCTCCAAGATGCAGGATGATGTCAACACCAGGATACAAAATCTTGGAGTGCCCACCATTAATGAGAATACCTTAGTGGATGAATTGTTGAATCCATTTAATTTAATGAAGACACACTAAAGTTTCTCACCTAGATAAGAGCTACAATATCAAGTATTACAAAGAAACATCAGTATTGGTTTGCTAAAATCAAGAACATCAATGTCATCTCGGATGGTTGGCTTGATTCCTTGAGTTGTGTCCACATTCCTCGATCGAGAGAGTTGCACTTGTGGTGGCTTGATATGGTAGAAATTTCAAATGAGTGGAGATTTTTCCAAGTGAACTTGGTAAAGATCCATCGACAACGAAGCATAATTAATAAGGAAGTGTCTTCATCGGACTAGTTATCTCTCTCTTATTTTCTCTCTCTTCCCTCCCCCTTTCCCTCTTCCTTCATGTTCTATTTCTTCATTGGGAGTTGCAATTTTCATTTTTATTATTCATTTTTGTCCTATTCATTTAAATGTGACTATAGTTGACATTGTAATAAGTCACCCTTAATTAATAAAAGGGGACTTAATTTCATTCCTAGGAATATGAAGATTCATATGTTGTAAAAGACAAATGAAAATTCATCTGGGGGGGTAGGTGAAGAGTATTTCTAAAGTATATAAATTGTAATGAATCCCCCATTCCAAAGGGTTGTTAATTTTGTATGTTTGAGAGTAGATAACTACTTGATAAGTAAAAGGGATGGATATTTTCATCTATTCTCTTTCTCATATGTTATTCCATTCCTCTATTGTACAAATTTGTGAGAATGTCAATAAAGAAGAAAGGAGTTTCATACTTTTCTGGATGAGGGATTAAGTGAAACTTTGTGTTCATAATTCCATCTTATCTTGGTGTTATTAGAAAGTTTTTAATATTCCTAATTATGTGTATTGATATGATCTGATTAATCTTTGCAAGCATCCAAGTTTTCATACTTGCAATATTAATCCCCCTCCTAATTTTCCACTCTCGTTTCCCCACCTACCTAGAAAATTCCTCCCTTGCAAGAAATTGCAAACATTTTCTGCAGGTGTAGTGGAGTGTGCTTGTTGGATCCCCAACACCTAGGCCAACAAAAACCTTTTATTTTCATTTACAAAAAATAATGGAGCTTCCCCATTCAAGCAAAGGGACCTAGTCCCAGAGCATTGGCGGAAATCCACCAATTTTCCCCATCGACAAATTTTCTTACCAACATGAAGAGAGATGAAAGAGAGCGATAAGAGGGGAGTAGTTAATGAATAAATATCAAGAGGATTAGAGAAGAAAGAGGAAGAGAAAATTTAAGCAGATTAGAATATCAAGTTGTTGAAAAAGATTTAATAACGAGGAGTGCATAAGTAAATTTTAAAGCGTAGATATACGAGAAAAAACAAGAAGTTATCTATATGCCATCATCAGGTTGAAGAAGCAACTATAGTGGGTGGATATTTTGATTGTTGAGTTGGTGCTTGACATTGGGGATTGGTGTCTCTAGTGGGTTGGTGCTCACAAATCATAGTTGAGTTGGTGCTTAACATTGGGGATTAGTGTCTTTAGTAGGTTGGTGCCTACAAATATTTGTAATGTCTGATTATTATTATTGCTAGTTTTAGATAGTAGCTCCAAGTAGTCTTTTCTATGTGGTTTTCTCCCAAAAGGGTTTCCACATAAATATTGTGTTGTGCAATTGTTATATCTCATATGGTTGTTGTTGTTGTGAATGTTAATATTTAATAAGTAAAAAAATTATAAGTATATTATTTCACCCCCCTCTTTGTATCGATGTGTTTTCTATAGATAAGGCTTGGAACCTAATACCAAATGAGAAAAAATAGTCAATTTGAAACAAGAAGTTTTCATGGTGTGTATGAAAGTATGGAATTTTGAAGCACTAATGAGGAGAAAGAAATTCGAACACCATATGAAGAGATCAAATTTCAAGAATGGTGTTTTGATAGTCATGGGTGAAAATTGCATGAGCATGTAGCTTAATGAGACAAAAATGTCAATGCCTAAAAATTGAAGACAAGATTGTGGAAAATGATCGAGATAGGTCAAGCTTGCATTCATCCATAAACATTTTGAGTCACCTCACAATACTTGGAGGAAAGGATCCTTTTCTCTCAAAAATATCTCGGGAAATTCCCAAATTTTTACTTTACACACAATCGACCACATGTTGAACATAGTGGTCAACATGTTCTGATGAAGGCTACGAGAGACAATATCACGCACTTGATACATTATTTAATCTGGTATCATATTACTATTTATAAGGTTTTAGAGTGAAGAAATTACTAATTAACCCCGTCTTTTGGCCATCTTAATTTATTTTCTTTCGTCATTCCCGACCTCTTGCACCCACATGCCTAGTCAAATTTTATCATTTCACATTATTTTAGCTTTGATTGGGGCACCTAAGCTAGTACTAGGGTGCCCATGGGTGCCTTGGTCCCACCAAGGGTGCCCTGATCCTTTTTGAACTTTCTCGCCACTTTTTGGGCACTTTCTAGCCATTTCAGCTTCTTATCTTTTTGGTGGTCGGCCATCTCGGGGTTAATTACGAAATTAGATCAAGAGAACCCTATAAATATAAAGTTATGAGACCATAATGAGGGACCAAGAACTATTCACTACTATCATCCACCTAGGGTTGCATTCATCTAAGGAATTTGGAGATCATTTGCATACATTTAGCTCCATCACAAAGGATAAGGCTGGTTCATTTGCATCAAACAAGCGTAAGAGGGGGATTCTATTCTATTCCATCCACCATTTTACTACATTTTCACATCTAGTTATTGCTCACTACTTCATAAAGTGTGACTAGAACAAGAGCACCTAGGGCACATGATTCACACACACACTAGAACTACATTTGGGTCTGAAATTAGTGTATCACTCATTTAGTAAGCCCACTTATTGTGGCGGTGAGGTCGTCGACCTATTCATATACATTATTTTTTTAGGGTTTTGATATTTCTTTGGGTATTTTACAGGTCTTCTACTCATCGTGGATTAACAACGACACTTGTGCGGTGCGGTGAATCGATGTGATAGACAATGATGTTTTGAGACCACTTTGAACATGTGAAACTCGAGTTTTGGACCTCTTGCATAGACACGAGTGACCATTCCGTAGACCGAGTCCCCATGGGTGCCACGGTCCCTCTCCAGGCACTCTAGTCTAGATAGATAGCTTGGATCCATCCTTTTTGGGACCTATGTATAGTCATTCTTACTTCAAAATTATTGTTTATTCTATGACATAGTCTAGTGATATCCTCTAATCAAGTGAGTCACTTCCCCACTCTTCTTGCGCATTAGATTTTCTACTTTTATATGATTAGTTTCTTGGGTCATTTTACATACTTGTTTCTTGCATTCATCTAATGTATTTAAATGCCGTTCTAGATCATATTAAATACCATTTATCCACATTTTAGTTAATCCTTTTGGTGAACCTAACCTTTGAATCCACCCTTGGTCTAAGGTTTTTCTCATATTTTCTATCATGGCTTCTAATTTCTGTCAAGTCTCTTTGCTTCAATTAATTCAAATGCACCCATCTTATAAAGACACTCTTCAAAAAACCCTAGAGACTATGTGTCTGCCTATCAACATGTTTCCTACCCAAGTCAATGCTATTTTTGGTCATCTTTCTAAGGACTCCCTTGATTCCAAATCCAATCAATCTATTTACAAATCCATTCAAGCTCTTCATTCTTTATTTCAAGATAAATTTCAGGCTATGGAATCCACGATTACATCTCTTAAATCTAAAATCCAACATCTTAAGGATGCTTCTCAAGCTCATGTTTGTTCTCCTTCTACATCTCATCTTCATTTTATGTCTTCTACATGTTCTCATATTAGTGCACCTCAAATATTTCCACTCCCCACACCTCTCAAGTTTACAATCAATGCTACAAAACAAGATATTATTTCGAAACTCATAACTCATCAATTAATCAACTTGCCATCTACTCATTGTTATCCTCCTTATTGGCTTGCAAAATATCAAGGTCTTCCATATTGTAATTATCATCAAATAAATGGACATAATGAAAATGATTTTTATGCTTTACAATGAAGAATCAAGCATCTTGAGTGTCAAGGTTTCATCTCATTCACCGCACAATGTTATGTTACATGGTCCTCTCCACTTGTTACATCTCAATGGGTTTTTAAATCTGATTCATCTAATGAGCATCATGCCATAATTTCTAAGGAAAGTCAAGAGATGCCTAAGCAACCACCCTCAAAATCGATACAACACCTCTTCTCGAGTCATCTATGGCATCACCAAGTCAACATAAACAACCTCCTTTAAAAATCAGTGTAACACCTCTTCCTCTCAAGTCATCCACAACATTACCAAGTGAAATTACGTAACCACATCTCAAAATCAGTCCACCTTCTTCTCCTATCAAGTATTCTACAATATCATCAATCCCACATAAGATAAAACCAATCAATTTTGTCAAAGCTACTACTCCTACTAATGAAAAAGACACACCTCAAATTTTGCCACCATCACATGGTCCTACTGTTGCTTTAGCCTACCATTGTGTTGGTCCTCTCTCTTATCATGACATAGACAACACTCTCCCATAATGGCATGACACCTCTCGCATTTGCTGCATAGATATCCATCATCATAGTACACTTGGGGGCATCACACTTATTTCCCCCTCTAGCATTCACGCACATCTTATATTCACATAACTTCACACCTATATCTTTACACACAACATACAATATTATCATCATTACCCGATGACACGATCTTGTGATTCGATTCACACTTGATAGTTGAGGGATAACTACACATGAACCCCACACACTACACTATAGACACCACACATTGCGTTTCACGTCTTGCGTCATACATTCTACATTTAGTCCATACCATTTAAATTTTTGCATATCTATACATCATACATCATACTAGTCTTCATCATACTCATCTAGCATTGCATCCTACATACTATATGCTCTTAGGAACACTACACATATTGCATTCAATACTATACACTACATACACATCACATGGTCATTTATCATCTTCATTACATATACTACATCATCTTCTACACGCTGCACTCACTACCCTATGATGTACTTTAGTTCCTCGGTCCATACTCGCCAAGGGTTTATAAATCAAATGGACCTTACATTCATCATGTGTTTATCATTCAACCTTTCATCATGCGACATTTTTAGGATAGTGACACATGCTATAGGATAAATCGTCACTTACTCTATCATCTTGTAGTGGTATATGCTTTAGGATACATCACCACTCCCTACTATTTATCTTGTAGTGGTATACACTTTAGGCTACATCACCAATCCCTACTATCATATTATAGTGGTATACGATTTAGGCTACATCACCACTCCATACTATTCATCTTTTAGTGGTATACACTTTAGGCTACATCACCACTCCCTACTATTCATCTTGTAGTAGTATACACTTTAGGCTACATCACCACTCCTTACTATTCATCTTTTAGTGATACACGCTTTAGGGATAAATCATCACTCATACATTCATTTTGTTGTGATATATGCTTAGGCTATAAGGTTCACACACATCTATTCTATATGTTGCATATCATCATCACTACGCATATATACTCATCACAACACGCTAGACACAATACATGTTATTCGACCATTACCGATGACACACTCTCATTTACGGTTCATTCTTGATTGCTGAGGGGGAAAACCAAATGAACATCACTACATACATTTCCATTCACTTGGGGGAACGTGGATCCTACCATCCATATTGAATTCCATTCCATCCATCCACAACATACTTTGCATATTATGGTTGCTTTTAATCTTGATAACTTTTGCTTGTTCATGGTAACTTTATTACACATGCTAGTTAGATTAATTTTATGTAATTTATCAATATCATCCACACATGCACATTCACATCTTTCTCTAGTTATGATCATAGATACATGTCTCTTACATGTAACATGGATGCTCACCTTCTACCCTTACTACACTGGTCGTTGGGGCATCCACATTCATCTCTCACAGGTGCTTATTGTTTCATTTTGTACTTAGCACTTTACATTACTTGCTTACACATGATTTTGACATACTGATTATCTTTCTAACATGCTAACGAGTGCTTCATGTGCAACATTTTTTATGCAGGGATATCTGCTTCCATAATTGTTTTTTATTTTACTTGTCTATTGTTTGCGCTTGTTTACGTGCATTGCCCTTTGTTTGGTTTTCACACTTATTTGTTTATATGCGGCTATGATGGCCTTATGTGTCTTGCAACATCGTGAGTGATGTCCCATGTTTTCAGCCCATTTTGTGTGGCTTATTTGTCTTCTTGCATGTTTACATTAATTTTCTTGATAGCTTATACACTATTTGTGTAGTTTACAAATTGCTTTCTACATGCATGCTTTATACTAACAATTGTTTTGGCTAGCCTTCTTGTTTGTGCGTGCCTTGGTTTCTACCAAGCGCATTCTCTTCCCCCTGTAGGGTATATTTTCAGATTTCATGTGGTAGGTCCTCTTTTGGGGCCGCATTTCGTATATCAACAATGTCACATCCGCCCCCAAAGAGGGGGGCATCATTTGGGGTTTTTACATACTACACATCACATTTACACTAGTTCAGTTTAGTGCACTTTACACCCTTGGAATTGTGGGTTACATACAATGAGTGGGTTTAGACTAGTCTACGAACCCCGTACACAGTAGATTTTACAGGACATGGTAGTCCTTAACATTCTAGGAAGCAGTTAAAGGTTGGAGGATACAATGGAATTCAACCCTATATTTCTTCGGCTAATAACGTGGGATTTCCCAAAAAACTAGGATGTACAGATATCTCCTCACACATGTTTAGGGAAACACTTAAAGGTTGGAGGATACATTGGAATTCCTCCATATACTTCTTTTGCCTATGGCATTGGATCGCTCAAAAAATCATGACAAAGGCAAGATATCCTTCTACAATCTCTTTCTCAACATGGATTAGGTGCACATGTTCCATTGAAAATTTTCATTTGTGTATTTTACATTTACATGCTTTTACATTGCATTTTTACACATACATACATACATGTTTGACTACTTGATTGTTTTCTCTTTGGAGGTCCAGACGTATGGGAAATAAACAATCAAATGGGGAAACAAAAACAATGTCGAAATAACATTTCACGGTGGCACACACCATACTAACCATGAAGGTACATCACACACATCAATATCTACACATGCATTTCCACCCTAGGTTCACCCTCATAATGTTTTTTTCACTTTTTCATCTTTATTTTCCATGCGCCATCATATTTTTTTCATTCCAAACATTTTCTAGTCCTTTGGCTCATTTTCTACTATAATCTTCATGGACATTAGGTACACATCTCTATCTAATTTATGCTACCAATATTTTTGATCACCAACATAAAGTGGGGAAAATGTATAAAAATCATGTACTTTACACATTATTTAGTCTCAATCTCATACTACTATTTAGAAGGTTTTGAGTGAAGAAAATACTAATTAACCCCCATCTTTTGGCCATCTTAATTTATTTTATTTCATCATTCCCGACCTCATGTACCTATATGCCCAGTCATATTTTTTCATTTCACGTTGTTTTAGCTTTGACTGGGGTGCCCAGGCCAGTATTGGGGTGCCCATGGATGTCTTGGTCCCCCAGGGGCACCCAATCATTTTTGAGCTTTCTCACCACTTTTTGGGTGTTTTTTATCCATTTCAGCTTCTTATCTTTTTGATTGTCAGCTATCTCAGGGTTATTTACAAAATTAGATCAAGAGAACCCTATAAATATAAAGTTATGAGATCATAATAAGGGACCAAACAGTAGTCACTACTATCATCCACCTAGGGTTGCATTCATCTAAGGCATTTAGAGATCATTTACATACATTTAGCTCCATCACAAAGGACAAGGCTAGTTCATTTGCATCACACAAGCATAGGAGGGGATTCTATTCTATTCCATCCACCATTCTACTACATTTTTACATCTAGTTATTTCTTGCTACTTCAAAAAGTGTGAATGACACAAGAGCACCTAGGGCACATGATTCACACACACACACACACACACACACACACACACACACACACACACACACACACACACACACACACACACACACACACACACACACACACACACACACTAGAACTACATTTGGGTCTGGAATGTAGTGTAGCACTCAATTAGTAAGCCCACTATTATGACAACTAAGGTTAGTTTAACCTATTCATATGCATTTTTTTAGGTTTTGATTCTTCTTTGGGTCTTTTGCAAGTCTTCTACTCATCTTGGATTAGCAGTGACACACTGGTGGAGTGCAACAAATTTGATGTGACAAATAACGAGGATTTTAAACCACCTTTGAACTCATGAAACTCAGTTTTGGACCTTCTGTACAAACCAGGGCACCCATTCTGCAAATCGAGCACCCACATGCACTCCTGTCCCTCTCTAGGTGTTCCAGTCTAGATAGATAGCTCATATCCATCCTTTTTGGGACCTATGCATAGTCCTTCCTGCTTCCATATTATTCTGTTTTTTCTGCAACACGATCCCGTGAGTTTCTCTTATAAGCCGAGTCACTTCCTCACTCTTCTTGCACATTAGATTTTCTACCTTTATATGATTAGTTTCTTGGGTCATTTTCCATACTTTTTTACTGCATTCATTTACTATATTTATATGCCGTTCTAGATTAGATTAACTACCATTTACTCACATTTTGGTTAATCAAAGGCCTCCCCTTTTAGGAATGACACATTTGAATTGGGATTATTTATTCTTAATGGAACCAATAATTAGTATCTTGGAATTTGGTATACCTAATCCTTTTAGTAAATAATCATTTGTTTGGGTGGGAAATAAGGAGACTCCTCTAAAACAAGTACTTGGATTATTAGAGCTTTGAGAGAGGATCAAATGGGGATTTTTAATACAAACAAAACATTTTTTTGTCCAGTCAAAGGTACAAATAATGCGCCATTAGAAATGACATTAAACTCATGTAATTTTTCTATATTTGTTGTTGAGAACATATATGAGATTGTATGGAAAATATTTGACCATCTCGTAGATACCTAGTTTCTGTAAGGAAATGAAATTTTCTAGTTTTTTAAAATATCATTTCCAAGCAAAAACAACCATGAACATAAATGAATTCCTAACCAAGAACAATGAGATAATTGACTGAATGACCTATCTACAAAATTAGGGGACCTATCTACAAAATTAGGGAAGTATAAAAATGTCTTTAACAATGAACATTGTGCATAAGGACTACATTTGAATTCATCCAACAGTAAAATCAATTGAAAAAAACTTCCCAATTGCAAAATCAATGCCAAAAATATTCTGAATTGAAAAATCAACAACAAACATTAACATCCCATTTAGCGGACCATATTATCTTAATAGTCATCTCTCAGAGTGTGTGAGGACTCCAACTCAACAAATGCACTATATAGTTGTAAGAATTGAGAAACCATAAAGAGGAAGATGCAAAATTTATGAATTTGTAATGCCCACAATTTTTGATGTTTAGAACCGTAATAAAACCTACTAGTTTATTAGGGAAAAATTACGGTAATTTTTTTTTTTGGTTTAAAGGTTAAGGGTTACTATTGAGTAGAAAAAGTATGACACTAAGAACAAGGTGCATAGAATATTTCCACGTGGTAGCAAGGAAGGTTTGAAGGTACAAAAGGATAGGGAAGGAAGTGCGTGTGAAAGACAAAATGAATCTCAACTTAGCCATTTTCATGGTTATGGGATATTTTTGGAGATAGCATGCGGGGCACATAACTAGATGGACACTTGCGCAACATGCAAATGCTATTTTTGGAAGAGTGTTTACTAAGCACTTTGCATAAGTTCAAGTTAACAATAGGATTACCACTAGGTTAGCTAGAAGAGATCTATTATTAGTGTACTTACATGTGTGTCTATTATTGTAAAGGCACATGACTATTTTCAGCATGCAACCTATTTTGGGAATTATGTAAGTGGTGAAGGGAAATTCCCCACCATTATAAATATGTAACAATCTACATAGATAAAAAGGAGAGAGAGAGAGGAAGAGAGAGTACTATGTATGAGCTATTGTGAAGTTATGCTGCCAGATCTGATGCACACATGAACTTATGGTACTACTTATTGTTAGAAGATTCTGTGTTCATTGTGTTTTAATATAATGGAGTCTATTGGATGAATAATGGTGTCAAACGCGACTCTAACTATTTATTGCATGGATAATTTCATTATGTTTACCATTTGATTCATGATTCTTTAAGATCTAGATCTAGGATATGCTCTGTGGAAAGTTTATATTGTTTATGGATATGAATGCATTAACCATTCATTATGTTTGCATCCTGCACAAGAAACTCTAAGGATGGGCCTCATACCTTTACATGGTTTGGGTGAGTGCTTAGTCTAGGATGAGTGATGTGCTAATGTGCCTAGGTTATTCTTGGTAAATTCTAGGCTGCATAATTGGTTCCATTTTCAGGACCTATTTTTTAGCTATTTTTAGGATGGTTTGTGATGAAGACGTACCGGTTGAACCTAGCGAGTGTTGAGGACTAGATAAAAAATCTAGAAGAAGAATACACATGGAGGTTCAACACTAGATATGAGTTTGATGCACATATGTGGGTGGAACAAAATATATATGATAGTTTGTATGAGAGATTCTTTGCTATTTTTCCGGTAGAACTATACGAGTGGCTAGTTTCTTATGCATCTAAAAGGAATTGGAGGTATGGCACACTTTTCTTGAAGCAAGAAAAATTTCAAGCCCTTTATGATGCTGATATGATTTGGAAGCACGTTGTGGATACTTTCTTTTTGGTGTTTTGAATAACTATATTCGGAGTACTCAATTTCCACTTATTATTTCACAGAGGTAGTGGAATTCCATTTTTTACGATATCCCAGGGGAACTTAATTGCAAGGCATTCCAATGGAAATTAAGATCTTGATGGTAACCCTGAACTTGGAAAGAAAACTGATGGCTAACTAAACCCCATCATGCATGGGGATAGGAGTAGGTTTGGTGAAAGATGGCAGACCTAACAATAGAGAGGAAGAGAGAAGAACAATGGTTTAAGTAACATGAGGCATACGAGAGGGAGATAGAGAAGCAATGTGACATTACAAAGTGGATGGCATTAAGGAGAGAGATAGATCGCGAAGGATTTAGAGCTCACGCAGAAGGCATGGAGCGAGCATCGGGAACTCCCCATTTAGAAAAGCATGAAATGGAACCCTCTTCGGCCTCACACGAGAGCATGCTAGCAGAGATGACTGGACCATAGGCGCACATCTAAATCTACCAAGAAACCTAGTCCTTCTTTGTAGACAAAAATTTTTGGTATCACCTCGTGTTTTGGTCTCCTTCAACATGCTTACTAAAATCTTGTTTCCTATCGACAATTCATATTCAGTTAATTAATCTTATAACTATATTAATCTCTTATCACATGCCAAAACTATATTATGCTAAATAATTTATTTTAAATAAGTCATATCATTCTATTTAATAATTAAATAATTCAAATATATATATATATATATATATATATATATATATCAACAACCCCACATGTTCCCCACTTAAGTCAAAATCACTTCTCACCTAAAAATCAATTCCCACCTAAAAATTCAATCCCTTCAAATTATTAAATTATTAACCCCACCCATGAAGTCAATAATTCAAAAATCTCCCTATCCGACAACAAATCTAAAAATCAATAGTGTAAAGTGAGCACATGACTTCACTATTACACCTAACCATGTCCCCACTCCACATCACACATTTTCCTTTTCTCACATCATGAACCCCACCATCAAATCAACTCTTCATCATGTCCTCTTAATCAAGATTGATTTTGCAAATTATAGTTATTCATTAATCCTTTATTTTAATCCACATTCAAATTATAAATAAGACTCTTTCTCCCCCTCTGAAAAAGAGGTAGAAAATTCTTGAAATTCTCAAGCTTAAATTCATAATATTTATTTGTGAAACTTTGAATCATATTGTGGAGTATTTGGAGGTGAAGCTCTATCAGTCTCATATCGTTAGCCTAACGATCAATTTGTTGTTCTATCGGAATACTGGTTTGGTATCATAATTATATTGTTTATTCAACATATTGTAGATCTCTGTAGTTTTGGCATGTCATCTTATCATTGGATATTCATTATTTTCTTGTGAACATGGGGTTGACAACCACCGAGGAAGTTAACGCTTCCGGATCTTCTTTGTCAGGCAGCCCTCGTATATCATTATCTAATCTTATCTGTTTCCATCTTGTAGATCTATTTTCTTTCTCACAAATCTATTTTCTCTGCACTCGTATCTAGAATCCATATTTGCATATGAGGTCCTAAGCCCTCTATCATTCAAAGTTATTGGTGGCTTGCAGTCTCGATGTTCACCCACATGAGAACAAGTTTTCCAGATCAACATTTGGCATGCCGGTGGGACCAGATCCAAGTTCTGGTCATGTTTTTGCTTGCTCACTTTGTATGGATGTCATATGTATAATAGTTATTGTATTTTATATTATTGTAAATATGACATCACGTCAATCTAGATATATGTTATGCAGTTTTTGTTTGTAGATTCACCCGCTTGCAGGATCGTTGGTACTATTTCCATCTGTGTGTTGTGGTTCGTACATGTAGTTATTTGTGTCATCGTTGGGGTAAGTGGATTTTTGTTTGAAAGGATCAGTTATTGAATTTTTATAATAGGTGTAAAATTTTATTGTTATTTCTAAAAAAGGAAAATATCGTCATTTTGTTCTTGTTTTACAAGTAGTATAGAGTTCATTTTTAAAATTTAAATAAATAAGAGAGAAAATTAATATATAAAAAATAAAAATAAAATAATAATAACAACATATCCCACCCTCTCACCCACGAGCCGGTCGGATCACCCGCTCCATCCACCACCTCTCCCCACTCTATCTCCATTTCTCTCAGCCACCTCACACCCCAACTCCCAATCCACATGACCATCCAACCGTTCCTCTCCCAACGCCACCTCTGCCTGAGTTGTAATTCCCACTTGAGCCACATCTTCTCCCCTCGCCACATAACCCCCATCTCCACATATCTCTTCTCGCGCCTCTTTCACGGGCTCTCCCTCGACCTGGATTCTCGATGCCCTCACCTTCTTCCACTCCTCACACAACTTCCACCACAAGTAGCCCAACATCTTCCCCGAGCTATTCCTCTACCCACACTACCATCCAACACATCCACCGACCCTTCACCCCTCAAACATTGACTCACCCATTGTCACATCTCCCTCTCCCGCGTCTTTCCACCCCTTTGAACTTTGCTTCACTCCACTCGGCCATTCAACCCAACAAACCGCTTCTCTCACCTCACTCCACGTAGATCAAATCACTCGGCTCGACCCTATACCAGGTTGATTTTTGATATTAATCAGGTTAATTAATTACGATATTAGTGGCTTAGTTAGGCTTTAATTAGGTTAATTGTTTTATTGTTAGTTAATGAATCACGATTTGTTCATTATAAGTCATAGGATAATTGTTTTACTTACTATCTAATTAGTTATTATTTGTCACGTCAAATTTATACGATATTTATTTTATCTACTTGTTAATCAGTTACGATTTTTTTTTAATTAATTAGGATTCATAAGGAAATTGTTGTTACTAGTTAATTAGCTACGATTTGTTGACTAGAATTCCTACGGTAATTATTTGAGGATAATTATTTTGTTGTTAGTTACTTAAGTAATTAACACTATTAAGTAAGATCATTATATTAGGATAATTATTGTGTTATTATTTTACCTTTTATTGATTAAAATGATTACTTTTGTTATTAAATCCATAATTAGACCTTTTGGTTAATACCTAACAATGTAAGAACTCCAAAATTATCTTTCTTATTTGATCAAACACCTTCACTAATTTTCTTATCTACATTCGCGGTGAGTTTCACAACATTACAACCATGACATTACGCTACCAAAGATAATCGTTGAAACAAAAATACGCCTAAGCGATCTTTCACCAGACTCTTCCTGTACTTATGTATGGTGCAATTCCGGATTACTCAAACATTCCCGACAGTTGATCATCAGTTTTAGATACCACGTTATCAAGAAAAATCCAATATTGGGGAACATGTTCTCCAAAGATTCATTAACATCTGTTGTTGTTTTCTCTCTTTACAACCTATCACCTGATTGTTTGAAGCATACTCCTTGTTTGCCTCAACTTGCTATCAGATAAAAAGGAAAAAGCGATATACAGGTATTCTTCAGTTTTCCCTATTTTCTCTTTTCTGCATTGTACTTTCCCATTCCTAGTTGATTGTCAGCATCAAATTTCATATTTCAATTTTGGAGTAAAACAAACCTGTGCATTCTGCTTGCTCACATAGTGTAACTAGAGGTTTAAGTATTTGCATCACACCTATCATCACACACTACCTAAAATTTCACAAACTAATCAACACATCGAGACATTCCTTGCACCTGGTTCCTTGATTAGGATTTGATCACCCAACATAACCATTTTAGACACTTCCCAGCCATAAATTACCTGAAACCAAACATAGTTTACCTTCTTCTAGGTCCTCTTTCAGTTGTTTTATTTTACACACGTTCTTGATTAAAAAAGAAAAAATGGTTTGTTTGGCTTGTTTGTTAATATAACAACGATTTCCTTTTTATGCTCGTAATCACTCAATCCACTAATAAAAATATAGAACACAACCTCGCTATACACAGTGCTTCATCCCAATCAATCACTACCTCAACAACTTCATCATCCATGCCTCTCCCTATCTCCCTCACAAGCACCCATTCTCTCACCAATATACCTCATTCAATACCTTTTTCCTGCACTACAGCATTAGACCAACATTCCATCCTATCTAGACCAGCCACTCCACCCTCTGTCAGATCAGATCCTATTGGTACTTTATTCTTCCCTCTCGGGGACCCAAAATTCGAGATAGATTCTTAACGCCAATCCGTGGCCCTTCAGAGACTATCTTTTAAGAAGATACATACACCTCCCTCTAGATGTGCCTTTGCTTCAGCGAGTCTATCCTTATAATACCGATTCTAAAATTCCTCAATCTATGGCCTTACATGATTTTACATCATCCTCCACCAACCCATCGGCACACCAGACCACCAAGTAGTCACGCCTATTCTCGCCAATCTTCCTCACATCAACACGACTATCGTGGATCGCCATCCATACCACAACAACAACTCGATAGTCACTGGTACCTCTATTCAACCATCCCATGTGTCAAATCCCTTATCTGAACAACAAATTCCTTCTATGTCACAAGTCTATACCCTTACTTCTCAACTTCCTCCAACCATACCTTTGCAACACATAGTGTCATTTCTAGTCTATCAACCCACATATACTCACATCCCCACTCAACAGTTACTTCCACATCTCCACAATCTCAATAATCACACCATGCCCCTATTTCTCACCAACACACATTCTATTAACAACCACCACAACTATCACACATAGCTTACACTCACCCATATCAAATTCCTCGAGATACCCACACATACGTAAGTCCAACCACCACCTTTCACTGCTCAATAGACACTTCCTAATGACCCCATGCAAATCTTGATAGGTCGGTTAGCCAACCTAGAGGCTGCTATGCTAGGGTCCAAAGTCACATTGTCTTATGAATAAATATGTAATGAACCCATCCATCCATCCGTGCCCATGAAACCATATCCTCCACACTGGGAATTTCTGAAGTTCACCAAGTTTAACAACAAGGAGGACCCTCAACAACATCTTAGAGCATTTAAACATACATGTTATCTCATTGCGCATGACCAAGACTTGATGCTTCATACTTTCCCCATGTCTTTGGCTGGTCCCACCTTAGAGTGGTATAATAATATTCCCCAGTACTCCATATTTTATTTTTCCCAGCTTGCACAATTATTTCTTGAGCATTTCTCCATTAATATCGCGTGTAAAATAACCATCAATGACCTGTATACTATCTGCCAATTCGAAGATGAATCCATCATGGATTTCATCGCATGATGGCACAATATGATAAATCAATTATCTTTTCCACTACCTCAAATTGACCTCATCGAGCTCTTCACGCATTCTTGCGCAAGCATATTTCCTCTACCTTGCAAATCCAATCATTTCACACTTTTGAAGAGGCTTTTACCATGGCCTGCAAGCTTGAGACACGTGCCTTAGAACAGGGGCATTTAAAATTAAAGACCAATAAGCCAAAAACCAAATTTGTCAGACCATCCATATCAAATGATAAATCGAAGACAACCACCAACACCGTCATTGTTAGATCATCTCCTACCCAGACATCATGAGTGACTCAAAATGATTCACATGGATAATGCCCAATTATACTCCCTTAGGAGAATCATACAAGTGCTATCTTTGACAAGTTGATAACAAAACACTTGATCACACTACCGCCTATCCATTATGTTAATGAATATAGGCCACGACCTATGTGGAATCAAGAGGATAACTTTTGCAAGTATCATCAAGTCGAGGACATGACATAGAAAAATGTCAAATGTTCAAGGATTTTTTCCAAAGGCTTATCGATCACGGAGAACTTCAAGTGGGTAACTTTGAATGCCTCATCAATCAACCTTTAGATATTTTTAAACAACCATTTCCATATCATATACCCACATCCATAAACGAAACTTCTCCCATACGTATCTCAAACCCCTAGTACCCACACCATAAACACTATCCATGTCGACGATAAAAGTCTAGTTTCCCCCACAAGTTTACCTTCTTCATCAACCATTACATCAGGCCCCTTTGATACATTATCTACATCCCCAAACGCATCAACATTCATCTCTGCATCAACATTGGCTACATACATACCCATGTCAATACCCTTTCCTATACTCACATCTTTTCAACATCTACCTCCCTCTCCTCGGATGCAAATATCATACGTATCATTGCCCCTTACATCTACACCATTAAACCCAATCACCTTGTCATAAATTATCCCACCTCTACCTATTATCTCATCCTTAGATTCTCTTCCAATCCCTCTTTTTGCACTTCTACCAACATCTACAACATCTACTATTTCACAATCACCTATCTCATCTCCCTCTTCCATGGCCATGTCATTACTTGATGATTTTTGGCAAACATTCCAGCATTCCTTAATTTCAAATTATCGTCCCATTTCTTCTATACCATTAAACACTCATACATAGGCGCAAAGTCCCCACAAATATCCACTTCAATACCTCTGGTTCCTTCTATAGAGATTCTGGTCATTCCCTCTAACAATCCACATTCATATATAAGACCTATACCCCCATTTCCCAAGCGTTTTTTTTTCACATCCTCGTCCAAAAGTAGACCTCACTATTCCCGATAGAAGCTCCTCGAAACCACATTGTCTCCTTGTATTTTTAGGACCACACCCCTCGTCTTCCTCTTCCATTTTAGGAATCTTCCTTCACCAAAAACACATACTACGACTAGAACAATACAACCACCCTTTTCAACCAATATTTTAAAGAAAATTCAAAGGTGTTTGTGTCTTCCACTACTATCTGCATCAAGCACATTCATCTCGTTTTCCAAATCCAAAACAATATCCAAAGCCATTATTATATCATCACCTTCCCATGCATCCTTCCAAATTTCCCCATCGATAACACCATGTTATTATACCACTATGTTTCACCAACTACTCCAAGCCTCAGCCATCACTTTACCACCAATTAAATTTTTCGATCCAAACACACCAAGACCTTCCTGGTTTAATTCCAATCTTGTTTGCACATTTCACCGTGCCCCTAGACATGACACTAAACATTGCAAAGCTCTCCAATCCATTGTGCACCATTTTTTCAATAAAAATATTAACAATAAAAGACCAATTCTACCATCTCCTCCATCAACTTCCACATCCCAACATGCATCTGTTCAAACATCTCGACCACCTTTTTCATTAAGAAATCCTATCAATACTCCACTACCAAATAGAGATATAACCACTAATGCCACCAACATGTTATCAAAAGAGGATGATCCTAAGGATTATCCTCCTCTTGTAATCAACGTTGTTCGGATAACCACCCGTTCAAAGCCATAACTCTGGCTCCACCTCGTCGTCCACCTCTAAGACTTATGTCACCATCCCTCCTCATAAGGAGCTCACCTCCTCTACACCTCCATCACAGCCAAAGGCTATCATCGTTTCTCTTACCAATCATCCCGCAACAATTCCTTCATCTTCTTCTAAATCCAAGGTATCTATTCTAGCCGCCCGAATCCTTCCTCCATTGAACATACCGTTATTAAAAACTTCACCAGGACCCTGTCAAAATGTCACTCTACCAGCTCATTTAAAGATCTCCACATCATAAACAAGCTCTTATGGAGGTCTTGCAATGATCCTGGTATCCTCCGATGAGCCCCAACCTTTCACATGCTTTGGCTCATGCCTTCGCAACATCTTCTACCGTATCATTTGAAAGTTTAGAAATCCCTAGGATACCACAAGAAGAACATGATCTACCATTATTCATCACATTCTATATCGATGACACTTGCATCCGTCAAACTATGATTGACAATGGTGCCAATATTAATATCATTTCTTCTCATACCTTCAATCAACTTAAATTACCCAATACCATTGTTGCCAAATCTCCTACCGTTCTTTGTAGCTTTAATGATGCTATCACTCCCTATTAGGAATGGTGTTTATTCCTATCCATGTTGGCCATAAACTTCTCCATGAAATTTTCTACATCATTGAAGGAGAATTCCAATATAATATTTTACTGGGATGTCCTTGGATTTGCGCTATGCATTGCATTCCTTCTACTCTTCATCGTTGTATCAAATATGAACATGAAGGGAATACTTATACTCTTCTAGCTGAGATCCCCCCTTCCAAGACATGTTGCATGATCTATAGACCTAAAGATGTCCTTGTTCCTAAAACCAAATTTTCTCCTGATGCATCCACCAGTTCTTCTGTACTTCCATCTACCCTGCCTCATATAGATTCTTCTAATCCTATAACAAAAATATTGCTTTAGGGAATATCAACTCCTCACTCTCAATACCCTTCCTTCTCCTAATCGCCTCGGCTTCCTTGATAAAGCCCCTATGTATCAATCGAATGTTGGGGAAATTGTCTCATTTGGCCCTTCTTCCCTCAAAACCAATTTAGTATATGGTGGCCTTGATCAACCTTCTTCTCACATTGAAATTTTTTTCATGCCAAATGATATACATGCGATTTCGGATTTCTTAGTAAACCATATTTTGCTCACACATACCTCTATCATTGTGCATGGAAGGGGTTTGGTTTAGGGCACTATGAATAGGGCCCTCATGGTAATATCTTTTCTCAAGCCCATGAATCATGTCAAAAATTTGGTTTGGGATATGACGATCCTACTATACACCCTCCCGACACATATGCATCTTCTCCCATTCATATTGATTCATCCATTTCTTATCCATTCGAATATACTACCGATTCAGAACATATTTCTTCTCCTTTCAACTATCCTACAGATTCAAATAATATCTCATCTCCTTCCAACTATCCTTCTAGCTCAGATAATGATTTTTCTCCATCCAATTATCTCACAGATCCAGATCAAGATGATACGGTTCCTATTCCCCCTAATTTTTTTTTTTGATTTCGACCATCTTTCTCGGACCGGTGACTTATCAAGCCAAAAATTAAACCAGTACTTTCCCCTTAAATATCTAGAAATGGTAGAGGAAGATTCCCCTATCATTGACATTATTCAATGTGATGATGACACTTCCATTCTCTCTTACATGGGAGCCGAAGGTTCTCAAGATCAGAAAACTCATCCGCTAGAAAAATCTAATCTCTTGAATGAATCCACTATCGACATTACTATTGGAGCGCCTCAGGAGCACCACATCCTTAAAATAGGTCAATCTTTGACACCTCAAGAGCTCAAAGCCTTCACTTCATTCTTATCCAAACATAGCCAAGCATTTGCATGGTCATATTTGGACATGCCAGGTCTTGACCCCTCCATCGTTGTCCACAACATCATTGTTATCCCCAATGCGAAACTAGTTAGACAGAAGCTTCGTCAAATGCATCCTTGAGTTTCTCTTCTTGTGAAAGAAGAATTGCAACATCTCCTATCTACCAATTTCATTATCCCCATTGATTATCCCCAATGGGTTTCTAACATTGTACCCGTCACAAAAGCATCTAGAAAGCTTCGTATATGCACCAATTTTCGAGATCTTAACCTCATATGTCCTAAAGATGATTTCCCTCTTCCAAGTATTGACCAAATTGTAGATCTTACAATAGGGCATGAAATGCTCTCTTTAATGGATGGTTTTTCTGGTTATAATCAGATTCTGATTACACCTGAAGATCAACACAAGACATCTTTTATCACCCCATGGGGTACCTTTTGTTATCGTGTCATGCCCTTTGGTTTAAAAATGCGGCGAATACATATCAATGAGCCATGACATATATCTTTCATGACCTCTTACATCAAACTGTAGAGGACTATGTTGATGACCTCTTAGAAAAATCTAAACATAGATGTGACCACCTTTCGGTTCTTGAGATACTTTTCGAGCGTCTCATTCATTTCTCCCTTCGCCTCAATCGAGTGAAGTGTGTTTTTGGAGTTCTTACTGGAAAAATCGTTGGATTCATTGTCTATATCAGAGGCATTGAGGTTGATCCCAAAAAAATCAAAGCAATTCTCAAAATTCCTCCTCCTTCCAATCTCAAACAACTTCATCGTCTTCAAGGTCAACTCCAACCTATTCATCGTTTCATATCGCAACTTTCTAATCACTGTCAGCCCTTTCATCACCTTATCTCGAAAATACATAACCTTTTATTGGGGATCAAAACTATCAAAAGGATTTTGAAGATCTTAAGTGATATTTATTATCTCCACCAGTACTCACACCTCCATGCGAAGGAGAACCCTTCTATTTATATGTTTCTGTAACTGATCATGCTCTAGGAGCTATGTTAGAACACTGTGATGATCAAGGACATGAACATGCTATTTATTATATCAGTCATACTCTTCATGATTGTGAAACATGATACTCTGAAGTGGAGAAATTGTGTTGCGCTATTTTCTTTGTTGCATCAAAACTTTGACACTATCTTCTTAATCATAAAACATATATTGTTACTAACTTTCAACCCCTCAAAGTGATGCATTCTAATCCATATCACAATGATTGCATCACTCGATGGCTCCTTCTCATGGCTGAGCTCAACTTGGAATTCATTCCTCAAAAGGAAATTAAGGGTCAAGCTATTGCGAGATCAATTAGCCAAGGCCCCTCTTTCCAATACACAAACTCCTTCTAATCATTTCCTAGATGAATCAATCAATCAATTTTGTCATGATCTCCTTAAAATGATTATTTTCTTTGATGGTTCTAAATGCCAACACGGTGAAGGGGTAGGAGTTGTTCTCATTCCTCCTGGGGATTCCCCAATCCCCTTATCTTTCAAATTAGATTTTAAATGTACAAACAACATGGCAGAATACGAAGCCCTTATACTAGGACTAGAAACTGCTATATTTCTAGGCATTCATATCATTGACATTTTTGGTGATTCTGAACTAATAATAAAGTAGGTCATTGGTGAATATCAGTGTAAAAATGATATTTTACAACAATATCATGATATTTCTCATCATCTTCTTAAATCCTTCAATTCTTACACTATTTAATTTGTCCGTGTTTGACCAATCATTTTGTTGATACAATGGCATCCCTTGCGGCCCTTATCCCATGGAAAATGCAAGAATCCAAGATTTTAGTTATTATACATCATCGTAAACAACCATTCTATGACATATCTCAGATTCATCTAGTCGAATCTAATTCATCAGACCTCTGGTATTCACAAATTTTTGATTATTTATCCAAATCCATTACTCCCCTTGATCTTTCTAAAAATGCTAAGAGATATTTTATCCAACATGCTACTCATTATGTAATCCTTGGCGGTATTATTTACAAATGTGGGTTTGATGGTATCCTTCTCCAATGCCTTCAATCCCATGAAGCCTCTACAACTATCCAAGAAGTTCATGATGGTATTTGTGGTGGGAATTTTAGTGGATTATCTGTTGCCAAACATGTTCTTTGTCTTGGCTATTATTGGCCTTCTCTAAATCATGATTGTTGTGAATATGTCAAGAAATGTCTAAGATGTCAATAACACTCTAACCTTATCCATATTCCTAGCCAGGCTTTATAGCCTGCCCAAGATTTATGGCCCTTTTCATAGTGGGGCCTTGATATTATTAGTCTAATAAATCCTCGTTCATCACAACAATATCATTCTATTATCATCGCACTCTTTTGAATATTTCACTAAATGGGCGGAGCGATCCCACTCACCTCTAAGTAAATCTGCCCAATCATCAATTTTATATATCGACATATCATCTACCGCTTTGGCGTTCCTCATAAAATTATTATGGAAAATGGAAAATCCTTTAAAAATAAGGACCTTAAAAAGATCAGCGATACATTTAAGATCCAAATTAGCTTTTCTTCCCTATATTATCCTCAAGTTAACGGCCAAGTTGAGGCCAATAATAAAACTCTTGAACATCTTGGCTAAAACTATTGATCAAGCGAGGATGCAATTGGCATCTTGAATTTCCCTTTGCTCGTGGGCCTATCGCACTAGCATTCACACTTCCACAGGAGCTTCTTTGTTTTTTCTCGGTATATGGCTCTAAGGCCATTCTTCCCTTTGTAGTCCAAATTCCATCTTTACGTGTGTCTCTTCACAACTTCATTTCGATGAAGATTATCATCAGGAACGTCTAATGCAACTTGAGTTATTAGATGAGCATCGTCTTCTCGCTCTTGAGCACCATCATGTCTATCAAGAGCGTATCCAACGTGCTTATAATAAACACATCAAAGAGCATGATTTTAAAATAGGTGACTGGTTCTAAAAGAAAATCAAAATTTCACTACCTTAGAATTCAACGGGAAAATTTACTCCTAACTAGATCAGACCATATATTATCACACATAAGTATGGGTCTGGGGCTTATCATTTAGCCTCTCCTGATGGTAAACTAGAGATTGAACCTCTTAATGCATTGCACTTACGACCATTCTATTGTTAGTACATACACTTATGAGTATAGTCTTATCTTTAGACCATTCCTCCATCAATATCCCCTTCCATCTATCATTGTAATGATTTTGAATCATGTGGTCTACCATCACTACTCTTCACGACCTTAAATATGAGTACCATGGCTCTACTCGTAGCATATTCACTATGGATAAGTTCTCCCATTTTGTGAGAACCCCATGATCATTACATCCATCACCATCTCATTTTCCTATTGTACTCATGTAGAGGGTCTAGGGTGTCTCTTGTACATTCATTCTCCCCTCCTAGGTGGTCTACCTTGCTATCCCCAACTCTTCCCTATGAAAAGATACAATTTTTCTATGTGAAAAGAAAGATCAAGGTTATCAAAATAGACTGATCCCTCGAAGGATAGCTGTGCATAAAAAAATGCAAATCAAATTCAAAAGAAAATCAAGCAAAATAGACCGATCCCTTGAAGGACGACTATCATATTATTCTTTTCATCTATGTTATGTATTAAAATAGACCGATCCCTCAAAGGACGAATATCATCCTCGCCATTTGTGTTGTATATATAGTAGACCATACCCTCGAAGGATGGCTACCCTGTTGTTATGGCATCCAGAAAGCTTCCCGCATTGATCAGATTTCTTCTATTATTGTTCTTTCCCTTTCCTAGAGTTGGGGCATAGATTTAAGGAACACCACTTGTGGAAGACCTTCTTCCCGCATACCGGTTACATCTCGAATCCCTCATCATGTTGACATTAAGATTATGATGAGAATATTTCATCCATATCTTCCTCTTGGTCTTGTGATATAATCAAATCTCATTAGTTATGTACTAACACCTACTATCAGCTGTAAGTGTAATGTTTTGAGTGGTATCTTTCTTGTTTACTTCTTATCGGGTTAAAATCATAACTTTCTTACTTGACCCTTGCTATGGTTATGCAACATTAATTTCATCAAAGTCATCTTTTATCACAATTATCTCCTTAGAAATAAAATTTCTTGTCATAAAATTTGTATCCATATGTTTACTCTTAAAGATGTCCCCTATCAACATCATCCATAAATCCATGAAATCAATTATTATCTTCAAGAAATCTTTTTGATGCATTATTTGGTTTGGGAATTCTAATTGACCTCCATTGTAGTTTGTGAATTCTAGTTGAGGATAACTCTCAACTAGCATTCTTTATCCGATAGCTCCTCATCCCCCACAATTGTTCATTATCCTCTTCTTCACCATCTCAGACCTTTCATCCCCATCTTGGCACATCTACGTAATTCCCCACAAAGCACAAAAACCCTACTTGAAGTAGACCTGTCATTCAGGACAAGGTCTCATTCATGATTGTGTCTATTGACCATTCCTTCCTCCTAGTTCCTTTATTAACCCAAATTTCTCCTAAAATTCACCTCATCTCATTCTCTGCTCTCTTCTCACCCACTTCATCCTTCTTCATTTTTGATACTTCACGTGTCATCCACTGGGCCATTATTTTCGTGTTTTTCTCTTAATATTATTTTACTACCATATATTTTATTATTCCATTTCCATTTTATTCTTCTTTTGGCTTGATGATCCTACTTAATCATCCATTCCATGTAGGTTTCTTAATCACAATGCATCTCTTTCTTAAGATCCTATCTGTTGTAGAAATTCCTTCATTGTTTTTTGTTCCCTTCAACGCTAGAAACATCTTCCTACTCCATAACTTCTACTTAACGCTCTGATATCATCCTTGTACAACATAGGCATCCTAATGAAGAATTATCCTTACACTCTCCATCTTGCACTGCATACATTCCTCCATCCACTCATGTCACATTCCTTTGTTTCCTTGTTATTACCTCCTTTCACTTCATATTCCATTTTGGTATACACCGCTCAGTATTTTCATCATTCTTCTTCTTTGGCTTGGCGATCCTACTTAACCATTCCTACGGCATGGTGATCTTACTTAAGAGTCTCTCTTAAGAATGATCTATCTCCTTGCCTTTCCTCTTTCCTTCATCTTCCCATCATCCATATTTTTTCTTCATTCCCCACAAACACATCCTCTTCCCTTCTCTTTTTCCTCACACAAAATATCTCAAACTTCCTCAAATATCATCTCCATCATCCCTCATTTTAAAATCCAGCTTGACTACTTCATACCCTCTCTTACTATGCCTTGTTCCTTCATCTTTACTTGTCATCTTCATCCACATCCTCATCCATTACATTCTCTCCTCACCTTTATCTTCTTACATATCATTAGCCCTCCTTTCTTTACTCTTTCTGGTCCATTTTCTAGAATACTTCCCCATATCTATCACCATATTTACTCATCATTATCATAGTTCATCTAACATTATGTCATCTTCCATTCTCGCACTAAGAACTATCGGTGGACTTCTCCTAAGACTCGTTTCTCCCCATTCTACTAATACCAGTTCACTCGTTTTTACCTCCTCCATTTTCCCTTCCTCCCTTTTTCCTTTTGTGCCCTAAATTCATTATTGGAGGATTTCTCCTAACATCCCTCTGCTGGTATTTCCTTTTCATCTTCCCTTCACCTTTTTCAATATCTCTACCTGTCTCCATCACATATGCCTTTTCATCATTTTCTTTGTTGTCCTCTCCTCCTTTCTACCTCTGGTTTTCTTTCATATCATTTGTATCATCTTCATCTCCTCTTCTCCTCACACTTTTGTCTGACTCCTCCATTGATAACCTGACTCACCAACATTGTCCCATCTTCTTAACCATCTCACCATCCACATGCATTTCCATACGTTCGGTTTCATATTCAATTTCTTTCCTATTTTGGCTCTATCATCCCTTCTTTCCCTCTTATTTTCATTTCCCCCATTACTGAGCTTCTTTCTCTACCACCCCTATCTTCTTAGCTCCTCATGGTGCCTTTCTTTCTCTTTTCCATTCTACCTCCTCCCCCATCTTCTTTAACTTCTTCATCTTCTTCATCTCCTTCATCTTTCCATCCTACTATACATATTCATCTCTCCAATCGTCCTTCTCTCATATTCTTCACAACTTTTCTTTCTCAGTTCTGTCATCTCTTTCGTGATCCATTCTTTCTCTCCCTCTGTTTTGATCTCCATCTCCCTTTCATCCCTTCTTCTATCATTTTCTTGTCTTCTTATTTGTCCTTCATCATTTCTTTCACTCGCCACCATTTCTCCTCTTTATTATCTTTGTTGCTTCTTTATTATGATATATCTATATACATTCCACTTCCCTTTTAATATCTTTTTCCTCCTCATCTCGTCTTCTTCTTGTTTAAACTTCCTCCCTCTCTTCTTCTCCTGCTCACTTTCTCTATTTTCTTTTTCTCCAGGTCCCTCGTACCTTACCTATTTATTTCCCCCTTATATTTTTCCACTACCATGTTGATATTATTCTCTCTTTTGTGCTTTCATCTATCTTCTCACCTCTCTTATCGTCCTTCTCTACTATTTGACCTCTCTCCTCCACCATGTCCTTTCTACTTCAACCATGTCCAATTTCTCTTATCTCTATCATCTATCATCCACATATTTCATCCCATCCTCCTAGGACATTTTTGTCTTAGAGGATACCATAACGGCCAACACCTATATGATCTTGTACTCTTCCATGCATATTTTCTCTGCTTTTGTTTTGTCGCAAAAGTATCTTGACTTCTTGTCCTACTTATCGAACAAGTAAGATTGCTTTTACCTTATAATTTACTAACACTTATGCATATTTCTTATGAAACATGATTGCCATCATATTTATCACACCTTTAGGGCATTCTATCTCACCCTTTTATCCTATCTTCTCATCATATGCACATTTATGGTTATTCCCCTGGGGCATTTTATTTACATATCCATCTCCCATTATGTCATCTTCATGCCCTATCATGGGGCACCTTTTTCATTCTTGTACTTGTCGGCGTATATAACTCACTTTGTGTCTTTCTCGTGCCCTGTTCGGGGCATCATTGTCTTCATCCATGTCCCTTTTGTGGACGCATGATTTTTCACATGATTCCTCACAAACAAAGGATTGCGCACATCTTTCGCATTCAGTTGCACATATTTTGATGTTTTCCTATGACCCATTGGTCATCTTGGTTTACATCCATACTGCAGTGGTCTTCACCCACTCACCGGTGCTCAGAACATTGTCGTCTCTGTCTCCGTTGAGACTGCAATTGTCCTCTACTAATGTGATATTGGAGTCACCACCATACTTTTTTTTCCTAGGGCATCCTACCTTTGGTCATGTCTTCATCCATCCTCGACACATCTTTCATCTAATCCTTTTTTTTTTGTCTCATGGCTTGCTATCACAAACCACTCAACAAAAGGGGCAAATGTAGACACCAAATTTTGGTATCACCCCATGTTTTGGTCTCCTTCAGTAGGCTTACTCAAATCTCATTTCCTACCGACAATTCATATTCAGTTAATTAATATTATAACTATATTAATATCTTATCACATGCCAAAACTATATTATGTTAAATAATTTATTTTAAATAAGTCATATCATTCTATTTAATAATTAAATAATTCATATATATATATATATATATATATATATATATATATATATATATAATAATTAATATATATATATATATATATATATATATATATATATATATATATATATATATATCAACAACCCCACATGTCCCCCACTTAAGTCAAAATCACTTCTCACCTAAAAATCAATTCCCACCTAAAAATTCAATCCCTTCAAATTATTAAATTATTAACCCCACCCATGAAGTCAATAATTCAAAAATCTCCCTATCTCGACAACAAATCCAAAAATCAATAGTGTAAAGTGAGCACATGACTTCACTATTACACCTAACCATGTCCCCACTCCACATCACACCTTTTCCTTTTCTCACATCATGAACCCCACCATCAAATCAACTCTTCATCATGTCCTCTTAATCAAGATTGATTTTGCAAATTATAGTTATTCGTTAATCCTTTATTTTAATCCACATTCAAATTATAAATAGGACTCTTTCTCCCCCTCTAAGAAGGAGGTAGAAAATTCTTGAAATTCTCAAGCTTAAATTCATAATATTTGTTTGTGAAACTTTGAATCATATTGTGGAGTATTTGGAGGTGAAGCTCTATCGGTCTCATATCATCAACCTAACACTCAATTTGTTGTTCGATCAGAGTATTGGTTTGGTATCTTAATTATATTGTTTATTCAACATATTGTAGATCTCTGTAGTTTTGGCATGTCATCTTATCATTGGATATTCATTATTTTCTTATGAACACGGGGGTTGACAACCACCTAGGAAGTTAATGCTTCCTAGATCTGTTTTATCAGGCAACCCACGTATATCATTATCTAATCTTATCTGTTTCCATCTTGCAGATTTATTTTATTTCTCACAGATCTATTTTCTCTACGTTCGTATCTAGAATCCATATTTGCATATGAGGTCCTAAGACCTTTATCATTCGAAGTTCTTTGGTGGTGGTAGTCTTGGTGTTCACTCGGTGAGAATGAGTTTTTGGATCAACACTTGTGCTTGGTTTTCTAGTACTTAGTACATCCAATAGTCAACAAACTAATTTGGGAAGTAGGTAAGCATGAGTAAGTTACATAGCAATGACATCAATGGTAGGGAAAATGTCTTCATTATTGTTTGGAGGTACCTTTTTTAGCTACATCATTTGCACAGAATTTGAGCGCATAGAATTTAGGGCTCACTTCTAGGAGTAGCACCACCAAGCATAGTGTAAGATTTAAGTAAAGTACTACTATTTGGATACGGGGAAGTACATATTTATGTCCACTTCTGGCTATGGGTGGAGGATCATGAGGTGTTGGTGCTTCTAGTTCGGTGGATTTGGTGGTACTGGAGGCAGAGGATAAACAAGAGGTTCTAGATCGGTGGGAAAGGTCAGAACCAACACCAAAATATTTACATGGAGATGTGTCTTCATACGTCGAGTATAAGGGCATAGAAGATTCTTGAGCATGTGTACATGTGTGAAATCTTTGTGTCACCCAAAATGGATCACAACTTTTGAGCGCAAGGCAAGTCAATTTGTAACTACATTATAGGGAGATGCACACAGTTAGTACGAGAAGTTTGAACCTGATCAAACTTGCGTAGATTATGCAACGTTCAAATATGTATTCCTTAAAGAGTTCTATATCCCTGAGTTTGATCAGAAGAGTATAAGTGCACTCAAGGATATTAAACAAGGAACTACTGAAAGTGTCCAAGAGTATGATGCCCATTTTAAAACACTTTTATCTAATATTTCTTATGATATTCATGCAAGCCAACATACACAATGGTTTTTTGGAAGTCGATCATACCTTTTAGAAGTGCTTTGTCACATAAGACATACATTGATCTCGCATGAAACACTTGAAGTAGCATTGCATTGCCGAGGCGGTTGGGAGTATAGACACTAGAGTTAGCCCATTCTTGGAGGTACATATTGCATTTGTGACAAAGTAGTTGGAGAAACTATCAAAAAATTCAGTACATGAAATGCGCACCGGGATTTGGTGTACAAAATTATGAAGTGGAAGGTCACACCAAGGATAATTGTCCCTGCAGATCAATACATTCATTACTTCTAGACTGTGAGATATGTTACTTGAACCATGACGCTAGCCATTACCCATTATTACAACATGTGATAAAGAATAATGTATCTTGTTATTATAATATTTTCTGGTCCACGACTCATGATACAGAGGACTACAGGTTGATTAGTCAAATCCTTGATGCTATAGATATTGGTGTGTGATAGACAGGAGTATCAGATAACTCTAAGGGTAAGGGTGAGCATCAGGATCAGAATCACAATCAAGTGTAGTATGATCAAAATGAGGGGCGCTATGATGGAGGACATGGTAGAGGTCGAGGATACCATGGAGGATTCAGAGGTTGAGGACGTGGTGGTGGACGAGGTGAATTCCATCATGGAACATGCTTTACATGTGGATCACCCGACCCCACGGTGTGAATGTCCTCGAGAATATTACATGTTCTTTCGTGGAAAGAATCATAGTTATGGGGTATTCCTAGATTTATACGAGAATCTTAGTAAACAAAATAAACAAGAAAACAAAGGCACATGGAGGGTTAGGATACAATGCGTTATGGAAAATCAGTGGATGCCCAAGTTAGAACCATAATCGAGGTATTTCTGTAAAAATCACTATCCGTTTGAGAAAGTGCACATACTAGAGAGGTGTTACAAAAGAAACCCACCATCACTAAATAGGAGGTTTTACATGCTTGGTCCTTAAAAATCAGAGGGTGAAATACAATCTCTTAATGATGCATACACTCCTTTCAATTAGAAGGAGGTTTATCAAGATACCTTGGAGGTCCTTAGAAATATTTAGGGAGAAATAAAATCTCTAAAGGAGCAATGATGAAAGATGGAACTAAAGAAGGAGGTAGAGACAATCTAGTTAGATATTGATGACTTGAAGGAGGTATGTAGAATGTTGCGCCATGAGAATATTATTTCATTACTAGGGAGTTGGCTAAAGGGAAACACTTTGCATGCTAATACTGAGAATGGGTGACAGATCCTACATGAAAATCTCCCCCATAGCTTAGAATATGAAAAGGAAATCACTCTGAATACTATTTTTGATGGATGGATTTTGAGCAATATATTTATTGATGCGAGGCACAAAAGTCAATGGGATTAATCTAGATGCATGGGTAAAGATGGGGAGACCTACATTGAAGCCATCTTCTAATGTATTATTTATGGCTAATCGAACTAAGGCCACTCCTATCGGAGTTTTAAAATATGCATCCATTACTATACAGGGGGCCAAGTTCACTGGGGATTTTGAGGTTTTAGCACTTGCAGAATCAGACAGTTTCCCAACTCTGTTTGGACACCCTTGGTGTTACACAAATAATGCTAATATTTGGTTCAACAAGGGATATATCAGTTTTGAAAACAAGGAGGAAAGAGTTATTATCCATTTAACAGATGGAAAATATTCTCCCTATGTTGAGAATTTGAGTGGGGAAAATCAGAATAGGATTTATGTACATGCTATCATCCGAGACCCAAAAGTGCTCGAGCCATCTAAAGAAGGAATCCTTCAGTGGGAAGATGCACAGTCTATTATTAATACTACAAGTATTTTTGTGATAATTGGGCTCATGGTACTTATGAGTTGGTAGGGATTGAATTAAGGAGCATATTTGCATGGAATAGTAAACCTCGTTGCATAAGGATAATAGGTAACAACCCTAAACCTTAGTACACTGGGGAAGGGGACCCTACGGTATTCCTGCGCACCATGGAGGAAAAGTGGATGGACCAGTTGGAGAGAAGAAGTATGCTATCATATACCCTTGCATAGGACAACAATGTGCTAGTGGGTGGTTCATATGGATAATCTTGTAGAATGGAATGAAGTCAGGATTTCTCTTACAACTCGGTTTTCTAGGAGCAATGCACCAACTCGAATATGCACATATCATGGTAATCAACCTATTCAACACCACATCCAACAGTGTGAGAGGCTCTAGATAGAGGGGAATGAAGCTTTACCACCTTCGCTATGGGTGCACAAAATTTATTCCACTTTACAAGGTTGCGCACGCACTTGGTATGTATATGTAGAGCTACATAGAGAAACTGGAAATTGGCAAGATTTGATTATAGGTATGGTCCAAAATTTTGACTACTTCTCTAATAAACCTCCAGTAGAAGAGGCATTAAGGGTTATAAAGATATAGTGCAAATGTGGAAGAACTCATTCAAGAGTTATTTAATGGAAAATGACTCAGAGTGTGTTTTTCTAGGAACAAAGATAAATGCCACACTACTTAAGCATACTTGTTTTGAGAAAGAAAAAGGGAAGATGGTATACATAGTGGATGATGAAGAAGTAGAAGAACTGGATATAGATCATTCAATAGGTGTGCACGAGGTCTTGGACAGTGCAAATAATAACAAACACATGTGCCTATCATGAACCTATGAGGACCAAGAAAGTGAATATTGGTACGGATGCTGAACCTAAAGAGGTAATAATTAGAGATTATTGGTCTGAATCTGAAGTAGCAAAAATAATGGAGTTTCTTTGTGATTTTTAGGATTTATTTCCTAGGGGATATCATGAATTGAAAGGAGTGTATGCATCATTAGGAGAAATAAATATAAAGGTTAAGGAAGGTGCGTGCCCAGTCACGAAGAGACCCTATAGGATGAACCCCAACTTACGTGAAAAGGTCAAAGAAGAAATTGAAAAAATGTTGAAGTATGGAATCATCAAGCCCCTGGATGAGTCAGAATGGGTTAGCCCAATGGTGATCAATATAAAGAAAGATGGTCAGATTAGGATCTATGTGGACTACAGGGAGCTGAATGCTACATGTGTGACTAATCCTTTCCCTACACCATTCATAGAGGAAATATTAGAAGGCATTGCAGGGTGCGAAGTCTATTCCTTTATAGATGGATTCTCTTGGGTATCATTAGGTTAGGATTGCATAGGAGGATTAGGAAAAGAATAATTTCACCACTGAATGGGGAATTTTTGCATATATTATGATGCCCTTTGGTTTGAAAAATGTGCCCACTATATTTTCGTGAATAGTTGTTCAAGCATTCCAGGATTTTATTCATCTTTTCTTGCAAGTTTACTTGGATGATTGGATGGTGTATGGGCTTGTTAAGGATCATTGTGAATAATTTGTGCTTAATTTTGAAATATGTAGATAGTTAAACATCTCTTTGAACAAAAAAATGTGTGTTTGCTACAACTTTTGGCACTCTGTTAGGGAATATTATCTATAAGGAAGGTTTGTTGGTAGATCTAACTAAAATTGTAGTTATTGTTGGCCTAAAAGAACCTACCAGTTAGAGTGAGGTGCGTAGATTTTGGGTCACACTGGGTATTATAGAAAATTTATCAAAGGATATGCTAAGGTTTACCACACCCTTGGAGGAGTTACTAAAAGGAAAAGGGACATTCTATTGGGGGAACCACAATAACACACATTCGAGACATTAAAGGAGAAACTTACTACAACACCTATTCTACACTTTCCCTCGTGGGACCAACCATTTCATGTACATGTGGACACTTATGGCATGACCATTGGTGTGATGTTGGCTCACCTGGAGAAGGTATTATAGATCATCCTATCTATTTTACTAGTAGAAAGTTAACTCATGCACAGAAGAATTATACAACTATAAAGCACAATTTTTTTTCAATGATCTATGTGCTACATAAATTTATACAATACCTACTAGCAACACCATGTGTATTCTATACCGATCACAGGCATTGAAATACTTGGTAAATAAGCTAGTCTTATAGGGGCGCATATGTCGATGGGTGCTCTTATTCCAAGAATTTGATTTTATAGTTGTGGTAAAACCAGGGAAAATTAATTCTAGCCCAAACCATTTATCAAGGATACAATTAGGGGAAGACACACAAACAATTGAAGATACAATGTTAGATGCGCAATTATACAAGTTACATCACACACCTTCAGACTTGGAGGATATTGTTATTTTTCTACGCACAGGTGTGGCGCTAGAAGGACTCAAAGCCTTAGAGAAGAAACAACTTACAATTTACGCAACACCTTTTATGTTGATTAGTGGTGACCTATATAAGTTAGGCCAAGATGAAGTATTGTCGTTGATGTGTATTGGAGCATGAGTGCACATATATCATGGAAGAGGCTCATGGTGGTATTGTAGGTGGGCACTATGTAGGTGATGCCATTGTGCACAAGATTCTACTTGTTGGATTATGGTGGGAGACACTGTATAAGGATTATAAGGTGTATTGTAAGGAATGTGATCATTATTAGCGCCTTGGCAAACAGGAAAAGAGATGAAATGCCTTTACGACCTATTCCTAGTGCAAAACCATTTGAAAAATGGGCTATAGATTTTGTGGGTCCTATTTCACCAGCCATGTGTAGGATTGGATCGTGCTACATCATCACTTGCATGAGATTATCTTACAAGGTGGGTAGAAGCAACACCTACCAAGGATTGTACATACAGCAACTACATCAGCTAGGTTCTTATGGGAGAATGTTCTTACAAGGTATGGATGCCCATTGAGTTTGACAAGTGATAGGGGCACACATTTTTTGAATGAGACAATCAGAATTCTATTAGATGAGTTCATGATTGCACACCATAAGACTACACCATATCATCCTCAGGAAAATGGGATTATTGAAGCTTTCAATAATATTTTGAGCTAGACATTGACAAAAATTTGTGATGTTGGAAGAAAATATTGGGATGATAAAGTTTTTACCATGCTTTGGGCATATAGAACAACATACAAGTGGTTAAACAAGGCCACACCCTTTCAATTGGTGTTTGGTGCAGAAGTAGTTCTTCTATGGAATTCATGTTACCTTCTTTACATATTACATGTGCAAGAGGTCTAGCTGATGAGAAAGCATTAGAAGAATGAATTAGAAATTTGATCAAGCTGGATGAGTGATGAGCAATAACATGATGGAGTTATAAGCAAGAAAAGGCAGGAAGAAAGTGGCATGAAAGGCACATCAGGGACAAAAAGCTTGAGATAGGAAGATGGTGCTTCTTTATGACTCTAAGTTTTTGTGCCATCTAGGAAAAATTAAAGTGCATTGGTTGGGACCATATGTTATCACTCACATACTTGAAACATGTGCTTGCTAGTTAGAGCACTTGATGGAATATAATTACCAGTTACTTCAATGGGAGTAGGTTGAAGCCCTACTATAAATAAGTCTTCTTGGTGTTTGTAATAAGGAAGTGTTTCCATTTAGAGTAGGTTTTCATTTATGTATTCCCTTAATGTATTTCCTTTTTCATCACTATGATTTGTCATTTTAGTTGGTGTTTTGTGTAATAAGCGCGTTTGCGTGCTGGAAGCTAATTACCATTTGAATAGAATTTTTTATGCGTAGAGGACTGCACATACCATTTGTGTGGGGTGGCTATTGAAAAATGGGTACACATAAAGGAACAAACTACTACAGGTGTTATTCAAGTTTGGAGAGTTGTTAGAAAGAAGATTTCTTCCAAACAAGGACCATAGATGGAGATAAACGAAGGAACAAGTATAATGCATGAGGTAAGTAGAGGCCATGGAGATACTACCAAGGAAGGCACAGTGGCTAAGGTACTCGGGTGCATGGAAGTGCATTGAAGAGAAGTCGCGGCCAGAAGGTAGGAAGGCGCGCTAGAAGGTTATAGCTTGGCATGAAGATGTATTGTGGAAAGTGTGAAAATGGTCAATTAATGAGAGGATTGTTGGTAGGTGAAGGAGTAATAAATGCACTAAATTTTTGAAAATCTATATAAGGATGTGATGTAAGTTCATTTTTACCATTGTGATTGCAAGAATTTGAATGAGCTAAGTGTGACTGAGCCGAGTGAAGAGTATTGAGGTGCAAAGAGTGTGAAACTAGATGTGGAGAGTGGATTTGTGTGTAGAAGAAGCTTGCATCCCCATTGGTGAAGGGTTTGAGTGAAGCAAACACGTTGAGAAAGAGCTAGGGCATGTGGTTTCAAACTAGGGCATGTAGATTCAAGCTAGGGTTTTGACTTGCTCACTACAGAGGATAAAAAGTTGAGATTTTTAGATGGCACCAAAGAAAGCACCTTCCAGAGCCAAAGGAAAGAAGAAAGTAGAAATAGAAGTTGAAATTTCTCCCGAGAGTAATTTCTCAGAAATGTAGTATCTAGAAGGTGTGATAATTGGGAAAGAATGGGATTCCCATATCCACAGCTGCAAGGTGAGTGATTATAACCACCACACTTATGATAACAAGAAAGAATTAGATGCGTTGTTGAGTACAAAGACCAACAAGTACACGATGGAAGATATTGGTATATGATGACACTGGGGAGAAACTATTAAAATAGGTGGGAGTCTATCAGTTATATGAGCTCCCGTATTTTGGCAAGTATGAACCTCTATACCAGTGGCTTATGAGTAGAGTCCATGAGGACTTCTTCTATTTTTTTGGATGAAGGGTAAGGATTACAACAACCCTAATTTTGACATTGACATGATTAAAAGGCATAGGGTAGACCTGGCTAGTGACCTAACTAATAAAGCAACAATCATGGAGACATGGAAGGAGTTGGGGTACACAAAGGGTCCATGCATGGAATGGACATTGATAAATTGAAGAAGTACCCAGTGGTACAAGCAATTTGCGCATCTAGTGACCAAGTTGAATGATCAGGAGAGATGGTCGCAGGTGAATACAATGTGGCTCCATGTCATGAAGGAAGATGTCTCAGGGAGTAGTCTATAACATAGCAGGCTACATTGAGAAACCATCATCGAAGAAGTGCGCACATGTGATAAGATCAGTTTTGGCACTATCTTATTTCTTTAGTATTTATGGAAATTGGAGTGCCCGATGGGCCAAAGAACAAGATTTGGGAATATCCCATGGAAAACAAGTCCTGGTAGAAATATTTGACAAGTATTTATGTGAAGGGTCCATGAGTGGGCCATTTAAAAAAAGGGCGGAGATGTGGTATGATCGACTCTGCATGGCATTTGAAGAGGAGTGGCGCATCCCAAGGAGCTACCTATGGTAGTTGGCAAGGCAAGGTAGTATAATTCGTGGTGTACCAGCACTTTTGCATCATGTGGTTCACTATGAGGGATGGGACATGGAGCCCATGGTGTAAACTACCATATGCCTTCACAATGTGCTACTTCTAGGCATCAGTCCACCATTTTACTGATGTGTGCCACCTAAATTTTATTACAGACAAGGTAGATTGTGACTACCACACTCTGAGGAAGACATATGTATTTCCAGAAGACTACCTATGTTGAGAGGCTCATTTCAGATGTTATAAGCATGAAGCCATAAGCTTGGAAATTGGGGACATTGGAGAAAGTGCTCATATACCTTCATCTTAAGCCTAAGATGGAGAATAAAAAATATGTGGAGAATGAGTTCATGCTCCTAGGGCCACCTAAGGGAAAGCATACAATGGAGAATGTGCCACCCCAAAGCCCACAAAAGCTATAGAGGTAGATGATGAGGAAGGAAGATGAGGATAGTGGTGGCTTAGAACATAGAGGCTAGAGGCAAGCCCACAGATAGAATAGATACTGAGCGTGTAAGTACCCCACCTCAGGTACAAGAAGAAGAAGAGGACTTGGAAGTAGTCCAAGGAGAGTGTCATTTCAAGAGGGTGTTTAGAAGAACAAGGACACAAGGCATGGGAACTCCTAGTTTGTTAGGAGGTCACCATGACTCTCTCCTCAAAAAGAGACAACTGAGAGGAAAAGGAGGAAGCTAAAGCTGAATGAGGGAGGGAGGAGTCTCTACAGAGAGCATGCCTGGATCCCTGTACAACTAGAAGAAGTGGAAGAACCCAGGGATGAAGATATAAAGGATAAAGAGGTAGGAGAACTAGAACATGATACCACTCTAAACATAGAAGATCAACTCAAACCTTGGTGCTTAGGTACTAAGGGGCCAAGAATGAAGTGCACAAGTGGGGAATATAATGTTCCACATATGGGCTATGATGAGGACACAGGTAAAATTGTCCACACCCGATTCCAGAATACAAGTGGGCCTCAAGGAGTTGTATGGATGGGAGTTGATGGACCTAGACATGGAAACCATGCATGCACAAGGAAATAATTGTCCTGGTCCATGCAAACTCACATGGATGAGCCCAATTTTGATGTATGTGAAGAGTCTTATGTGTCAAGAAGAATGAAGAAGGTGCCATGAAAATAGGCACATAACTATAAAGCCCACTCTCATGTCTGATGAGTAGGTAAGTAATGCCTTGGTAAAAGTATCTATAAAGGTGGCGCGGAGGAACGTAGATAAGGCTGCCACTATTAGAGTGCTACAAGAAGAAAACAAGGCCAAAGATGTTGAAATAGCATGCATCTAAAAGGAGAGAAGGACCTAGAAAAATAAGAATGGGGTCCTCATCAACATGGCAGAGGAGATCGACGATCATGTCCGAAGGAAAGACCACACTTGGAGTCCAAGGTACCTAAAAGGTTCCCTTTGGCTATGCATTATGTGTATACCTTAGTTGATTTGGTGCTTGAGGATGGACTGATTCAATGCTAGCACCAAAGAAGGACCTGAATAGGAAGAAGAGAGAGCAAGGGCCTCAGTAGTTAGAAATATTTCATCTTATGAAGCCTTGCTCCAGATTTGTAGGAAGAGATGAAGAAAGAAGACCAGGCATTGAATATTTATGTAGCTAGAAGTAGTAATCAGAATCAGGATGATGGTAGAAGACAATGAAGTCCTAAAGGTGATGAAGGATGAGAACTTTGGGGGTGCGTGAGAGAGATTAGCACTAGTCAAGAAAAAGTGTGAGGCCCTTATAACAACCCAAGACCCACATAAAGAAAGGTTGGATGAAATTGGGAAGCTTATAATGTAGAAGATGGATCTTCTAGAAGGAAGGGTGACTGCAATGTCCAACATTGTTCTAGTATTACAGAATGAGAAGGAAGAGATTATGCAAGAGGAGTTATATTCTATTGCATCGGATATTCTAGAAAAGGTAGAAGCCATGCTAAGTGATTGGAAAACCTTAGAGGTTGAAATCAAAGAAGAATATCTAGAGTTAATTCTTCCAGTTGAAATAGAGGATGTTGTAGGGTGAAAGTTCATTCTTTGTACAATAATTCTTTAATTTCCTTTCATTCCCATTCTTTATTCTTTAAAGTATCAAAAGGAAACCATTTTCGGGGTGGCAATGTAGTTTAGTGTGGGGTAATGTTGAGAAGACAAAGTATGACACTAAGAAGAAGGTGCATAGAAGATTCACATGTGGGGTAGCAAGCATATTTGAAGGCGTGGAAGGATAGGGAAGGAAGCACACGTGAAAGATAGAATGAATCTAGACTTAGCCATTTTCATGGTTATGGGCTATTTTTGGAGATAGCGTGTGGGGCACACAACCAGATGGAAACTTGCATGTGTAAAAAAATGCTATTTTGGAAGAGTATCTACTAAGCGCTTTGCATGAGTTCAAGTTAATAATAGGATTACCACTGCCAGTTAGCTAGAAGAGATCTATTATTAGTGCACTTGCATGTGTGTCTATTATTGTAAAGGCGCATGGCTATTTTCAGCATGCGACCTATTTTGGGAATTATGTAAGTGGTGAAGGGAAAGTCCCCACCCTTATAAATATGTAGTAATCTACGTAGATAAAAAGAGAGATAGAGATAGTAATATGTATGATCTATTGTGAAGTTATGTTGCCATAATCTGATGTGCACATGAAATTATGGTACTACTTATTGTAAGAAGATTCTGTGTTCATTGTGTTTTAATATAATGGAGTCTATTGGATGAATAATGGTGTCAAATGTGACTGTAACTAGTTATTTCATGGATAATTTCATTATGTTTACAATTTGATTCATGATTCTTTAAGATCTAGATCTAGGATATTCTCTGTGGAAAGTTTATACTATTTATGGATTTGAATGCATCAACCCTTCATCATGTTTCACATCCTACACAAACAACTCTAAAGAGGGGCCCGATACCTTTGTGCACTTCGGGTGAGCGCTCGGTCTAGGATGAGTGATGTGTCTGCGCGACTAGGTTATTCTTGGTAAAACTACACCTTACTTATATTTATTTATAAATCCCCTTTAGTTCATTATTAAAATACTAAGCACAATGTTTAATTAATTCCTCACCACAAAAGGTCACCACTTGACCTATCCATTCTAAGTAGCCCCATTCAACCAATTACCCATTCCCATTTTTAATTAATTCCATTCCCACATTAGATTTGATCTATTTGGGCCATTAGATCTAGATTTCCCTAAATTTCCTTATGAGTTCTTTTTTTTTTTTAATTTCCATTTGCCCTAATTTTATCTCATTTTCACTTCGGAGAAGGAAGAGAAAGAGGAGAGAGGAAACCATGGAAGGTTTATCATTGTTCTTGTATGGATATACACATTTTGGAGGGATTTTTACATCCTTCCCTTAGGGTTTGCTTGTGTTGAATTGTATTTTCATTTATATATATTTTTTAATAATTTGCCCTATTTGGGTATGGGCATTCTTCCCCTTTTATTTTATTTACAAAGAGGTATATACAAAGGGCTAGGGTTTCAAGTGTAATACTATTTTGAATTTGAATTAGATCTATTTTACAATACGGTTTAAAAAACTAATTCATTTAATTTAAAATAATGTGCCCTTATATAGGGATATGTATATATACACACATACACACACACACACACAATTATTTAATTAGGTTTCAAACTAGTTCATATGACCCATTTTATGGGTGAACTATGTAATGTGTTACAAATTTAAAAGTGTATTGAGTAATATTTTACACCCCCACCCTACCCATGAATATAAATATGTGGGTTGGGGTGGGGGCGCTGCTCCCCACACCCTTGTATCTTAATTAAAGAAATAGTGGCTGCATAATCCCTACATGGTGCACAATTTTTATTAAACTAACCTTACTCCATTAAAGACATTTAACCGAGTCATATGTTTTTCAATATATATATATAAAATTTATTTTAAATTTATATAGGTATATATAATTATAATTGTGTATTTTAGTTTTATCCTTATTTTAAACAATCCAATCAATTTTTTTGTATAATAAAATAGAAAGACAAGGTAGATTTGAATCTATTCATCCTTGAGAATATAGTTGAACTAGTAAATGTTGTCTCTAAATATTTTAAGTAAGTTCCTACACAAGTGAATACAAAGAACCATTCATTACACACACACACACACACACACACACACACACACACACACACACACACACACACACACACACACACACACACACACACACACACACACACACACATGTGTATTACACAACACGAATATAATACCAAACATTTCTAACTTCCCATTTAATCATACAACTTACAACGAGGTAAAATGTAAGTCCCTTTTCAACAAATACAACTTTGAGATTTCCCTTTCCAACTATACCATACAAAATTGATAAATGAAAATTGCAAGAACATTCTATTTTATAATACAAGAATCTTAGTTCATTCCCTTACAATGAAATAGTTCTTTCCCACAATACATATTGCAAGCTTTGAATAACATCTTAAATTTTGAGAGTTTCATTTCTAACAAATATACAACTTAAGCTTCCTTCCTTCCACTACAACATTACCAACTTGATAAATAAAATTTACAATAACATTCTTTTAAAATACAATAATTACAACCTTCCACTCTAAGTGGGAACAATGGGGTCAAATTTACAACATAGAGATTCTTCCAAAGGTTCAAATACACAAGTCTTCATTTCAAATCATCTCCCAACTTCATAGCTTCAACTTTGCACTCCTTCAACTCTTCAAATCTTGAATCACAATACAAAGAAAAGGGGAGTAGGCGACACTCTCCACCCAAACCTTTAATCCAATAAGAGGAGAATCCATCCTCCTTATTGGCCCCCGAGCCCCAAACCAAAGAATAATGAGGTGTATAATGAAACTTTGACAACTTTCACAAAAATGGCTTCCACAAAACATACATTCCACAATATACAACACATTCAAATAAACACACTCAAGCAATATTTACAACTTTTCCAACAACACATAGGCTTGAAAACAAGCCAAAAGGATCAAGGAATATGGGAACCACCTCCTTTTTCCTCCCAAATGATTAGGAGTTCCACCCAAAAACCTCCATGTGCACATCCAAAACATTCAAATATATCCCTTTTCCCTCTCAATGTAATATGCAAAAATATGTCCATGTTTTCCTTTTCTCTCCCCATAGGTGGAACTCCTATCACACTCCCTCCAAAATGCATGCCTCACAATTTCCTTTTCCTCCCCAATGGTCCCATACTTCCATCTCCCACACCCTTCTTAAGGCAAGCTACCCAACCCCAATATATCACATTCACAACACTCATATAAATACTCAAACAAGCACAAATTTCACATCTAATATTCATAAATAAAAAATAATAATAAGTGGAGATCCTACCTCTCCATTAAGCTTCCAATTATTCACTTACAAGTTTTAATCCTTCAAACCAAGCACAATCCAAAATGCAACTCCAAAAAAGCTCCAAGCATGCAACCCAAGACCCAAATCAAAAAGTGCAAGAGAAGAAAATAAGACAAGTAACCCAAAATCCTTCAAATTCATTCAATAAATAGAAAAGGGAGGTGAGGATGATGAGGTGGCTCCATGTAGGATGCCACTTCATCATCCCTCCATTCCAACTCAACAAGTCAACACACCAAACCCAATGCAATTAAATGAACATGTAAGACTTATGACATGCACACATTACACTCCAACATGCACTCCATACCTTTCAAGGAAAAATAAATGTGGTAAGTAGAAAAGTGAAATTATTTTCTCTTTTACACTCAAAAAATGCATTAAAATGGTCAAAATAAGCCCCATACTTCATAAGTATGGTTGGTGTAGTGAGATTTGAGATGTAAGGGACAAGGTTAACTTGTCCCACAAGTCTCAAAAAGTGGCCTACAAGGAAAAATTCGAGTTTGGGAAGGGAAGAAGAGTACACACCACCTAAATGCAATTAATTCATTCCACATCAAGCACAAAATCAAGGACTATCTACTCTATTTATTACCCACATGTCACCTCTTCTTTTTAGTTTAAAATTTAAGTTAAATTAGCTAATTAAGACACATTAACAAGTGTTAATAAAGTGACTAAATTTTCCCAATAATTAAATACATATGCACCACAAAAATAAAACACACAAAATTAAAAGAAAGGAAAACATTACACCCATGGCCACACACATGAGGTCACCCCCATGGGAAACCTCCTAACAAAGCATGCAATACACAACATATACATTAGACACAAGTTGTCAAATTTGGCCATGTTGCAAAACACCCAACATCCTTCTTCGTGGTTGGTCCCCTATCCCTTTGATGTATAATGATATAATTTTCTTGCAATCACAAACAATAATACCTTTCTAGCCTCAAGGCCATATCAATATGTCATGGAAATCAATGCATATAAAACATCCATCATACAATCCTCAACATACATCAAGCAATACAACACACACATATATTTATCAATTAACATCATCGTATAACATGTAGCTAAATCATTATCATCAAATTTACAATTTTTTTATCAATTATTTGAAATCACTTAACATTTCAATTCTACTCTAGTAAATAATTTACAATCATCAATAATCCAATTCACATTCTACAATAATCATGAAATTCTCTATATCTACTATAACTCCTAAACTACTAGATACACTCAACAACATATTACCGATCCCTAATACCATCATATTGTTAGCAATTCACAAAATCAATGAGACCACATGGTTAGTCCAATACTCGAATATACTCAATACATCAAGAATCCAAATGTCAGTATATAACAAAGTAACCATTCTAGATCATCATCATATCCTTAAATGTCCATCAAGGTCCACAATACATCCATACAAGTCCAAAGTAACAATCAGAACACAATAGTAATCATGATGTCCCTCGTATCTTAACAACATGCTAACTAAAATATAATAATAAGGTCCATGTCTCTAATCAACCAAAATTAAAATCATAGTATAATCAATGTTGAAGAGGAGTGGGCATTACATCCCCTCCCCTTAGATTTGACTTCCTCCTGGAAGTCATGAAAAGAGGTAGGGAAACAATGCATATGAATAGAAGTTACACCCTTATGGATTTCTTTATTTCAAAAAAAGTGGGTTCTCGGAACCCAAGTTTGGTCCAATGCTATTCAACAAAGAGAAGGGAGATTGTTAGGCACAATACTAAACCTTCTCCAAACAAGGTTATAAGTATTTAATTCTACAGAGTAAACTCTACGAGGTTAACCAAGTTACAACACAAAGCATCTAAAATAGAAATTTCCAATGGAATCCCAAAGAATAACAACCAAGGTCAATGAAGAACAGGAAGGGTTATGCACATAAGGTGTCCATGTAGTCACACATGGGTGCAACACACGATAAAAGGGAAGGATAAAACCTCCATTTAGGTTGAATTATACTTCAATGTTTTATTTTAGACAAGGTTAACAACTACCAATCATGACCCTCAATTTTTGCATGAGAAAACACACCTACTCATAGGTCTAAAAATTTAGGACCACACAAGATGAGGTTTAACAACAAGGAAAACACCTAAATTTAGCAAAAGTGTTTACAAGGATGCAAACTATTCATTGGAAGCACTTTTTATAATTCGAAAGGACTCAATTTAAATTTTCATGGTAATACTAAGCATAATCTTGACCACAAGGTTTTATAACTTAAATTTGTACTCAAATATCAAACACACAAACACTAATCCTTGATTTAGAAACCCCAAACACTTAGATAATATTTCCACTTTGAATGAAAAACAATATTTTCCCAAACTAACATATCAACACAAGAGATACCATAATCACTTTATATAAAAAAAAATTTATTTATTTTAAATCTACCCTAGCTAAAAAATCTTAAAAATGATCACAAAATAATATTATAATCCATAGGAACACTCAAGGGAGCTAGAGAAAATAGGCAACAAGAGAGGTCCAACTACAATTTGAGAGCAACACACAAGACATTCTTGTAGAAACTTATGAAGACAAACTTGCACCATTCTCTTCCTTAAAGGACAAGGGGACAACATCATGGTTTCCAAAAAAAAGAAGGAGAATTTCCAAAATTCCTTCATATCCTTAACATATGTTTCCTAAGCTTTCCAATAAGCCTAGGTCACCAATGACCTATTCCAAACACAAGGAGGTGCCTCTCTTAAAACTAGAGATATAGACTCACTCCTAAAACCACAAATCATACACTCATCAAGCTAAGAGGAAACAAGGGTATGATGACAAAAGACTCCTACAAGGGGAAATCACACACATTTATGTTCAAGGAGTAAAACAACTAGAACACATCACTATCAACAAGGTGTTTCATTAATCAAGGTAGGCGGACAAGACCTAAAGGTTCAAATAGTTTCCACCTTTGGCATGATGGGACGTAGGGTCCATCAATATGAACATATCAATTAATTCATGCTAACAAAGGGATAAAATCTTTATGAATACTTCTAAAATTTGTACTACCCAAAGAGAGGTCCAAAAATGACCTAGCATATACTTGTGTTATAACCATTTTTCTTATGTTTGTTGTTTGATATAACAAGGGAGGTATGGAAAGTACTCAACCATATCACACCCCAAAATCTTAGGCCAAAATGAGATTAGATATTCTCACAGTAGCTCAAGGAACCTTCAATTAGTTCAAACTTTTCAAATTATGTCCTTTATAAATTTAGGGCATGCAATAGCCATTTATACAATCAAGGTTGCTTATTTATACATTCTACTTGTGCTCAATCTCATAAAATTACTCATTCCATAATCCAAATTATAAGACACAAGTTATAGTTACATTTGTTAAGCATATTTCTTATAAGTTTTCTTAATTAATGCATTCCTTTTTTATTATGATATATCACAAATATTGTGTCATTAAGGATCATTACCAATGTTGACATGATACCTCACCACTCTAATTAGGTGACAAAACTATTATTTATTTTACTTTTATGGAGGGTAAGGTATAAGAGGATTCTTTGTAATTTTCACATAGTTTCTTTCTTTTTTTTTTTATTTCTTCTATTAAGCTACAAAGCTAGAGTAAGGAACCATTTTTTTCCTAATGTTCCAGTTTACTTATTAAGTTTCAAAAGTCCAAGCCCCTCAATTAGAGTTCTAATATGTTGGGTTTATCACATTACCAATTGAATTTTAATGAGTAGAAGAGTCAAGACATATCACATTATTAATTTTATAGAAACAAGAGATCATTAACCAAAATGGAACACACCAAGATTACAAGATTTTACCAAAGAATTACATGCATCACCAATGCACTCAAGTGGGTCTCCACAAGTATCAATAGAGTTATGATGAAGGCGCACATTAGAAGTTACAAATTTTTTTTTACAAGTTCAAGGAGTTTAGATAAGTATGAGGGAAAAACAATGCTTATGGTTTAAACTCAAAATAGGTTCACTATATATAAAAAGAGAGAGTTTCCAAAAAAAACTTATACCTCCACAAGATACCATCAACCAAAAAATCAAGATGAAAGGGGGAATTACCCCATGGAAACCACACTTCCTCATCAAGAGGACATCAAAATAAAGAGGAAAGTCAACTGACTTACTCAAACATGGCCTCTATGGCCAAGAGTTATAGCTTTAGAAGAAAGAGCATGACATAAACACAACTAAGATTAGAAACTTAAGACCTATAAAACCAAAATCTCTAAGAACAAGGTCCAAAAGGACCCCAAGGCATCCATATCTACCTCAACATAACTCAATACTAATAGATTATAGTGTGGTATACTTAAACAATTAAGAGATTAAGACAAGGGTATAGATCTATCTATGGGTCATCGAGAGAAAAAACACACTTATTTAAGCACAATGCCCAAAGGGGCTTAAGTATAACCATATTTACCCAAGGTACATACAATTGTCCAACATTGATCTTTTCTAAAATAAAACAAGGAAACCATTTAAACTTAGTATGCCCATCGGTGGACCATCACATCCAAACAATACACTATCCACTAAAACCTATAATTATCCAAGAGTTAATCCATCCCTAACATAATCCATAAGTCCATAATGAATAACACATCTATTATGATGAGGAACAAAGCTCCTACTAGGGTGCAAAAAGAAACACAACCACCATCAAAACTACCAACTATATCACATGACATAGAGAAACTCTCTCCTAAAAGGTTGAGTGATGAAAGAGTCACTCCAAGGTCCTAGACACCAAAATCCACCACTCCAAAACCAAAGGCATGACTTGAAGCACCTAAGAAGACAATCAAGACACCTAGGGTGTACCCCCATATGATGAGAGATCACAATACAAAAATGTAGAACCAGCTCATCAATGAGACAAGAAAAGGGTCACATAACATTCTTGACAACATTTAGCCAAGTGGCCATGAGATAAATGAGATCCGAGTCACCAATCAAAGGTAAAATCCAAGAAATCTCAGCAATCAAAGAAAATGGCTAAGTAGCCGCATTGCAATCCTTGAAAATATTGCAATAAGATAAAAAAATAACAAGAAGAGCCTCAGAGCTTCTTAATCAAATCATAAAATAAAATGTTGGTCCTTGATAAAAGAACTTAAGTTTATGAATATAAAACACATGAAATGTCCACATCACATTCACTTCGCACCCTTCATGGGCCACCGGTAGGGGTACTATACATCGAGCTCAGATCTAAGAACACACATACAAACTGGATCAAATGTGACACCATCCCAAATCTACTCTCTCCCATATGGGGATTAAGTCCATAAGGTGAAACCAAAACCAACTCATCTAACCACTTTGAAGAGGAAAAGGGGAGCTCTAAACAACTAATCAACCTCTAGTTTTTTCCCAAACCAACCCCTAAATTCTACCTCTAGCACTAATTCACAAAGAGTTGCACCACACAAAATAGCACTCCAAATAAGGGAGGGTCTCTATGGGTCAACACATCACATGTCTATAACCAAGAGCTAGGAACCCAATAACAACATATTCACAAAGAAACCAGTTCCTATCACTCAAGAAGTTCACAAGAATATCAAATTGAATTAGTATTTCTCATTAACGGGTTCAACAAGATGCCCACTTAGGTGAATACAACAATCCAAAAAATTTTTTATTATTTTATTATTATTTTAATCTAGAGGTTCAAGTGTCCTAGGTTTAAGTTTGCTAACTAGTTGTCATGTTCCCATGTTTTCCTAGGGTCCAAGTGTTGAACCCACGACTTTGATACCAAGTGTAACGCCCATAATTTTTGATGTTCAAAACCATAATAAAACCTACTAATTTATTAGGGACAAATTATGGTAATTTTTTTTTTTAAAGGTTGCAAGGGTTACAAATATCCACCATTTTAGTTAATTTTGAATCATTAACAAAATTTACACAATCGTAAGGTGATTCAACTAAATTAATAATTAAATATTATTAATTTATTTCTCCAAAATATTTTATGGTTTAAAAGCCTCCCATTAAGTTCATTTACTTTATTAGAGTATTTTTTAATTATTTAATAGTCATGATCCATTTAATTTATTTAACTACACCTTACTAATATTTATTTATAAACCCCCTTTAGTTCATTATTTAAATACTAAGCACAATGTTTATTAATTCCTACCACAAAAGTCAACTTGACCTAACCACTAAGTGGCCCCATTCAACCAATTACCCATACCCTTTTTTATTTAATCCCATTCCCACAAAATCCCCATCACTTAAGTGATGTAGGGTTTATTTTTAACCATTAGATTTGATCTATTTGGGCCATTGGATCTAGATTGCCCTAAATTTCCTTATGAGTTTCTTTTATATTTCGGTATGGGCATTTTCCCCCTTTTATTTTATTTACAAAGAGGTATGTACACGGGGCTACGGTTTTAAGTGTGTGTGTGTGTGTGTGTATAAAATACTATTTTACATTTGAATTAGATCAATTTTACAATGCCTTCTTTACAACCGCATTTGAATTAAATCAATTTTACAATACTGTTTTAAAGAACACGTTGGATTTAATTATATATATATATATATATAATTTAATTAGGTTTCAAATTGGTTCGAGATGACTCATTTTATGGGCGCATTGTGTAATGTGTTGTAGGTTTATAAGTGTAAGGGGGTGGGGGGCGCTCCCATCCCTACCCACTTATATAAATATGTGGGTTGGGGTGGGGGTGCTGCCCCCTCCTTGTTGTATATTGATTAAATAAAAAGTGGCTGCATAATCCCTACATGACACACAACTATTAAACTAACCTTACTCCATTACAACCATTGGTGAGTCATACATTTTTCAATATATTTTTTTATTTATTATTATTATAATAAATAAATAAATAAATACACACACACACACACACACACACACACACACACACACACACACACACACACAAATTTATATAGGTATATATAATTATAATTGTGTATTTTAGTTTTATCCTTATTTTAAACAATCTAATCAAGTTTGCTTGTATAATAAAATAGAAAGGCAAGGTAGATTTGAATATATATCTATTCATCCTTGAGAATATTGTTGAACTAGTAAATTTTTTTCTCTAAATATTTTAAGTAAGTTTCTACACAAGTGAATACAATGAACCATTCATTATGTAAATGTGTGTGTGTGTGTGTGTGTGTGTGTGTGTGTGTGTGATATGAATCTCTTGTAGTGCCCACTTTCCTTTGACACCTTTTTTTTTTATACCTGATCATGATCTTGTTGATTATATTATGGACATGATTATGGACTTTATTAAAGTATGATGTTAGATGTTAGATCATGGATTATTGTTGACTTGATTCAGTTATGATGCATGATGATTATTAGAGAAATTTATGGATATTGATGTTGATATATTGTTTGACATGGTTATACTATGGATGTTGTTCGGACATGTGATATTTGGATATTGTGAGTAGACCTAGAAATGGAAATTATTTGATGATGATATAGTTGTTGAGTAAAATTGTAAATGATCTTGTTGGTTGCTTGGATGTTGTTGTGATCCATATATCTAGATGATTTTGGAATTTTATTTATATTATTTTGGATGTTCTGATATGGCCACGAGGCCGAAGGAGGTATTCATGTTTTGCAGGTTAAAATATCACAACAAACATCGGGGATTGGAGACCAACCACATTGGAATTCTAGATGAATTCAACAAGGTCACCATGGAAACTTGTATTTTTGTGCGTGTTTGTGTGTGTTAGGGATTCCCATGGGGGATCACCTTTAAATGTGACCAAGGGGTTATGTGTATTTATTTATTGGTTCCTTTGTTTATGTTTGCATGTGTTTATTTTGTGGTGCATTGACCCTTTCATTATTCATTAAATGGTGTGTAATATTGTGAGTAATCATGTTGTTAAGTTAATTAATTAAAATATGTCATAAGAAAGTAATTAATAGAGTTGTTGGCCTTGAATTAAAGTGTTGTAAGAGATGTGTAAGTTAACTTTTGAGTGTGAAACACTTCATCTTCTTGGAAATTCGAATTTGTCCTTGAAGGCTAATTTTGGAGGCTTGTGGGACAAGTTAAATTCCCATATCTCTTAAATTCATTTACCAACCATACCTATTGTTATACGGTTGAATTTAGACTTTTATAATGCATTTGTGTAAGTTAATTGTAAGTTTTAATTACACTTCTCTTACATGGTTTAATTTCAGTCCTTTGGGGTGTGGGTTGGATTTGAGTATGTAAGTAAACTGTCATATTTTTCACCCACCTATTTATTATGCATTGGAGAATGAAGTTGAATTTTGGGGTTAGGGTTGAGGATGTGTGATGTGGCATCCTACATGGATCCACCTCATCCTCTTCCCTTCCCTCTTCTATAAAATTCAAATTCCTTTCCTTGTTTTGGGGTTGCTTCACTTTGGAGACTTCATTCTTGGGTGAATTCCTTGCTGTTTTGGGAGCTCTTACTTTTGGAGAAGTTTGAAGATTGTTGCATGCTTGTTGTTTGGTGGATTTTTGGATTGTTTGCTTGGAAACAACTGCTGTTTGGAACTTGGGAAACTCCATCATGGAGAGGTAAGAGCTTGGCTCTTGAAATTCTCTTCTTTTATGAATGTAAATGTTAATGTGTGAATGTTTTGGCATGTTTGTGGGCTGTTGGGTAGATGGCCTAGGAATGGTGTAGGAGAAGACTATGGGGTTTATTTTGTGGGAGGCACAAGTGTGTTTTAGGGAGGTATAAGGGTGGAGGGAGTTGGGATTTGGGTTCCACCTTATAAAGAAATAGCTTTTATTTATTTACTCGTTATGGGGTGCCATAAGAGGTTGGGGAGGCATAAGAAAATGTGAGGAATAAGGGGTACTGGGGAGGCATAAGGAATGTCAGGGTTTTGATATACTATATTTTGGCGGTTTGTAATTCAGGTGGTGATACCCATTTCCCCTTTTAGGAGGCATAAGAAGCATCCCCCATAGTTTCTTTCTCCTTTGGCTTGCTTGATGAATCCTCAGTAATGTTTTTCATGCTTTAATGTAGTTGTAAACTACATTCTTTTTTGGACTGTGTTTTTTATATGTGAAACAAAAAGCTGCTTGTGTGTTTGTTGTGGAAGCCTTTATTGCCATGAGTTGAATCAAATATTTTATTGCACTATGGTTTAGGGCTTAGGGGCCAATGAATAAGGATGGATTTTACTCTTCATTGGATGTCTTGGTTAGGTGGAGAGCATTGCTTTCCCTACTCTTGTTGTGATCACAATTTAGAAGAATGATAAATATGCATGTTGTTGTTGGAGTTGAGTTAAAGACATTTTGATAGTCCTTTGTGAAATGAAATCTTATTGTAACCTTTCCCACTTGAAGTGGATTAAATTTTATATGTTTTGTAATGGAAAGATGTTTTATTGGTTATGAAAGTGTAAATTGAAATGTGAAAGAGACATACTCTGTTATGTTCTTTTGAAAGAAAAAAAAATTGTGTTCTACATGATGAAATTTAAGAATGAAAGAAGGAAGCTATAAAGTTGTCTTTTAGAATCAATAAAGTATTGCATAACCTTCCTAAAATTGCATCATTGTATTGAATTTGATCACCTATATGTGAGTTGTAATATCTTGTTTGAAAGAAAGAAATGCGTATGAAGGAAATGTAATACTCTGTTTTGTGAAGTGCATGATTTGAAAAGAATAAAAGTTGCATTCTTGTCTTTATCAGTTGATTGAAGGAATGAAACCTATTTGAAACTATCATGAAATGAATTCATTTGTAAGGCAAGTAAAATAAGAACCATTGAGTTAATTTTGTTATTTCCATTTCTGCTTCACATTAAACTCTGCAACTTTTACCAGAAATGAACAGACCAAACCTGTAATCAAGAAATAACAATGAAACATTAAAATTTAACATGCTAGGTTATAAATGAATGTAATTAGACAAAATCACTTAAGGAGAATCCTTCAAACCTTGCAAAAATGGGCTCAACCCTCTTATAGTCGTTTTGTTGTCAAGAGATGTAGATTTTTCAAATTGCAAATAAATTAGACAAATTGAATATTTAAATCCTTCTTAAATCTATATAAGAACAATTCTCCATGTCTACTTGACATGTTGAGAGAGGAAGAAGATCAAATTAAGCAAATTTTATAAGTTAAAATTTACCAGTTTTCACTGTAAAGCCTGCAGATCGTTTTCTTGAAATTTACTCCTTAAAATTTATCAAAATAAAAATTTAATGATCCTGTGTAAAGAGGACATCGAGATATTTCTAGAAAGTCCTCATTTTCCCAAAAATGAGCTCTCTATCAAAAGTTATGGCCTTATGAAGTTTTTCTTCATTTGGCGTCAAAAAAATAATTAATTCTAAGCTGTCAATTTTTTTGGGAAAGATTTCTTCGTGGACTGTAGGTCCGAATTTTCCCTTAGCGCTTCAGAAAATTTTTGGGAAAATTTTCCTAATTTTCCCCACCACCCCGCCCGACTCTGCCCTTGGGGAAAAATTTCTCCCCGTGGCCCACTGAGACCTGCCTATGGGGAAATATTTCTCCCCACGGCCTATAGACCCACCCTTGGGGAAAATTTTCTCCTTGGGCCCGCAGGCCCGCTCTTGGAGAAAAATTTCACCCCAAGGCCTGTTAGCCCATAAATTTTGAAATACAAGGAGTTCGGTGGACTTCTTTATATCACTAGAAAGGTGAGGAAATTTCCTATCCAATGGGAATGGTTTATGAAATTTTGAATGCATTAATTTTGAGAAAAATCAAGTTGAATCTTTAAATCTGTTAGAGAGTGGGTATGGTGAGGAATTACCCTCTTAACCTAATTGAACTTTCTAACCCTAAATTTTGGACCTTGTGACCTCTAATAATTATTAACAAAAGAAAAGTATATTCTAGTATATTAGAATTGATCTGGAACTTGTTAGTGACAACTGTTGTCTTGTTACCTGGTTGTAGACTCTTTTAAAAAAATAAAAAAAATAAAAAATTATTCCATAATTTTTCCTAACTAATCCTAGTTAGTCTTGGGTCTCAAGTGGGTTGTTTTAACTGGCATCACACTTGGTATCGAGCATATGTTCTTGGGCCATTGGGCACACTAGAAAACTTGAGACATGAACCTAAACCTAGCACACTTTTAAACCTAGAAAACAACTTAGTTAGAGATTACATATTTTAGTAAACATGGAACCTGAATAAAAATTAGAAAGATGAATAACTCTTGCCTTGATCTCGTGCGGGAGGAGTAGGCGGGATGAGGGTCTTTTCACATAGACCTAGACTTACCACCACCAGATCATGCTATGTAGCAACCATCCTACCACATATTTTGTAGACTCTTCAGGATGTTAATGCCGCTCTACGCAGAGGATCAGTAGGAGGACATGTAGCCAGACATGATAGAGTCACTTCCATTGAGGGTCATGTATCACCTCAACCTAGTGAGGAGCATGGAGGAGAGAAATTCCATGCAGATTCAACCAGAGTAGAGTCACCACAAAGGGGATAGGGTGACCGAGTTTCAGGACATAGAGAGAGGTCTCAAAGCCCTAGGCTTAGGGATGAGCATATAGAGAGGCCTAGGGGCCGTCGAACATAGCTGCAGATCACATCAGGGAGATCCTAAAGCTTTGGCCATCACATTATTCTAGCGACACAGGTGGATTTTAGGCAGAGGCTTGGTTAGTGAGCTTGAGTGGGTGCTTCAATCTTTGTCCTTTTTCTAGCAGCACGAAAGCTCATATTACGATCCATCTATTGATGGATGGAGCTAGTGTCTGGTGGCAGAAAAAGGAGAAGAAGCTCCATGTTGATTCTGAGACAGTTACCTAGGAGCTCTTTGAGGAGCGTTTCAGGAGTAGATACTTATCATAGAGGTTCATACAACAACGGATAGATGAGTTCCATGACCTTCGACAGACATCTCTTACAGTGGCTGAGTATGAGAGTAGATTTCTGGATCTACTCTAGTATGTTGATTACATGCAGGATGAGCAGGTGTGGATCCATAGGTTCATCCGGGGCCTAAATCTAGACATTAGAGGTGCAGTGTGGATCCATTATCCACATGAGACAATAGCCTGAGGCTGTCGAGAAGGCCTATATAGCAGAGGAGACTTGGGGAAAGACCCAACAGGCTATAGATTGAGTCCGGATCCGCATACAACAGATGCAGGATAAAAGATCGAGGGGGTCAGTACCTCTTCCTCATGGTGGAAAGGGTTCAACACAGTCATATTTTAGACCATAGTAGCAGCAGTCCCACCCACCTTATAGACCTCCACAGAGGTTTGATGTACATAGAGGTTGAAATATGGGGCCTCCTCCTAGGGGTTTCATTAGGACACGGGGTTCCCAAAGAGCTCATTCAAGTAGGATCTCACCGGTAGAGACCTCAATAAACCACATCTGGATCATTAGATCCACACCACAGACCTCAAAGTCTTAAATTTGGACTGCTACACAAGGGAGAGGATTAGGTGGTTGTTTTGGGTGTGGTGTTACTGGACATTTTTAGAGAGACTCCCCACATAACCCTAATAACAAGGGTAAGACATAGATCTTAGAGCCTATTTTTGGTGATATGGGGTGTAGTCATAGGATGTACGTAGATGGTTAAGAACCACCATAAAGAGCATCAGAGTATAGTTATTAAGACTATAGGTAACATTGGAGGCATTCCTACCTCCATTTTGTTTGATTTTGGTTCTTCTGATTCTTTTATTGCACCATCTTTAGTAGAGCGATGCAGGCTAGTGGCAGTTAGGTAGGGTCATAGTTGGGTTGTAGAGATGACTTACGGAGGTAAGATCTTTGTAGACTCCTTAGTTAAGGAGTGTGTGGTGGATTTGGGACCTTTCACCACTACCTCGGATCTTCGTATCCTTCCGTTGGGATCTTATGGAGTCATCTTGGGCATGGATTGGTTATCTGCACACAGAGCTAGAGTGGATTGTTACCACAAGATCATATCTTACACAGATGATCTAGGAGTGGAGGTAGTGATAGTGGGGGTTAGGAGACCCATTTCTATTTGCACCATCTCTGCTATGCAGATTAAGCGGTGTGTGCGATGGGGTTGTAAGATGTATCTTTATTACTGATCGGTGATGATTAGAGGATGGGTCTAGTGGACCATTGCTAGATGATCATCCCATTTTGAGAGAGTTTTCAGATGTCTTTCTAGGGGAGCTACTAGGGTTACCACCCCCACATGAGATTGACTTCCATATAGATCTAGTTTCGGGAGTAGATCCTATCTCATGAGCACCTTACCGAATGACTACCCTTGAGCTCTATAAGCTCAAGTTACTTGAGGGCCTTCTGGAGAAGGGCCTAATTTTTCCTAGCGTGTCCCCTTGGGGTGCACTAGTGATCTTTGTAAAGAAGAAGGATGTATCTTTGTAGTTGTGTATTGATTACTACTAGCTGAATAAGGTAATGATCAAGAATCGTTATCCCCTTCCACACATTGATGATTTATTTGATCAGATGAAGGGAGCCACAAATTTCTCTAAGATAGACCTTAAGTCAGGCTACCATTAGCTGAGGATTTTGAGGCGGACATTCATAAGACCGCCTTCCGTATGAGATATGGCCACTATGAGTTCATAGTGATACCTTTTGGTTTGACTAATGCCCCCACAGTATTTGTGAGTTTGATGAATGGGGTATTAATAATTTCTTAGATTGCTTCATGCTCATCTTCCTTGATGACATTTTGATTTAATCATGGATGCGTGAGGAGTACAGAGGGCACCTTCACCGAGGTTCTTGGTGTCTTCGGGAGCAGCAACTTTACGGGAACTTGGAGAAGTGTGCATTCTTTCAAATGGAGGTGCAATATTTGGGTCACATCATTTTTGGGGAAGGTATCACGGTCGATCCTTCTAATATTAGAGCCATTATGGATTGGCCAGCACCCACTACTATGACAGAGGTGCACAGCTTCATGGGATTAATAGGTTACTACAGGAGATTTGTTTAGGACTTCTCTCAGATTGCACACCCCATCACTTCCCTTCAACAAAAAGGGAATAATTTTGTTTTTTCAGACACGTGTGAGTAGGCCTTCAGGAAACTAAAGGAATGCCTCACTACAAAACCTATTCTTGTAGTTCCGAATCCATAGGGTGAGTTTTTGTTTACACGGATGCTTATTTAGTAGGGCTTGGAGGTGTGTTGATGCAAGAGGGTAGAGTAGTGGCTTTTGAATCTCACAAACTCAAAGATTACGAGCTTGATTATCCGGCTCATGATCTTGATCTTACTTGATTGTGCATGCTTTGGTTTGATGGTGGCACTTTTTGCTTGGTCAGAGATTCACACTCAGGAAAAATCACTCGAGTCTTTGCCACCTCTTCAAGCACCCAATCTCAATGCTTGTTAGCGGCATTGGATGGAGTTAATTTGTGAGTATGATATGGAGATAGAGCATGTGAAGGGGAAGGAGAATGTGGTGGTAGATGCTCTCAACAGATGGAGACATGTGGCTATGGCCACCTCAGTGAGCATAGATTTATGGAGTAGGATTCTTCAGCAGCTTCCTCTTAACAGCTTCTACATTGCAGTTCGAGTAGAGATCGAGTCTTAAAGACCCCTCGAAGGGAATTTTGATGGTTTTTCCTTAGAGGTAGATAGTCTTCTCAGGCACAGAGGCCAGATTTATGTTCCCAGAGATGGTGGCTTGAGGTAGGACATATTGGTAGAGGCACATCGTGTACCCTATTCAGCCCAATCTAGGGGTGAACAAGACACACGCCACCTTGAGATAGTTGTATCATTGGAGAGGACTTTGTTGAGATGTGGCCCAGTTCATGTCATGATGTTTAGAGTGCTAGAAAGTGAAGGCTGAGCATCAACATCCCTGGTTGGCCTTCTCTTTCCTCATGCTATACTAGAGTGGAAATGGAACACCATTTCCATGGACTTCATTGTTGGATTACCAATGTCAAGATATCACCACGACGCCATCATGGTAACAATTGATAAATTGACAAAAGAGGCTCACTTTTCTCTGGTGAAAACCACTTATACAGCTAGTGCAAATGGCATGGGTGTATCTTGATGAGATTTTCAGGTTGCAGGATTCCACAGAAGATCATTAGTGACCGCGATCCTTTGTACACTTCCCATTTTTGGACTACCATGCAATATGCCCTCGAGACAAAGATCAATTTTAGTACAACTTATCACCCCGAGACAGATGGAAAAACTGAGTGGGTGAATCAAATTTTAGAGGACATGCTCAGGATGTATGTGATGGATCAATAGTCTAGATGGGAGGAGTACTTGTACTTGGTGGATTTTTCCTACAATAATAGTTTTCAGAGTTCTATAGGCATGGATCCTTTTCAAGATTTGTATGGTAGAGAGTGTAAGACACCTCTTAGTTGGGATAGGTTAGAGGACATGGTTTCTCTTGGACCAGATTTGTTGCAGGACATGGAACAACATGTGATTTTGATTAGAAAAAAACTGCAGGAGGCACAAGATAGGAAGAAGAAGTACGTAGATTAACATAGGACCGATCATAGTTTTGATGTGGGCATGAAGGTATTAATTTGTGTTAGGCCACACAAGAGCCCTATCTATTATGGAAAAGGATCTAAGTTAGCTCCTAGATTCATGGGTCCTTTTGAGATCTTGGAGTGTATCGGTCCTTTGGCCTATTGTCTAGCATTGCCACCCAGCTTGTCTCGCATACATGATGTGTTTCATGTTTCAGCTCTTAGGAGATATGTTTTCGATCCTTCTAATGTGTTAGATTAGACATCATTGTAGGTACGAGATTAAGGGTAGGTGATGGTGGAGCCCATTTACATCCTAGATCGCAGGGGCCCTGGGCCTTGGGGACAGAGAGGTTGATCAAGTCAGGTGCAGTGGGACGTATATGATGAGGACTGTAGCTACATGGGAGGATGCTACTTTTTGCTACGAGTTAAGCTTCCACATTTTTTCCAATGACTTCTAGGAGGAAGTCGAGTCTAAGGGGAGGGGGGTGTAGTGCCCACTTTCCTTTGAAACCTTTTTTTTTATATTGATCATGATACTGCTGATTATATTATGGACATGATTATGAACTTTATTATAGTATGATGATTAGATGTTACATCATGGATTATTGTTGAATCGATTGGTTATGATGCATGATGATTATTAGAGACATTTTGGATATTGATGTTGATATATTGTTTGACATGGTTATACTATGGATGTTGTTCGGACATGTGATATTTGGATATTGTGAGTAGACCTAGAAATAGAAATTATTTGATGATGATATAGTTGTTGAGTAAAATTGTAAATGATCTTGTTGGTTGCTTGGATGTTGTTGTGATCCATATATCTAGATGATTTTGAAATTTTATTTATATTATTTTGGATGTTCTAATATGGCCATGAGGCCAAAGGAGGTATTCATGTTTTGCAGGTTAAAATATCACAAAAAACATCGGGGATTGGAGACCAACCACATTGGAATTCTAGATGAATTCAACAAGGTCACCATGGAAACTTGTATTTGTTTGTGCGTGTTTGTGTGTGTTAGGGATTCCCATGGGGGATCACCTTTAAATGTGACCAAGGGTTATGTGTATTTATTTATTGGTTCCTTTGTTTATGTTTGCATGTGTTTATTTTGTGGTGCATTGACCCTTTCATTATTCATTAAATGGTGTGTAATATTGTGAGTAATCATGTTGTTAAGTTAATTAATTAAAATATGTCATAAGAAAGTAATTAATAGAGTTGTTGGCCTTGATTTAAAGTGTTGTAAGAGATGTGTAAGTTAACTTTTGAGTGTGAAACACTTCATCTTCTTGGAAATTCGAATTTTTCCTTGAAGGCTGATTTTGGAGGCTTGTGGGACAAGTTAAACTTGTCCCATACCTCTTAAATTCATTTACCAACCATACCTATGGTTGGAGGGTTGATTTTAGACTTTTATAATGCATTTGTGTAAGTCAAATTGTAAGTTTTAATTACACTTTTCTTACATGGTTTAATTTCAGTCCTTTGGGGTGTGGGTTGGATTTGAGTATGTAAGTAAACTGTCATATTATTCACCCACCTATTTATTATGCATTGGAGAATGAAGTTGACTTTTGGGGTTGGGGTTGAGGATGTGTGATGTGGCATCCTATATGGATCCACCTCATCCTCTTCCCTTCCCTCTTCTATAAAATTCAAATTCCTTTCCTTGTTTTGGGGTTGCTTCACTTTGGAGGCTTCATTCTTGGGAAAATTCCTTGCTGTTTTGGGAGCTCTTACTTTTGGAGAAGTTTGAAGATTGTTGCATGCTAGTTGTTTGGTGGATTTTTGGATTGTTTGCTTGGAAACAACTACTGTTTGGAACTTGGGAAACTCCATCATGAAGAGGTAAGTGTTTCACTGAATTTCATTCAGGATAGAGTTACTTCTATCCTTTCATTCTCTTGAGAAAGCAGAGATAAGGGTTAGGGCTAGGAGGAATACACATTGAATGTTAGGAAGGTGTGTGTGTACCATAGAGATCAGATTGATTGTGAAGAACTTCTTTTTGTCGGTAAGGACTACCAGTAAGTAAGAATACAAGACCACCAAATCTTAGTTAGACAATAGGTGAGGGGCGCCTTAGGCCCGGAAATATTAGACTTCCTTTTGAAGGTGGTGAGTTCCCATTTGATATGAATTAAAGCAAAATGATAACAAAGAACTACAAGATAATACTTACTGGTTCCTGATGAAGATACAGGTCCAAGGAATGTGGTGGCGACAGTAAGGCTTAGTTGGGATGATCCGGTATTGGAAAGCGAGATGATGAAGCTATCCTCAGTCTTTTCCAATGCTTGAACAAGGGTGACAACGATCCAGTTGCTCAGTTGCAGTCTTGGCTCGATGCTCTTCTCTGCAACCTCTTCTGCTTGTTTCACTTCTCTTTCTCCTCCCCAATGAATTCTAGATCCTTTCTTTTTGGTTGGGGGAGGTCATTAACAGGGAACCGATGGCGGTTACGTAACCGACGGCGGTCGAGTAGGAACCGATGTCGGTTAGGTCAAAGTCACTATTTTTAGTAAAACAACCATCTTTCCCTCCTTTTATCCCGAGGGATCGGTTGTGGGCTTGGTCAAGTCATTATTTGGATCGTTTGGGTGCGGGTGAGGGTGATGAATCATGGATGTGGGTCTAGACCAAGTCATAGGTCTTAGTTAGGTTGGTTTAGGGTTAGGGCTAGGTCATGGTGAGGTGGCGAGATGAGGTGGTGGGTTTGGAGATGTGGATTTATTAATTATAAGGTAATTAATAAATCATTAGGTGTGTAAGGTTTTAGGTGGTGAGGTAGGGTTAGGTTGCGAGGACGAGATACGGGGTAAAGGGTGTCGTAAGACCCAAATTTGGTGTCTACATTTTCCCCTTGTTGTCATGTAGCTTGTATTTTAAAGCTGCACTGACAAAAATAAAAAGTGGTTGCCCTAGTTAAGGGTATAGGTAATCCCCCTCAAATCTATCACAGATTGAGGCGACGTAAAATCAGGGATAGGGTTGATAAAGGGTGAATTATGATGAGATGATGGTAAGATGGTGGGGTAAGTTCAAGGAGGCTAGATGCATGTTCAAATGTAGTAGTGTGACCAGGGTACATGAATTGAAGAGAAAAAAAAGCAATTCATAGGCAAAGGTCGATAGTTTATCCAAACAAGGTTGATATAATCCTGGTATCCAAGGCATAGGAAGTAGCTCTAGGGGATATAACGGGTAAATCTTTGGAACATTTAGGCATGTTCGGTAGTACCAAATGGTTGGTTTGGTTGAGATAAATGTCACGGTCTTGGTCTAAGCAAAAGCTGGTTGGCTGATCAATTCAAGTATCCTAGTCATGCTAAAACACGAACAGGTGAGCTCGATTGAACAAATAGCTACATTATGGGTGGATAGAATCATAATTTGTGGGCTTCGGTTGAGGTACTTAATTGGTGCAGCCGTGGGTCAGGCCGATTGGTTGGTTGTGGCCTTGGGTCGGGCCAAGTGATTGGGTGCGGCCTTGGGTCGGGCCGGTTGGTTTGTTGCGGCCTTGGGTCGGGCCAATTGGTTTGTTGCGGCCTTGGGTCGGGCCAAGTGATTGGATGGAGCCTTGGGTCGGGCCGGTTGGTTTGTTGCGGCCTTGGGTCGGGCCAAGTGATTGGTTGCGGCCTTGGGTCGGGCCGGTTGGTTTGTTGCGGCCTTGGGTTGGGCCAAGTGATTGGTTGCGGCCTTGGGTCGGCCAATTGAGTGGTTACGGCCTTGGGTTGGGCCCATGAATTCAAAATAAGGCTATTTAGCAAAGGCCGGGGTAGGCGATGTGGTGAAAAATAGAGTTCGGTGGAGAAGGATAGGAGTTAGGGTAAACTAGGTAGGTAACCGATATCGGTTAGTTATGACCGCTATCGGTTAGACGACCGATATCGGTTTTCTAGGCGTGCCATAACCGATATCGGTTAGAGGTCAAAACCTATAAAAAGAAAAAATACGGCGTGTCATTTTCACATTGTCAATTTGAGTGCCAATCGTTTGCTTGTCTGAGTGTTGAATTGATTTTGTTGAGTTTGTGGGCTGAGTTGGCACTAGTTGAGTGGAGGAGGGAGTTATTGGTAGGCCCCAGGAGCAGATCTGGGTTTTTCTGATTTGATAGAGACACCGGTCTGTGAACCGAGTGTGTATATAGAGGCCTGCGTGCCCTCATTTGATGTATTCATGTTTGTTATATATACCGGCCTGCGAGCCGAGTACATGTTGTATAGTTGATACCGGCCTGCGAGCCGAGTATATTTTTGACATGAGAGGCCGGCCTGCGAGCCGAGTCGAGATTTTGACAGAGACAGCGGCCTGCGTGCCGACTTTGTATTTTTGGTTTGTATGATAGAGGCCCCATGCAGGGCAATTTGTATATTGTAACATTGTTTTGATGATATATATAGATGATGAGGTTGATCCATATGGTGTGTGTAATTGTGGATTTGGTGCATATATTATAATGCTTTATGTTTTTGTGTTGATGGTATTGGAATGTTTGTGATGTATATATAAATGATGTGGATGATGTTTTAATGATATGCATATGTTTTGAAATATTGATGTTTAGTATGATGATGGATGTTGATAGTGATGTCATTATGTAGGGAAAAGAGGTGGGCACCGCCAAAGTTTTGCAAAAAAACAAATAGAAGGCCTGGATATAATCAAAATAGGTATAGGCTGACCGATATCGGTTAGATAACCGATGCCGGTTACGTTTGACCGATACCGGTTATATAACCGACATCGGTTATGTTAAAACAAGCTTTTCTAAAAATAGAAAAGCTGGGGAGGTAATTTTAGATTCTTATTTTTAGAGTCATGCAACATGTTAAATAGGAAGATGCGAGGCTGTTGTCATCCATACAGGGTAGTTGCATGGGAGAATTGAGTGATAAGGAGGAAAGAGACAGCTACAGTGATCGTGAGCTTGGAGTAAGAAGGCGTAAAGGCAAGTAATAGTGAAGAGGGTGGTGAACATGGCTGAACAAGGAGAAGCATCCAGTGGGCAGAGAGGAGAGGGAAGACAGGTTCCACCTCAAACTGCTGCATCCCAGGAGGTATATATGATTTTTGGTTGGAGTTAAATTTTGCATGGTTATAAATAGAATGTGGTAAGGTAAATGGGTAGAAAGGTGATAGGCAAGAGCTTGGGATGGGGTGAGTGTTGTAGGGTAGGTAATCAGGTGTTGGAGATATGTGCGTAGGGACAGAGAGGGGAAAACGAGCGCATAAGTTATCATAGGTGGTGTTTTTGAGCGGGGTGGTTGGAATTGACAGTGACCGATATCGTTTAGGAATAACCGGTATTGGTTAGGTAACCGGTATCGGTTGTCTATAAAGATATCGAGTTCTTGTGTAAAGTTGCGGATTGTGATAAAAAACATGTGGGAAGTTATTTGTTGATTTGTTGTTTGTTGGTTTAATGTGTGCAAGCACAGGCAGGGTTGAGGATGAATGATAGGGTGCCAGCTTTGTTGTCACGGGTCCGAGCAGATGTAACAATAGTTGAGTGGGAATTAATAAACCGTGTGGGGTTAAGCGGAATCCACTATTATTCACGGATCACATGCAATCTATGCTATGTTGTCGGTCTTGATTGAGAGATGGAATCCTGAAAAGAATACCTTTTATCTGCCAACAAGGGAGATGATAGTGACGTTAGAAGATGTGTTCCGAATTCGAGACTCCCAATTACAGGAAGACCAGTGTATCAGGTAGGGCCTAACGTGGCGCGGGCAGCGATAACGACAGTATTTGGTCCAGCCGCACGAGATTTGACACAGTGAGGTTTGACATTCACTTATGGTATAATGTTTGCGGCACACCCTGAGGCAACAAGGTTGGCAGTGGTATTAATGATAGCGGTGGGGTATTATGCATTACCTAGAGTAGACGGGGAAGATTTCCAAAATCATTGATGTGTATTATTCGTGAGATGATAGAAGGTAGCGTTACTTTCGCATGGGCACCTGCATATCTTGCGGAGCTATACAGGGGTTTATGGGCATGCAGGAAAAATCATAGGACTACACTGGATTGTGCATACTTATTACATTGTTGGGCCTATGAGCACATTGTGTGTGTGCGACCAATAGGCCGACCAATCCAGGGAGAAGAGACAGGAATGCAGAGGTTGGGATTTAGACGATGGGTCCAGACAGAGCAAGAGGCAAGAGCCAAAACCATGATAGATGACGCCGAGTATTATAGGCAGATGTGGGAGATGGTGACAATTGCAGATATTCGTTGGAGATCGTACAGAACTACATGGTGACGGAAAACATAGCCGAGGATTTGAGGGGTGTAGAGCGATTAAGGTGGATTACGGGACATAGGCCAGGTGAGTACGAGAGGATTCCTCTAGATCGCGTGCGGCGACAATTTGGATTTGTTCAGGATATACCCATGGCTCATAGACCATACAGGAGGATCGACACCGAGGCACCCCTCTCACCGCCACGACCGACACTTCCAGAAGGACCAGAGGAGACAACAGCCGATGCAAGGTAATGTATGTAGGAGTGACATAGTCTTATAGATTATGGTGGGTAGCAGAGCTGTGAGGTACACGTGAGAGGGCCGATCATCCTGACATAGCTGTGATTACAGCGGAGAGAGACCACCTGCAGGGTTTAGTTCACCAGCTTCAAACACAGGTGAATGAGACAATGAGATTATTAGAGGTTTCGCAGTCACGAGTGGAGAGGCTAGAGGCAAGATTCCTCCACGTGAGAGGGCGTATTCGTATGTTACAGGAGAGATTGGTGGATCAGTGGGAGGATCCAATAGCAGTGGCCCCTTTGAGGGTGGAGAGGCCAGGTGAGTGGCATCGACGATCACCATCACTACCTAGTTCGGGATGAGGCGCGGGGGCCGACGTGAATTTTATAGGGGTAGAAGAATAAATGAGGAAACCGACCTGCGTGTCGATGATAGAGAAGGTGTATTTGTTTAACATCTAAATAAAACTGAATATGTATGTTGATTTTGAGTTGATGATAATAATAAGAAATGGTTGTGTTTTGAATGTTTGGATTAATAAAGGACAAAAGTGAGTGTTATCAATATAAATATGCGAAAACATTTATATTTTTAAGCAAAACACAACACATGATAGGTTATGGTAGGGGATGGTCGAGCTAACCTTGGGAGACCCCCTGTCTCCTAAGTGCTGCCTACATAGCCCATTGCATAAAGCAAGGAGGGGCCTCAGACCGATGTAGTTCTCCCTTAGGACCAGGGAGAGGTGAATTTAGGCAATTTGGTTGTGGTTAGGCAATTTGTTGGTTGGTAAAAGTTTGATGTTGGTAGAGTAATGTTGTTGGTGTTGATGTGGTTATAGGTGAAGTGAGGGTTAGCTTACCCAAGCATTAGGGAACCGTGTCCTGATTAAGGTCAACATATAATCCCAGATTCGGGTAAAAGAGGCAAAAATGTCCCATAGTTGGAAAGAGCTAAACAAATCACGTATTATCATAGGATGAGCTTGAATCTCTAGGTACCTTGCATAGGCGAGAAGTCGATAGGTGAAAAGAGTTGTATAATCACAATATATCGGATATACATCACGTCCCTCGAGTTTTTTTATTTGTGAAGAATGGTGAGGTGAGGTGGATGGTATAACTGGGGCATAGAGGACTTGTTATAAGGTGATTATTCTGACGAAATAGATCCAAACCTAGATAGACGAGTTCATGACTCAAAAGTGCTTTTGAATACTGCTTTTATTTTTCTGGATATAGATCGATCGCGGGAAGTCTATATGGGATATACATTTTGTTGTTTCTTGAGGTCTTCACGAAGTTGATCAATGCGAGAAGCTTCTGATAGAGGCTGAATTTGTATAGCTGTCCTTCAAGGGAGCAGTATACTTATAGTAGCATGATGCGGCTTTGCACATAGTTGTCCTTGAGGAGAAGTCTAGTGTATAATAATAGATGCGGCTTTGCATATAGCTTTCCTTTGAGGGAAGCAGTCTATTTTATAGCTTAGAGGTCTAGACGTCTGTTTTGACATGAAGCATCTAGTTTTGCGGGAAGTTTGACTCAAGAATATCCTGAATTGTATAATTGAAAACTTGTTATTTTAATACTTTTAAGTTATGGACCGGACTAAAAGGGGAAGGCATCTTTAAGAAGAGGTGATGATCGAGACCATGTGAGCTTGATTCCATTTTGAGATGCACGAAAAAAGGTGTATGAGGTGGTAAATGAGCTCAAGGGACGAGTGCAAGGTAGATAAGAAGTGATGTAACACTAAATTCAATAGTAGAATGGTCAGAGATGCAAGGCATTAAGGGGTTCAAGCTCGGGTTTACCATTAAGCGAAGCTAAACGATAAGTACCTGATCCGTAGGTGTGAGTGATAATGTAAGGCCCAATCTAATTAGGAGCAAATTTTCCACGTTTGCTCTTTTCTAGTTTGGTTACATGTTGATTCTCTTTGAGGACAAGATCGCCAATCTTAAAGGTACACTCATGAATTCACTTATCATAAGCACGCTTAATGCACTTTTGATAAATTTGTAGGTGGTCAAGAGCTGTAAGACGATGCTCATCAAGAAGCTCTAATTGGGCTAACCACTCTTGGCGGAAGTCATCATTGGCGAGAATATCCTGAAGAGATATTATGAGAGAAGGGATTTATATTTCGAGAGGCAAGACAACCTCGGTACCATACACTAGAGAGAATGGTGTGGCATTAGTAGAAGTACGAATGCTGGTATGATAAGCCCAAAGGGCAAAGGGGATGTGATCATGCCAGTTTTTTCCATAATTGTTAATGACTTTCATCAGAATTTTGATTAAGGTTTTGTTAGAAGATTCACCTTGTCCATTTACTTGTGGATAGTAGGGTGACGAGAAGCTAAGTTTGATACCAAAGTTATCACAAAGGTCTTGTAACAACTTATTTTTGAAAGATTTTCCATTATCTGTTATCAGGCGATGAGGAACACCAAAACGACAGATGATGTGATGATTGATGAACTCAACGATTTTTTATTTTTTGGTTGAAATGAGTGGAACGGATTCCACCCATTTAGTGTAATATTTGGTTGCCGTGATGATCCAAAGTGGTGATCTTTGTGAAGAAGGCAGGTGAATCTCGCCAATAAGGTCTAAACCCCATTGTGAGAAAGGCCAAAGATCTCGTGTGACCTGTAACGGGTGGCTAGGAGTATGTTGAAGGTTGGCATGTTGTTGACACATAACACAACGCTTAACATATTCGCAGCAATCTTTATTGAGAGTAGGCCAATAATATCCTAGGCGAAGGATCCGCTTGGCCATGGTGAGGCCACTAAAGTGCTTGCCACAAATTCCGTCATGGATTTGTTGGGTGGTATGAGCGACTTCAGCGCCGGTTAGACAACGAAGGAGGATACCATCAAAGCCACGTTTATAGAGGAGTCCCCCCATGATGACATAATGAGAAACGCTTTTAAGAAAAGCACGTTTACCATTACTAGTAAGGTCAGGTGGGAGAACAGAGGTTGTAAGATAGTCATGAAATTGGTTATACTAGGTATCCTGTGAATCAATAGATACATTATTTACCATATAAACATCCGGAACTAAGTAAGATGGGGCAAAGAGTTGTTGGAACAAGACAAATATGTCTGAGTCAGTTGGTGTGGCCGGAATTTGTGAGGCCAAGCAAGCCATAGTATCTGCAAATTTATTAGTTGAGTGGGGAATGGTTTGAATAGAATAATGAGAAAATAAGGTCAAAAGTGAATCCACGTAATGTTTGTACTTTTGAAGTTCCTCATTTTTACATTGGTAGATGCCAATAACTTGATTTACTACCAATTGAGAGTCACCGAAAATATTAATAGACTTCACACCTAAGTGTAATGCAACATGGAGACCCAAAACAAGGGCCTCGTATTCCGTTGTGTTGTTAGTGCAGGGGAAATCGAGCTTGAATGAAAGAGGCATAGGTTCACCTTCAAGAGGAATGAGAACAACACCTACCCCTCCACCGCACTGGAATTTAGATCCATCGAAGAAGAGGGTCATTGGATACGACACATCACTGAGTGAAAGAGTTGTGATGAGCTCATCAGGGAAAGTAAAATTGGTAAATTGTTCCCCAGGTAAAGGGGCTTCCGCAAGTTGGTCTGCGATAGTTTGTCCTTTGACTGATTTTTGGTGTACAAACTCAAGGTCAAGGTCGGCGAGTAGCATAAGCCATTGGGCAATGCGTTGGTTTAGATGAGGTTTGGCGTACATATAATGTATGGGGTCAGCGTTGGTGATGACAAAATTTTTGTGATTCAGGAGGTAATGTCAGAGTTTGGTGGCCACAAATGATAGGGCTAGGCACAAATTTTCTACGTGTGTATACCTAGTCTCGTAATCCACAAGAGTACGGCTTATGTAATAAACTGCTTGTTCTCGATGCTCAGAGTCACGATGTGCGAGCATGGCTCCTACAGCATGGTCGGTGGCAGAAAGGTAAAGGTAGAAAGGGTGATCGTCCTGAGGTGGGATAAGCATGGGTGGCTGCAAGAGATAAGCTTTAAGAGCCTCAAAGGCTTGGTGGCATTCCTCGCTCCATTGAAAGATAATGTCTTTTTTAAGAAGATGATGGAAAGGTTGACATCGGTCTGAGAGTTGTGAAATGAAATGACGAGATAGATTAGATTTTGCCTTGCAAACTACGCAATTGTTTGAGGTTAGTGGGTGGGGGCATTTCTAGGATTGCTTTGACTTTAGCTGGGTCGACCTCAATGCCACGCAAAGAGATGATAAAGCCAAGGAGTTTTCCTGAAAGGACGCCAAAGACACATTTCTTTGGTTGAAGACGAACACAGTATTGTAATAGGCGATCGAAAATAATGGTTAAAACATCGAGATGTTCACTGCGATGTTTGGATTTTCCAAGAAGATCATCGACATAATCCTCGAGGATAGTGTGCATAATGTCATGGAAAATATAAGTCATAGCTCACTGATAGGTTGCACCAGCATTCTTAAGGCCGAATGGCATGACACGATAGCAGAAGGTCCCCTAGGGGGTAATGAAGGTAGTTTTATGTTGATTGGCGGGGGCTACAAAATTTAATTGTATCCCGAGAAGCCATCCATGAGAGAAAGCATCTCATGGCCCATGTGAGATCAACAAGTTGATCAATGCTAGGTAAGGGGAAGTCATCCTTTGGGCAAGCGAGGTTAAGGTCCCGAAAATCCATGCATATCTGAAGTCCCCCCATCACTTTAGTGACAGGTACGACATTAGAAATCCATTGCGGATAGTCAATAGGTAAGATGAAAGAAACAGAAAGAAGGTGTTGAAGCTCTTCTTTCACCAAGAGGGCAATGCGTGGATGCATTTTTCTCAGTTTTTGTTTAACTGGTTTAGAGTCTGGTTTCAGAGTGATGTTATGGACAATAATGTCAGGATCGATTCCTGGCATGTCGGCGTAGGACCAAGAAAAAGCTTGATTGCGGGCATGGAGGAAGGTAGTGAAGGCGGCTTGTTCTAATGCGTCAAGAGATTGTCTGATCTTTACAATGTGAGGATCGTCCTCCATGTGGATGTTGATTTCTATAGTCAATTCATTTAACATAGTTTGGGTGTCAGATGGTAAGGCACGTTGAATATAAGAGTCATCCGCACCAAGGTAGGTGAGGATGGAGTCATCATCCTGGCACTCCACAACATTAATTAAAGGTGAATCTTCTTCAATCATATCTAGATATAAAAGGGGGAGAGAATATGGGTCTTCACTATCGCATTGATAAGTGAGAGGACCCAGGAAGATAGCATTCACGAAAATAAAAATAAAAATTAGGAGGGATAGCTTAGGGTCTATCGACTCTGTGGGTGAAGATGGAAAAATGGGCAATGATGGTTCAGAAGGGGTGATGTCATTATTTTCTTGGATACAATTAACATGAGGTTTCTTCGGTGTAGGTGGTTCAAAAAATCCAAGACCACGACGATCTTTGTGTTTGCGGGTAGTTACGGGAATGATCGTGTGTCGGCCTTGTTCATAAAGACCAAAACCAAAACCCTTCCAAGCACAACGCATCAGGAAGGTGAGGGAAAAACGACGGTTGGTTAGATATCGAAAATCAGATTGGAAGGGAACCACACCAAGGGGAGGTTCAGGGGTGACAGAGGATGTGTCAACACCCCCATATGTTAGGTTGGTGCGGCAATTAGGTGGTCCGTAGGAGATCACCTCCCCCACACGACGGTCGTAGGTAGGATGTGCATGTAACTGTCCATACTCCTGTGGGGTATGAAAGGTGCTAACGTTGTATAGGTGGTATTCCCCTAGCATAAGGCGTTGAAAAACATCTACCAAGGGGTCTGAAGTTGGGATGTTGTCCGTGGGGAAGGAAGTGGTATTCGCGGTAGTGGGTTCATTGGTTGAAGGTGTGAGTGTGGTTAAGGTGGATGGTGGAGACGTGGTTGAAGTAGATGGTTGGGTTGGATCAATGGGTGCCTTGACTGGTACAAGCACATCATTAGGGTGATATAACATATTGCAGGTTTTGAAGGGGGAAGCGTCAGCTTTGACGGTGTATGACTTCCCCTCATACTCGAATTTGATGCATCTATGTAAGGTGGAGGGAACACATCCCATAGCCCGAGATCCAAGGGCGGCCTAACAATATGTTGTATTGGAATTCTCCCTCAAGGACATAGAAGAGTTTGGGTAAGGTACGTGGCCCTACATGAATGTTAAGGATCACGGTACCTAAGGTAGAAGTAATAGCCTCGTTGAATGAACGCAACATGGTGGGGTTGGCACACATGCATGCGGCTAGGAGGGATATTCATCGTTGGAAGGCTTTGGAAGAGACAATGTTTAGGCTAGTTCCCCATCGATCATAACATGACGTACCCGGATGTCCCAGACATAATCTGAGATGAAAAGAGCAGGATCAGGATCTTCTACACCAAAGACGACAATTTCTTCTTAAAAAAATTGATAAGAATGCTTTTGTATAGGGGGACGTAGTGGTTGTGGAGGTAGGTTGTTTGGTGAGAGAAGCGACGTGGTTCGGTGTTAAATTGGAAGCGACGGGAAAGGTTTCGTTAGGTAGGACCTCTATCCCTTGAAGGATCTCAATTAAAGCTTGTCGATGCAATTCAGATGTTTGAATGAGATCATAGAGTGTCATTTTGATAGGAGATTGGTGAAGTTGTTTGATCATGGTGTGGTGGGAAACTCCATTAGAGACGGGATAGGCAGGTCCATGAATGACCACTTTTGGTGGTGGTGCGATCGGGATGGCAGAAGGAGAAAGAGAGGCCGCAGGTGTGCTTTCTTTAGCTTTTCCATTGTTTTTCTGACCTTGAGTAGCAATGTTAATCATGTTGATCTCATGAATACGAGAGGAGGAGATGGCGGGGATAAGTCATTGTTCTCAAGAGGTGGGGTTGCAATGATGATAGATTTTGGTGAGGTGGGGACAGGTGGTATAGGAGAAGGAATCGAAGCTAAGGGCTTCTCTCTCCGTAAATTGTCTTTCTTAGGCTGTCTATCCGAGATAGGTGACTAGCGAAGGATGGCTTTCAAATCTTTGCATCCTTCTACATCGTCGTGTCTGGTGTGCGATGGTAAGCACAGATTTTAGATTCATCATAACCTATAGGTTGAGGTTTAGATGGATCATAGGGGCGGAGTTATTAGGTGAGGAAGGGGCTAAGTGAGCGGTGATACTAATAGGCATACCAACGATGAGATGACCGTCAGTGTGCACGGTCGAGGGTATGAGACAAATAATATTGTACGATGCTAGGATTAGCATCCAAAAATTTGGAAAATTCCTTATCTCCTATAGGGATGGCGGGATAAGTCATGTTAATCATGTTGATCATGTTGATCTCATGAATACGAGAGGAGGAGGATGGTGAGTAGCAATGTTAATCATGTTGATCTCATGAATACGAGAGGAGGAGGATGGTGGGGATAAGTCATTGTTCTCAAGAGGCGGGGTTGCAATGATGATAGATTTTGGCGAGGTGGGGACAGGTGGTATAGGAGAAGGAATCGAAGCTAAGGGCTTCTCTCTCGTAAATTGTCTTTCTTAGGCTGTCTATCCGAGATAGGTGACTAGCGAAGGATGGATTTCAAAGCTTTGCATCCTTCTACATCGTGTCCTGGTGTGTGATGGTAAGCACAGATTTTAGATTCATCATAACCTATAGGTTGAGGTTTAGATGGATCATAGGGCGAGTTATTAGGTGATGAAGGGGCTAAGTGAGTGGTGATACTAATAGGCATACCAACGAGGAGTTGACCGTCAGTGCACGGTCGGGGTGTGAGACAAATAATATTGTATGGCGCTAGGATTAGCATCCAAAAATTTGGCAAATTCCTTATCTCCTACAAGGATCTTGGGAAAATTGCTGGTATCCGTAGGATTCCCATAGGATGTGAAGGGGGTGACTCAGAAAAGGCACGATGAACAAGCATGTGAAACCATGGTCACGCTTGTTTTGGGTGATAACAACCATGGAAAAGAGGACACAACAGGATTTGATCAATCCGAACGAAAAACAACAACAAAATGTTGGAATTGATAGGTTACTGGTGTGTCAAGAACTGTTAAACACAGTAACCGATATCGGTCAGATAACCGATGTCGATCGTAACCGGCGTCGGTCAGTTAACCGATGTCGGTAGTATGGGACCAATGTTGGTCATTGTGAAAGCAAAGAGAGGGTGTAAGAAGCTGCTGGTTTGGGGATAACAATGCTTAATATGCCTACCAAACTGTCTGAAGTGATCACTGAAACAGTGTATGACAGAGAAACAGAACTAAAAACAAGCAAGATGCACAAGCAAATCAATAGACTAACCCTAGGATTAGTTTTAATCACTTTGGGCTTATGCCTTAGATGCCAGATGATGTCAATCCTAAACAAGAGACCTAAGGGAGATGTCAAGTTTGTTTTGGCTCATAAGGCTACCTCAATCGGGCGGAGGAATACCACGGGAAGGGGGGATGTTTGAGCTATTGTGTTGATTATGATGTGATTTGGTATGTGTTGTGCAGTGAGAGTAAGATTAATTTCTTGTCAATACCATGGATATCACCCCCACGTGTACGACCTGTTACTTAATCTACGTTCACTAGAATTAAAAACAACAAGCAAGAATGTGATGTACGTGTTTTAAACCCAAATCGAAAATGATATTCGATGAAGCAAAGAAGATGACTTTCACTAATGCAAAGATTCTAAAGAAAGACAAATTCTTTTACCAAAATGACAAAATATTTTGTGAATATTTAGAAGAAAGAAACAACAAGTATGCTCCCTATATGAAAGCAAGCAAGAAAGAAAGAAACCCGAAATGGGTCCCACCGGGCGTGCCAAAATGTTTCACAAAGAATTTTGTTCGGAATAGAGTTGCTTCTATCCTTTCATTCTCTTGAGAAAAAGATAAGGGTTCTAGGGCTAGGAGGAATACTGTTGTTGAATGTTGGGAAGGTGTGCGCGCACCGTAGAGAGCTCGAGATCGATTGTGAAGAACTCCTTTTTGTCCGGGAAGGACTACCTATAAGTAAGAATACAAAACCACCGATATTAGTTAGAAAATAGGTGAGGGAACTGCGCTTAGGCCCAGGAAATATTAGACTTCCTTTCGAAGGTGGTCGGTTCCCATTTGATATGAATTAAAGCAAAATGATAACAAAGAACTACAAGATAATACTTACGGTTCCCGATTAATATATAGGTCCAAGGAATGTGGTGGCGACAGTAAGGCTTAGTTGGGATGATCCGGTATTGGAAAGTGAGCTGATGAAGCTATCCTCAGTCTTTTCCAATGCTTGAATGAGGGTGACAGCGATCCAGTTGCTCAGTTGCAGTCTTCGGCTTGATGCTCTTCTCTACAACCTCTTCTGCTTGTTTCACTTCTCTTTCTCCTCCCCAAATGAATTCCAGATCCTTTCTTTTTGGTTGGGGGAGGTCATTAACAGGGAACCGATGGCGGTTACGTAACCGACGGCGGTCGAGTAGGAACCGATGTCGGTTAGGTCAAAGTGGCTATTTTTAGTAAAACAACCATCTTTCCCTCCTTTTCTCATGAGGGATCAGTTGTGGGCTTGGTCAAGTCATTATTTGGCTTGTTTTGGTGCGGGTGAGGGGTGATGAGTCATGGATGTGGGTCTGGACCAAGTCATAGGTCTTAATTAGGTTGGTTTAGGGTTAGGGCTAGGTCATGGTGAGGTGGCGAGATGAGGTGGCGGGTTTGGAGATGTGGATTTATTAATTATAAGGTAATTAATAAATCATGAGGTGTGTAAGGTTTTACGTGGTGAGGTAGGGTTAGGTTGCGGGACGAGATACGGGGTAAAGGGCATCGTAAGACCCAGATTTGGTGTCTACAGAAGAGCTTGGCTCTTGAAATGCTCTTCTTTTATGAATGTAAATGTTAATGTGTGAATGTTTTGGCATGTTTGTGGGCTGTTTGGTAGATGTCCTAGTAATGGTGTAGGAGAAGACTATGGATTTTATTTTGTGGGAGGCAAAAGTGTGTTTTAGGGAGGTATACGGGTGGAGGGAGTTGGAATTTGGGTTCCACCTTACAAAGAAATAACTTGCATTTATTTACTCATTATGGGGTTACATAAGAGGTTGGGGAGGCATAAGGAAATGTCAGGAATAAGGGGTACTTAGGGAGGAATAAGGAATGTCAGGATTTTGATGTACTATATTTTGGCGGTTTGTAATTCAGTGGTGACATCCATTTCCCCTTTTGAGAGGCATAAGAACCATCTCCCATAGTTTCTTGCTCCTTTGGCTTGCTTGATGAAGCCTCAGTAATGTTTGACATGCTTTAATGTAGTTGTAAACTACATTCTGTTTTGGACTGTGTTTTTATATGTGAAACAAAATGTTGCTTGTGTGTGTTGTGAAAGCCTTTGTTGCCATGAGTTGAATCACATATTTTATTACAATATGGTTGGAGCTCGGGGCCAATGGAGAAGGATGGATTCTCCTCTTCATTGGATGTCTTGGTTGAGTGGAGAGCGTTGCATTTCCCTACTCTTGTTGTGATCACAATGTAGAAGAATGATAAATATGCATGTTGTTGTTCGGAGTTGAGTTAAAGACATTTTGGCAGTCTTGTGAAATGAAATCTTATTGTAACCTTTCCCACTTGAAGTGGATGAAATTGTATATGTTTTGTAATGGAAAGATGTTGTATTGGTTATGAAAGTGTAAATTGAAATGTGAAAGAGACATACTCTGTTATGTTCTTTTGAAAGCAAGAAATTGTGTTCTATATGATGAAATTGAAGAATGAAAGAAGGAAGTTGTAAAGTTGTCTTTTGGAATCAATAAAGGATTGCATAACCTTCCTCAAATTGCATCATTGTATTGAATTTGATCACCTATATGTGAGTTGTAATATCTGTTTGAAAGAAAGAAATGCGTATGAAGGAAATGTAATACTCTGTTTTGTGAAGTGCATGATTTGAAAAGAATAAAAGTTGCATTCTTGTCTTTATCAGTTGATTGAAGGAATGAAACCTATTTGAAACTATCATGAAATGAATTCATTTGTAAGGCAAGTAAAATAAGAACCATTGAGTTAATTTTGTTGTTTCCATTTCTACTTCACGTTAAACTCTGCAACTTTTACCAGAAATGAACCGACCAAACCTGCAATCAAGAAATAACAATGAAACATTAAAATTGAACATGCTAGGTTATAAATGAATGCAATTAGACAAAAGCACTTAAGGGAGAATCCTTCAAACCTTGCAAAAATGGGCTCAACCCTCTTACAATCGTTTTCATTGTCAAGAGATGTAGATTTTCAAATTGTAAATCAATCAGACAAATTGAATCTTGAAATCCTTCTTAAATCTATCTAAGAAAAATTCTCCATGTCTACTTGACATGTTGAGAGAGGAAGAAGATCAAATTGAGAAAATTTTATAAGTTAAAATTTACCTAGTTTGTACCTTTGTAAATCCTACGATTGTTTTCAATATGACTCCTTAAACTTTATCAAAATCAAAATTTGATGATTCATGTGTAAAGAGGATGTTGAGAGCTTTCCCGAGAAATTCCTCGCTTTACTAAAATCTGAGCTCTCTATCAAAATTTATGGCCTTCTGAAGTTTCTCTTCATTTGGAGTCAAAAAAATAATTCTAACTCACAAATGTTTTTTTGTGAAAAATTTCTTAGCGAACCAGCGGGTCCAAATTTTCCCTTGGTGCTTTGGAAAATTTTGGGAAAATTTTCCTAATTTTCCCCCACCCCGCTGACCCGCCCTTGGGGAAAATTTCTCTCTACGGCTGCAGACCCGCCCGTGGGGAAATTTTTCTCCCCGTGGCCCGTAGACCCGCTCCGGGGAAACTTTTCTCCCCAGGGCCTGCAGCCCGCTCTTGGGGAAAATTTTCACCCCAAGGCCCGTTGGCCCATAACTTTTGAAATACAGGGAGTTCGGTGGAATTCTTTATATCACTGGAAAGGTGAGGAAATTTCCTATCCAATGGGAATGGTTTAGGAAATTTTGAATGTGTTAATTTTGAGAAAAATCAAGTTGAATCTTTAAATCTGTTAGAGAGTGGGTATGGTGAGGAATTACCCTCTTAACCTAATTGAACTTTCTAACCCTAAATTTTGGACCTTGTGACCTCTAATAATTGTTAACAAAAGAAAAGTATATTCTAGTAGATTAGAATTGATCTGGAACTTGTTAGTGACAACTGTTGTCTTGTAACCTGGTTGTAGACTCTTTTAAAAAATAAAATAAAAATTATTCCATAATTTTTCCTAACTAATCCTAGGTTGGTCTTGGGTCTCAAGTGGGTTGTTTTAAGCGGCATCACATCTACAAATATTATTTATTCTATCTAGTATTTTTCTAGTAGTAGTATATATATATATATATATATATATATATATATATATATATATATATATATATATATATATATATATATATATATATTAGAACTTGATATATAATACCAAACATTTCTAACTTTCCATTCAATCATACAACTTACAACAAGGTAAAATGTAAGTCCCTTTTCAAAAAATACAACTTTGAGATTTCTCTTTCCAACTATACCATACAAAATTTATAAATGAAAATTGTAAGAACATTATTTTATAATACAATAATCTTAGTTCATTCTCTTACAATGAAATAGTCTTTCCCACAATACATATTGTAAGCTTTTAATAACATCTTAAATTTTGAGAGTTTCATTTCTAACAAATATAAAACTTAAGCTTCCTTCCTTCCACTACAAAAATTCCAACTTGATAAATGAATTTTACAATAACATTCTTCTAAAATACAATAATTACAACCTCCCATTCTAATGTGGGAACAATGTGGTCAAATATACAACATAGCGATTATTCCAATGGTCCAAATAGACAAGTATTATTTTCAAATCATCTCCCAACTTCATAGCTTCAACTTTGCACTCCTTCAACTCTTCAAATCTTGAATCACAACACAAAGAAAAGAGAGTAGGCGATGATCTCTGCCCAACCTTTAATCCAATAAGAGGAGAAACCATCCACCTTATTGGCCCCCGAGCCCTAACCAAAGAACAATGAGGTGTGTAATGAAACTTTGAAAAATATCACAAAATGGATTCCAAAAAACATGCATTCCACAATTTATAGCACATTCAAATAAACACACTCAAACAATATTTACAACGTTTCCAACAACAAATAGGCTTGACAACAAGCCAAAAGGAGCAAGGAATATGAGAACCATCTCCTTTTACCTCCCAAATGAGTTAGGGGTTCCACCCAAAATACCTCCAAGTGCACATCCAACTTCTCAACATATCCCTTTTCCCTCCCAATGCAAAATACACAAAGTATAGAAATTTTATCCTTTTCTCTCCCCATAGGTGGAACCCCCTTCTCATACTCCCTCCACAATGCCTCAAAATTTCCTTTTCCATCCCCAATTGTCCCATACTTCCATTTACGACACCCTTCTTAAGGTAAGCTACCCAACCTGTAGTGCCCACTCCTCTTCGACACTATTTCATTATGATGTTATTACTGTTGGATTGATACTTAGACATTTTGATTATTATATCTTGATCAATAGATGATAGACTATGCAAATATTTAGACTATTGACATGTTGTGATTTATATTTTTATTATGATGCACTAGATGACACTGATGGACAATTATATATGTTGATTTGTAGTATTATGATTTTATACTAACATGTCATATTCTGGATGCATTTCCTATGTTGGATGTTTTGAGTAGAATTATGATTTTATGGATGTTAAAATCAAATTAATTGATATGATGATAGATGATAGAATTACTAATTTTGGATGATGATTATTGATTTCTATATGTATATTATTCTCGACATTTTTGTCAGTAAATTGTAAGGCCAGAGAGGTATTTTGTTGTGTTGTAGGGACATTATATTACATACATCAAAAGGGGATAGGGGACCAACCATGAAAGGATGTTGGGTGTTGTGCAACATGGCCAAATTTGAAAACTTGTGTATAATGTTATGTTGTGTTGTTGCATGATTTGTTAGGAGGTTCCCATAGGGGGTAACCTCATTTATGTGGCCATGGGTGTAATGTGTTTCATTTATTTTAATTTTTAATTTTTTGAATTTGTTGTGCATGTGTTTAATTATTTGGGAAATATTGTTTCTTTATTAACACTTGTTAATGTATCTTAATTAACTAGTTTAGCTTAAATTTAAATTAAAAGGGAAGATATGACATGTGGGAAATAAATTAGGTAGATAGTCCTTGTTTTGGTGCATGATGTAAATTGAATTAAATGCATTTAGGTGGTGTGTACTCCACCATCCTTCCCAAATTCGAATTTGGCCTTGTTGGCAACTTTTAGAGACTTGAGGGACAAGTTAACCTTGTCCCTCACATCTCAAACTTATGAAGTATGAGGCATATTTTGACCATTTTAATGCATTTTTGAGTGTAAAAGGGTAAATAATTACACTTGTTTACTTACCACATTTAAGTTTGTCCTTGATAAGCATGGTGTGCAAGTTGGAGTGTCATGTGGGCATGTCATAAGTCTTACATGTGCATTTAATTTCTTTGGGTTTGGTGTTTGACTTGTGTGTTGGAATGGAGGGATGATGAAGTGGCATCCTACATGGAGCCACCTCATCATCCTCACATCCATTTTCTATTTATTGGATGAATTTGATGGATTTTGGGTTACTTTCCTTATTTTCTTCTATTAAATTTTTAAAATTGGTCTTGGTTTTCATACTTGGAGTTGCATCTTGGATTGAACTTGATGTGAAGGATTCAATGCTTGTTGAGTAAAGTAATTAGAAACTTGATGGAGAGGTAGGCTCTCCTCTTATTGTATTTTTATTAATGTATTTTGATATAGAAATTATACTTGTTTGAATATTGTATGAGTGTTGTGGATATGTTTGATTGTGAATGGGTAGCTTGCCTTAAGTTGTGTGTGGGAGATGGATTTATGGGACCATTGGGAAGGGAAAAGGGAGATGTGAGGCATGAATTTTTGAGGGAGTGTGAGTTTGAGTTCCACCTATGGGGAGTGAAAAGGATAACATGGTTATATAATATTTGCATACCTGTAAGTGTAGAAATAAGGGTTTGCTTATGTTTTGAGTTGTACACATGGAGGATTTTGTGTGGAAATTCTACATCAGTTGGGAAAAAAAGAGGTGGTTCCCATATTCCATTTCTCCTTGTTGACTTGTTGTTGTCAAGCCTTTGTGCTTTTTGGGAAAGTTGTATTATTTCTCGAGTATATTGTTTGAGTGTATTGTTTAAATGTGTTATTTTGTGGAATTCATCTTATAGAAGTCTTGTGTGAAAATTGTAAAATGTTTCATAATACCCCTTATTGTTCTTTGGTTGGGGCTTGGGGGCCAATAAGAGGATGATTTCTCCTCTTATTGGATTATAGGTTGGGCGGAGCGTCGCCTATACCCCTTTCCTTGTATTGTGAACCATGATTTGAAGAATTTGAAGAGGTGGAAGAGAAAAAAATGAAGTTTGAAGGAGTCATGCTATGTTGGAGCCAAAAGAAGCACCTTTGAAATGTTGTTTCAATGTTGAAATAGTGAAAGTTGTAACTTGTAACTTATTCTTTCATATTGTTGGAAAGAAGAACTTTTGTATTGAAAGAAAAATGAACTATGCTCATTGAGAAAAAGGGGGTGTATTGTTGCCTTGTTGAAAATTGTATTATTGTAAAAATAGAAGTTCTTGTAGAGTTTATTATCAAGTTTTGTTGTATTAAAAAGGGTGAAAGAAGAATTTGAAAGTTGTAATTTATTGAGAATGTGTTCCTATCAAATCTAGAAATGTATCATAGTTACTTGTGCTTTCATTTGGTAAAATGGTTGTGTTTGTGTTGGAAGAATGTATGAAAGTTATACTTGAATTGCCTTGTTGGAATGGTTATCACTCTTGTTGTGTAAAGAAAAGAAATGGTACTTAGTAATTGGTTGAATTTCATTTATCTCTTTTATAGATTATAAACAATTTTATTGAAAAGGAAATCTTTTAATTGTTCTTATACACTATTGCAATGGAAAAGCTATGTACTTGGTAATTTAAGTCATGAAACGAAGATATGACATCAACCTATCAACTAATGAATTGTAGACACCTTAATTAAAGTTAATGTTACCTTAGAAAATAACCTAAGTAGAAAATAATTTGAATTTTTTTTGAATTTGAGGTTCCATTTTAAAGAAACAGAATTGACGACACTGTCCAGAGTGGCGGTTTTAGGACTGCCACCCTACTCCTGTGGGCGTGTCTTGCCCTAGGAAACCTAGGCAGTTGCCTAGGGCGGACAAAATAAAGGGCGCCAAATTTTTGAATTTTTTTTCTAAATTCGAGGTTCGGGCCTCTGGCAGGTCGGGTCGGCTACTCAGTCGGCTTTAAAATTTTACCCAAGCAATTGCTATTAAACCGGTCCGAGGCGGAGGAATGATGGAATCACGATTCACAAATTTCAAATTTCAATCACAGCATCGCTGTTTATACTTTCAAATTCAATCGCTCACTACCTTTGCCGTCATTTGTTTATACTTGTAACTTTTAGCGACTGTCCAGACTCTTCGTGCGGGCAGGCTGCAGCGGCGTGGGCCGTGGCTCTGAGAGGCTCTCCTCACTGCTCAGACATGAGACAGAGACTCCACTTCTGACTTCAGTCTTCTCCGAATGAACGCGACCTTCAGATCTTCACTGTTCAGTCTGACGCTCTCCCAACTGAGCTATCCCCGCGGGCCGCTGACTTACATTCATATTGACAATAATAGATATATCATGTTGCGGCTTGCCTGTTGGCTAGGATCACATTTCGCATAGTCTCTACTTACAGTTGGAACTTGGGGGTATTAGCTGAGGACCGAATCTCTAGTCTCCTGGGACCTGCAGGCTGAGAGGCTCCATTGTAATTTGTCCAACGAACTCTGTGATCAGAAACCGAGACACTACTGGTCTACAGACCGCACCTTTATGCGTCTACGAGACACAGTGCGACTTCTACAGGCTACTGTCTACAAAACAACTACAAGACTAGTCACTGACTCAGACTCACTACATCATGATTCATACATGCGCCAAATTTTCAACAGTGTAATCTCCTCAGGATTATTAATATACTGCGCCAAATTTTCAAAAGATAGACTGATAGTAATACAATTATCAGTGATAGACTGATAGTGATCACGATTCATCAATATCATTCACTGTTCACAGACTATTACTATAGTTTCTGTTACTCTGTTACTGTATACAATATCTTAATCTTGAGAAATAGGTCCCTAGGGTGGGAGGGGGCGCACGCTCCGAGTATTGCCTAGGGCGCTCAGGAACCTTAATTCGGCCCCGCCCTACTCGGAGCAATGGTTTGGATCATCACCCGGGTAGGAAAACGGTCATAGGATCGTCACCACACACATGGCGGTAGTCACATGACCACCAACCTGCTTAGGGTGGCGTTTCATCACTTTTGATGGAAAAATAAAAATAACGACTGTGAAAAATATGGATTGAATTTAAAGAAAATCTAAGTTTTAAAACTTCAAAATGAAACTACCAACAACTAGTAAATGATCAAACTCATTTGTTTAAGCATATAAATCCTCTTATGGGCATCCAAATGTGTAAAATATCATAGATCTAATGAAATGGGGTTTTCCCCAAATAATGAACTCAAAGAATGTATATATTAAATAGCAAAACCAGATTCACAAAGTGGAATCTCTACAATAAGAAAATAAGGAACCTTACAATAGCAAACCCTTGAATAAACTAAACTATGAAGAGAAGAATGGAGGAAGATTTCTCCATTTGTAACTAGAACCAAGGAAATTTCTCCATGGTTTCACTTCTTCCATGGCTTCCACTCCTCCAACCTGCAAATTAAAATGGAACAAATGAATGAGTTAGAGTAAAATAATGAATAAGAAGACCCCATAAGGATGTTTAGGGTTCATTTGAAAATACCTAGATCTAAGGGTGCATATCCATTTAATCTAAGGGTTGAGGATCAACCCTACACATTTCAAGTTGTGGCACTTTATGGGGTTGGGTAATTTTAAAAGTATGGGTATTTGAGTTGAATGGGGCCAATTAATGGTTAGGAAAAGTTGAAACTTTAGCCTTAGAATGTTAAGTAAATAAATGGCTTTGGTCCTTTAAGGATAAATTAAATAATTATAAAAAGGGTAACTCGGTTATGATTTATAAGGGTTAATTAATTGAAATTTAAAATGTTTAATTAGATAACCTATGGGAAATAATGTTAATTATGTGAGAAGTAAGAATTAAACCAACTTAGGAAATATTGGCCTAGTTGATATTTTAATTAAGGTGAATTAATGAAACCCTAGAAAGGGATTTATCCCAAGTGGACTTAGTGTAAATTAATGATGTTAATTATTAATTTTAATATTCAACAACTTAATGATGTGTGAAATTTAATAAACAAGAAATAATTAAACCTAGTTGTTAGTACTTGATGCAACCCTTTTTAATCAAAAAAATTATTCACTATTTTTCCTAGTTAAGTATTGAGTTTTGTCTTGGGATTTGTGCATCAAAAATGTGGGTGTTACAAAACCCTAATATATCACATTCACAACACTTATACAATTACTTAAACAAGCACAAATTTTACACTCATATTCATAAATAAAAAATTAAAAAAAAGTGGAGATCCTACCTCTCCATTAAGCTTCATAAAATATTTACTCCAATAATCTTTAACACCTTCTACCAAGCATAATCCAAAATGAAACTCCAAAGAAGGCTCCAAGCATGCAACCCAAGACCCAATTTCACAAGTGCAAGAGTAGAAAATAAGACAAGTAACCCAAAATCCTTCAATTTCATCCAATAAATAGAAAAGGGAGGTGAGGATGATGAGGTGGCTCCATGTAGGATGCCACTTCATCATCCCTCCCTTCCAACTCAACAAGTCAACACAATAAACCCAATGTAATTAAATGAACATGTAAGACTTATGACGTACACACATTACACTCCAACATGCTCTCCATACCTTTCAAGGACAAAATAAACGTGGTAAGTAAAAAAGTGATTTTATTTGCTCTTTTACACTCAATAATGCATTAAAAATGTCAAAATAAGCTCCATACTTCATAAGTATGGTAGGTGGATGACTTTGAGATGTAAGGGACAAGGTTAACTTGTCCCAAAAGTCTCAAAAGTGGGCTACAAGGAAAAATACATGTTTGGAAAGGGAAGAAGAGTACACACCACCTAAATGCAATTAATTCATTCCACATCAAACACAAATCAATGACTATCTACTCTATTTATTACCCACATGTCACCTCTTCATTTTAGTTTAAAATTTAAGTTAGATTAGCTAATTAAGACACATTAACAAGTGTTAATAAAGTGACTAAATTTTCCCAATAATTAAATACATACACCATAAAATAAATCACAAAAATTTAAAATAAAGGAAATCATTACACCCATGACCACACACATGAGATCACCCCATGGGAAAGCTCCTAACAAAGCATGCAATTACAAAATATATACATTAGACACACGTTGTCAAATTTGGCCATGTTGCGAAAAACCCAACATTCTTCTGTGGTTAGTCCCATATCCCCTTTTGGTGTATAATGATACAATTTTCCTATAATCACAAACATTAATAACTTTCTCGGCCTCAAGGCCATATCAATATGTCATGGAAATCAATGCACATAAAGCACCCATCATACAATCCTCTACATACATCAAACAATACAACATAGACACATATTTATCAATTAACATCGTTGGATAATGCAACTAAATCATTATAATCAAATTTACGAATTTTTGTCAATTATTTGAAATCACTTAACATTTCAATTCTACTCTAGTAAATAATTTACAATCATCAATAATCCAATTCACATTCTACAATAATCATGAAATTTCCTATATCTACAATAACTCTACTAGATACACTCAACAACATATTATTGATCCCTAATACCATCATATTGTTAGCAATTCACAAAATCAATGAGACCACATGGTTATTCCAACACTGCGAATATACTCAATACGCCACGACTCCAAATGTCGGTATATAACAAGTAACCATTCTAGATCATCATCGCATCCTTAAATGTCCATCAAGGTCCAAAATACATCCATACAGTCAAAAGTAACAAACAAAACACAATAGTAATCATGATGTCCTTCGTCTCTTAACAACATGCTAACTAAAATATATTAATAAGGTCCATGTCTCTAATAATCCAAAATTAAAATCATAGTATAATCGGTGAAGAAAGAGGAGCGGGCATTACATAATTCCAATACTCAACACATGAAATGAATCAATAACTAAATCAATTGAATTAGCTCTCAAAGGAAATATACAAATAAGAGAGTAATGTGTAATTGTCCCTAAAATAGTGGTCAAAGACCAATAATAGGAGTGTAACTCCCATACTTGAAATAGCCGATCAAGAGTAACTCCTATGACATATGACATCTATGATAGTCAAATGTAACTAATATGACACCTATGACAGTCAAATGACACCTAAGCAAGCTAATCCATGAGTGTAGGAAAAACCATGTGTGTAGGAATAACAAAATAAATAAACAAATACAAGGAATTAAATAAAATCTTACACTAACATCATCCATGTGCTAAAGTTGAATCTTGGCTGTCAATGTACACTGATCAAGTAATGGTATCATAATATATGTTGCACCTTCATGTGCCACCCATCTTAAAATTCTTTTATTTTATTTGAAATTTGGAAAAGAATGTAATGGATTATGGGGCATGTGATTATTTATAGAAGTGATAATAATTATTATGAGTACAAACAATGAGATTACATAACAACAATGATTAAACTATATGAAAAATACATATACAAAAATTTAATTTTGTAAAAATTCAAATTAGAAAAAATGTATTCTAATCACATAACTTAAGAAACAATGAAAACAAGCTAATTCATCTTTTTAAATTGCAAGAATAAAATTTAAACATCAAAATTTTAACAATATGAAAAAATAAGTGAATTTTATTGTAAGTTGACTCAAGGAAACTACACGTTTTGACATTTTATTTCATCTCTTAATGTACACAAAAAAATGTGACCAAATGTTTATACAATCTTCCTCTCATCAATAAAATTGTATTTTTAATCACTCAATAAAGATATTTTAGTTTTTTTAAATTAAATATTTTGGTAGTTGATGCTTCAAAATATGTGTAGTGTGATTTCTCTTATATATTGGAAAAATAAAGAGACTTATTTCCTTATCATGCCAAGCATGGACATGGGTCTTGATCACACAATACCCAATAGTTGTCATAGTACTATTTAGTGGTTATTTAATTTTGACATAATAATTGTGTAGAGTAGTCAATCACATCATGACATATAAGACTTACAATTATTAAATACCCAATGTTTAACCATTATCACCCGTGTACAAGTATTGATTTCCCTACTCAAATTTATAATTTTCAATCAATTCAAAATATGACTTTCCCTCCAATTAAATAATCCAAAGGAAAAAATATAAGCTAAGAAAATATATGATTACATGTTGGTACAAAAATTGCAATCCTCCATAATATAAAATTGATTTTGTGGACCCCTTGACTTGAGGTGCACCACTACTTACCCTCTCCCTTAATAATACAAAAAAAAAGAAGAAAAAAAAAATCAATACTAGAATTTGTTTTCTTGAGTTGCATTTACATGTATTTAATATTGTTTTATGTGATTGGTTTAATATCAAAATTAAAGACGACATTTTTACAATTTTAGTCATTTGGATAACAACCAAAACTTGCGAAATTCAAACACAAAACAAGCTATTTTATAAAATTTTATTCCAGATATCTATTGAACAAAGGAAAACGCATCAGTGTCCATCCTCTGGAAATTATGCGAGAATCTACTCTGCCACATCTAACTTGTAACTATTTTCGATTCCAAACAAAAAAAATGTTTAAGAATGCACGGTCCAAAAAAATGTTTAAGAGTTGCACATCTAGTTAATTAACTTGAAAGAAAACAGCTGACAGTTAAAATGCCGGTAAGAATTGATCCCAATAAAATCCCGAACAGAGACTGTCTGAAAAGCGCTCCACTTCCTCTACCGACTTTCTTCGTATCACTGCGAGTGGGAGACGTCTGCATCTGATCTGGGGATCTCACAGGAACTGACGGCAAGTTAAGGGCATCTGGCGGCGCGGGATTCGAACCTGAGACCAAATACACCAGAATATTGCTTTTAAACGTTAACAATATATTAAACATTTTCTCGCATTTAGCCCTAAGCGGCATGGAATTTTGTAGTCTACCTCTAAAAACTGCAATGGCGGAGGAATTTCGAAAAAACAGTCAAACATATAGAAAATTGCAAATTCAAGAAGATAATTACAATTAAACCTGAAATATGCAGTCCGATCAATCTTGAGTTTGGAGTATGGTGTAATGTTAGGGCTAGGGTGTTACATTCCGCTGGATAGGTCAAGATTCGAACCTAGGAACTCCCATAAACTCTGGGGTGTTAAATTACCATGTCAAAAACTTTCAAACGCTAAATTTTCATCAGCGCTTGGTACTGTAACTTGAGAACTTCCATGTTTAATGGATTTTTCATTGACTGATGAAACTAATGGCTTGATCAGTTATTCTGCAATTTTATTTCTCAGATGCATTCATTTGCTTCAAACGTAGATGCGAACGAAGTGAAATACAAAGTTATTCCATATGAATGGAAACTCTGTGAGATTTTAGCTATCTTCTACCATTGGATTCGCTAGAATTCTCTCACTCAAAAATTTGAAGTAAGAAATACTCATGGACCGACCAGGACACTGAACCTAGGATATCGAGCTACCGTTTCGGGATTTTTTTGAAGTCGAACTGAATTTATCAAAAACTCTAACTTAAACCTAAGATCTTCCATGTGTATACTGCAACGCTTTAGCGCTTCTGCAATATCCTCGAGCCACATTTCTTTGCCGCTAGTAATCCTAGTCCAACTCTCATACACAATTAAATTTTAACGGAGTGAGACTCGAACCTAAAACCTCCCACAGGCTGCTGGGATACCAAGGTTGTTGTGCTTGGGGGCTTATTTTCAGTTGAAGGCCTGGATATTTTTCTTGAAACATCTCCCATGTGATGCTTGGGAGATATTCAGCTAATTGTTCAAGATTTTTTTAGGACTTCACCAAAAACAAAGATTTCAGGATGTAAAACGAAGCAAAGATGCTTGGGAGAATATAAAAATGCTTGCCAGAAAATGAAATTATTCAGCCGAATGTTCGGAATTCACAAGATTCGACTAAAAACAAAGAAGCTAAAAATGTAAAACGAAGAAAAGATTCGGCTATACCAGGCGGATGAACAGCACCGTCGCCTGGAGGCGGAAAAATACCCGCACCAGATTATACGCCAACAAATGTACTTGAAACGCTTCTATTTTTACCTACTTTCCTAAGGTTGAGGGCTCGAACCTTGAAACCCTTAAAAGAAAAGAATGCATAAAAGAGCTCTATAGTACCTCTGCACTGTTCAATTTGACGGGGAAAGAGGAGATTGCAGGCGGCGGGAAGCGAGCGGGAGAGGGTTTGATTAATGGGAAAGCCGAGGAAATCATTGTTGGCTAAGAGCTCGCACAGGCACTCGCTGGCGCCGGTACTGACCGCGGCCAGAACCCTGCAGCAACCGTCTCTCGGCACGATAACCTTTGTTTCTCCAGTCATGTAAGAAAGGCATGGCGACAGGCTTACGATGGGGTCGGTGCAGCCCATGGCTGGCGGCTGTGCCATCACGCTGTCTGTTCCAGTTGCCGCTATAAAAGCTACCAGTGCTCCCATTATCGCTGCCAACAAGGGCTCGTATCCTCGCAGAAGTGCCGCCATTGTTATTGCAGAAGAGGTCCAAGGTTCGATTCTCCTTGTCTTTCGCTTGAAATTTTATCGCACTTATTCTCTGTTTACAGAATATCTGCCAAAGACCAAAAGAGGAGGTCCTAACGATAACACGAAAGCGACGTATATAACGGCGTGGTGGAGGATTCAAGAGACGACAAACTTTGTGCCCTTTAGGGTTGTAATTGTGAGCTTCAAATATGACATAAAAATTCAGACATAATGCTATAGACAATATAGGAACATATGAAGATATCAAAACATATGTATATGATATATATATAATAATGAATAATCGTAAATAATATAGAACAAGAGATATGTTTAGATGAGACTTTTTATTTTTATTTTTGTTTCATTTTCAGTCAAAAGTGTATAAGTATTGCTTTGGCCATGTTAGAATTGTAGCAACAATGGTTACATTTTGTAATTGTTAAATTGCTATAGCGAATGTGATCATTTAGTTTTAAGCCTATGCAAATCTCGCACACTTTTCTAGATTTTGTTACAAGCACTACAAAATCTTTATGCTTCTTTGCCACCCTAATTTCACATCAACACCTTACAAAGTGGTAAATGATAGAGTTTGTATTTAGGGGCATGTCTTAATCAATTCTCCATTTGAAGGAACAAAATTCTTGAAATCAACACTTGATTAAAGCTAGCAAACAATTTGGTGTATGAAAGTGTCCCAACCCTTATCTTTTCAAATTTACTAAACAAACTTGTTAAGATGACTATTTAACATGTTGCAAAGTAATGTTTAACTAAAAACATTAATTTGTAGCCACTCTCTTAAACATATATGGGCAGGGGTAGCTTATTTTAGCAAATAGAATGCTAATTATATAATGAAGTTGATTATCGTATAAGGTTGGGATTTTAGTGTTAGTTGTTTTTAGTTTGGTTTGTGTACATATAAATTATTTTGAATTGGAATGAATAAAATATGGAATTCTTCTATTTGAAAAAGGAAACGTTTTCCTATTAAATGTCTTTGATATTCTTTCGTTAAATATTTTTTAATTTTTGATCTCTACTATATACTACCTAGGAATTGCAAATCTATAACAATTGATTGAAAATTTGTTTTAGATTGAATAATAAGCTACTATATTTTCCTATTAGATGTGTTGCGGGTGTTGGTTGAGTGTTGTAGGTATTCATGTGCATCTATGTAGTAGTTTGAGAGTTAAGAAGTAATTCTATACTAATTGGTATTAAAGCACAATGGTTTGATGGAGATTACATGTAAACCAAGAAGGTGGAAGCAGAAGAAATGTAAAGTAGAGGTGAAATGTAGAAGATGAACTACTCATAAATTTAGAGGACCTTGAGGCTAGATTGACTCATGAGGATTTATAGGAAGAACTAAAACTTCAAAAGGTTTATAATTGAGGGACATCTCCTAGAGAAAGGTTTATTAAAGATGTGGCCAAACGAGGAGCCAAGATTAAAGTTACTATTGTTGATTTTAAAGGGAACTAAATTAAGAAGTGTTTATAGATTGGATTCAAAATTTATTAAAACACCATGAGATGGAGGGTATTGAGAAGATTAACCCATGAAGGGTCAAAGTTGTAGTATCCAAAATGAATTCTCATGTTCCCATATGGTGGAAGAATATCCAAAATGTTAGAAGAAGATAAGGGAAAGAGAAAAATACAATATGGACAAAGATTCTAGAAATAATTTAAAAGCTAAGTGTGTGCCCTCAAATCATGATAAAAATATTTTTACATAGTTTCAAAATATAAGGAAAAAGGAGTCATCAATACAAGCTTACAATGATTTTTTTAAGGCTATAATCAAGATATGATTTTCAAAACAATGATGAGCATGTAACAATGAGATACATCAATGAACTTCGGTTTCAATCCAAGATGAGGTGACCCTACTCAAAGTGAATATCATGGATGAAACATTTTAGTATTCCTTGAATGTAGATGAAAGAGTGAATAGGAAGGGAAAAGAGATGAACAAAAGAGGTGGTAGAAATTTAAATAGAGGAATAAGAAGGTATTCCAAAAGCGTAAAGGAAGAAGAAGTAAAGGAGGGTAAGGAACCAAATACTGATTATGGTGGAATAGGAAAATATTCTTTGACTCTTTGCAAAATTTGTAGATAAGGAGGAAGAACTAGGAAGGGAAAGTGTAGTGCCCACTTCCCTTCGACACCTTTTTCTTTGATTTTGATATTATCGACTACACTTATGGACATTGTTGTAGATTTTGATTTAGCATGACACTAGATGTTAGAGATACTGGACTGTTATTGATTTCGATTCATATATGATGCATGTGGATTGTTAGAGACATTTTATATTGATGTTGATATGTTGTGGACATGGTTATATATATATATATATATATATATATATATATATATATATATATATATATATATATATATCGACATGCGATATACTTTCGTCACCATGAGTAGGCTTTGATAATTGAATTAATGTTGTGATCATTTTGACATGGATGAAACGTTGGATAGAAATGTTGCTAGAAATTTGTAAATGATTTGTAATTGCCTAGATGATATTAATTCGTATATAGATGATTTTAGATTTATATCGCATATTTTGGCATGGATGTTTTAATGCGGCCACGAGGCCAAAGGAGGTATTTTTGTGTTTTGCAGGTAAATTTATTCACAACAAACATCGGGGGATTGGAGACCAACCACATTGGAATTCTAGATGAATTCAACTAGGGTCACCATGGCAACATGTAATTGTGTGTGTGTTAGAATTATTTAGTTAGGGGAAAAGTGTGACCAAGGGGTCATGTGTTGTCTTTGGTTTTAGTTTCCTTTTATTAATGTTAGTATGTGTTTCTTTTAGTGATGTAAGTTACTTGTTTTAATTATTTAGATTTTGATGTATGTTTTTCCCCTTTATCTTAGTGGGTATAAGTGTCATATTAAAGTTAATAAATCTTGTCCTAAACTAATTAAAGATGTGACCAAAAGAAGTTCATTTATTAGACTTGATTTGCTCTTGGATTTTGTGTTGTGTGTTGAATGCTTGAGATTTTGAGTGTTGTACACTCTACCCTTCATGGGAAACTCGAATTTGGCCTTAAGGGCCAATTTTGAAGGCTTGTGGGACAAGTTAAACTTGTCCCACACCTCTTAAATTTCTATACCAACCCTACCTATGGGTTGGGGGTCAAAATTAGACCCCATTAGGTGTTTTGGGAAGATAAAAAGGTGAAATATTTATTGCACTTTCTTTCAAGTAATTAATTTTGTCCTTAGGGGGTGTGGGCTTAGATGGTGTGTGTAAGTAACTTGTCATTCCTCTCACCCACTAATTTATGGTGCATTGGGGTTGAGGTTTGACTTCTTAGGTGGAGTTGAGGATGAGTGATGTGGCATCCTACATGGAGCCACATCATCCTCCTCTCTCCCTTTTCTATTTATTGAAGTTATTTTACTTGTTTGGGGGTTACTTCATTATTTTTGCTCTTGTATTTTGGAGAGTTAGAGGATTTTGGGAGTGCTTGTGGATTTTGGAGCTTGTGGATGCTTGCTTGGTTTTGAGGAGCTTGGAGACTTACTCTTGGAACAAGCTCTACTATGGAAAGGTAGGAGCTTTACCTTGCTTATGTTATGCTTTATTTTGTGTTTATGTGCTTGTGTTGAGTATTGTTTTCTTTGGAATGCTTGTTGGGTGTGGGTAGATTGCCTAAGTTTGGAGTAGGAGGAGACTATGGGGATATTTCTTGTAGGGAGGCATAAGAGTTTACTTTCTTGTTTGGAGGGAGTTTGGGTTGGGTGCCCCACCTTGGATAAGGAATGCTTGCATTTCTTACTTGTTTCTTTTATGAGGGAGGCATAAGAGATTGAGGGAGGCATAAGAGTATGTGGGAGGTATAAGGGGTACTTGAGGGAGGCATAAGATTATGTAGGGTATTTGAGATATGCATTGGAGGCTTTAAGGTGGGCAACCATTCCCATTGGGAGGCATAAGTGGCCTCCCCATAGGTATTTCTCCTTTGGATTTCATTCTAAGCCTTATTTTTGTTGTTTGTTGTTCTTATTTCTTGTGTTTTTGTTGATTTGAATGTGGTTGAAATGGTTGTGAAATATTTGTTTGTGTTGTGGAATATTGTTGTTGCCATGTGTTGGAATCATCTCCCATTATAATGTGGTTGGGGCTCGGGGGCCAATGGAGAGGATGGCTTCTCCTCTTCATTGGATATCTTGGTTGGGTGGAGAGCGTTGCCTCTCTCCCCATTTTGTTGTGAATCAAATAAATCATGATGGAGCCTTCTTGTTGGTGTTGAGGAGCTTGGAAGTTTGTTGGAGTCCTTGAAGAAATCCCTTCTTGAGAGAAGCCTTTTTGTTTCCCACTCAAAGTGGAAGATTGTAAATTTGTTTATGTTTTAAAGGAAATGTTGAATTAATATTGAAGAAGTTCATTGTAGAATTGTAAAGAAATAAATTTCCTTCTCATTAGAATGTAATAGGGAAAGAGAAAGAATCAAAATGAAAATCTTATGTAAGAGTTTAGTTGAAATTGTATGTAAAAAAGAAGAAGAAGAGGAAAGTTACTTTCATTGTGGCATTGTATTATTGTATAAGAGAATGAAGAAATATGGAAGTGAAAAATGTTAAGATGAATGTATAGTAAACTTGAATGTATAATGAAGTTATTGTAGTATTTGGAATCTATAAATTGTATTGAATTGAAAGAAACAACAAACTTGAAGTATAATGTTGTGTTGATATGTTGCCTTTTTTGTAGCAAGGAAATGACAATGTAAAGCAATAGATTTAGATCCCTTTTGCTTTTGAAATGGAAAGAAGACTAGTTGAACATAATGGAATGACTTTGTAAAGTAGATGTGTTTTTTTATTGGATTAGATAATACTTTAAAATGAGTAGATTTAATTAAGGAATGAACAAATAGAATTAAATCCCAAAAATAGAACTCTAGATGTACAAAAATAAACTCAGAATGTATTTTAGCACCTATTAGTAACTTTTAGCTTTTGAGAGATCTCAGATTAAAAGTTCTATTTTTAGAAATAGGGTGCCGCCTTGTGCGAGCAACGGTCCCGTAACCACCTCTCAGGCTAAGGCGAGGTCTCAAAAAACCACCACTCGGTAGGGAAGCTTGAGTCCATGGTTTGTCACCCAGGTAGGGTGGTGGTCCCTGGACTGCTGGTCTACTCTGGGTGGCATTTCTATCACTTACGACAGAACTCCTCGGATCCACGCCTATACAATTTTTTTAACTGTATGCACTAAATTTTAAGTTGTGAATTTATATAAGGAACTACCAAGTAATCAAATAATGCTCCAATCTTGTTGTATAAAGTAATTAAACCTACAAATGGTGGATCTAAAACATTCCTTCTCATTTCTATTCATGGGGGTAGGGTTTGCCCCAAATTAAAAAACCCAAATACAAAAAGCTTGAAATAAAACTAGATTGGTAGAGGAAACCCCCTCCCAATCCTTAAATGAAATAGATTACATTGATAAAACTACCACTAAACTAATCTAAACTAGATCTCCATGTATGATCCTCCATAGTTCTTCCTCCTTTTCTCCCATGGCTTCCTCTTCTCCAACCTGCAATTTTTAACAAAACAAATAGACCAAATGAGGGAAATGAACAAAGGAAAGGCTTTAATAAAAACTCATAAGGAAATTTAGGGCTAGATGGGAACCCTAGGATCTAGTGGCCAAGATTGATTTGATCTAAGGGTGGAGGTTTCACCCTACTTTTGTTAGGTGAGAATGATTTTTATAAATGTTGTTTTAAAAACCTTATAGTATGTGTAAATGGGGAATGGGGCCATTTAATTGCCATAATGTGCTAAGCCATGGTTAGTTCTTAGAAAGCTTTAGGTAGTTATTAGAAAAGCCTTTGAGTTAATACGATAATGAATTTAATTAAATTAACCTAAGGTTAACCTTTCCAGGATTGAACATTAACTAAAGAGAAGAAAACACCTAACTATGTAAATTAATCTATGGTACCTTCCTAATGAATAATTGATTTATGGACCTTAGAGATAAATTGAGATTATGTTAACCTTTTATCTAGACCCGGTTCTTTAATCGAGAAGTTGAGTTAGTGGTGTTAGTTAGTTGTTGTACCCTAGGGGATTAACATCCTTGTAACCTATTTTATCCTCTTACCTTTATCTTGTAAAAAAAAAAATTAGTCACAATTTTCGGGATAAGTGTTAGGTGTTAGCTTGTTCTAGACGTCATTTTTGTGAGTGTTATAGAAAGTGATAAAGAAAAGAAATAATATATGATTGTAATCTTGTATAGGTCAATGATGAATAATATTTTGCCTCTACTAGTAGTTCCACTAGTGACATATGAACATCAATACTCATGTATGTAATCACAAAGTTTTACGATAGGGAAGTAACAAATGCTCTTAAATTATTCATAGAGCAATATGAAATATTGAAGCTTCAAGTTGTATCTTTCGTAGGAAGAGAGATTCTAGGTGTGGAATTCATCCCAACACCAAGTTAATATGTTTATTTTTGTTCTTATTCACTAACGACCTCACCTACGATGGACATGGAAAGCCAAAAAAATTATGTTTAGAATGTACCATCGACATTTTCATCAATATGTGCTTCCTTTGAGGTTAAGGAGATATAAAACAAGAGCATGAAGAAACACATGTAGTCTAAGTTCCCTTTTATATTTAATAAGGGTGTAATGGTAAATTCGATCACTAGATTAGATATATTAGAAACAAGCATTTCCTTGTATATTGTTTTAGAGGAAACAAAGATTAACTTATTGAAACTCGGACACATGGTTGTTCATCTTTACGTGGAAATGATCTTAATAAAGAAAAGAGGAATACATTTCTAACTTTTTTGAGACAATCTCAATACTAATTATTGAACATAGGGCATGCTTTTATAGTCCAAGTTTTTAATTTAATGACAAGTGGATACCTTGTGAGATTGATCTATTGTATAAATAATATCATAATTTATCTGTTACTTCCAAAGGTTTCAATTACAAGAATAACTCATTAGAGGTCTACCATTCAATCTACCACTAAAATTACAAGTTGAAAAAAATGTAAATGTAATTTGGAAATATTATCGCAATTAGAGACTGGATTTCAAATGAATATACCATATTTCCTAAAATATATAATTATTATTAGAGGCTCTATTTTCAATGAAAACTCTATGATGTGAATTTGAGAAAACTAATTATATGTTACTAGTGACTAAAAGAGATATTGGTTTTGTAACAAATTCTTTTAGAAAGGACTTTTGGGCAGCGACATAATGAAGAAAGTGAAGAATTATTGTGTCATAGAATGTAACACCTAGAACTCGATGTACCAAAACCATGTCAAACCTCATTAATTATTTAGGAAAATTATGGGTAATTTTTTTGAAAGTTTAAATGTTGCAAGGAGATAAACATTAGTTGCGATCAATTAAATTCCCATTAATAATTTCTACACATTTGTAAGGTAGTGAACCAAATTAATAATTAAATATTATTAATTTATTTCCCAAAAGTATTACGGTTTAAAATCCTTCTACCAAGTTCCATTACTTTATTTAAATATTTTCTAAATTAATTCCATTGTTTAATCCTCTTAGTTTTCCTTTACATTTAATAAGGGCCATTTCCTAAGTTGATTTAAACCTAACATCCATTTCCATCATATAGTTATTTAACTATACATTTTAATTCTTAATTAATTTAATCCTTTTAGACCATTATCTAAATACCCATGCACAATATTATTTATTTAATCCCTTTAATCCAATGTCATTTAATTATTTATTTAACCAAAAAGGAAAGGGTCACAACTTATTCTAACTCACTAATGCACTAGGTGGCCCCATTCACTAAATACCCATACCTTTTATTTAAACCCCTTTCCCATAAAAATGTCAACCACTTAAAATTTTAGGATTAAATCTCTACCCTAGGATTGAATCAATATGGACCCTTAGATTTTAGGTTTTTCCTAAAAGCCCTAAATATCATTATGTTGCCTTTTATTCTCTTCTTGGCGCTAATATCTTCATTTGTTCATTTGAAGGAGGTGGAGGCCATGGAAACTTGGAGGAAAACCATGGAGGTTTTCTTTTAGATCTATATTTGAAAATGGGAGGAGACTTCCTCCATTTTACTTCTCCATTTTAGTTTAGTTGTTCTTAGGTTTTGTATTGTAAAGTTATCTATTTGTTTTGTTGTAGAGATCCCACCATAATCTGGTTGTGGGTATTTGCTTGCTCACATTTCCTTGAGTTGAATCATTTGGGAAATCCATTTTTAGTGAACTAAAAGTACACACACACTCATGCATGTATATACTGCATATACATGTATATATACTTATATATGTGTTAGATATACATTATGTTCTAATAAATTCATTTAAGTTAATGGTTTGGGTTGAAAATTCTATTTTTTTGAAACAGAGTTCATGCACATGGTGACCGGTGCCGGTCTCTTAACTGGTCATAGTTATCCTTGTGCTACTAATGCTAGTCGCACCGGGTGCCGATTTTGTGAATTCGATGCAATTTATAAAAATATATTCAAATGTATATATTCTCAAATATGTGTGTGTGTGAGTGGGTGCGTGTGTGTTTTTTTAAAAATTTAGATATCTTACAATAACTGTTTTATTGTTTTCAAGTGATTTTTGAACAACTAAGTTTAAAAGGTTGAAAATATAGAATTGTAACTATGTTTCGAGAGATCGATGCGTTTCTATTCTGACACATTGTCCTTTGTAGAAAATAATTTGTTTTAAAAAAGGATATATATATAAACAAGGTTCTAACTTGCATGTTTAATTCAACAGAATACACAAATGAAAATAACAACTTTATTGATTAAGAGAACTAAATTTATACATTTTACTTTTTAATATTGTTTAAAATTTGACTACAAGGGTTCATTTCAACTATAAATGCATCTATCAAAAGACAAGATAATTATAATCATCAACTAAGTATAAATTTTTCTTTCATAAACAAGAATAACAAAACATTTACAAGGACAAGGGAGAAGAAAGCATGTATTCCCATGTATTTCCAATGCAAGAAAACCATTTTCAAAATGAAGACACAATGAAAACTTTTGATTAAATTCAAGATTTGAAAGAGTTCCATTCCCAATAAAATACAACTTACAAATTCCTTCATTCAACCATTACAATACATGGTTTAAAATTTCATTTACAAGAAGTCCATTTTTAAAAATACAAGAGTACAAAATCCCTCCACTCAAAGGTGGAGACAACATGATAAAATTTACAAAAAAATTAACTTTCTCTTTCTTTGTCTTTCACTTAAATACTCTATCAAAGGCATTAACTTTGAGGTCCTTCTTTTCTTCATCTGTAAGTGACAACAACAAGGAAGGGAGTGTAGGTAACACTCACCTCCCAAAATTTATCCAATGCATTGGTGAAGCCAATCTCCTTGTTGGCCCCCAAGCCCCAACAATGGAGAAATAAGGAATGCTTGAAACTATGACAAATTTTTACAAAGGCTTCAAAAATACATACACTCATGTCAACAATACTTGCAAGACATACAAGCACAATAACAAGAATAACAACAATATACAATTTTTCCAAACACATAGGCTTATAATCCAAGCCAAAAGAAGAGAAATATGGGAATCCCTTATACCTCCCAATGGGTTAAGTGTCCACCTTAAAACCTCCAAAATATTCATCCACACACACCAAAAATATTATCCATCCCTCAATCTCTTATCACTCCCTCATGTAAAACATACAAAGATAAACAATAATCTCTCTTATCTTCACAAGGTGGGACACCCAACCCAAAATCCCTCAAATATACATACAAAAATATTATCCCTCCCTAAAAATATCCCCATTTTCCTTCTCCCCACACCATCCTTAAGGTCATACTACCCAAATAAAAAAACACATACATTCATTCATTTTACAAACAACACACAACAAGTAAAATAAAATGCAAGGGTATAGACCCTACCTTGCCATTGCAAGAACCTTCAATCCACAAGCAACAAATTCAAGCTTATTCCAAGTCTAAGCCAAATCCAAAAGCAAGCTCCCAAGCTCTAAAAATAAGAACTCAAGAAAAATCACCAAAATATGTAAGTGTGCAACAAAACCAAGTAACCCCCAAAACTCCAAAATAACTCACATAAATAGAAAAAGAGGAGAGGGTGAGGTGGCTCCATGTAGGATGCCACATCACTTCTCCTCCAATCCACTTCACCAAGTCAAACACAAAGACCAAGAATCATAAATGGGTGGGTGAGGATATGACAAGTTTCCTTCAACACACAAACTACTACTCCATACTTCAAGGACATAATTAAAAGAGTTTGTAAGAAAGTGCAATTAATTACCTCTTTTCCTTCCAAAACACATAATGAGGCCTAATTTTGACCCCTTACATCATAGGTATAGTTGGTGGGTGATTTTAAGAGGTATGAGACAAGCTTAACTTGTCCCACAAGCCTCAAAAGTGGCTCCAAAGCCAAAATTCGAGATTTGAAAAGTGAGGTTGAGTACATAACTCTAAAATAAATAAAATCCATCTCAAATCCATAAGATAACAAGGAATATCTACCACATTAAATATCCCTTTGTCACATCTCAAATTAATTTAATCACATGATTAATTAACTAAACAAGAGCACATTAATTAAGCAATAATAAAGTGAGGATACATTACAATAAATAAATCACATACTCAACAAATAAATAAAATGAAAGAGGGAAAAACAACACATAAACCCATGGTCACATTTGAGGTCACCCCCATGGGGACCTCCTAAAAACTCAAACAATAACACAAAAATATATACGAACAAAAAGTTTCCAATTTGACCTTTATTTGCAACCATCCGATATTATTCTATGGTTAAGTCTCTTTGCCCCTTTTTGTTCAATGTGATATAATTTCTGTAGTCAATAAAATAATACCCCTTCGGCCTCAAGGCCACATCAAATACATCAAGAAATAAAACACACACATATATCATCCAACAACATCATACACGTAGCTATATCATCATCATCAAAATTAGAAATTTCTATCAATTATTTTCAATCACTGAACATCTCAATTTTGATAAGTCATAACATCAATAAGATCATAAGGTTAGTCCAAACATCTAAATATAATCATCATCATCAAGAATCCAAAACATTAGTATACAATGAAATAACACTAGATCATCATCTATCAATGTCTTCTAGTAGTCCATACCATCTATAATATGAGTCACAACATATTGATAATCAAAATATCCATACAATCTATCAACATGCTAATCAAAATATAATAATAATGTCCATGTATCTACTCAAAAATAATCAAAATCATAGTATAATAAGTGTCGAAGAGGAGTGGGCATTACATCCCCCTCCCCTTAGACTCGACTTCCTCTTGGAAGTCACTGGAACAAGTTTGGGAACTAGGCTCGTAGTAAGGTGACATCCTCCCAAGTAGCTGATGTCTCATCATAATGATCCCACTAGACACAGACCTAATCAATCTCTCACCCTCGAAGGCCCCGGGTCCTACACTCTATGATGTGCATGGGATCCACACTCACTTTTCCCTATTTTTGTACCTACATAGTGGTCCAATCCAAGACATGAGAAGGATTTATAACGTATCTCCATAATACAGAAACATGGAAAACATCATAGACATGAGAAAAGCTGGGTGGCAAGGCTAAGCAGTAGGCTAAGGGACCGATCCGATCCAAGATCTCAAATGGACCAAAAATATCAGAGTTAGGTTAGATCATTTTTCATAACGAATGGGGCTCTTATGAGGTTTGAATCTCAGGAACACATTTGAACCCACCTCATAACTACGGTCAACTCTCCTCATGTCTGCATACTTCTTCTACCTATCCTGTGCCTCCTGTAATCTCTGTTTGATCAAGATGACCTAATGCTTCATCTCCTATAACATGGATGGTCCAAGAGAATCCCTATCATCTAACCTTTCCTAACTCAAAGGAGTCCTGCACTCTCTACCATATAATGCCTAAAATGGTGCCATGCCGATGGAACTCTAAAAACTGTTGTTATAAGAAAACTCTACCAGATATAGGTACTCCTCCCATCGTGACTGATGATCCATAATGTACATGCAAAGCATATCCTCTAATATCTGGTTCACCTACTCATTCGACCATATATCTCTGGGTGATAAGTTGTACTGAAATTAATACTCATCCTAAGAGCATGCTGCATGGTAGTCCAAAAATGCAAGGTGTACAAAGGATCACATCAAAGATAATATTATGCGGAATCCCATGAATTCTGACTATCTCATCCAAGTAGACTCATGCCACTGCACTAGTTGTATAGGTGGTCTTCACCAAAGAAAAATGATCCACTTTTGTCAATCTATCCACCGTGACCATGATGGTGTCGTGGTGATATCTTGATGTAGGTAGCCCTACTATGAAATCCATGGAAATGGTGTCCCATTTCCACTCCGGTATAACATGGAGGTAAAGAAGGAAAACTAGATTTTGATGCTCGGCCTTCACCCTCTGACACTCCAAACACCAAGATAAAACCAAGCTACATCCCTCTCGAAGTCTTCTCCAATGATACAATTGTCTCAATGTAGTGTGCATCTTCTTCACCCCATGGATGGGTTGAATAAGGTACATGATGAGCCTCTGCTAAGATATCCTGCTGTAACCCTCCATCTCTAGGTACATAAATCCGACCTCTCTATCGAAGAATCCCATCTAAATCTAGTGAAAACACCTCAAACTTCCCCTCAAGGGGTATCTGAGACTCAACCTCAACTCTAGCTAAAAGTTAGAAGTTGTCGTGTGGAAGATGCCATAAGATCTTGGTCCTCAAGTCTGTACCCATTGTTGTAGCTATGGAAAGGTGTCTCCATTGACTCAAGGAATTTTCAACCTCATTCTCCTTCCCCTTTACATGCTCTATCTCCATATCATACTCGCATAGAAGCTCCATCCAACGTTGTTGACAGGTGTTAAGATTGGGCTATGTGAAGAGGTGCCATAGGCTCAGATGATCTATCATGAGTGAGAACCTATTGCCTAATAGAAAATTTCACCATCGAACCAAATCAAGAACCACTTCTTTGTAAGATCAAGGTCATGAGTTGGATAGTTGAGCTCATAATCCTTGAGTTTGTGAGACTCGAATGTTACACCTCATCTATCTTGAATCAACACTATTCCTATCCTTGCCAATGAAGCATCTCGCATATAAAAGAAATACCTCTGTGGATCAAGTACTTTGCTAGGATAGGTGATGTAGTAAGGAATTCCTTTAGATTCCTAAAGGCATGCTCACAACTATTTGACCAAAAAAAATTCTTCCCTTTCTGTTGTAGGTAAGTGATGGGATGAGAAATGCTTGAGAAGTCTTGAACAAATCTCCTGTAGTAACCTACTAATCCCATGAAAAGTGTGTACCTTATGTTGGTATCCAAATTTATTCTCCTCTTCAAGCCAAACAATAACACAAATTCAACAGGAAGCTTAGAGGTATCTAAATAAAAAATATATGTCATTTTGTAGCCGGGGAGAAATATAATACTCCCTTTATTACTTGGATTTTGGAGAGATGGATAACACCTTCAAGAGGATTTGATCTATCCTCACTATTTTAGGTTGTGCCTTTCAACCAAGGTAAGAGAACCTATTTTGTAACCTTTGTTATTGAAGAACAATGATAAATCCTTCTTTTGCATAAAATTTATAGAGAAGACCTTGAGAAAATATGATCAACACACCAGATTTGACTCTCACAAGTTGTCACTTCTAGATCATGGAGATATTTCACAACAAGGCAAAGGTTACTAAAGACATTTGAGACCCTGCTTGCTTCTACATGTTTAGGTGATGAGGATTGTGCATTGGCATACACACATGAAAAATAGGGGTAGGATGGGTAAGATTAGTTGTTTTTGAATGAAATTTTGGTGGGAGGTGGGGCAGGGTGAAACTAGATTCACTAGATCCTTGAGGAACCTTACAAAATGGAAAGTCAGACCAACAAAATGCCACAAAATAGCTAAAATGTTTCTTCAACTAGAATATGTGCTTCAATGGAGGCCTAGATTAGCACTCTTTCACACAATATCTGAGATTATATCATGAAGGCTTGAGTTAGAAAACCCAACAAAGCATCAAGGTCTAAGCCAAATCACGCCTAAGGTACACCCAAAGGATTACAGACAATATTTGTCAATAGATGAGAGAAAAGTGATTTTAAATCATTTATTCCAATCCCAAATGAAAGCTCTTCTGAGAAATGGAATTGCAGATGCCACTAAACTATCACAAGGATTGAGGCAGTGTGATTGAATCAGATTTTAATACAAGATTGCAATAGAAACAAGAAAAACTATTTGCATACATTCAAAAAGTAAAATCAACACATTTTTCTCAAGAAAATACAAAAATAACTTGAATTTGATTAAATCTATTAGCAGGGGAAAGTTTCTAGAATAGTCTTAGAGCTTGTCAATGGCTGTACACTTGCAACCACCTTGACATGATTAGATTTTAATAAAAAAGAGATATACAAGCTTCTTAAATGGTTTCTTAAAAGGGATGGTCTCTATCAAGCTTTTGATTAGAAAAATCAGTCCAGACCCCTCACACTCCAACCATTTGCATGAAAAATTTGTGCCATTTATAGCATTTACAATAGAGCCTCCTCTCCCCAAAAGACAAAAACATTTAATGCACCAATGCTCGCCATGATTCTTTCATGATTCATAGGATCAGATCCGCAAGAAGTCTCCCAGTGCTTGAGGGGGTATATTTCATCAAATACCTCCCACATTCAACTCCTTTCTCTGGTAGATCACTCTTCCTTCAATTTGCCAACCACTTCTGCCCCTAATCTGTCAAATCTGGCCCCTTGTGTGCTCGGGAGAAGAAAAATAGAAAATCTAATCGGGCACAAAATTCAGACCATTTTAATGGTGAAAGATGTCCTCTAGATCTTCCACAAAACTTCAGATATCAACATTAACTTCCTTCTCTTGCTTGGTGTGTAGAAAATACCAAGAAATCATGGAGACTCACACTTTCGGACATGTTTCGAGAGAAATAGGGGAATATTAGATTTAGAATCACATCTGCCGTTGATCTTTTCTTCGAATTTGGGCCATCCACGTGGTAGATTCAAACTTTAGAACAGACCTGGGTGCTCCCCTTAACGTTTTACAAATTTTTGAAAAATGGAAAAAATTTCCATTTTGCTCTGTACCTCCACCCTCGGGAAACGAGCCTGACACATGTCTAAATATGATTGGAGCAAAACCGTGACCAGATTCTACCATTTTACTATCTTTTTGAAAAAGGATTTTTTTCCAAATTTCCCCAAAAGCTCTACCCTCGGGAAACGAGCCTGACACGTGTCCAAATGTGATTGGAGTGGTGCCGTGCTTCCATTTTTACTTTTGAATCTTTTTTTCTCAAAAGGAAATTTTTCCAAATTTCCCCGAGATCCCGCACCTCCACCGTTGACCGAGGTAAAACATTGACTATTTCCCTCATCGGGCTTGTGGGCCATTTTGAAATTTTAATCCTTAAGGAGGAAAAAAATCCAAGTTTCCTTCTGATGGTCTGCCTCCCCACCTTTTTGAATTTTCAAAATGCCACGTGTCACCATGGCGCACCTTGAGGCGGTCCCAAAAATTTGATACCTTAAACAAGCGCGGGCTCGCCACATGTTTAGTTCGGCAAGGTTTTCCTAAATGCTTGAAGCTCAACGGAAGGCACCACATGTCATGCTCGAGGCAATCTCCTTTGGCCATTGAAAAGTCTAAGTAAAATGCAAAGTGAGCGGAGGCCTCCATGTGTTAGCCTAGCACTTCTTTAGATTGAAACTCAAGGGCTGGTCCCGAACATGCGTGGTTCCTCCATGTGTCTCCATGGTGCAACTTCAAGATGGTGCCCAAAGTGGAGACCCTGAATGAGTATGAGCTTGCCACATGTCCTATTCTACCAAACTACTTCCAACTACATAAAAATTGTCTAAGTCTAGGCAAAGCAGTGGAAGCCTCCACGTGTCCTCCCGACACTACTCCAAGGCAAAACCAAAAAGTAGATCTTCAAATGAGCATCGTGCCTCCACGTGGACACATTTTGAGTTGAGGATTTTTATGAATTTTTCTAAGTATCCAATTGAGCCGCATCCAACCAAAAGGTGCCACGTCCCTTGCCGATGCTAGGATGCAAATTTGACTAGGAGAAATGCCCGTCAAACCATAAAAATAGAAAAATGATTATTTGAGCCAGGGAATGAAATTTTCTTCGAGGACAAAAAGTTTAGGAATGTTACAAGGCTCAAATACATTCTTTAGGGATACATCCATTCATTTTCTTTAGGTACTTAGGGCAGAAATGACAAGGACAAATCCCAACATCAAGTTTTAAGTTTTTACTGGGTAAGCTGCAAGCTGCACCACCAAACCCTTCACACATCCCACTATTGGCACTTCTCTGGAGTCCATGGTAGTGCACTTCCCATATGCTGCTGTCACTTTGATGTTTAGCTCATTCATGACTTCTAAAGGCATGACATTGCATGATGCCCTGAGTCAAACATGCAGTTGTGCAACAGTCTATCCTTTATGATCAAAGTGGTGAAGAATGGATCCACATTCATTTGAGAATCCACCAAGGATGTTCCCAAATAGACCTCAGGTGGTTCATCTAGCTCTTTTGATGCTAGTGGTGCTTTTGGTTCTTCAATGATTGGAGGATTCTCCACAATATTTACATTTCTGCCTAGGGCAGTCTTCTCTTCTTTCAACCCCAAGTATTCAAATGCTCTCTTTTTTTGCTCAAGAATCCTAAGCAACTCAAAAATTGGGACAGAGACTTTGATTTGACTCAAAACTTGGGAAATATCATATGGGAAATTCTTTGGCAAGGTAGTATTGGAAGGAAACCCAACACACTCATTAGGTGGCATAGGATTCTTGACAACCTAGGCATGAGGAGGGGTATGACTCTTGTTTGGAACTGTAGGGGTTTTAGTAGATGCCTCTTTCCTAGGAGCCTCTTTAGGAATGTTTGAAAGTAAGGGAGATTTAGGCTTGGCTTGAGGCCCTACCCCTTTAATAACCTCACTTCTTGTGTTATATTCCCTCTCTTGACCAACAAAAACATTCATCAGCAACTATCTATCCTCCTCAGATGGGATTCCTCCATCATACGTTTTGATCATTAAAGCCCTTAAATATTCAAAGTCATTATTGGGAAATTCAAAATCTTGTACATTATCTACTTCTAAAGTATGAGAGGGAGGAAGAACATGCACCCTATGAACACAGTCCTAAAAAGTGGCAGTAATCCAAGCATTTATCACCTCAGTTGAAGTTTCCCCTTCATGTGAACTAGTGGAGCATCCTATCATGTAAACATCATCATCATTATCATCAAATTCCTCTTCTTATTGTTGATCTTCTTCACAAGAAGCTTGAGGCATGAAATATTTTTCACACCAATCAATGAAATTTGTCTCCTCCACCACAGTAAATCTGGCAGCCAAAAGATCAGGCACCATTCTATTCTCTTTACCTTGGGGCTTCTTATTTCCAAATCCGACACGTCCCTTTCCTCTGTCATCATATCTTTGGTGATTTGTGAATCTGTCTTGGACTTGCTACTTATGTTGACCTTGTGAGCTCTGCCCAATTCCTTTCTCACTGGGCTAGCTTGTATGAAATATCTTTGACAGCCCCTGCCAAAGTCTTCACAACCTCTTCTAAATCAGCAGCCATGCTTGCTTGGGGTTTTTCTGGGTTAACCAGCGTTACACCTTCCATTTTTGGAGGCTTCCCAATTGCCTTGATATTGTTCTCTATTTTGAGCCATGGTGAAGGCTTGCCTCAAATTTGTGGGTTTCTTGTCTCTTAAGTAATATGCAACCTTTTTATCAAATGCATTAGTATATTTGATCAAACATGACTCATCAAAAGTCTTATTCTAATAGGAAATATTCTCAAGGTCTTATTAAATTTTTTGTTGAAATCATGTCTTGATTCATTAGGGTTCTTCTTGATATTTTCAAATTCTGTTAAAAGAAACCTAGGGTCAATTCTATCACCATATTGTAATATGAATGCATTTCTCATCTCAGTCCAAGAATCAATAGAGTTATTTGGAAATGCTTTATACTAGTCCCTAGCATCCTCTTCCAAGGTATGGATAAATATCTTGATATATACATCTTCATGTTCAATCTCAAAATCTTCCATCATATTGATAAAAAGCTTTAGATGCTTGATCTCTAGTAATAGCATTATTTCCCTAGAACTTTGGCATTTTGTTCCTTACATCTTGAGGCACTGCATTTGGGTAACCAACCATTCCCAAAAAATTTATAGGTCCAAAGGTGTTTACAAAAAATGGAGGCTTGGGTTGAGCCATATTGATTTGAGGGGGTGATCCTGGAGGGGTGGCAAATTGATGGGGGGCAGAGGGTTCTTGGAACATAGGAGTATAATTTTCAAAATGGATACCCCTAAAGGCCTTGTTTCTTGAAAATCCCTATCAACCTCAGAAAAGAAAGGAGCAGAATGTGAAGCAAACCTTTCAAAATCAAATGAAGGCCCCTCTCTAGTTGGATAATTCAATTCCATAAAGAGGGTACCTAATTCAGAGTCACTTGAATGGAAGTATTCTATGATAGGCCATTCACTTTCATCAATGGAGATCCCTCGTCTTGTCTGTTGTTCTCCCACAACTCTCTAGGATTTTATTACTTCTGATTTTGCTTTTCCTAGCTTTGGAAACAATGGTCTAGTAGGATACCTAGCAAAGAAAGATCTTCTTCCTTCCAGCTTTCCAAATATTAGTAATAAATTTTATTTTAACGAGTTTTAGGACACTTTGGTACTTATTAAGAATCGAATCAACAAGGTGTCGCCACTAAGGATTTCCACCTTAGTTGTGAAAATTCACTAAATATGATCTGTCAAATTTCTATCAATGCTAGAAACTAGAAATGGAAAGATTCTGACCTTTCTTTACCCATATGTATCAAATAAAACATTGTGCACTAGGTATGAAAATCAAAATAGCTTGCACATAGCATGTGGAGCATACAAGAAGTATTTTACGTGGTTTGAAGATGAACAAAAATCACAATATCCTGGAAATGGCACCATAAGTGTTGGTGCTTTTGATGGGCTAAATAGATATGGACTGGAAATGAATCAGAAAATCAATCTCTCAATAATACTCTAGATTAACAAGTCCCCGACAACGGCGCCACAAGTGTTGGTGTTGTTGATGGGCTAAATAGATATGGACTGGCTATGAATAAGCAAATCAATCTCTCAATAAAACTCTAGATTAACAAGTCCCCGGAAATGATGCCACAAGTTTTGGTGTTGTTGTGGGATAAATAGATATCGACTGGAAATGAATCAATAAATCAATCTCTCAATAAAACTCCAAATTAACAAGTCCTCGGCAATGGTGCCACAAGTGTTGGTATCCAAATTTTTCTCCTCTTCAAGCCAAGCAGAAACATAGATTCAATAGGGATCTTAGAGGCAGCTAGATCACAAATATATGTCGTTTTGTAGCCGGGAGAAATCTAACTGTCCCTTTGTTACTTGGATTTGTGGAGAGATGGATAAGCACCTTCAAGAGGATTTGATCTATCCTCACTATTTTAGGTTGTGCCTTTCAACCAAGGTAAGAGAACCTATTTTGTAACCTTTTTTATTGAAGAACAATGATAAATCCTTCTTTTACATAAACTTTATAGAGAATACCTTGAGAAAATATGATCAACACACGGACTCGACTCATAAATTGTCACTTCTAGATCATGGAGATATTTCACAACAAGGCAAAGGTTACTAAAGACATTTGAGACCCTTCTTGCTTCTGCATGTTTAGGTGATGAGGATTGTGCATTGGCATACACACATGAAAAATAGGGGTAGGATGGGTAAGATTAGTTGTTTTTGAATGAAATTTTGGTGGGAGGTGGGGCAGGGTGAAACTAGATTCACCAGATCCTTGAGGAACCTTACAAAATGGAAAGTCAGACAAACAGAATGCCACATAATAGCTAAAATGTTTCTTCAACTAGAATATGTGCTTCAATGGAGGCCTGATTAGCACTCTTTCACACAATCTTTGAGATTCTATCATGAAGGCTCGAGTTAGAAAACCCAACAAAGCATCAAGGTCTAAGCCAAATCATGCCTAAGGTACACCCAAAGGATTACAGACAATATCTGTCAATAGATGAGAGAAAAGTGATTTTAAATCATTTATTCCAATCCCAAATGAAATCTCTTATGAGAAATGAATTGCCGATGCCACTAAACTATTACAAGGATTGACACTGTGTGATTGAATCGGATTTTAATACAAGATTGCAACAGAAACAAGAAAAACTATTTGCATACATTCAAAAAGTAAAATCAACACATTTTCTCAAGACAACAAAAAAATAACTTGAATTTGATTAAATCTATCAGCAGGGGAAAGTTTCTAGAACAGTCTCAGAGCTTGTCAATGGTTGTACACTTGCAACCACCTTGACATGATCAGATTTTAATACAAAAGAGATATACAAGCTTCTTGAATGGTTTCTCAAAAGGGATGGGCTCTATCAAGCTTTCGATTAGAAAAATTAGTCTAGACCCCTCACACTCAACCATTTACATGAAAAATTTGTGCCATTTATAGCATTTACAATAGAGCCTCCTCTCCCCAAAAGACAAAAATGTTTAATGCACCAATGCTCACCATGATTCTTTTGTGATTCACAGAATCAAATCTGCAAGAAGTCTCCCTGGTGCTTGAGGGGGTAGATTTCATCAAATACCTCCTACATTCAACTCCTTTCTCTAGTAGATCACTATTCCTTCAATTTGCCAACCACTTCTACCCTTAATGCATCAATCGGCTCCTTGTGTGCTCGGGAGGAGAAAAACCAAAAATTTGATCGGGCACGAAAGTCAGATCATTTTAATGGTGAAATATGTCCTCCAAATCTTCCCACCAAACTTCATATATCAACATTAAATTCCTTTCGCTACTTGGCATGTATAAAATACCAAGAAATCATGGAGACTCGCACTTCTAGACGTGTTTCAAAGAATTGGGGGGAAAATAAGATTTAGACTCACAGCAGCTGTTGATCTTTTCTTCAAATTTGGGATGTCCAAATGGCAGATTCAAACTTTAGAATAGACCCCGGGGCTCCCCTTGACGTTTTACAATTTTTTTAAAAATGGAAAAACTTTCCATTTTGCTCCGCACCTCGCCTTCGGGAAACGAGCTTGACACGTGTCCAAATATAATTGGAGGGGAAGCGTGACCAGATTCTACCATTTTACTATCTTTTTAGAAAAGGAAATGTTTTCCAAATTTTCCCGATAGCTTTTCCTTGAAAAAATGATCCAGACACGTCTCCAAATATGATTAGAGGGGAACCACGACCAGATTCTACCATTTTACTATCTATTTCGAAAAGGAAATTTTTCCAAATTTTCCCCATAGCTCTACCCTTAGAAAATGAGCTTGACACGTGTCCAAATGTGATTGGAGTGGTGTTACACTTCATTTTTACTTTTGACTATTTTTTCTCAAAAGGAAAATTTTCCAAATTTCCCTCGAGAGCCCGCACCTCTACCGTTGACCGAGGTAAAACATTGACTATTTCCCTCATCGGGCTTGCAAGCCATTTTGAAATTTTAATCCTTAAGGAGGAAAAAAATACAAGTTTCCTGTGATGGTCTCCCTCCCTACCCTTTTGACTTTTGAGAATGCCACGTGTCACCATGGCGCATCTTGAGGCGGTCCCAAAAATTTTATACCTTAAACGAGTGCGGGCTCGCCACATGTCCTATTCTAGCAAGGATTGCCTAAATGCTTGAAGCTTAGCGGAAGGCACCTGCTATGATTATTAACTAATGCACAACTCTTAGTTTGGTGGATGTAATCTGGAAAAACAACAACAAACATAACACAAGAATACCATAGACTATGATAAGAAGGAATAATGATAAATCTGAAATATCAGTGTAAATTATAATATCAACATGAAATTGTTACAATCTCACCCATGAGGTTCTTCAAGTGTTATTAACTTCACTTGCCTTCAAACAATAACTATGGGAGAAACTTCACAATTACACCTCTTAATGGCTTCTTTAACACACCTTCAAAATGATGGCTTCCTTTACACACTTACTCATACAATATTTCTCACTACTTCTCTCTATGCTAAATGAGGGGGGGTGGCCTCTTTATTTATAGGAATTCAAGCTTATCCACCTTATCTCTAAGATAGGATAGGAAATCTCTTCCGGCCAATCATATTCCATGCCTAAACTCTTGCCTTTACATGTAGGCTTATCTTCTAAGATAAGATAAACCTTATCATCTCACATGGGTTCCACCTTTTTAGACTTTTCCACAAATAAAATATACAAAATATTTATGACATCACTCTTTGTCCTTATTACAAATATAATATTTCTAATTCCTAATCATGTAGACCCTACTTCTCTACTTATCCCAACTTTGACATTTTAACATTACCGGACCACTTACGACAAATATTTACTTTTTACAACATTCCTATTGTACTTTGACTATTACCGTACTCTACATTATTGGTGGCACCGTACTGACGGTGCCGTTATCTTCTATTGGATGCCACTACTAATTATACTTAACAACATCCTATTCCTAATACATACATTAATAAAATAGAAATTACGGAGGAAAATTTTAATGTTGACATTTTCCCCTTCCTAACTTCTACTCCGTCCTCAGAGTAGACTCTTATGGACATTCTGAAGCTGGTGCTTGGAAAATCTTTAACTTGTCATGGTTGACCCATTTTGTAATGGGAGTACCATCCAATTCCTCCAGTCGATATGTACCATTTTCATGCACAAGCTGCTATTTTGTAGGGCCCCATCCACTTTGGAAGAAATTTTTCTATCTTTTTTTTGTATCTGGAATCATATACTAGAACCAAGTCATTCACATGAAATGGAGACCAACGGATCTTTTGATCAAAGTATTCCTTCTGCTTCATTTTCTTCTTATAGCTTGTATCCTTCGCTATTTCCCTCATTTCCTCTAGCAAATGAAGATGTACCAACCTTTCTTTTACTGAATCACTTTCATCCATCCTTTCATTTTTCATAACTCTCACAGTGGGAATATCAAACTCAATAGGAAGAACTGGATCAATGCCATAAGCCAACTGAAATGGGGAGTATCCTGTTGCTGACTTTGATGTTGCCCTATATGCCCACAATGTTGCATGAATCCTTTTATCCCACTTATGTACCTGCAAGGCTGCATCTTTTGCTAGAATTTGACACAACACAAAATTTGTTCATTCCACCTGTCCATTTGTGCTTGGCTTGTATGTTGTTTCCTTCCTGTGCTTAATAGAAAACTTGTTGACTAGGGCTTCTACCACCTCATTAATGAAGTGGCTTCCTTGATCTGTTACAATTTCTAATGGGCAACCAAATCTGGTGACAATGTGTTCATATATGAACCTTGCCACTTCATCCATGGAAGTTGTTTTCAATGGCCTAGCTTCAACCCACTTGGTTAAATAATCTGTGGCAACTACAATATACTTATTTTGGCATGGGGTAGTTGGAAGTGGACCTATAATGTCTATTCCCCACTTTTCAAAGGGACCAAGTGGAAGAATAGGGCATAATGGAGCTGATGAAGTCTTATGGTTACCATGTGTTTGACAAATATCACATGTCTTACAATAATTATAACAATCTCTAAAAAGAGTGGGCCAGTGATAACCTGCGTCCAAGATCCTTCTTGTTGTAAGTTGTCTAGAGAAGTGTCCTCCACATGTACCATTGTGGAATTCTTCTATCAGCTCCTTCCCTTGATCACGTCCAACTTCCCTCTTGTACTATCCATCAGGTCCTATTTGAAATAATACTCCATGCAGAATAGAATATGGACGAATGGCTTGAGTAATCTTCCTCTTAGTCTTTGCATTGGCACCATCAGGAAACTTGAATTCATTTAGATAATTCCAAATATCTATGTATTCACTAGGGATTGTGTCAAGAGATAACAATGCTGCATCTGGGAAATCATCATCATCACAAGGCGAACCTAAACCATCATAGGCTCGAGAGAGTGCATCTGCATTGACATGCTTCTTTCTGGCCTATCTATAATATCAAATTCAAATTCTTGTAGCAAAATTATCCATCTTGCTATCCTCCCTGATGGGTTAGGCTTATTGACAATATATTTTAGAGCCTGATGATCTGTTACAACTATAAATTTCTGCCCTAGCAAGTAATTTCTAAACTTCTTTACAAAAAAATGATAGCTAGAGCCTCTTTTTCAGTTACAATATAATTTACCTCAGCACTGCTCATTTGTCTGCTCCCAAAGTAAATTGGATGATCATTCCCATTTTCATCCTTTTGGCTCAGAGTACTTCCTAGTGCTGCATCTGAGGCATCAATATACACAATGAATGGCTTGCTCCAATCTAGATTCTTTAAAACAGGTGAAGACACCAGGGCTTCCTTCAGTTGTTCAAAAGCTTCATGTGCCTTATTTCCTGGTTCATAAGTAACATCCTTCTTCAAGAACTGGGTTAGTGGCTGTGCAATCTTTGAGAAATTCTTGATGAACCTTCTATAGTAACCCACATGGCCTAAAAATGATCTCAACTTACTTCTATTCATAGGAAATGGTAACTCTTTGATTTTTGAAACTTTATCAGATCAAGTACCAATACCATCTCTGGATACAACATGCCCTAACAAAATGCCTTTAGAACATCCAAAGACACACTTTGTAGGGTTTAGTGAGGCTTGTGCTTCATCTAACCTTTGAAATGTTGTCTCCATCTAGTGCAGGTGGTCCATCTTGCTCCCATAGATGAAAAAATCATCCTAGAAATACTCTGATGAAGTTCCCAATGTAGGGTTCAAACACCCTATTCATCAAGCGTTGGAACGTTGTTGGAGCATTACACAACCCAAAAGGCATAACTCTATAAGCAAACGTTCCCCAAGGAGTGGTGAACGTGGTCTTCAGCTGATCTTTCTCTGCTATACGAACTTGGTTGTATCCGCTATATCCATCAGCAAAACTATAGCACTCCAGCCAGCTACTTCATCCAAAATCTGATCTGAGAATGGAAGAGGGTAATGATCCTTCTTTGTTGCCTTATTGAGCTTCCTATAATCAACACAAATGCGTAGCTTCCCATTCTTTTTTATTGAGATCACAATGGGAGAAACCCATTCTGAATTCTCCACAACAAATATAAATCCTGCATCAAGCAACTTATCTATTTCTTCTTTTACAGTCTTGAAAAATTAGGATTCATTCTATATGGCATTTGCTTTATGGGCTTAAGCACCATCTACTAGCTCAATAGAATGTTCTACCCAACTTACTTGATGGAGTTCCTTGTAATCAAAAGTGAATATGTGTATGTACCTTCAAAAGAGCTGGAGGTAGGATTCCTTCTCACTCTCCATCACAACATCACCAATCTTTATTTGTTGGAGACGATCATCAATTTCTTCTTCAGATAATTTTATGGGATCATGAGTCGGTGTGACTGGAAGGATATCCATGACCGAAACATCAACCTCACTTTCTTCATCTTCAGTGTCCACTTCACTAGTACTCGAGTAATCAGAGGATGTCCAATCATCAGTTTCATCACTTGAATCCACAAGTTCTACCTTATGATGCCGAGGGATCATGTTTATCTTCACCCTCTCTCTACCACGTCCAAGTGTCATGAAGCCTTCATTCCAGTAGTTTCTTGCATGAACTCTCCTTAGCCATGGTCTTCCCAACAACATTGGGTATGCAACAGTACCATTTTTCATCACCTGAAAGTCTACCACACATACAACACCCATAACAGATATTGCCACATTTGAAACTACACCTTCTGGTTTAGTTTTTCCTTTATTTAATGACCTTAACATAAGTGTTGAGGGGTGATCAATTTTTAAACCCAACATATTCATTATAGACTCGGTCATTACATTAACTGCAGCACCTCCATCAACTAAGACATCATGAATTGAAATACCATTACATAATACCTCAGCTTGTGGAGCGTAGGGATCCACCTCTGCCTCCAAAACAGGGACCTCAACCTCCTTCCTTCATTGAGCATTGAGTCCACTTCGCAGCTCCCGCCTCTTCTCAGAAGACATAGCCAAGAGTTGACCATATGTAATATTTGTAGGCCTTTTGGATAGATCGTCTAAGATGGAGTATGGTCCTTGTCCCTGTGAAATCAAAAATCCTGCACACCCAACTTTCTTCTCCTATGTTTCTTACTAGTTTCTCCTTTCATCTTCTTAGGATCATTTCCATCTTGGTTATCTTTTTCTTTCTTTCTTTTTGTTACAAACACATCTACTTCATTATTTATGCTCTTATCTACTACATCAAAAGAATTCACATGTGTGCTTTCCTTTATCATTATCTCTTGTACTAGATGTAGAAGCTCTATCTGGACAATTATACTTATAATGACCCTTTTTATAACAACCATAACATACAACTTCAGAAATATTTCTTTTTGGACCTCTATCTCCTCCCTGAGAACTAAATTATTTTCCTTGAAGAAGATTAATAGTTAATTGACCCATCTTTCTGAGCAGATCTTCATACTCAGTAGATGTACTAGGAGAAGGATTTGTGCTCACCGAGAGTGGTTGTGGATTCTGGACCAAAGGTGCTGGTGTAGGCTCTACTTTAGCAACAATTTCTTTGGGCTCCTCTTCCATGCTTTCTTCTTGCCTTCTTGCAATCTCCTTTGCTTGTTCAATGGTAGTTGGGTGGTCATACTTCACTCGTTGTCTGATCTCTGGCTTCATCCCAAGAATGAAGTGCTTACAGAGGAGATTATCCATGCCATTCATTAACCCATCCGCTAATCCTTCCTTCCGGATCTGGGCATCGAGCTTCCTCCTTAGCTCTAGAACACGAGCATGATAATCCCTTATCTTCTCCTTCTCTCCTTGGGCTAGCTTTGTGATATCGATCATGAGATCTGCATATTTCTGTTGTTCACCAAATTCTTCAAGAAAACTTTCAGTTAATAAATCCCATGAGTTTTTCACATTATCACCTAGTGTTTCAAACCACCTAAGGGCTGAACCATCCAAAAAGGTAGGAAAAAATTCAGTCCATTGTTCCCTTCTTATAAGGCCATTACAAATACAAGATCATTTAAACTCTTGAATGAAAGAGGAAGCATCTTCATTAGATTGGGCTGAAAAAACAAGAATCTTCCCCATTTCCAAAAGTAACCACAGTGAAATACCAACCCACAAGTACAATCAACAAGACTTATGTGCACAAATAATTGGAATCACTATAATAGAAAATAGAAATGATAAACTATGGTAAAACTTGACTTACTACAGTAAAAACTGACTTTACTGTGGTAAACACTATTCACAATAAAAAGTGAAGTTACTACGGTAAAAACTAACTTTACTGTGGTAAACACTATTCACAATAAAAAGTGAAGTTACTGTGGTAAAAATCTCTTTACTGTGGTAAACACTATTCATAGTAAAAAGTGAAGTTACTGTGGTAAATACTATTCACGGTAAAAAGTGACTTTACTATGGTAAATACTATTCATGGCAAAAAGTGACTTTACCATGGTAACTACTATGCACAGTAAAAACAAGGTTACCCTCCAAATGTTTTCTGACTAAGTGGGAATATTTCTCCAGAAAATCCACCAACGAGGAATGGTCCCGCAACGGAACCAAAATGTCAACACCAATCCGACACTATGATAATTCTTCACCGGGAACTCCTCGTGCTATGATTATTAACTAATGCACAACTCTTAGTTTGGTGGATGTAATCTGGAAACACAACAACAAACATAACACAAGAATACCATAGACTATGATAAGAAGGAATAATGATAAATCTGAAATATCAGTGTAAATTATAATATCAACATGAAATTGTTACAATCTCACCCATGAGGTTCTTCAAGTGTTATTAACTTCACTTGCCTTCAAACAATAACTATGGGAGAAACTTCACAATTACACCTCTTAATGGCTTCTTTAACACACCTTCAAAATGATGGCTTCCTTTACACACTTACTCATACAATATTTCTCACTACTTCTCTCTATGCTAAATGAGGGGGGGTGGCCTCTTTATTTATAGGAATTCAAGCTTATCCACCTTATCTCTAAGATAGGATAGGAAATATCTTCCGGCCAATCATATTCCATGCCTAAACTCTTGCCTTTACATGTAGGCTTATCTTCTAAGATAAGATAAACCTTATCATCTCACATGGGTTCCACCTTTTAGACTTTTCCACAAATAAAATATACAAAATATTTATGACATCACTCTTTGTCCTTATTACAAATATAATATTTCTAATTCCTAATCATGTAGACCCTACTTCTCTACTTATCCCAACTTTGACATTTTAACATTACCGGACCACTTACGACAAATATTTACTTTTTACAACATTCCTATTGTACTTTGACTATTACCGTACTCTACATTATTGGCGGCACCGTACTGACGGCGCCGTTATCTTCTATTGGATGCCACTACTAATTATACTTAACAACATCCTATTCCTAATACATACATTAATAAAATAGAAATTATGGAGGAAAATTTTAATGTCGTCCTCACCATCTAACTAAGCCTTAATGGTAAATCTTAAAGTAGATCTTCAAATGAGCATAGTTCATCTCCATGTGGACACATTTTGAGATAGAGAATTTTAATGTTTTTTTCTAGAAAGATATACCCAAGAGATGTGTCCAATCGAATCCATGCATCCTCCGAAGACTCGATGTGTTAAGATGTAAATTTATCGGGAGAAATGCAATTAATATGGACATAGAAAAACGATTATGAGGAGAAGGAATGAAATTTTCTTCTAGACTTCTAGGATAAAAAGTTTAGGAATGTTACTAGAGGCTCAAATATTTCTTCATAAAGAGGATACATCCATTCATTTTCCTTAGGTACTTACCATTTAAAATTGAGACAAGGAGGACAAATCTCGAATCGTGGAGAACATAAAAAAACTTAGGGGAACTCGAGTTTTTGAAGGTTTAATAGTTACAAATAATGAGAGACTCAAAATATAGAATCTTAAGTGATTTACAAAAGGAATAAACTAAAAATGGCCACAAAGAACTGACTAGACAGGAACACGGGAAAACAAAAAGACAGAGGCCATAAATCAATAAACTTTAGAGGTAATATATAAGATGATAAACTATTTTGAGCAAAATTTAGTCAAAGAAGTATTGGATAATAAATGAAATAGCTCGGTTTTGGAAGGATTTGTTCCATGATACCTTAAAAATAATGTGGCTAAGGAAAAGAAGAAGAAACCTTGAATAAAATATTACAAAATAATGAAACAATTCTCTAGGTTCCCAAAAGCTACTACTCTCGAAGAAAACTCCTTGTGCTCCTCAAAAATGCATGAGTATATAAATATGTCATCTAGGAATATGAGCACAAAGTGATCCAATAATTTCTGAATACCCCAATCATCAAACTCAGAGAATAAAAATCCATGCAACACAAAAATACCATGATCAATAAATTCATTGGAGTAAAAAAACAATCAGGCAACACTCAAATAAGCCATAAAAGACAAATACTTAGACCGAATGGCACAACTATTAACTCAGAAGCCATAAAAGTGGCCATATCTCATTAAAAAGGCTATCTTCTTAATATCCTCCTCCATAATCCTCACCGATGGCACCTGTAGACTTAAGATCTATCTTGGAAAAGATAGTAGATCCATTCATCCGATCAAAAAATCAAAATGCGTAAAGACTGGTAAAATTCTCGATCGTTACTTTGTTGGATCAATCTATAATCAATGGGAGAAAGGATCACAAGGATTCATCCTTCTTATTCAAAAAAATGAACTTTCAAAACTTCCTAAGGAGATTAATAGGATGGATTTAGCATTTTTTCAAGAAGGCCCTCCAACTATAAATAGCTCAAAAGCTCGGGGGGGTTTCATCGGGTATATGAAAACGTGAGAGAAAGGATCTCAAACTAATCTATAGATGAACCAAATCTATATGAAAATCTATCTCGATACATGGGGGAAATGTAGGTAATAAATAAAAAACATCTTTAAACTCCTCAAAATGTGATTATCATCAAGTGAAGGCCCACGAAATGTGTCTCCAACTTGTCTTTGGATGTAATAGCATACAATGATAATGCTAATTATATCGCTTAAGATGCATAATAAATATGGTGTGAATAGAGATGGGCCTCCTAACCCCAACAATCATTGAATCCACTCCTAAATCATGAACACAAGTGATTAATTTATTGTAATAATCCACTCTAGCCTTGTGTGCAAATAGCCAATCCATACCCAAAATAATCCCATAAGATCCCAAGTGTAGGATGCAAATATACCCAAGGAGTGAAGGAAATATCAAATACACACTCTTTGACTAAGGATTCCAGATCTTGGCTCAAGCCATCTCTACATCCCAACTACGACCTTGCCTAATATACACCAACGTATTCATCACTCTACTAATGATGGATAAATAAAAGAATTAGAAGATCCTGAATCAAATAAAATATAGGTAGAATTACCACCAATGCTACCTTTGGTAGAACTAGAAAATGAACATTCATACATAAAAATATTACACTGGTGCTCTACAAATTCTTTAAATCAAATTTCCGGTAGTTCTCGATTGATGCATATATAACATGACTCCATGCCATGTCATCAACTGTCAACTCTAAAATAGGTCCCTTACCCTTGCTATTAAGGTTCTGCGAACACTCTATCTAATGGTTTTCATGTACACCACATCCATAAAAACTACTTAAAATGAGCTCTAGTTAACTAACGTCTAGGTGGTTATTGTTTCCTAATGGGAGTTCAGGAGGAGGACCCAATACTTTTCACCTCTAGCGAGCATCATATCTCAATGGAGGTCAAAAGAAAAGGGAGGATAAGCGGATTTTTTATGACCTACGCTGGCATGGTTAGAAAAGGAAGATGTGTATGGATCCTGCCAAGAAGTACACCATCTATTCCTGATGTGTGAATATGAATTCTCACTCTATCTATAGCCTGATGTGTATGTAACACTCAAAATTATTAGAACTAGAAAATGAGGATTTTTTAAAACATACATAAAAACAAATTACAAAGCTGAAATTGTACAAATTTATTTAATCAAATTCTTTAAATCAAATTTGTTCTTTTGATCTATCTGATAACATCCATGTAAGCCATGTGCGGTTGAGAAGGGTGTATCCAGATCTCCACGATCTCCCTTCACCACTACTTTGAGTGACAATGCTTACTAGCATTTTGGCTCAACCTTTTTTTTCAGGTCATGGGAACCATGTGAAAGTCCTTGGGTCTACCATGAAGCTAGTTTTCCGACTTCGTATTTCAGTATCCAACCATTGCCTACCTCATGTTTAGTGTTTAACTTCCCATGATCAGGTTACTGGCAATTTTAATTTAATTGGAGGACTAGGTGATCAGACAATGCACAACCATCAATGCATTACTTTGGCCAAAGTTTTCCGCCATGCAGGTTATGGCTAAACTCAAGACAACACACTAGTCTTATGAGTTTAAGTCTTCCACCACCTCACAACTATCCCTTTCATAGTTATCTAGATCTTATAGTTTGTATTTACTTTATTTCCAATTTAACCTATCTTGCAAGAGTTTATATCGAGATAAATGCCAAAGGCCAACTAGGATCATCATGAGATAAGTACATTCATTATGCTGAAATGTATCTATTTTAGCATTTCACATGTACTTATCCCTTAATATGCCTAATGGATCTTTTCATCTATTTATCTTCCCATTTAGTTTCTCTTTTCCTGATGTTTGGTTTTTTAACCTTAAATTACCTTTTTATAACGATACTCTTCATCCTCTACACAATAGGCTTTATAATCTTAACATATTAATACAAAATGGGGCATATAAAATAGGATATTAGTATAAAGTTTATATAAATCCAAATTAAATATATATATATGTATATTTAATTATTCCTCCGATTAACTATGCCACTAAATAGCTATTAAATTTAGAAGTTAAAGACAATTGAATGTTATAATAATTGTTCAATTATCGGCTTCATACATTGACAAATATCAAATAAATAAATATAACAATTTATGATAAGTAAGATTTCTCACTTCTAATATTTATCATTTACTCATATTGAGATATTCTTTCATACAAGGTAATCATCTCTTTATTAAAACCATAAATTACATATGCCGTTAAGGTGAATTATATAACTATTATGGTAACTCTCACATAGTGAGGTTTGAATATTAACAATGGGTCCAAGATCCCAATAAATTTAGTTAAAATTATGGAATATCATCCTTCTAAAAATTTAAATTCAAGTATCTCATTTAGATCCATGCTACGATAAAACTTCACAAGACATGATTTTCCGCATATCCGAACGTGACGACTAATTGTCCTGCAAGACTAGAGTAGTGGTATGTTGTCAATTCAAAATGAACTAGCATGAATATTGCCTCAATTTTTGATGTAATTATTTAATAAAATATGAAACGATATACAAGTTATTTTATCAACAAACGCATGGTAATACAACGGAGATTGTATTATTACATGTTTTACATCAAGATACAACAATGAATGTACACCAATAGAACAAACAATTTCTATTTCAGCAATCATGTTTCACTCTAATCACAAGGATCAAGACATAATCAAACCATAATCATTCGACATTCGAATTATGATTAAACCACAAGCAAATCATGCTTCACATGGTACAAATTAACTATTATTTTTCTTACCTTTTAATCAACATAGAAGCTTAACAAAACGGTCTAAAATCATCATTTCCAAATACCAATTAGACATATTCCTCTAGGTAATGAGCAGCTCTATAAAAATTCACAATAAATTTATTTCAAACAATCAAAATACATTTATATATATATATAGGAACTTTTATTTATAAGCAGTCTGTAAAAAGTCCTTTATTAAATCATTTTAACATGTTCTTTTTTTGTAACCGATAGATCAACAAAAAAATTGACCCACATACCACATGATGATAATTTTGAATTCTATTTGCATAGAATAACAACAATAAGTTTCTAACACTTCCAGTAATGAAATCCTTTAAGAAAAACTAAGTCATCTTACATAGACTGTTAACACTAATTTTTTTTCAATTCGGTAATAAAATTATACCTACAGGAAAATCAAATTGTACATATCCAATTCAATTCATTCTAACATTAATTTCTTTTCTATTTAGAAATTATTAGAATCTGGAAGCAAATATATCTAGGCAAAATGATGAAATACCTGGTAAAACATTTTTCACACTACCGAAATCGCTTTGCTCATATAAATGAATTATTGTTTGATTGTAATAAACCTAGAGTTAGAAATCAATTTGGGTTTCAAGAAATAAAATTTAAATAAAAAATAAAAAATAATAATAATTTGGAACACCCATTGCTTTTTTTTTCTAGGTTTAGCTAAAACCACACAAAAGAAACTTAAGAGAATACAAAATCCATCAATTTCCTTTTTAAATTTCATTTTCAAGTAATTAAATCGTAAATTGTCCACAAATTCATTTAATTTCCATTTAAAACGAAATGTGTATTTCCTCATTATTTACAAATAATGTTGTAGAGAAGGGAGAAGATATTCATGCATCGAAGTAAACCCATAATCAGCAACCTCTTACTCTTTCCACTCCAACAATTTGAATCCTTCCTTCTTCCAAAACTCATGTAGGTATTCCAGAAGGGAAGAATGAAAATAAACAAAGGATGAATAAAGAAAAATATAATGAAGAAAATATAATATAATGGAGAATTTTGGGCTTCCCAATGTTTCTTCATGCGTTAATGCATGCCATCTACTTGATATCGGTGAAGGTGTGTCTCTTTTAAAACTCACATATTTTAACTATTAAAAAAATATAATAATATTACTATTCTTTTTAACTTTTGATTTACATGCCAAATCCTTTTAGGATTTAAATATAAATTTCACAAATTAATAATGCATTTTTTATTTTTTTTATTTTAATCATTACCTAACTTTAATGGTAAAATTAATCATCATAATATAAGTCCACATATTGTTAACAATATGTTATTGTAATAATTATTTGAATTCCCATGTTCCATATAAAACATTCAAACAAATGAAAATCACCAAGTCCGTATAATTCAGTAAATAATAATTCGAATATTCTCATAAAATTGGTTTGATATAGCATTGTCAAATAGAAGCAGAGGTAGTTATCTTCACGGTCATTAGAAAAGTCGAATAAAATAAAAGATGACCAAACCGATTAAACTAAAGTGATCTGAAATATGATAACCAAAATATTTGCTATCATTTATGAACCATTTTATATACGATAAGGGCCTAATCTTGTTAGGAAGGATCATCAAGGTGGGTGCAGGGTTACCCGTTCAGTAGTGTCATGCCCCACAACAGAAACTGTGGATCATGATATGATGAACCAAATAAATTCTTACACACAATGATGATCTTGTCTAATCCTGTTTAGACTTAACCGTAGTTAATTTAACTTACAAGAAATTTGGGATGTTACATACTCCACCCCTTAGAATAATCATCGTCTCGATGATTTCAGGATAAATAGATAAACTAAACCCATCATTCATTTGTTACATAAATATATTTCAAATCAGCTTAAAATTTATATCAATATCATTTCAGTTGAATCATAAAGGTCACAACATCCCTTATATATCTAGAAAATTAGTCACATAATCTGTAGACATAACACATTACTGCTTAAACGACATATTTTCTAGGTTCATTTACAAAATCTTCAACAATAACTACTCATCAAAAAGTATCTTAGTTCCAATATTCAGTTGTAAGCTTATCTACAAGATTTTTTTTTCTAGCTCTTTACAGAAAAACTGAATTTAGCACTATAACAAAAATATATTCTTAAAAATTAGTCAAACAGATGCAGAAAAGTAGTCTGGATATCTTCCAGATTCTCCCAAGTGGCACTTTCTTCAGTATATTGGTCCCCTTTGGACCTTACATCGTGAAACCTCATGGTTTTCAAGTACAACTTATGGATTTCTAGTATCCTTATAGGATAAAAACGATCACCCACGGATCCAGAACACCGCAATGAATCCCAATTAAGTACATGTGTTAAATTAGGTACATATATCTTAAGAAAGGATACATGGAATACATTGTGCATCCTGGATAGAGTGAGAGGTAGTGCTTAGCTTGTAGGCTACTAGTCCAATGACCTCTAGGACTTCAAATTGTCCTACAAACCTAGTAGATAGTTTGGTTGACTTTCCAAACGAAATGGAACTCTTTTAGGTTTGACCGCTAAGAAAAACTTTATCTCCCACGTTAAACTTTATATCAATTCTTTTAAATCTGCATAATTTTTCTGTCTATTTGCGGCCTCTTTCAATCTTTCTTGGATTAATTTAACCTATTTTTCCATTTCCGACAGCATTTCAAGTCCAATTAGTACTCTATCTTCAGGATTATCCCAACTTATTGGTGTTCTACACCTACAACCATATAAGGCCTCAAAAGGAGCCATCTGAATGGAAGAATGGTAGGTGTTATTATAGGAAAATTCAACCAAGGGAAGATACTCTTCCCATTTGTATTGCTGATCCATGCAATACATTCTTAGTAAATCTTCTAACACTTGATTTACTCTTTTAGTTTGACCATCAGTTTTAGGATGGTAGGTAGAACTTATGTTCATTTTTGTCCCTAAGGCAACATACAAAGTCTGCCAAAATCTAGAAGTCATCCTTGAGTCCTTATCTGAAATTATTATTTCTGGAACTCCATGTAATTGGAAAACTTCTTGCACAAACCTTTTTGCTAGTATGGGTGAATTATCCTTTAAATTACTTGCTATAAAATGTGCCACTTTAGTTAACTTGTCTACAACTACAAGTATAACATCATGTTTATTTTGGGACATAGGTAGACCTTGGAAAAAATCCATACTTATAACTTGCCACTTATATTCTGGCACGTTGTGAGGATATAATAGTCCGATGGATGTGAATGTTTAGCCTTTACTTGTTGACATTCCAGGCATTGTGAGACATAAAGAATCACATCATTTTTCATTTTTTCCGAAGTATTGCTTTTTGATGTCCGCCATCATTTTTGTTACTCCTGGGTGTCTCAAGTAGGGAACATCATGAAATTCTCTCATAACTTTATTTCTGAGTTCTCTACCCTCTGGTACATATATTCTGTTGTTATAACACAAAATCCCATCTATTTCTAGCTTGAAACCATCATACCTTTTGTCTCTCGGATATTTTTCTAGAGCTATTTTAACATGATTGTAGTAGGGGTCATTGGTTAACTCATTTTTATTTCATCTTTGAACCGGGTTCTTAATGTAATTATAGCAAAACTATACTTTCTGTGACTTAAGGCATCAACCACCCTATTCTCTTTTCCTTTAATGTAATTTATATCAAAGTCATAATTTTCTAGGAACTCTAGCCATCTTCGATGCCTTACATTTAGATTTGGTTGTGTAAAGATGTACTTGAGCCCAAGATGATCTGTTTTGAGTTCAAAAGGTTTCCCAAGAAAATAGTTCCTCCATACCTATAGCGCATGAACAATTGCAACAAGCTCAAGATCATGTGGTGTATAATTTACTTCATGCACCCTCAAATTCCTACTTTCAAAAGCTACCACATGCCCATCTTGTAGTAGTACTCGCCCAAACCTTCCCCTGAAGCTTTTTTACCACCGAGAAGTTCTTGTTTGGATCCAGAATATTTAACACTGAGCACTTGTGAGTCTACCTTTTAAATCCTTGAAGGCTTCTTCACACTTGATGTCCCAAAAAAATTTCTTACCCTTCTTTTGTAAAGAAGTGATAGGTCCGCTAACTTAGAAAGTCCTTTATGAACTTTCTATAGTAGCCTATTAGACCTTAAAACTTCTCACTTCATGTACATCCTTGGTCTTTGGCCATTCCATAATGGCATTGATCTTTGAAGGGTCCACCGAGATTCCTTCTTTATTTATTACAAAGTGGCCTAAGTATTGTACTTTGTATTAATAGAAAGCACACTTAGATAATTTTCCATATAATTTATGTTTTTTCGAGAATTCCCAAAGACAACCGTTAAATGTTCATCATGTTCTTCCTCATTCTTGGAGTATATTAATAGATCATCAAGAAATATAAGTACAAATTTGTCTAAGTATTCCATAAACATTATGTTCATCAAGTTCATGAAAGTGGTAGGTGCATTTATTAGACCAAAGGGAAAATTGTAAACTCGTAATGCCCATACCTTGTTTGAAAAGCGGCTTTATGGATATCTTCATCCATGATTCTTAGTTAATGATAATTAGATCTAAAACCAATCTTGGAAAACACTTTTGTGCTCCCCATTTGATAAAAAATATCATCGATTCGGGGCAGCGGGTACTGATTCTTCACTGTTACCTTCTTGAGCATTCGGTAATCAATACAAAGTTTGAGGGTCCCATCCTTCTTTTTCATGAAGATTATCGATGCACCCCATCATGAAATACTTGGTCTAATCAGACCTAAGGAAAATAACTCATGTAATTGAGCTTTCAACTCAACTAATTCGGTTGTTGTCATTCTGTACGGTGCCTTGGAAATTGGTTCCATTGTTGGTTTGACCTCTATTGTGAAGTCAAATTCACGCTTAGGTGGAAGTCCGGGCAACTCATTTGGAAACACATCTCTAAATTCCCTTAGGATGGGAAATGCTTCAATTTCAGGCTCATTTTCCTTTCCCGAATCTGATATTTTTACAACATATAGATGCCAATCCTTTCACTTTTCCTTTTTAGCCACATGGCAGAAATCTACCTAATGACAAAATCTCTTTTAACACCCTGAACACTTGCTATTTTTTATTGATCATCGCAACAGGTTACACATTTTCCTAAGCAATCCAAGGTTGAATTATGTTGACTTAACATATTTAGACCTATGACAACATCATAGGATCCAAGAGGTGCCACATACAGGTTTAACCTTGTTGGGAAGGCGAGGTAATTCTAGTGGTGCCTCAAATAAACACTGCTTCACTCTATGTACAACATTATTTCTATATTATACAGTCCAAGTGTGTTCCATGTACCTAGATCTTATTTTGAGTTTATCACCTACTTTAGATGAAACAAAACATTTTGTTAAACTGGAATCAAATAAAATAGAAACATGTTTTCCAAAAAGCTTACCTGAGGTTTCAATGGGAGTCACTTGTTTTTTTGCTTGCTTATTATGGATTGCAGCATAAATCTTATGTTGTTTCCCCTCTTTATTTTCTACAATAAATCCCTTCTGATGGTTACTCCATTTTCCTCTTTGAGGATAGTTATCGAAATGATCGCCACCACACTTAAAACATCCACCTAGTGGTCCTTTTCTCTAAATCTTATTCTAGCTGAAACTTGTTCCTTGTTGCCCATTATTTTTATTATTGACAACAGTTCTACCCGCTATTCCTATTTTATTAATAGGCCTGAACTTATTGTTTCCCTTTTTCCATGTTGGTTTACTTGTGGTTGGTGTTTAAAAACTACTATTTTTCCTTCTATTTTCCTCTTTAGAAGCATAAATACTTCGCAACTTTTGTTCTTGCTTGATAGTTTTTCAAACACTATTTCCATTAAGGTAGGTCCATGAACATCTACCTCACCACCAATGATAGGATTCAATCCCATTATAAATTTTCTCACTCTAAAGTTCTCATCCTTTTGATACATAGGAACATATTTTTGCAATCAAGTGAAACGTTCCCAATATTCTATAACTAAGTACTTTCCTTGAGTTAGATTTTGGAATTGTTCCATCTTTTGGTCAAAGTATAGCTAAGGTATCCATCTTTGATGCAAGTAGGCCTTGAACTGCTCCCACGTGATCATACAAGAATCAATTCCTAAATCCATTTTCTGGTTATCCCACTAAGTAGATGCTTCATGGGATAATTGGTAGGCTCCCCATACTAATTTTGTCTCCTCTAAAAATTCCCTAATCTCACAATACTTTTCTATTTCGGATAGCCAATTTTTAGCACCATCCCGAAGAGTAGTATCATCAAATTCAGGTGGGGATATTCTTTTAATGTCCTCGCTAAGTCAAGAAACTAGCCTTGCTTTCTTATTTTCCATTTCATTTAGGTGTTTGGGTTGATCATCATGTTGCTCATCATCCCTATGATCCTCATTTTCTTCACCACCCTGACCTTTTTTTCTATGGCAGTAACTCATTTTCGGGTGTCATTCAAAAGTTTGAGGATTTTTTCTAACTTAGCAGCCGTATTATCGACACATCATCATTATTTACCCCACTGTCACTCGCCATATTAGCTCTTGTTTTTGGCTTAGCCAAAGTTTCCTATTTTATAAAAGAGGATACTTTTTATTAAAACATGTGTCCCATTAATGTCCAAGTGTTTGAGCCTCGCTCGATACAAAAATGTAATGCTCAAAATTACTAGAAGCTGGAAAACGAGGATTTTTTAAACATACATAAAAAGCAGATTACATTACATTAATTAATCGTACATATTTATTTAATAAAATTATTTAAATCAAATTTTTCTTTTGATCTATCTAATAACATCCGTGTAACCCATGTGCAGCTTATAAGGGTGTATCCGGATCTCCATGATCTCCCTTCACTAATACTTCGAGTGACCATGCTTACTATTATTTTGGTTCAACCTTTTTCGAGTCATGGGAACCATGTGAAAGTCCTTGGGTCTACCACGAAGCTAGTTTTGGACTTCGTATTTCCGTATCTAACCATTACCTACCTCATATTCAATGTTCAACTTCCCATGATCAGTTCTTGGCAATTTTAATTTAATTGGAGGACTAGGTGATCGATAATGCACAATCATCAATGCATTACTTTTGCCAAAGTTTTCCGCCATGCAGGTTATGGCTAAACTCAAGACAACACACTAGTCTTATGAGTTTAAGTCTTCCACCACCTCACAACTATCAATTTCACAGTTATCTAGATCTTATAGTTTGAATTTACTTTATTTCTAATTTAACCTATCTTGCAAGAGTTTGTATCGAGATAAATGCAAAAGGCCAACTAGGATAATCATGAGAAAAGTACATTCGTTACTCTGAAATGTATCTATTTCAGCATTTCGCATGTACTTATCCCTTAATATGCCTAATGGATATTTTCATCTATTTATCTTCCCATTTAGTTTCTCTTTTCCTGATGTTTGGTTTTTAACCTTAAATTACCTTTTTATAACGATACTCTTCATCCTCTACACAATAGGCTTTACAATCTTAACATATTAATACCAGTTCACCGGAAGACCGAATTAAATATATATTAATATATATATTTAATTATTCCTCTGATTAACTACGCCACTAAATAGCTATTAAATTTAGAAGTTAAAGACAATTGAATGTTACAATAATTGTTCAATTATCGGCTTCATACATTGACAAATATCAAATAAATAAATATAACAATTTATGATAAGTAAGATTTCTCACTTCTAATATTTATCATTTACTCATAGTGAGATATTATTTCATACAAGGTAATCATCTCTTTATTAAAACCATAAATTACATATGCCGTTAAGGCGAATTATATAACTATTATGGTAACTCTCACATAGTGAGGTTTGAATATTAATAATGGGTCCAAGATCCTAATAAATTCGAGTTAAAATTATGGAATATCATCCTTCTACAAATTGAAATTCAAGTATCTCATTTAGATCCATGCTACGATAAAAATTCACAAGACATGAGTTTCGCATATCCGAACGTGACGACTAATTATCCCTTAAGACTAGAGTAGTGGTAAGTTGTTAGTTCAAAATGAACTAGCATGAATATTCTTTGTGATTTTTGATGCAATTATTTAATAAAATAGGAAATGATATACAAGTTGTTTTATCAACAAACGCATGGTAATAAAATGGAGATTGTATTATTACATGTTTTACATCAAGATACAACAATGAATGTACACCAATAGAACAACCAATATCTATTTCAGCAATCATGTTTCACTCTAATCACAAGGATAGAGACATAATCAAACCATAATCATTCGACATTTGAATTCTAATTAAACCACAAGAAAATCATGCTTCACATAGTGCAGATTAACTATTATTTTTCTCACCTTCTAATCAGCAAGAAGCTTAACAAAACTGTCTGAAATCATCATTTCTAAATACCAATTAGACATATTCCCTCTAGGTAATGAGCAGCTCTATAAAATTCACAATAAATTTATTTCAAACAATCAAAATACACACACACACACACACACACACACACACACACACACACACACACACACACACACACACACACACAGAGAGAGAGAGAGAGAGAGAGAGAGAGAGAGAGAGAGAGAGAGAGAGAGAGAGAGAGAGAGAGAGAGAGAGAGAGGAACAATCCAACTAAAAAGTGTAAAAACACCTCTATTAAATCATTTTAACATGTTCTTTTAGGTAACCGACAGATCAACAAAACAAATTGACCCACATACCACAGGATGATAATTTTGAAGTCTATTTGCATAGAATAACAACAATAAGTTTCTAACACTTTCAATAATAAAATCCTTTAAGAAAAACTAAGTCATCTTACATAGATTGGTAACACTAATTTTTTCAATCCGGTAATAAAATTATACCTATAGGAAAATTGACTTGTACATATCCAATTCAGTTCATTCTAGCATTAATTTCTTTTCTATTTAGAAATTATTAGAATCTGGAAGCAAATATATCAAGAGAAATGATGAAATACCTAGTAAAAACATTTTTGCACTACCCGAAATCACTTTGCTCATACAAACAATTATTGTTTGACTGTAATAAACCAAAAGGAAGAAATCGATTTGGGTTTCAGAAATTAAATTTAAATAGAAAAAAAAATGATTTGGAACACCCATTTGCATTTTTTTTCTAGGTTTAGCTAAAAGCACACAAAGGAAAATTAAGAGAATACAAAATCCATCAATTTCCTTTTTAAATTTCATTTCTAAGTAATTAAATCATAAGTTGTCCAAAATTCATTTAATTTCCATTTAAAACGGAATGTGTATTTCCTCATTATTTACAAATAATGCTGCGAGAGAAGGAGAAGATATTCATGCCGAAGTAAACCCAGAATCAACAACATCTTACTCTTTCGGCTTCCACAATTTGAATCCTTTCCAAAACTCACACAAGTATCCCAAAAGGGAAGAATGAAAATAAACAAAGGAGAAATAAAAGAAAAATATAATGAAGAAACTATAGTATAATGGAGAATTTTCGGGCTTCCAATGTTGCTTCATGCATTAATGCATGCCACCTACTTGATATCGGTGAAGGCGCATCTCTTTCAAAACTCACATTTTTAAGTAAAAAAAAAAATTACTATTCTTTTTAACTTTTGATTTACATGCCAAATCCTTTTAGGATTTAAATATATAATTTCACAAATTAATAATGCATTTTTTAAATTTTTATTTTAATCGTTACCTAACTTTAATGGTAAAATTAATCATCATAATATAAGTCCACATATTGCCAACTATATGTTATCATAATAACTATTCAAATTCCCATGTTCCATATAAAACATTCAAACAAATGAAAATCACCAAGTCCGTAAATAATAATTCGAATATTCTCATAAAATTGGTTTGATATAGCATTGTCAAATAAAACAAAGGCAATTATCTTCATGGTCATTGCAAAAGTCAAATAAAATAAAAGATGACCAAACTGATTAAAATAAAGTGACCGAAATACAATAACCAAAAGATTTGCTATCATTTATGAATTGTTTTATCTACGATCAAGGCCTAATCCTGTTAGGAAGGATCATCAAGGTGGGTGCGGGGTTACCCATTCAACAATGTCATGCCCCACAATGAAACTATGGGTCATGATACGACGAACCAAATAGATTCTTACACACAATGATGATCTCGTCTAATCTTGTTTAGACTTAACCGTAGTTAATTTAACTTACAAGAAATTTGGGATGTTACTGATCTTCCTCCTATTCTCCTCTACAATGTAGGCCTTCTCAACAACCTCAACTAAAGTCTATGGACAATGCATGCATCTTGCCCCTCCCAAATCTACATTCGGACCCTTGATGAACCCGTGAATCCTAATTTTCTTACCCGCATGTAGTTGACATATTGAAGCAAGTCCAAAACTGACTCTCATACTCAATCACTATCATAGATGCCTATTGCAGTCATACAACTCATTGATCCTCTACTAAATGAATCATCTAGATAAATATCAGCTCCTGAATTACTCCTCAAAGATCTCCTATGTCACAGTCTCAAAATCTATGTGGATCTTCTTCTCCTTTTCCTCAACCAAATTCAAGCCCCATTCCTCCGAAAATGAATTATGACATGAGCCTTGGTGTTGCTACAACAAAAACATGGCTTGAAGCATCTTCTCAAGCTAACTAACCAAGCCTCTGCCTGAAATCCTCATGTATCTCCAGCAAAGTGAGATGGATGAAGCTTTAGTATCTCAAGGATATTATTGGTTTCTATCATCTATCTTCCTCTAGGTCTCTCCTCAAGGCCATCTCTCTGTCTAGGGATCCTATATCTCTCTCTTGATCTCACAGCCCTATCTTTGTGCTCTATTAGTGGTGAATCTAGTCTAACTGGCTCCACATGGGAGTTCTCCACCCTATACTCATCATTTTTCTGTGGAGGGACATGATTCTCCCTTCATGAGTCCTTGTCATCTTTGGCTAGGTCATCCTCGATCTGAACCTCCGCATATAGCGGTATTGACCTCCAATAAGGTCTATAAAATATGTGGTAGTATAGCAATGAATTCCTACTCTGGGGGTGGTATATCTAACTCAACGTGTAAGAAATCCTTTTCTAGTTTGTGCCTCATGCAAAGACCAAGGAGAAAGTTAGTTCATCATCATCTAGGTTTGTTTCAGTTTACTAAGTTCCTACGTTTTATGTTAACAACCGTGTTATGTGTTCTAAGTTTATAGTTACGCTAAGTTTATTGTTATGTTTCATGTTTTCCCTGGGTCCAAGTGCAACGTCCACAACTCAACGTACTCAAAATCATGTCAAACCTCATTAATTACTAAGGAAAACTACGGGTAATTTTTTTTTTTGAAATTTTAAATGTTGCAAGGAGATAAACATTAGTTGTAATCAATTAAATTCTTGGTAATAATTTATACACATTCATAAGGTAGTTAGAACCAAATTAATAATTAAATATTTTTAATTTATTTCCCGAAAGCATTACGAGTTTAAAATCCTTCTACCAAGTTCCATTACTTTATTTAAATATTTTATAAATTACTTCCATTGTTTAATCCTCTTAGTTTTCCTATAAATTTAATAAGGGTCATTTCTAAGCTGATTTAAACCTAACATCCATTTCTATCGTAAAGTTATCTAGATATACATATCAATTCTTAATTAATTTAATCCTTTTAGATCATTATCTAAATACCCATGCACAATATTATTTATTTAATCCATTTAATCCAATATTATTTATTTAATCCATTTAATCCAATTGATTATTTAACCAAAAAGGAAAGGGTCATAAATTAATCTAACTCACTAATACACTAGGTGGCCCCATTCACTAAATACCCATAAATTTTTATTTAAACTCCTTTCCCATAAAAATGTCAACCACTTAAAATTGTAGGATTAAATCTCTACCCTAGGATTGAATCAATATGGGCCCTTAGATTTTAGGTTTTCCTAAAAGCCCTAAATATCCTTATGTTGCCTTTTTATTCTCTTCTTGGCCCTAATCTCTTCATTTCTTCATTTGTGTTTTACAGGTTGAAGGAGGTGGAGGCCATGGAGGTTTTCTTTCAAATATAGATTTGTAAATGAGAGGAGACTTCCTCTATTTTACTTCTATATTTTAACTTTGTTGTTCTTAGGTTTAGGTATTGAAAATTTATCTATTTGTTTTGTTGTAGAGATCCCACCATAATCTGGTTGTGGGTATTTGTTTGCTCACATTTCCTTGATTTGAATCATTTGGGAAATCCATTTTTTTGAACTTATGAACTATATTTATATATATATATATATATATATATATATATATATATATATATATATATATATATATATATATATAATTAGCGTGTTTCCTTCTTGGTGGGGATTGCCTCCACCCATTTAGTAAAATAATTAGTTGCTATAAGAATCCATTTGTGGCCAGCACTTGAAGGGTCTGAAATTTCACCAATGAAATCCATTCCCCATTACTTGAATGGGGCTTCAATCAACATAGGATGTAAAGGAAGGGAGATCAAGCTTTCGGTCTTCTAAAGAAACACCTTGGAAACTCTCACATCTTTTGACCAACATGGTTGTATCCTTGAAAAGAGTTGGCCACCAATAACCAGTCCTTAGGATCTTATGTGATGTGATTCTTGTAGCAAAGTGCCCCCACAAAACTCCTCCATGGAGATCAACAATTATCTTGGGGCTTCTTCTTCAGTAATTCACCTTAAGAGGACTCCCTCTGGGTTATTCCAAGCTAACCCATAATCAGTGATGACATATTTCTGGGAAGCCAACTTAAGGGATCTTTTTTGGTTCTTACTTAAATGCTCGGGAAGTTTAAATGTTTGAGATAAAACATCACATCCTTGTACCACTCAGAATTCATTAACTTTTCAAAAACACCTGCCCTTTCTTCTTCAATCTCATTTACCTCAATAGTCTACAAGTTGCTCTCAGCCATAAGCTTAGCCAAGCCCAAACCTCTCACCAACTTTATGGTTTAGATGTCCATATCATATTCTTGTAATTTTTCACCCACCTGCATCTTTTTCTTGAGACTTCCATCTCTGACAAGATGTCTTTTACCATGGTATGGGGAACATAAGAAACAACCTTTGAACTTAGAATATAAGGCCTAAAAACCTTTGTTGCTTTTACCAAGGAAAATGCCTGCTTTTCCATGATAGTGTACTTCAGCTCAGACCCTACAAGGCCTTCTTGAAAAGGAAATGGGCCTTTTAGCCCTTCATCCTCCTTCTGCAACAAGACAGAAGTAATATTGTTCTCTGAAGAAAAAGAGAACATTGAAAGGGATTCTTATAATCTGGAGCTGCCAGCACAAGTGCATGCTTGAGTGCCTCTTTAATCCCATTGAAAGATTGGATGACAGCCTCCTCCCATTTGATGACCTGGTCTTTCTTCAGCATGGAAGTGATTGGAATGGTCAACTTAGCAAAGTTTGATATGAATCTTCTAATGAAGTTTATTTTCCCAAAGAAGGACTGAATTCCTTTCTTAGTCTTTGGGATTGGGACCTTGCTGATGGCCTCTACTCTTTCTAGATCAATCATCACTCCTTCTTGTGACACTATGTGACCAAGAAAATTTTCCTTCTACACTCCAAAATGGCATTTCTTTGGATTAAGTGAGATGCCATATTCTCTACATCTTATCAACATCTTCTCCAAGTGCAGCAGGTGATCACTTCTTTCTAGAAAATACAGTTACATCATCTTGATAGACTACAATAAACTCATTGATGTAACTAGAAAAAACAACATCAATTACTCTTTGAAAGGTGGCTCCAACATTCATCAGACCAAAAGACATTCTTATATAAACATAGGTACCCCAATGAGTAGTGAAGGCTGTCTTGATCCTTTTTGATTCCTTCACCACAACTTGATTGTAACCAGAGAAAACATCCAAGGTGGAAAGCAACTCAGAACCAGTCACTAACTGCAACATGTTCTCTATATTTGGTAAAGGATAATTATCCTTCATTAATGCTCTATTTAGATTCCTGAAATCCACACACAACTTGATATCACCATTTTCTTTTTGATTGGTACAAGGTTTGCAACCCAAGAAGAATACCTTGTGGGCTGAATAATCCCACCATCTCTTAGCTTCTTCAGTTCTTCTTGCATTTTGAGGGATAAGAGTGGATTGATGGGCCTCTGCTTCTTCCTGAATGGATTTGCATTAGACACCAAGGGGATCTCATGTTGAAACAGTCCTCTCTATATGCTTTTAGTTCAGAATAGGTCCAAGCCATATAATCTTGGTATTTTTAATAGTTGGATGTATGAATGCTTCTCCTCTTTGCTGAGATTACTACCTAACCAAAATTTCCTTGGCTTCTCCTTTGTACCAAGATCATGCTCCTCGATATCCCTCGAGGCTGCCATGCATCTATTAATAATACAATCAACATTATCAAAATTGGACTCAAGAGCAACCAACCCTCTAGGAATGGTGTTGGTTTTCAACTGGATGATACCCTTGCCAAAAAAGGTCTCTTTTCCTTCTGTTGCACATACCATTGGTTCCTAATCAATGTACTGATCAACAAACTCCCCCTTGTTTTGTAGAAAAATTCTGATTTAAGCATCATCATCAAAAACCTGCCAGTGTTTAATATTATCAGGGACAAAGGGCCTTGTCAATACCTCAACCTCATACTCACAATATGGGGACACTATACAACTATCAAAGTGAGACCCCAATACTGCAAGCTTTTCTGCCAAGTCATTGAACTTCCTATCATGATGCACAATGTTGAAGGAGTCAAACATCTCAATAAGGTCCCAAACCTCATCTGTTTATCTTTGCTTCATTTCTAATTGTTTATAGCATATAGTTTTCTAACTTGCTTGACAACTAACTCTGAATCTCCCTTGAAAATAATGTCCTTGACACCATACTTCCAAGAAATTCTTAAACCTAACAACAATGCCTCATACTCAGCAATGTTGTTAGTGCATTCAAAGTTCAGCTTGAAGGAGAAAACAATTTTTTCCTGACCAGGAGAAAGTAGAACAATACCAACACCATTCCCAAACCTAGAGCAAGCTCCATTAAACAATAGAGTCCAAGGAGAGCCTATCTATTTAAGACATCTGAATTCTTCAATCTTGTGCTCCTTTCCATCAACAAATCCCACAAATTTGTCAGCATCAACATTTGTGTACAATACTTCATAGGTTGCATTGTTGGGATCCTCAATAAGATGCAACATTTTCTTTTCTCCATACAACCTGACAAGGCTGCCCTCAATTGGAATAGTAGCATAAGACATATCCATTTGGACACTCCCACCAACACTTGTAGCCCATTTTCTTGATAGCAACATATCCCACTTGGTTGGGCAATCAATTATGACAACATCAAGTTTTAAGTTTTTACCTAGGTAAGCTGCAAGCTGCACCACCAAACCCTTCACACATTCCCACTGGCACTTCTCTAGAGTCCATGGCAGTGCACTTCCCATATGTTGTTGTCACTTTGATGTTTAGCTCATTCATAACTTCTAAAGGCATGAAATTACATGATGCCACCGAGTCGGTTGTGCAGTAGTCTATCCCTTATGATCAAAGTGGTGAAGAATGGATCCACATTCATTTGAGAATCCACCAAGGATGTTCCCAAATAGACATCAAGTGGTTCATCTAGCTCTTCTAATGCTGGTGGTGCTTCTGGTTCTTCAATGATTGGAGGAGTCTCCACAATATTTACATTTCTTCCTAGGGAAGTCTTCTCTTCTTTCAACCCCAAGTATTCAAATACTCTTTTTGTGCTCAGGAATCCTAAGCAACTCAAAAATTGGGACAGAGACTTTGATTTGACTCAACACTTGGGCAATATCATATGGGACATTCTTTGGCAAGGTAGTATTTGAAGGAAAGCCAACACACTCATTAGGTGGCATAAGATTCTTGACAACTTGGGCATGAGAAGGGGTATGACTCTTGTTTGGAACTGTATGGGTTTTAGTAGATGCCTCTTTCCTAGGAGCCTCTTTAGGAATGTTTGAAAGTAAGGGGGCTTTAGGCTTGGCTTGAGGCCCTACCCCTTTAACAGCCTCACTTTTTGTGTTATATTCCCTCTCTTGACCAATAACAACATTCATTAGCAACTATCTATCCTCCTCAGATGGGATTCCTCCATCATACTTTTTGATCATTAAAGCCCTTAAATATTCAAATTCATTATTGGGCAATTCAAAATCTTGTACATTATCTACTTCTAAAGTATGAGAGGGAGGAAGAAAAAGTACCCTATGAACACATTCCTAAAAATTGGCAGTAGTCCAAGAACTTATCACCTCGGTTGAAGTTTCCCCTTCATCGTGAAATAGTGGAGCATCCCATCATGCAAACATCATCATCATTATCATCAGGTTCCTCTTCTTCTTGCTGATCTTCTTCACAAGGAGCATGAGGCATGAAACATTTTTCACACCAATCAATGACATTTGTCTCCTCCACCATAACAACTCTGGCAGCCAAAGGATCAGGCACCATTCTATTCTCTCTACCTTGGGGCTTCTTATTTCCAAATCCAACAGTCCCTTTCCTCTGTCATCGATCTTTGGTGATTTGTGAATGCATCTTGGACTTGCTGCTTATGTTGACCTTGTGAGCTCGCCCAATTCCTTTCTCGGCTGGGCTAGCTTGTATGAAATCTCTTTGTGACCCTGCCAAAGTCTTCACAACCTCTTCTAAATCAGCAACCATGCTTGCTTGGGGTTTTTCTGGGTTAACCAACTTTACACCTTCCCTTTTGGAGGCTTCCCAATTGCCTTGATATTGTTCTCTATTTTCAGAGCCATGGTGAAGGCTTGCCTCAAATTTGTGGGTTTCTTATCTCTTAAGTAATATGCAACCTTTTTATCAAATGTATTAGTATATTTTATCAAACATGACTCATCATAAAGCCTTATTCTAATAGGAAATATTCTCAAGGTCTTATTAAATGTTTTGTTGAAATCATGTACTGAATCATTAGGGTTCTTCTTGATATTTTCAAATTTTGTTAAAAGAAACCTAGGGTTAGTTCTATCACCATACTGCAATCTGAATGCATTGCTCATCTCAGTCCAAGAATCAATAGAGTTATTTGTCAATGCTTTATACCAGTCCCTAGCATCCTCTTGCAAGGTATGGATAAATATTTTGATATATACATCTTCATGTCCAATCTCAAAATCTTCCATCATATTGATAAAATGCTTTAGATGCTGATCTCTAGTAATAGCATTATTTCCTGGAACTTTGGAATTTTGTTCCTTACATCTTGAGGCACTGCATTTGGGAAACCAACCATTCCCAAATAATTTATAGGTCCAAAGGTGTTTACAAAAAATCGAGGCTTGGGTTGAGCCATATTGATTTGAGGGGGTGATTCTAGAGGGGTGAAAAATGGATGGGGGGTAGAGGGTTATTGGAACATAGGAGTATAATTTTCAAAATGGATACCCCCTAAAGGCCTTGTTTCTTGAAAATCCCTATCAACCTCAGAAAATAAAGGTGAAAATTGTGAAGTAAACCTTTCAAAATCAAATGAAGGCCCCTCTCCGGGTTAGATAATTCAATTCCATAAAGAGGGTACCTATTTCAGAGTCACTTGAATGGAAGTCTTCTATGTTAGGCCATTCACTTTCATCAATGGAGATCCCTCTTCTTTTCTGCTGTTCTCCCACAACTCTCCAGGATTTTCTTCCTTCTGATTTTTTTTTCCTAGCTCTGGAAACAATGGCCTAGTAGGATCCCAAGTAAAGAAAGATCTTCTTCCTTCTAGATTTACAAATATTAGTAATAAATTTTATTTTAATAGAGTTTTAGGACATTGGTACTTATTAAGAATAAGATCAATAGGGAGTCACCACTAAGGATTTCCACCTTAGTTGTGCAAATGCACTAAATATGATTTGTCAAATTTCTATCAATGCGGGATTTGGAAATGGAAAGATTCGACATTGCTTTACCCTGATGTATCAAATAAAACATTGTGCACTAGGTGTGAAAACTCAAGCAAATGCGCACATAGCACGTGGATCATACAAGAAGTATTTTACCAGGGTTTGAAAATGAATTGCAATCACAATATCCTGGAAATGGCACCACAAGTGTTGGTGTTGTTGATGGGATAAATAGATATGGACTAGCAATGAATCAGCAAATCAATCTCTTAATGAAACTCTAGATTAACAAATCCCCGACAATGGCGCCACAAGTGTTGGTGTTGTTGATGGGCTAAATAGATATGGATTGGCAATGAATCAACAAATCAATCTCTCAATGAAACTCCAGATTAACAAGTCCGAAAACGACGCCACAAGTGTTGGTGTTGTTTACGGGATAAATAGATATCGATTGGAAATGAATCAACAAATCAATATCTCAATAAAAATTCAAATTAACAAGTCCTCGCAACGGTGCCACAAGTGTTGGTATCCAAATTTGTTCTCCTTTTCAAGCCAAGTAGCAACACAGATTCAACAAGGAGCTTAGAGGTAGCTAGATCACAAATATATGTCATTTTGTAGCCGGGGAGAAATCTAACTGTCCCTTTGTTACTTGGATTTGTGGAGAGATGGATAGCACCTTCAAGAGGATTTGATCTATCCTCACTATTTTAGGTTGTGCCTTTCAACCAAGGTAAGAGAACCTATTTTGTAACCTTTTTTATTGAAGAACAATGATAAATCCTTCTTTTGCATAAAATTTATGGAGAATACCTTGAGAAAATATGATCAACACACCAGACCTGACTCTCACAAATTGTCACTTCTAGATCATAGAGATATTTCACAACAAGGCAAAGGTTACTAAAGACGGTTGACACCTCGCTTGCTTTTGCATGTTTAGGTGATGAAGATTGTGCATTGGCATACACACATGAAAAATAGGGGTAGGATGGGTAAGATTAGTTGCTTTTGAATGAAATTTTTGTGGGAGTCAAAGGGGGTGAAACTAGATTCACCAGATCCTTGAGGAACCTTACAGAATGGAAAGTCAGACAAATAGAATGCCATATAATAGCTAAAATATTTCTTCAACTAGAATATGTGCTTTAATGGAGGCCCAAATTAGCACTCTTTCACATAATCTCTAAGATTCTATCATGAAGGATCGAGTTAGAAAACCCAACAAAGCATCAAGGTCTAAGCCAAATCACGCCTAAGGTACACCCAAAGGCTTACAGACAATCTCTGTCAACATATGAGAGAAAAGTGATTTTAAATCATTTATTCCAATCCCAAATGAAAGATCTTCTAAGAAATGGAATTGCAAATGCCACTAAACTATCACAAGGATTGAGGCCTATGTGATTGAATCATATTTTAATACAAGATTGCAACAGAAACAAGAAAAACTATTTGCATACATTCAAAAAGTAAAATCAACACATTTTTCTCAAGAAAACACAAAAATAACTTGAATTTGATTAAATCTATTAGCAAGGGAAAGTTTCTAGAATAGTCTCAGAGCTTGTCAATGGCTGTACACTTGCAACCACCTTGACATGATCATATTTTAATACAAAAGAGATATACAAGCTTCTTGAATGGTTTCTCAAAAGGGATGGGCTCTATCAAGCTTTCGATTAGAAAAATCAGTCCAGACCCCTCACACTCCAACCATTTGCATGAAAAATTTGTGCCATTTATAGAATTTACAATAGAGCCTCCTCTCCCCAAAAGACAAAAATGTTTAATGCACTAGTGCTCACCATGATTCTTTTGTGATTCACAGAATCAGATCTACAAGAAGTCTCCAGGTGCTCGAGGGGGTAGATTTCATCAAATGCCTCCCGCATTCAACTCCTTTCTCTGGTAGATCACTATTCCTTCAATTTTCCAACCACTTCTGCCCTTAATCTGTCAAATCGACTTCTTGTATGCTCGGGAGAAGAAAACAGAAAATTTGATCGGGTATGAAAGTCGATCATTTTAATCACAAAATATGTCCTCCAAATCTTCCCACTAAACTTCAGATATCAAAATTAACTTCCTTCTCTACTTGGCATGTAGAAAATACCAAGAAATCATGGAGACTCGCACTTCTAGACATGTTTCAGAGAATTGGGGGAAGATAAGATTTAGACTCATAGCAGCTGTTGATATTTTCTTCAAATTTAAGCCGTCCACGTGGTAGATTCAAACTTTAGAACAGAACCGGGGGCTCCCCTTGATGTTTTACAATTTTTTTAAAAATGGGAAAAATTTCCATTTTGCTCCGCACCTCTGCCCTCGGGAAACAAGCCTGACATGTGTCCAAATATGATTGGAGGGGAACCGCGACCAAATTATACCATTTTACTATCTTTTTGGAAAAGGAAAATTTTTCCAAATTTTCCCCATAGCTCTGCCCTTAGAAAATGAGCCAGAAACTTGTCCAAATGTGATTAGAGTGGTGCTTTGGACTTCATTTTTACTTTTGAATATTTTTTCTCAAAAGGAATTTTTTCCAAATTTCCCGAGAGCCCACACCTCTGCTGTTGACTAAGGTAAAACATTGACTATTTCCCTCATTGGGCTTGCGGGCCATTTTGAAATTTTAATCCTTAAGGAGGAAAAAAATCCAAGTTTGCTGTGATGGTCTACCTCCCTGCCCTTTTTTATTTAAAATGCCATGTGTCACCATGGCGCATCTTTAGGTGGTCCCAAAATTTGATACCTTAAACGAGTGTGGGCTCACCACATGTCCTGTTCTAGAAAGGTTTGCCTAAATGCTTGAAGCTCAGTGGAAGGCACCACGTGTCATGCTCCGAGGTAGTATCCTTTTGGCTATTGAAAAGTATAAGTAAAATGCAAAGTGATCGGAGGCCTCCACGTGTCACTGGCACTTATTTAGAATGAAACTCAAGGGTCGGTCCCCAAACATGCATGGTTTCTCTACATGTCTCCATGGTGAAACTTCAAGATGGTGCCCAAAGTGGAGACCCTGAATGAGCATGAGCTTACCACATGTCCTGTTCCGCAAAACTGCTCCAACTACATAAAAAATTGCCTAAGACCAGGCCAAGTAGCAAAAGCCTCCACGTGTCCTCCCGACGCTACTCCAAGGCAAAACCCAAAAGTAGATCTTCAAATGAGTGTCGTGCCTCCACGTGGACACATTTTGAGTTGAGGATTTTTATGAATTTTTCTAAGTATCCAACTAAGCCATGTCCAACCAAAAGGTGCCACGTCCCCTGCCGATGATAGGATGCAAATTTGACCAGGAGAAATGCCTGTCAAACCGTAAAAAATAGAAAAATGATTATTTGAGCGTGGAATGAAATTTTCTTCGAGGAAAAAAGTTTAGGAATGTTACAAGGCTCAAATACGTTCTTTAGGGATACATCCATTCATTTTCTTCAAGTACTTAGGAGAAATGACAAGGAGGACAAATCCCGACCGTGGAGAACAGAAAACATGGGGGAACCCGGTTTTTGAAGGAACAGAGCATGAGAGACTCAAAATATAGAATCTTAAGTGATTTACAACCCAAGAATAGACTAAAAATGGCCACAAAGATTGACCAGGCACAACACGGGGAAGGGGAAAATGACAGAGGCCATAAATCAATAAATCTTTAGAGGCAAATTGGGGCGAGACTATTTTGAGCACCAACACCTTAGTCACACTAGTCAAGACTAGATAATAAATGATAATTCTAAACTTGGAAGGATTGACTGTGATACCTTCCCAAAAAATAATGTGGCTTAGATACTGAACCTTTTTCTGAAATAATGCATAATTCTCTAGGTTCCCATAAAGCTACTACTCTAAAAGAAAACTCCTTGTGATCCTCACGCATGCATGAGTATATAAATATGTCATCTAGGAATATGAGCACAAAGTGATCCAATAATTTCCTGAATACCCCAATCATCAAAATCATGAATACTGCGGGGGCATTCATTAGACCGAATGGCACAACCGTGAACTCGTAGTGGCCATATCTCATACAAAAGGCTATCTTCTAAATATTCTCCTCCATAATCCTCAGCTGATGGCACCTCGACTTAAGATCATACAAATGACATCACCATCATGCACATCACTTAAGATGCATAATAAATATGGTGTGAATAGAGATGGGCCTCTTAAACCCAACAATCACCGAATCCACTCCTAAATCATCTCGCACAAGTGATTAATTTTTTATAATAATCCACTCTAGCCTTGAGTGTAGATAGCCAATCCATACCCAAAATAATCCCATAAGATCCCAAGGGAAGGATGCAAAGATCCAAGGTCATGGTGAAGGGTCCTAGGTCAAATACACACTCCTTGACTAAGGATTCCACTGTGAGCTTGGCTCTAGAAGCCATCTCTACGTCCCAACTATGACCTTGCCTAACTTGCCACCAGCCTGCATCACTCTACTAATGATGGAGAAATAAAAGAATCAGAAGAGCCTAAATCAAATAAAATAGAGGTAGAAATACCACCAATGCTACCTATGGTCTCCAACATTGTGCCTTGGTGCTCTACCCAGTAGTTCTCGATCGATGCATATATAATGTGACTCCATGCCATGTCATCAAACTGTCAACTCTAAAATAGGTCCCTTACCCTTGTTATTAAGGTTCTGCGAACACTCTATCTAATGGTTTTCATGTACACTGCATCCATAACAACTACCGGGCTCCCTCCAATGAGAAGCAACTCCCCTTGGTGCTCTAGTGGTTTGTGTTGTTGATCATGATGATCCCGCTTATAAAATGTTATGGCCACTTAAAATGAGGCTCTAGTTAACTAAGCTCTAGGTGGTTCTTGTGTCCTAACGGGTCCTCTAGGAGGAGACCCAATACTTTTCCCTCTCTCGAGCATCATATCTCTATGGAGGTCTAAAAGGTGGGCGGGTTTGCTTTGCCATGCTATTGTGGTTAGAAGGAGCAATGTATGGATCCATGTACACCATGAAGAGGAGTGGTTATCCCCTCAACCGAATATTCTACATATGCTGAATATGACTCCTCACTCTATCTATAGCTGATGTGTATGTAACGCTCAAAATTACTATAACTAGAAAATGAGGATTAATTTTAAAACATACATAAAAATAGATTACAAAGCTGAAATTGTACAAATTTATTTAATCAAATGTTGTAAATAAATTTTTTTCTTTTGATCTATCTCGATAACATTCGTGTAAGCCATGTGCAGCTGAGAAGGGTGTATCTAGATCTCCATGATCTCCCTTTTCCACTACTTCAAGTGACAATGCTTACTATCATTTTGGCTCAACCTTTTTCAAGTCCTGGGAGCCATGTGAAAGTCCTTGGGTCTACCACAAAGCTAGTTTTCTGACTTCATATTCCGGTATCCGACCATTTCTACCTCATATTCAGTGTTCAACTTCCCATGATCAGGTTACTAGAAATTTTAATTTAATTGGAGGACTAGGTGATCAGACAATGCACAACCATCAATGCATTACTTTGGCCAAAGTTTTCTCGCTGTGCAAGTTACGGCTAAACTCAAGACAACACACTAGTCTTATGAGTTTAAGTCTTCCGCCACCTCACAACTATCCCTTTCACAATTATCTAGATCTTATAGTTTGTATTTACTTTATTTCCAATTTAACCTATCTTGTAAGAGTTTATATCGAGATAAATTCCAAAGGCCAACTAGGATCATCACGAGATAAGTACATTCATTATGCTAAAATGTATCTATTTTTGCATTTCACATGTACTTATCGGGCTTAATATGCCTAATGGATCTTTTCATCTATTTATCTTCCCATTTAGTTTCTCTTTTCCTGATGTTTGGTTTTTAACCTTAAATTACCTTTTTATAATGATACTCTTCATCCTCTACACAATAGGCTTTACAATCTTAACATATTAATACCAGTTTCACCGGAAGACCAAATATATATATATATATATATATATATATATATATATATATATATATAATTATTGCTCGATTAATTACGCCACTAAATAGCTATTAAATTTAGAAGTTAAAGACAATTGAATGTTACAATAATTGTTCAATTATCGGCTTCATACATTGACAAATATCAAATAAATAAATATAACAATTTATGATAAGTAAGATTTCTCACTTCTAATATTTATCATTTACTCATATTGAGATATTCTTTCATACAAGGTAATCATCTCTTTATTAAAACCATAAATTACATATGCCGTTAAGGAAAATTATATAACTATTATGGTAACTCTCACATAGTGAGGTTTGAATATTAATAATGGGTCCAAGATCCTAATAAATTCAGTTAAAATTATGGAATATCATCCTTCTACAAATTGAAATTCAAGTATCTCATTTAGATCCATGCTACGATAAAACTTCACAAGACATGAGTTTCCGCATATCCGAACGTGACGACTAAGTGTCCTGTAAGACTAGAATAGTGGTATGTTGTCAGTTCAAAATGAACTAGCATGAATATTTCCTTGATTTTCTGATGTAATTATTTAATAAAATATGAAACGATATATAAGTTATTTTACCAACAAACGCATTTTAATACAACAAAGATTGTATTATTACATGTTTTACATCAAGATACAACAATGAATGTACACCAATAGAACAACCAATTTCTATTTCAGCAATCATTTTTCACTCTAATCACAAGGATCAAGACATAATCAAACCATAATCATTCGACATTCGAATTCTGATTAAACCACAAGAAAATCATGCTTCACATGGTATGCATTAACTATTATTTTTCTTACCTTCCAATCAACAAGAAGCTTAACAAAACCATTGAAATCATCATTTCCAAATACCAATTAGACATATTCCCTCTAGGTAATGAGCAGCTCTATAAAATTCACAATAAATTTATTTCAAACAATCAAAATACATTTATATATATATAGGAACAATCCAACTAAACATTGTAAAAACACCTTTATTAAATCATTTTAACATGTTCTTTTAGGTAACCGATAGATCAACAAAACAAATTGACCCATATACCACATGATGATAATTTTGAAGTCTATTTGCATAGAATAACAATAAGTTTCTAACACTTCCAATAACGAAATCCTTTAAGAAAAACTAAGTCATCTTACATAGACTGTTAACACTAATTTTTTTCAATCCGGTAATAAAATTATACCTACAGGAAAATCAACTTGTACATATCCAATTCAGTTCATTCCAGCATTAATTTCTTTTCTATTTAGAAATTATTAGAATCCGGAAGCAAATATATCAGGAAAAATGATGAAATACCTGGTAAAAACATTTTTCACACTACCCAGAAATCGCTTTGCTCATACAAATAAATTATTGTTTGACTGTAATAAAACCCAGAGGCAGAAATCGATTTGGGTTTCCAGAAATCAAATTTAAATAGAAAATAATAATAAAAATTGATTTGGAACACCCATCTGCATTTTTTCTAGGTTTAGCTAAAACCACACAAAGGAAACTTAAGAGAATACAAAATCCATCAATTTCCTTTTTAAATTTCATTTCCAAGCAATTAAATCAGAAGTTGTCCACAAATTCATTTAATTTCCATTTAAAACAGAATGTGTATTTCCTCATTATTTACAAATAATGCTAGAGAAGGGAGAAGATATTCATGCCTGAAGTAAACCCAGAATCAGCAACCTCTTACTCTTCAGGGTCCCACAATTTGAATCCTTCCTTCTTCCAAAACTCACGCAAGTATCCCAGAAGGGAAGAATGAAAATAAACAAAGGATGAATAAAAGAAAAATATAATGAAGAAACTATAGTATAATGGAGAATTTTTGGGCTTCCCAATGTTTCTTCATGCGTTAATGCATGCCACCTACTTGATATCAGGTGAAGGCATGTCTCTTTCAAAACTCACAGATTTTTAAGTATTAAAAAAAAATATTACTATTCTTTTTAACTTTTGATTTACATGCCAAATCCTTTTAGGATTTAAATATATAATTTCACAAATTAATAATGCATTTTTTTAAATTTTTATTTTAATTGTTACCTAACTTTAATGGTAAAATTAATCATCATAATATAAGTCCACATATTGCCAACAATATGTTATCGTAATAATTATTCAAATTCCCATGTTCCATATAAAACATTCAAACAAATGAAAATCACCAAGTCCGTAAATAATAATTCGAATATTCTCATAAAACTGGTTTGATATAACATTGTCAAATAAAACAGAGGCAGTTATCTTCACGGTCATTACAAAATTCAAATAAAATAAAAGACGACCAAACTGATTAAAATAAAGTGACTAAAATATGATAACCAAAATATTTACTATTATTTATGAACCATTTTATCTATGATCAAGGCCTAATCCTATTAGGAAGGATCATCAAGGTGGGTGCGGGGTTACCCGTTCAGCAGTGTCATGCCCAGTAGCAAAATTGTGGGTCATTATACGACAAACCAAATAGATTCTTACACACAATGATGATCTTGTCTAATCCAATTTAGACTTAACCGTAGTTAATTTAACTTACAAGAAATTTGGGATGTTACAATCTTCCTCCTGTTCTCCTCTATAATGTAGACCTTCTCAATGACCTCAACTAAAGTCTATGGACAATGCATGCATATTGCCCCTCCCAAATCTAAATTCAGGCCCTTGATGAACATGTGAATCCTAATTTTCTCATCCTGCATGTAGTTGACATACTGAAGCAAGTCCAAAAAATGACTCTCATACTCAACCACCTTTGTCATAGATCCCTGCCGCAGTCATATAACTCATCGATCCTCTGCTAAATGAATCATCCGGATAAATATCAGCTCCTGAATTACTCCTCAAAGAGCTCCCATGTCATAGTGTCAAAATCTACGTGGATCTTCTTCTCCTTTATCCTCAACCAAATTCAAGCCCCATCCCTCAGAAAATGAATTACGACATGAGCCTTGGTGTTCTAGAACAAAAACATGGCTTGAAGCATCTTCTCAAGCTAACTAACCAAGCCTCTGCCTGAAATCCTCATGTATCTCCAGCAAAGTGATATGGATGAAGCTCTAGTATCTCAAGGATATTATTGGTTGCTATCATCTATCTTCTGTAGGTCTCTCCTTAAGGCCATCTCTGTCTAGGGATCCTAGATCTCTCTCTCGATCTCGTAACCCTATCTTTGTGCTCTCTTAGTGGTGAATCTAGTCTAATTGGCTTCACATGGGAGTTCTCTACCCTATACTCATCATTTTTTGTGGAGGGGCATGATCCTCCCCTCATAGCTCCCTGTCATGCTAGCTAGGTCATCCCCAAACTAAACCTCTGCATTTAGTGGCATTGACCTCCAATAAGGTCCGTAAGATATGTGGTAGTCTAGCAGATGAATTCCTACTCGGGGTGGTATATCTAACTCAATGTGTAAGAAATCCTTTTAAGTTCGTGCCTCATGTAAAGACCAAGGCGAAAGTTATTTCATCATCATCTAGGTTTGTTTAAGATTACTAAGTTCCTACGTTTTAAGTTATCAACCATGTTATGTGTTCTAAGTTTATAGTTACGCTAAGTTTATTGTTATGTTTCATGTTTTCCCTAGGTCCAAGTGTGGAACCCATGGCTCTGATACCAAGTGTAACGCACATAACTCGACGTACCAAAATCATGTCAAACCTCATTAATTACTAAGGAAAACTACGGGTAATTTTTTTGAAATTTTAAATGTTACTGAGGAGATAAACATTAGTTACAATCAATTAAATTCTTGGTAATAATTTATACACATTCATAAGGTAGTCGGAACCAAATTAATAATTAAATATTATTAATTTATTTCCCAAAAGCATTACAGTTTAAAATCCTTCTACCAAGTTCCATTACTTTATTTAAATATTTTATAAATTACTTCCATTGTTTAATCCTCTTAGTTTTCCTATAAATTTAATAAGGGTCATTTCCTAAGTTGATTTAAACCTAATATCCAATTCCATCATAAAGTTATCTAGCTATACATATCAATTCTTAATTAATTTAATCCTTTTTAGACCATTATCTAAATACCCATTCACAATATTATTTATTTAATCCATTTAATCCAATATTATTTATTTAATCCATTTAATCCAATTGTTTATTTAACCAAAAAGAAAGGGTCACAAATTAATCTAACTCACTAATGCACTAGGTGGCCCCATTCACTAAATATACCCATAAATTTTTATTTAAAATCCTTTCCCATAAAAATGTCAACCACTTAAAATTGTAGGATTAAATCTCTACCCTAGGATTGAATCAATATGGGCCCTTAGATTTAGGTTTTCCCTAAAATCCCTAAATATCCTTATGTTGCCTTTTTATTCTTTTCTTTGCCCTAATCTCTTCATTTGTTCATTTGTGTTTTGAGGTTGAAGGAGGTGGAGGCCATGGAGGTTTTCTTTCGAGATATAGATTTGTAAATGAGAGGAGACTTCCTCTATTTTACTTCGTAGTTTAACTTAGTTGTTCTTAGGTCTAGATATTGAAAATTTATCTATTTGTTTTGTTGTAGAGATCCCACCATAATTTGGTTGTGGGTATTTTCTTACTCACATTTCCTTGATTTGAATCATTTCGGGGGAAATCCATTTTTGTTGAACTAAAAGTATATGCGCTTATATATATATATATATATATATATATATATATGTATGTATGTATGTATATTAGATCTACATTACATTCCAATAAATTCATTTAAGTTCTTGGTTTGGGTTGAAAATCTCTTTTTTTTTTTGAAAAAAGTCACGCATAGTGGTGACTAGTGTCGGTTTCTAACCAGTCGCGGTTATCCTTGTGCTTCTTGACGCATGAGTTACTACGAATGGGACAATTTATAAAAATATGTTCAAATTTATATATTCTTATATATATCTCTATACATTTTTATAAAATTTCAAACATCTTACAATCTTTGTTTTATTCTTTTCAAGTGATTTTTGAACAACTAAGTTTAAAAGGTTGAAAATATAGAAATGTAACTATGTTTCATAAACCGATATCGATTTACATTACGCAAGTATTTGTTGGTTGGTGACCGATGTAACAACCACAAAATTCAACTCTAAAAAAAAAATAGAACTAATAATTTAATATTCAAAATTATGGTATTTTTTTGTTATAGGGTTTTCGTAAGGTTAGACATTATCCACAATTAATAAATTCCTTGGTTAAAGTCTTTCAACACAAGCTTGTGAAAGTTGGAATTAAATTTATAATTAAATATTATTAATTTAATTCCTAAAATATATTTAGGGCTTAAAACATTTACTAAGATCCATTAATTTAATTAGTTATCATGCACCAAGATTACTTTATTTTCTAACATAAAGGTTTAATTATTTTGTCTAGCCACTAAGTGGCCCTATTCACCCCATTACCCATGTAATTTTTAATTAAATTTAATTCCTACAAGATACCTCCCACTTAAGTGAGGTGGGGTTTAATTTGGGCGATTGGATTGAATCTATCCTAGCCCTTAGATTTGGGTTTCCCTAAATATCCTTATGGGTTTCCTTTTATTTCTATTTGCCTCAAAACAACCTCATTTTCTCATTCTTGTTTTACGAGGATTTGGAAGAGGAGAAGGAGGAGAAAACATGAGAGCAAGAAGTGCAACCAAGGAGAATTTTTTTGGTTTTATTTGTGAAAGGTTGACTATTGTAAGATTTCTCATTTTCTTAATGTAGAGATCCCACCATGGATCTATTTTTGTTATTTAATGTAAAAATTCTTTGAGTTCAACAATTGGGGGAAAACCCCATTTCATTTAATCTATGAAATTTTACACATTTGGATGCCCATAAGAGGATTGATAAGCTTAAACAATTAAATCATTTGATTACTAGTTGCTGGTAGATTCATTTTGAAGGTTTAAGGATTAGATTTCAATTAAAATTCAATCACGGGTTTTCATAGTTAGGTTTTTAATTTTTCCATCAAAAGCGTGAAAGCGTCATCGTACTCGGGCCGGCGAGTCCTATGAACGCAACCCTACACGGGGTGGTTCATTGATCGTCGATTTGTGCTAGGCGGTGATTCGAAACCGTTGCTTTGCATAGAGTGGTGGTTTTGTTTCCTGAAAACAGAACCTTCAAAATATACATTTTTCAATTGATTTCTACTTGAATTTTGTGTTCAATGCGGTATTAATTTTATAAGGTATCTTCCATTCATAGGTTGATAGATTGATAATATATCAAGTTTCATAGCTAAAAATTACATAAACATCAACTCATTTCTCTATTATTTCTTTTGCAATAAAATGTAATATTTGAGTATAACATCAACTACAATTAATTCTCTTTCACATATTCAATCTGCTAACAAAACAACAAAGAACTCAACAAAACTTCCTTTCAATCGTAGACACCTAAAATATGCTTACACTTAGCATTTCATCCAATTTAACCAATTAACGACACTTCGTTAAATCCCCATACTTCACTCCATTCTTGAATGCCCATTCATGACACTCTTTCGGTCGTATTCCTCCTATAATCAGCTTATTTGGCTAATATCTCTCTTATTAGCTAAAAATTCCTCCTTTCGACCATTTAGAACCTCCCTAGTTCTCTCTAGACCACTTCTATTGGCTTTGTAGGCTATCTATAAGTCACAATTGGTTATCTAGACCCCTCCCAACTCTCAATGAGTCTCTAATCACTTGCTAATCAAGTTTAACTAGCCTAATCCTAGCTTAACTAAGCCTAAAGCATGTTTATCCTAATCTAATCTAAAAGTGATTTTTGAGCTTTAGTCCCACATGCACCCAAATTCCAAATTATCCCAAGTGGAAAACTATAAATACAAGGCTAAGCCTACCCATTCAAACTACAACTTTACATACAACTTCACTCACAAGTCCTTCTCTCTCACATTTGGAGATATTGGCATTAGACATCATTTGCATTAGCCAAGCTAATAGGCATTTGATCTTGGCTATCCTCCATTGGTGAAGCTCTTCCATATTGCATCCATAACTTCATAGTAGGTTAGTAGGAGGGTATCTAACTTGGTCTTGTAGCCATTTTAGAGAGACCTCTTCACCTCCATTGAAGCAAACACCACATCTAATTTGATTGTTTAGAATCTAACTAGGTTCATTTTTATTAAGCTTTCATGGAGTAGAGTAGTATATATGCTAGGGTTTGAATATTTTTTCAAATTTATATATGCATATATAGTTTCTTGTTTAGCTCTTATCTCATGGTGCATGGATGAGTAAAGCAAAGCTTTGAGGTTCTTTTGCCTCATTCCATAGCTTGTGCAACTTTCCATTGCATACATTTGGCACACTGGTGGGACACTTTGTCCATCCTCCATTAATGGAGTCACTTTGAAGCTTTTTGTTTTAGTTTCTAATTTTTTTAGTTTCAATCTTTCTAGATTAATTTTTCAAAGTTTTTTTAGATTAGTTTCAAGTTTTTGATTTCACTAACCTTTCTTGTATTAATGGCTAAAATCAGGTTTCATAACTAGTTAAGCTAGGTTTGTCTTGTTTTTGTGCTCTTTGCAGGATCAAAGGAGGTGAAGTGCTGCCAAAATTGAACCAAATCGATAAAATTTTGATATTTTTGAGATTATTTTTGAAAAATCTCATGTTTTTAGCCACCTATAGGAAAGGGAGCACACATACCATTCGTGTGTGCGATGCAGTACAACTCGATTGTCATTTTTGACAAAGCACCAAATCGATGGTGTAAGCACCAAATCGGGGCGCAGTACACAAACAGTGGCATAGGTACACTAACAATGGCGTAGACATCATTAGTAATCTTCGGAGGCCTTCACTTTTCCCCCAAACTCAAAATGACTCTGTTTTTTTTTTTGTGTTGGAAAGGTATTGACATGAAATACACAATGGAATAATAAAATTAGGATTTTGAATTACTAAAAATTTATGGTTTACATTATTAGGTAAATATTCATTTTCTAATGTATCTTAAAGTTCAAAAAAGTTTTTTCTTGGCCATTCTAACACTTTAAAATATTTTTGTAGCACTAATCGAGTTATTTTTAGGGTTATTTTAGTTTTATTTTTACTAACTTAGTTAAGTATTTCATTTCTTAGCTTGAGCAAGGTTTGTAAAGTGTGTATGCTCTCTCCTCACACCTTCAAAAGTGATCTTGGAGATCAAAAACAATTGCACAACTTTGTATCATATGTTAGAAACACTTGTTTGATTGATATAGTAGATGAATGCAAAAATATGTAGAAACTAATGTTTTGAGTTAGATTTTAGGCGATACTTATTGGACATTGATTGTAGATACCTCTATATGCACGTTGATGTGGAACATGCCTCCATATATTCATGGGGGAGGAGGGATGCTAGAGCGGTACATGTAATTACGAGCAAACATGCCCATTTGTTTGAGCTAGTGGCTATACCGGTAGCCACGTGTATATTTTGTTGTGTGAACACAATGAGGCTCGTATAGAGGAAGAGCAAGTGATAGAGGTCATAAGAGGATGATTCCTAGCTTAGGATATATTTACATGGTATGTGGAGTTATAGAGCTTATAAGAAAAGCAGATGGCATATTTTACCGTGTTATGGAGCCAACTTGATAGATATATAGGCCGAGATCAACGACATAGGATTAGTGATGAAGCTTCAACTTCAGAGCTCCTACGACTTTAGATAGTGATAGGGAGGATGATATATGATGTATTGATGCATGGGAGCTTCCCCCCATCAATTATATTTTGTAACTTATGATTTCAATGAGATATATAAATACATGTTGATGTTGTATTGGTTGTTAATGTGAAATTGTATATTGTGTGATGGTTATGGTTTGTACTTTTAGTTTGTTGGCTTCTATATGCATTGTTGGAATGGGTGATTTAATATGTATTGTTGATTGTTGAATTTTTTTACGACGTGGAAAGAATATCCAAGCAATGGACTAATGGGATTTTTATGTGAATAATAATGAATATGATAGCATATGGTAAATAGAAATGAATGTATGTGGTAGAAAAAATGGAAATGGTAATGTGTTGTAGATGAGTCAAGGAATAAACTAATGATGTATTGATAATTGTGTAATGAGAAGATACAAAAAAATGTTCATGTGTGTGTGTCATTAGGATGAAGGAGGGGGGAGAACGATTGCTCCTTAGTGTGAGAATGAGGTTTATTTAGTAATAATTACCTCAGCAGTCATGTATGAACCTTAAGAAAAAGAGTGTGTCATCGGGTAATGAGCTAGAAATCTATGTCATCTACTAGAGGTGGAGTGGCCTATAATGCATGGTAGGAGCATGTAGAACAACATCAACATGTGTATAGGTGCAAAATTGAATATCAAAGGAAATAGTGTTAAATAAGGGTGGTGTGATGGTGTGAAGTGGGGCAACAAGCTACTTAGGAAGCTAACGAGGTGTAGTAGAAATATGAGGAGGGTGAGATGATGTGGCTATAGGCGGGATTTTTGGAGGACATGGGTGGATGATAATATTTGGAGGTGGATGGATGATAACCTTAGGCGGAGGTGAATGAGAGAAGATAATGGTAGTGGATGCACACTCATGTGGAATAGGAGAGAGAGAGCACTCGTGAGAGAGAGAATGAAAAACAATGACACCTTTATATTCTAACTATTGGAATCAATCATGGAGAACATAGAAATCATTGTCACATAGTGACCATTGGTGGGGTGATAATTACAAAGGTAATGAGTCATGATGGAAGTGTAACCAACGAGGGGGATGATGCTGGTTGGAAGGTAAGTGAATTAACTACTTATCAAGTAAGGTACATAAGACATCATGTGGTTTAACAACATGTGTAAATTGCAATGACTCATGGGTAGGAGGTGGAGATGAATTATGTGAATGTCGATGCGGTGGTGGGGAAGGGAGACACTTACATGGAGGAGGAAAGGGTGACCATGGAGGAGGGTTAATAGATAGAAGAGGGGAAGACTTAGAAGCAAGGAGGAATAGAAGAAGGAAGGGGGTGTTATAATATGATCCGTAAGTAAATCCTTTTCCAAATAAATAAATTTATAGCACAAAAGAATAAATGAATCACATGTGTTAAATAATAATTTTTCTTTTAATGGATGAATTAAGACATGATAAAAGATAAATTACATTTTAATATCCATAGCATGAAGCAATAAGCGATGCATGAAATAATTAAAGTGTAAAATGTAAACTAAGTTTGGTTCGTTATTTCCTTAATGCAAAGAAGGAAAGAGTTCATATGTAGATTTAAGACCATTTTTAGAAATATAACGTCTAAGAAAAACATCCTCTATATCATAATAAGTCTTGATAGAGCCATTAGCAAAATGAGTATACCATTGGAGAGCATGATCAACACGGCTATTATGAAAGGATTTTAGTAACAATTGAGCATTGGAATAAGAATCCATGGCTAGTTGGTAATGCTTTAGATGCGAGATAGGGATTTCAATACCACCGAAACATGAGAAAGTAGGCATGTTGAAATACTTGGGGAAAATGAAATTGTGAATATTATTAGGAATGGGATTTCTAGGAAGGGAATTATTATCAATGTGTTGGTGCCATTTTTGAGCTTGCACCATTTTACCCTAATTTTTCCTTCCTTCTGCATGCTCTAAATTTTTTTTCTCTCAAATGGGTGGTCTACAACTTTTCCCTCAGTCGAATGCCTTGAAATGCTTACAAACTTGTTATTTTTCCCCAATTTGAAAGAAATCTACATGTGTGCCTTGTTTTGTGCCCTAATTTTTCCAAAATCTGCAGGCTCTGCCATTTTTCCTTTTTGCCCGATTGTGGAAGTTTAAAATTGATCAATTTGCACTTGTATGCCATTAAAAATCCAATTCCATGATAAAAATGCTTTGAAAACATGTTTTAGTTGGTTCAATTTCGAGAAATTTGTCATCCTTAGTGAAAAAATCAAATTCTAAGGCATCCCTGGCATTTTTTGTGTTTTGATGGTCAAACAAACGTCATTTTCTCGTCAATTTCTTCTTCAAAATTCATCAGCAATGTGGCTTGTTCTAATTGGCTGAGGGATGATGGAAAATTGTACACACTTATCACTTTTTGCTTTTTTGGCAAAAGGGCGAATTTGGTCCCATGGCTTTGCTTTACTTTGATTGGTTCTAATGTTGCTTACATGGCATGTTTTGATTGGAGGAGGAGTGGCGGGTCGTTTTGAGAACTTTTTATTTTTAGCTACTTTGGCTAAAAGTTTCAAATTGCCCCATGGCCCTGCCAAGTGCTAATCTACCTGAATTCAAGCGGCGGAGAAAATTTCTAAATTTTGCCCGAAAATGATGACGTGTCCTCTTTTGATTGGATGAGAAGTAGTGGGTATTTTTGTGCCTTAAGGAATTTTGGAAAAAGAGTTAAAGTGCAAAGAAAATGCCTAGGGCCCACAACGATTCAACAATCACCATGTGTCAAGGACAGAATCAGAGGTGTGAGTCCGCGAGGATAATTTGGAAAAATTTTCGCTTTCCAAAAAATGTGGATATGTGTAGAATATGTTTGTGATTCCAATGGGGCCCACTTTAGGACACGTGTCAAGCCCATTTTCATGAGGCGAGAGGTGCGGGAAAAATATCAAATTTTTCCAATTTTTCCTGAAAATTTTAAAAGGTAAAATGAAGCTCCTAGGTCCGCATCCAATGGAATGGTGCCACGTGGCCACTCAAAATAAAAAGGTCAAAAGGGTAAAAATGTGAAACCTGTGCCCATGCCGAATCAAATCTCACCACGTGGCCATTTCTTTTAAAAAATGCAAAGTGGAAAAAGGCACCTCCAAATCCCATCTCCAATGGTTTTTCTCCATGTGGAGGGCTCAGATTAAGAGTTGAAAGTTGAATCTATGGTAGTTGTGCATCATTTTTGCTCTACCACCATTTTTTCCCTATAACGCTCCAAGGAAGTTTGGAGATGTGTTTTTGCATCAATTTTCATCGAATTTTTGACAAATTCATGTTGTTTGTGCTACTGAGGACCAATGCAATCAGTTTTGAGGATCAATTTGAGGATCAGATATGTTTTTGAAGTGAAATTTTACCCTAGCCCATCCAAAATGTAAAATATCAAATCCAGAAGTTGCAGAGTCAAATTTTGGAGGGATAAGGATGAAATAATGAAAGGAAGGGGGTCTGCATGCTTTGAAGATGAAAAACGTGCCTCCACAATGGATAATGATGTGAATTTTGCAATGATTCATCTCTTTTTGAGACAACTAGAAATTTTTTGGACGTGTTCTATTAAAAATCCCTGTCTGTGAATCATGAGAAATTTTTGTAACAAATTTGATCCTTTGGCATATTATTTTCTTGGGAAAGAAGGCTCAAGGAGATTGAAATCTATATATTGCATGAATTTTTCATGCAAATGGTTGGAAGAGTTTAAAAATCTGGAAAACTAAAAATTTCATGGGAAAATCGGGAAGAAGCCCATTCTCTGAGTGAACACTTGAGAAACTCATGTAACTCTCTCTGTATCAGATTTCAAATCATGTTAAGTTGGTTGCATATGTATATCCATTAACAAGCTCTGAGATTGTTTTTCAAAACATCCCCTACGATAATTGAGTTATTCTATGTTGTCTTTGGGAAAAATATGTGAATGCTTACATTTTAGAATGCATTTGAAATTTGTGTTTCTTGTTTCTTGTTGCATTCTTGTGTTTAAAATCTCTCTTGATCATACATGGTCTCATTTCTTATGATAGTTTAGTGGCATTTGCAATCTCACATTCAGAAGAGATTTCATCTAATAAAGAGATAAAAAAATTTAAAATCACTTTACCTTCCTTGATTTCAGAGATTGTTTGTAAACCTTTGGGTGCACCTTAGGTCATGATTAAATAGTGATTGCTAAATGCTTCATTGGTTCATTCTAACTCAAGATTTTGTGATAGATGATCAAGGATTGTGTGGAAAAGTGTAGATCTGGGCCTCCATTTGATGCACATATCCTGGTTGAAGGGATGATTAACCATTTTGATACTTTTTTTGTTAAGTTTCTCCATATTTTTCTGAAATCCTCAAAGAGTTTGGTGGATCTTGGTTTGTCTTGTCTAAAATCCCACCCAAAAATCATTCAAAACAACTAATCCTACCTTGTTTTACCCCTATTTTGACCTATATACCCACAGAAGATCAAAATCCATTTGCTAAAGTATGCATAATCAGATCATGATTTCAAAATGTCTTTAGTAACCCTTGTCTTGCATTGAAATTATCTCCATAATTTGGAAGTGACAACTTGTGAAAATCAGATTTGGAGTGTTGATCATATTTTCCCAAGGCCGTTTTCATACTATTTGAACAAATTGAGGGATATATTCATCTCCTTCACCATTTGAGGGTTACAAAATAGGTTCTCTTACCTTGGTTGAAAGGCACAACCTAAAACAGTTAGGACAAGATCAAGTCTTATTTGAGTGTTATCCATCTCTCCACAAATCTGAGTGTCAGTTAGATCATATCCCTGACTACAAAACGGCACACACCATGATCCATCTATCTTCAAGCTTCATGCCATATCTTTGATGCTGCTTAGACTAAAAAGGAGAATAAATTTGGGTACCAACACAATGGAAGCATAATAGGCTCTAATTTTGAGGGTAAGGGTATGAACTTGGGTTTGCAAAGTACCAATAACATGCATGAGAGAGAGAATATCTTGTGAAGGGATAGTTGAGGTAGTGAGAAGCACATTGAGGGGTTGAATCTTACCATTTTGAGTGATCATGGGAACTGAGAAGGGGGAGTGGATGTGGAAGGATAGGATGAATGTATGAGAGGAGGATATGGATGTAGATTTTCTACGGATGTACTAGGTGTAGGATCATGAGAAATAGTGAGAGGTATATTGGGAGTAGGATTAGTGTCAACATTAGAATCATTAGAAATTACTTAAGAAGGAGGATAAAAATGACGTGTAGATTCACATTCAACAATTTTAATGGAAAAAACATCATAATGAACATGTGAAGTATCATTATAAGAATCTAAGACACTATCAATCATATTTTCGTAAGCAAGGATTTCATCAAGAGTATCATCAACATACAGAGAAGTAGTAGGAGAGCTACAATAGAGCTATCATGAAAATCATTGGCACATTTTTAGAAGTAAAAATGGTAGGAGAAATATATTTACATTCTACTTGACCAATAGCGGTAACATCAATATCTACATTTATATTTGTAATATAAGGAATAGATTCATTAACATCCATGTTATCACAAAGAAGAACATCATGAAAAAAAATATATTAATTCTATCATTTTCCATAGTACGGGAAGAGGAAGATGGAGGATAATGCATAGCAATAGGAAATGAGGAGAACATGTGGTGAAATTTTGGTCATGGGAAACTATGTAAATGTCAGAGGTTTGGAAACTAAGGATTTGTTGGAGGACCTTTGGATCATATTGAGGATTATAGGTGAGGTCATGAAATTTAGATTTTGTAGTGGCATTATTTTTTTATTTATGATCCAAGGTTTTTTATTGTGATCCTACCCAAGGTACAAAAGGCCAAAGCCCAATGTTCAAGAAATAACAACATACAAAAAACAACAAGCACAATAAAGAAAGAACATTACAACAAGAAAGCAGGTGTCTGCCAAACCACAACAACGAGAACATCAAAACCTGGCAAGACCAATGTAAAACTACAACAAAACAACAAAGAAATGACCACCCAAGAATGGAAACCATCGACACAAAAAAAAGAGGAATCACATGACTACAATATCTATAAAGTCTTTGTGTTTTCTCCTGGTGATTTTTTAGAGGCGGGATGGTATTCTTGCGTTTATCTTTTTATATAGCACTGTATTCCACCCTTCATCCATATCATTATAAATTTCAATGCCAAATGTTGCATTGATGTAATCATGATAACACATGCACCTTCCCATAAGTAACGTATTTTCGAGTGTCGGGATCAATCTAGGATCAAATCAAATTTTTATGGGTAAAATAACTTCTAACCTTCCTTTCAGAGAGTGCTCAACAGTCCATTCCCATCTCCTTTTCTCAATGAAAAACTCAATCACCTCATTTCAAGTTAGGGCATTATCAAATAATGGTTGCATGTGCATATACATCATATCATGCTTAGGATATGGGTACCTTTTCTAGCCATGAGGGTTTGGGATCCTAGGGCAAGGAGTTCAAATGAGAGTGGGGTTCACAAAATGATTTAATATAAATTGAATTAAATATGATTTTAGAGTAACTAATGTAACAAATGATAATATACAACAAATATACAAGTTTCAAGTACTTAAACAATATAAACCCTAAGAAAAAAAGAGGGATAGATGAATTAGATGTTTCCCGTGCAATATAAAGGTAGTTGGGACTATGTACCTATTGGATATGACTGAAAATGATGCAACAATAGTTGATTGAGAGTTCTGAAACTCTGTCCTGTGTGAGAAAGGAGTTCCCGATGGAAGACAGGAGCACACAAGTCTGCTAGTGTCCTGCTGCAGGCGCCGGTGTGCATGTAAATCTCCAAGGTTTTCTCTTTTCTAGGTCTAAGGGTTTTTACTCCAATATCTTCTTTGTCACTCTGAATTCACTTTTGGGGTTTTGATCACACACTGTAACCTGTAAGACAAACCCTAGCTACCTACACAAGCTCACAAACACATTAAATTTGAATGAAATATGTAATATGTGAAGTTAGACTGACCCCAATGGTCACTGATGAGTGAACTTAGTACTAAGCACTGCACTACATTTTAGATTCCATGTAGTTATGTTTTTTTGTGTGAAATAGTGTCCTTAGGTTTCCCTTGTGCTAATGGCGCTTGAGATAATGGGATATAACTAGCTTTGATACAAATTTGTGTTATAGAATTATACACTTCCCCTTCTTATGCGTGTATGCAACCCAAAAATGTAGTCCGTTTTGATATAAGTGATATTATATAGATGTGATATCCCTTTTGAATTTCCATCCCAAATAATAGTGTGTATGTTGTGTATATATATGAATCTATTGTTTCAATTTTAACACTAGTGACACAAAAGGAAGACTATGCACATAATATAAGGATAAGAAAATTAAAAAGGCCAACCACAAATGTCAAAATGTGAAAAAGGAATAAACATGACAAAATATCCCAAAATGGACACAAACACTTGGGTGTTAGTGTCTAAAGTGGGTACTAGTGTCCTAGGATAAATGAAGACAAATGTGAGAATACATACAGACAAGGATCCTTGTGACTTGACCAAAAGTGGATACAAAAATGACAAATGTGGATACAAAAATGACAAATGTGGAAGAGAGTTACAGAGAAAATAATCAAAGACATGGATGGATAAGAGATAGTGTCACTAGTGAATACTTTTCTTACTTAAGATTCATGCATATAAAAACATACTAATGGCATAGTAAAATAGTAATATGTGCGTGATTTTGTGTCTACACTATTTCAATCATGGCATAGTGAACTTAGAAGTTTAGCTCCCTCTTCATTAAGATTTGTAGCATCTTCTTTCTTTTCCAAAATGAAAGGGATCTTCTCCTTTAATGTTGGGACATCCTTCTCGTGACCCTTGTGTATGACTCAAGGATTGGACCAAGATCCAATGCCTACTGTGTCTTTTATCCATCCTACAAACTCATAAAATGATAGGGCATCATGAATACCTTCTAGAAGGGCATGATACTCTTCAAATCTAGTTACAACATTATTAACCTCGGAAACCCTAATTTCTTCATTGGTTGTAATTTCCTCCTTATTAATGATGGTAGGTCTAGAGGGCCTTGATGAGAATGGCCTATCCCTTTGGCTATCATGAATTATGAAAGAAACCATTTCCTCTTTGAATTTCCTTCCCCCATGTAGATTTTTCATGGTGAAGGCAAGAGAGTCCAATGTGTCCTCTAGTCTTTCTTTTATTTTCATCATCCTACCCATCCTCTCTTCATCTCGTAAGAAACCCTTATGCTTGGAAGACAAAAGATTTGATAGTATTGTAATGTAACTTTTAAACTGAAAAATTAAGAAAAGGGGTTTAATAGTTATCATGAACTGATCATATCTGAAAACACCTTCAAGCACAAACATAATAACTGAAAATAGATGAGAATATTTTAAAATGATCAACCAATACAAAATCTGCAATCTCTAAGGTAGCGAATCGCCTATGAGATTCAAATTCAATTTTCACTATGCAAATCAATTTATCTAGCCATGAAAAATATTTATGCATCACAAATGCATCAAAATATTGAATAAATTTATAAAAATCACATCTGGAATTAAATATTTATTAAAATAGTAATTTGGACAACCGAGGGCTAGGAAAAATAGAAACTACTTACCGGATTCTCCAACATTTAAATTAGAAAATTTTAAATTATGTCAAAAATAATAATAAACCAAAATATTGAAATAAGTGCTACAACATACCAAAACCTCCACCCATGCAAATCGCCTAGGGTAAGAAAGAGAAAACCCAATAATAAGCCACTTTGAAGTAATTTGGAATTTCCCCCATATGGGATTTCCCTCAAGCTTCAGAAGTTTTCATTCCTTAATCTTCCAATAATGGAGGTTTTCATCCCCAAAGTTGAGACACATTAAAGGTTTCATCTTTAGTGGAGAGTAGAGCACATTGTAGAGAAACTCAAGATATCAATCTTCAAAATAAACATGCATAACATTTTTAAATGAACCTTCATATATTTATATATCCTCAAGTGGCACTAACATCAAAATAGAATCCCAAAGCATATGTTGACCTTCAAGTAGTTCTATTTCTTCATTATCCTCTATGTAGGCTTTCCAATCAAGGCCGACCCATAAGGGTTGGAATTCCTTCCACCATTTTTGAACAAATTAACAAGCCTTCATGTAAAAATCTATATTAAAGTGTTTAAAAAAACTTTATGTAATTACATCAAGTATAATTAATCATCCATTGAGCCAATATTGACCCAAACAAATACATATTGGAAACTAGAAGTAATATGAATGCAATTACCATTATATCCCATTTAGGGAACATTATAGACATGGCCGAAAAGATGTTACATAATTGACTAGTGTTAGAGAGTTCCTTATTAGTTAATACGCATTTGAAAATAATTGATAAAAATAAAGTATGTAAGTAGTGATAATCAATATTTAGTGAGAAGTGAAGGAAGAAACCCATGTGCACAAATAAACATGTGTAAAAAGTAATGCAATAATTTTGAAATATAAAAATCAATGTACATGGATAAATGTGTAATAATAAATATGTGTGGACAAATATGTAACAAGAAATTTCATAATCATGATATATGTAAATAAATGTGGGTAAATATATGTATAATATGTAATGTGCTATGCACACATTTTGGTTGATTTAGACATTTCTAATGACCTACCAGATTATATTGAGCTTAAAGTGCATGTACCATCTTGGTCTCATTATCTCGATCGTAAGTGATTTACCTTCAAACATAGGAATTATTTTGAGTTAGGTCATATGGCTTTGGACTATTGGTTATTGAAAAGCAAAGGACTCAAGTGAGTCTCATGGTGGAAGGATGCTTTTCCCCATGATGTGGTTACAAAAGGTAATGTGAATATCTCTTCAGTTTTTAACTAAAAATGGTGTGATTAGAGGATGACCCTACATATCCTAGAAGGAGGAAGAAGTATATTTGATGAAATATTCAGATATGGGGACCTTGAAGGAGGGTCAAGTGGCTCAACTAGTGTCAAAGTTAGAAGAAGAAGGCAAAGACCCTCCCAAAAATATGTTTAGCTAATCAAAATCTTGGAAGTATGCATTTCATGTGATCCTGACCCAAAGAATATAAATGAAGAATGGTTTACCATTCATAAAATGAAGAAGGTACCTCAAAAAATATAGATGATGTAGATGGAGGTTCTAAGCACCAATTTGCTGAAAATTTTTGTTTGTTTTCTATAAAAAATTATGCTTGAATCATGGGTTTAGGTATCATATTTTTAATTATTTATTGTGTTATAATGTTTTATATCTCTTTTTGATTTACTATGTGAATTTCCCTTACCAAAAACCTATCTTTTACCTTTATCGAAAAATATAATAAGTAATATTATAATCATGAAATATAGAATTAAGGTGCATAGAGAAATATGTAACAAGAAATGATCTAAATATTAATTTGAAATAATTTTAGGTTCCTAGAGAAACATTTAATAACAAATGATCTATCATTCAAATAAAATCCAATGTATGAGAAGTTATGTTAGTAAGAAATAATTGTAGTGTAAATACAACATAGGGCATATATCAAGGAATGCAGTCAAGTAATGTGTCTCAAGTAAATATGTAGATTCCATGTGTGTCAATTAATGTATACAATAGAAAGTGTGCTTTAAATTAGTATATTCATAAGCTAAACATGTCATAAAAATTTATGACTAATGGAAATAACCCAAACAAGTATGAAATATGTTATAGGATTCCAATTGTGCCAAATATGGAAAATGTAACTTGTTGTAAGATGATTTGATCCATTCTATATATATAGTTAGTGTGTATCGTATAAAGTAAAAGGGGTAGTATGCTCCCATTAGGAAATGATCATAAATAAAATAAGTAATGTAAAAAACATAGACATCCATAGTATATGAGAAAATATAACATAGTGTATGTAAGTTTACAAAGAAAACAAAACCTAACACACAAAATTGTACAATGAAAACATGGTATAAAACATGAAGGATATAAAAAATACATAAGATAACATACAATTAGATGGACCAGATAGAGCATACAATATCCCAACTCAAAATGTGTCAAAGGTAATAACTTGTAAAATAGTATTTTATAATAATCACATTAATGTATGAAGTAGTGAATGTAAATTAATATCATATAATAATCAAGGAATAAACCATGCAATAACATAGTGTAGTTAGGTCAATCATTGACATACAAAAATCAAGGGAGAGACTTAAAACAAATGATAAATTAATAAATAGTGAAAGAAAATTAATAAATCCATGAAGCTCAAATCGATTGTGAAGGAAAAAAGAAGGTTGCAATAGGAAAAATTAATAAAAGAAAAGGCTATCATAAATAATTTCAAGAAGAAACACAAATAATTTTAGATTGGAAAAACATATGAGATGATTATGAACCCAAATAGTTAAGGGAAAGATAGAGAGTAAAACCATTTATCAAAGGTAAGTAAAAGCAAAAAAGGGGGACATGAAACCAAATATTGTAAAATGAAATAAGATACAATTACATGTACAAGAAAGGTATAATGAGGAAGAGACAAGAACTATGTACGATAAAAAGAGAAGGATTTTTAGCATACACAAGTGGCTAGTTGAAATGGTAACATGTGTTGTATTTAAGAATACACAGGGAGTTCTCATAATAATCTATAATGAGAAATAAATGCAACATCTAATGCAATATTGAGATGAATAGGTCTCATTGATTCTAAAAACGAAAAATCATTGGCACCATCATCATCATTTGTATCATCACAATGTTCAATTGTACCTCTACGTAAAGCGATGTGGTCCAAAAAACTTATTATTGACTTAAAAGCAGAGGATATTTTATAGGCATTCAATCTAAATATGAAGAAGAGAGGTTATTATGAGCACACCCTTGATGGATAGGTATTAGATTTTGGATTTTTTTTTCATTTATTTGAGGTCTAAAGATTGACGTTTGTTTTAGTGTTGTTTTAAGGGTTACCTCAATTATACCTTGTTATGATATAATACGAATGTGTTGAGGTGTGGTAATCTCTTGGTATTGATGTGTAAAATTTAGACATTAATGTACGATAGATGGTATTGGTTCCATTCCATTTATTCAAGTTCACTAAGCAACACATTATGAGACCCAAATTACCGTGCACTACATGAAACCAAACCAATATAAGCTTAGAATTTTCTACGATATATAATTATATAAAACATTTATGGATTTCAAAGTAATTTCTCCATATGCCAATGTATTAATTGTATTATTGTACAAATTACCTAAGCCTCTCTTACAAAATCCAATTCTATTAATAAGTCTTCATATGCATACATTGATACTTGAACATATATCAATCATGATTACATGTGTATGTGTCATGTAGATGTGCCTATAAGAGCTCATACGAATAGTGGTCTACTTAAAGACTCATGGTTTTGGAATTTAAATTTCATAAAACAAATGGCATGCAACTCCCTCTTTGGTGATGTAACTGTGACCAAATCATTGAATACACCAAATGGACATGCATTAGAAATTAGTGGTTGGTCCATATGATTTGTAGAAGTAGAATTAGAACTAACACAATGTATTACCATCACTTTTCTCTTATGAATAGGTACACCATGGTTTGGAAGAAGATTTGTAAATATGTTTGAAAGATTGGTTCTATTGAGCCAAAATCAAGTCATTTAATACACTTTCAATTCTCTTTACTTGAATGTGATCTTACTTTCAATAAGGTCGTGGATCTTATGCTTGAAGTTATGTATCTGTTAAGATAATTATTGGAGACTTGATGATCATCACAATATGAATTGACATCACGAGTTCTTAAGAAAAGGTCTCGATAGATCTATATTTTAAATAGAAGGTAAAATAATCAAGTTGGATTTACAATTTTCAAATAATACTAAGAGGAGGTCCAAGGTTCAAACCCTATTGGCATGTACAAGCATGGGGAATAGTTTGTGAAGTCCTTCGCATGTTGCGCGAGTAGTTCGACCAACATCTCGAGTGTGTGTCGCTATATGGAGGTAGTATGAATCCTAAGGACTAGGCTGAATGGAAGCAAGTATGAAACTTGTGCACTTGGTGGTCCCTTCCTCACGCTAGGTTAAAGTTTACCGAGAAATTTGTGAGACTTTGTTTAATTACAATATTTAATGATTCCATGTGTGTGTGTGTGTGTGTGTGTGTGTGTGTGTGTGTGTGTGTGTGTAATAATCATTCTTTATCCAAACAATCAATCTAACACCCTTTAATGTTTGTTGCTCTACATTATAAATTGTTTTATATTTGAAAGCATAATTATATGTTTATAAATATTTTTCTTGCTTATTTAAGTGTATTTATGTATTTATCCTATCATAAAATGATTGAAGAAGTTGCAAAATGTTAAAACGAGATAGTGTAATGTAGTAAATGGGACTTGGTGCATTTTAATATGTCAATAGAAGTAGAAAATGATTACATTATAATAAGATGATAATTGAGGTAGCACATTAACATTACAATTAAACTCATGCAACATGTGGTAGCTGTGGAAATTAAGGTTACACATTCTCGTTCATCTTTTACACCCAAAAAAAAAGATGCTAACAAATTCCGGTATTTTGATTTTTCTTAAAACATTAGAGTAAGTGAGTATTTTAATTATTTTAATCACTAAACAATTATTTTTTCCTTTCGAATGATTATGACATTTGAACAACAATCTCTTATACAACGTGAAAAGGGGAAATCGGATAGACTTAATTCTATGCAATGCAAAAGAAATCTCATATTTATTTTCTACAACCACAATTGACGAGCATTGAGGTTTTATCCCCTCACTATTAAAGGATTCTTTGCCTTGAGAATTATAGTGTCTTCATTCACATATATTTAATTGAAATATTTGTATCTCTACCCAATTTTTTTAACCAATTTATCATCGCTATCCAAATATCACCAATGAAATCATTTGCTACACATTTTCCCTGTTTAGAAATATCTATATGGACATTTAAACATCAATATCCATCAACAACAAACATTCAATTTATTCTAATGCATGAATTTTCTATGAGACTATTATTAAGTAAAATTGATTAAAAATAGAATTAAAATTATATATATTCATAGGATAAGTAATTTAGATCGCTAGGCCCTAAATTTGACTGTCAAATTTATTTATCTAAAGGAAAATTGATGATAGTTTAATTATTTATGTCCATCTCCAATAATATCTATCTAAAGTTAAATAATTTGTGCTATCTATTTACAACTACATTTATAACAAAATTTATTCTTTTTTTTTTTATAGATCTCATTTTTTCTTGGATTATGTCATAGATCATTAAATTAAAATATCAATATCTATATTTATATTACAAACTAGCATACATATCTTATATTAATCTATGTAAAATATATTTAGAGGCATAAAGACGCATATTCCACTTATGTCACACATATAAAGTAGGCACCATAATCAAAATTAATAGATGATCTTTAAGTTGAAATACTAAAATTTGCACTATAAACAATTGAAGTATAAACTACATTAAAAATTAATACGAACAAGAAGGGACAAAAAAAAAAGAGATTTTTATTCAAATTTAGAAGATAACATAATAATATTGTCAAGAATGAAGAAGAATAATGTATTTAAAACTTAGATAAATACAAAATATTTGAAAATTTATTCTTATAATAAATAACAAATCACTGAATTTTACGGATTATAAAAATCATTATTTTTTTTTTTTACTTGAAATGTAAAAGCGACAAAAATAAATAGTAATATTAATTTATTTTGTATTTTAAGTTGAAAAAATGAATTAAAATTATTGTAATTTTTCATTTCAAATTTAATTTTTCTTTTCAAAACATTCTGAAATATGATATTTGAAGTCAACTAACTATTCATTAAATTTAATTTTATATTTAAATTCTATATTTTTTATAAAAAAACATTATAGTTTTCAAAACAATAAAAAAATATAACTTAAAAACATTTAAAAATAATAATTACCTAGTTTACTACGAATAGAAATGATCAAATCTGTGGTTCAAACGAAATTTTATGTCTAAAACTAGAATTTATATAAGCTGTAAAATACAACTAAAATAGGCAAAAATGGTCCAGACAACATCGAATATCGAGCTTTTAGACTACACATTTATTTTTATGTTTTCGAGGAAACAAACCAAAAAACAACTCTTTGTCGTTTCTAAATCTTTAATCATGCGTTCAATATTCGAAAACAGACGTATAACAGCTCAACGGTATTCGTTCACTCTGCGAAATCTAACTGTTAACTATTTTCCATGCCAAATGTAAAACAGAAAGTGTTTAGTATGCAAAGTAGAGTCTGAATCTCCAACAATACACATACAGGGCTTCGCTAAATTAACTTCAAAGAAAACAGCCTAAAATTAAAATGCCGGTAAAAACTGATCCCAAAGAAATCCCAAACAGAGACTGTGTGAAAAGGGCTTCAGCTCCGCTACCAACTTTCTTCGCAACTCTGGGAGATCTGGTAGGAACATTTGCGGACTTTGGAGATCGCTCGGGAATTGTGGGAACATCAGCCAATGGTGGGGGCGAGAGATTCGAACCTGGAACCAAATACATCAAAACATACGTTTAAACGCCAATAATATGTTAAATAAAACGTTTTCTGGCATTTTGACGTCAGCGGCATGGAAGCTGCAGACTACTAAAAACTGCCATGAACGGAGGTGGAGCTTAAAGTTGAATTCTCTCACGCCAAGCCAAAAAACAGTTAAACAAATCTAAAAAATGTGCAAATTCAAGAAAACAACATTTAAATCTGAAATAAGCAGTCTGATGAATTTTGAGCTTACGTATGATGAAATGCCAGGATTAAGGTGGTAAATTCTCCTGGATCGGTCAAGACTCGAACATAGGACCTCCCATAAGTATTCTGGGATGCTCTATCGGTATGCGAAAAACTTTTAAATGTTAAATTTCATCAACGCTAGGTATCTAGGACTGTAAATTGAAAACTTCCATGTTCATGCTTGGGCTCTTTCATTAACTGATGAAACTGATGGATTGATCAGTTAGTCTGCCATTTTCTTCTTTTCAGAAAGATAATAAAACGCCTCGTCTACTTCATACGCAATTTAACTTACAATCGAGTCAGTAATCTTAGTTGGAGAGATGCAATCGAAAGGAAATAGGGAGTTATTCTGCACGAATGAAACCGGTATGAAATTGTAGCTATCTTCTAGCATTGGATTCGCTAGGGTTCGATCACTCACAAAATTTGAAGTGTCAAATTTTCACGGACCAGTCAGGACTCTAAACCTCTATTTTTTTCATGATTTAAAATAAGCATCAGTTGTTAAATTTTTATCAACCAGCTAAAGAACTGAAATCTAGCATTTCAGAAAAATACCGAAAGTTGGAGTGCTAAATTCTTTAACCAACTGTAACTCAAACCTACGATCTTCCATGCGCTTCCTAAAATGCTTTTCCGCTTGTACAATATCGTCAAGCCACATTTCATTGCCACTAATACTGCTAGTCTAAATCTAATACAATACTAAATTCTTACGCACGAGTGAGACTAGAACCTAAAACCTCTCACAGGCTGCTGCAATTGTGCTCTAATAATAACTTACAAAGGCCGCGGTGCTGTTGTTCTTAGGGGCTCCTTTCCAGTTCAAGGTGTGGATACTTTTCATAGAATTATGCTAAATGTTCAAGAATGTAAAAGATTTCACTGCAAACAAAGTTTTCAGAAGATACAAAGAATGCAAACGAAACAAATAAGTTCGGGAGAAAAAAATTTCAACTAGATTTCCAAAAACCTAGAAACCCTCACTCTAAACGAAGACGCTAAAATATGTAAAATTTAGTAAAGATTCGGCTATGCCGGGCAGATCAACAGCACCGGCATTTGGAGGCGGAAACACATGCACCAGATCAAAACATACTGGAACAATTCGACATGAAATATTTCTACTTTTTTTTTCCCAAAGGTCAAGGGTTCGAATATTGAAACCATGAAAAGAAAAGAACGCAGTAAAGAACTCTAAAATACCTCTGCACTGGTGCATAGGACGGGGAAATAGGAGATCGCAGGCGGCGGGGAGCGAGATGACGAGGGTTTGATTAACAGGAAAGCCGAGGAAATCGTGGCCGGCGAAGAGGTGGCACAGGCAGGTGGCGTCCCTGACGATGACTCTGGCAAGAACAGTGCAGCAGTAGTCGCCTTCGGGGAAAGGCTTAGCCGGTCCGACCATGTAGGGAAGGCATGGCGACAGGGTGGCGATGGGGTTGATGCAGCCCATGAATGGCGGCTGCGCCATCACGCGACCTGTTCCGTTTACCGCGTTTACCGCTAGCAAAGCCGCCGCTCCCATTATAGCTGCCAGCAAGGGCGCGTATCCTCTCAGAATGGCAGCCATTGTTGTTGCTCAAGAGGTCCGAAGTTCGATTCTCGGCGCCGTTCGCTCGTGGTTTTATCGCCCTTAATTTGCAAGGAGTGAAATGTTAGCGTGAATCAAAGAATTGTCGGTTACTTAAGATGAGATAGCAGTAGTGGATGAAAGAGACGAGAAACTTTGTGCCGCTTAAGGTTGTTAAACGGTAACGGAAAACGATAGACGGTGACGGTAAGAAAATCTCACCAACGACGAAAGGTGGCGACGTTGATGAAAGTGACGTTTACTGGAAAGACGGAATGAAAGGGACAGCGGTCTACTGCAAAAGTTTTTTCTTGTGTTACTCCGGCATTTTAATGGGGTTCGACCCTGGGATCTATGTATTAACAATTTATTCAACTGCAGTTTTACGTATCAATTAGTCATTTGAATTCCCTGGAGTTTTTTTCCGGTCGGATAATTCAGGCAGATGCAAATTGGTTGTTATTTATCCGCCCCTGTCAATAAAATCATTCAGTGCATGAGCATGAGAAGCCTCGAGTGTTTTTATTTTATTTCTTTGTCCTTCAATAAACAATACTTTGATGATTTTCTTCATTACTAAGATTTATAAGAGGATTGGTAAAGGTTTGAAAATAATGATTTGGTGAAGCGAGTGATTCATTATTAGATGAAAATTACTATTTGTTCGTTCTATTTCAATTTAATTGTTATCAATGAGATCTCGCATCTTATGATTCAAACTATATGCATATGAGAAGCATGCCCTATAATTATGTGACAATCAAAAATATTATTTAAAAAAATTCTTAGGTAATGGTCTTGAATGATCAAAATCTCTAGAATGATGGAAAAGTTATCGATTACAATCAAGAAATATTTTCAACACATTTTTATAATTTGATTTATCCTTGTCCCATTATCCCTTTTAAGGTAATATGATATTGTTTAATAGTGTAGTACCCTAGATTGGGAACAAAGGAATTTAGAAATTGATCTTTGGCATTTATCTCATCCTATTCCTATTCATACGGTGAATTGACTTATTTTTACATGTATATCACTAAATTTAGTACTCCAATACCATTAGGTCATACTTTTATTCAAGTTTTTCTCATCATGAATCTTCATGTTATATATATAATGCATCTTCAAAATCTTGGCCACCTTGCTTCACTTTTAGACTAGGGCCTAAACTAAGTTTGGGAATAATCACTCAAAAGGGGAAGAAATAACTAATGTTTCTAACCCTAGCCAAAATTTTGTCCTAAACACTCGTAACAATCACACTATTAATGTACAAGTTACCTAACCTATCTTAGGGTCAATTATGTGGAAAACCATTAACACAAATAGGATACAATAACAAAATCAAGTTACTCATTAGAGGGGCTTCATCTCTCACATCTTTGGCTATGTGGGTGATCAAACAATCAAAATACCTAAGAGAATGAATACCATTCTTTTATCACTCTTTGAATCATGCCAACAAGCTACCAATTGTGAATACATCTCATGTCAATACTATATTAGATCACTATCACAAGCAACAACATACACCAAATACCATTTCTAAGTTTTCATAGGTTTATCTTTGTTATTGGACATTTGCAAACATTCACTAGGTGAGAGAACTATATTATTGGTATGAGAACTATTTGAGTATCATTGTGTAATAAGTTCTCAATTAAACTTGAGGAAAATCAACCAAAATCAGCCTAACCCCTTTTTATGTGCTTTTTAATCTAGAGAGACAAAGGTGTTTAATAATACGAATCTCATATCCATTTACAAAAGTGCAATTGTAAATATCCAAACAAAAATTTTAGTGCTAAAATTTAGATCTAGATGAAAATAATAGAGGGAATAGCTCATCAATTAAGACCTATAAATTATTGGATGTTTTCGCCCATTAATGCAAACATTCGCTCGCACTCAACTTCATCCTTCCATATTTTACACTTGTGGCTTGATGATACTTTTCATTACCTATTTATATACGACTAGTCCTCTTTTCAACTTTAAGATATTTTGAAAGGTATAATCTTTCTTTAAACCCTAACATGTACTTTCTTTAATCATATTTATACAACTTGTATTTATCTTAATATATATATATATATATATATATATATATATATATATATATATATATATGTATATGTATATATATATATATATATATATATGTATATGTATATGTATATGTATATATATATATACATATATATATGTATATATACATATATATATATATATGTATACATGCACTCAAAATTAGAAAAATTTATATAAATATGAATCGTAGCATTCAGAATCTAGTTTCTAAAATACTATTTTTTTTTAAAACGGACAAGTTTAGCTATATTAAACACTTAAAATTATATGACTTATTTTTTTTTTTGAAAAAACTTATAAGATTGTAGTCCGTTTGCCCACATTTTGGATGACCAAATCTTGTTATTTTTTTTTCCTTTGGTGAAACATTAGATGTAGTTGTCTATCTTGGGATGGATTTTATTTTGTATTTTTTTAGCAATATTTTTTTTTTTATGATTTTTTCCGTGAAAGTGGTTTGAAAATATTTAGAAAACGGAGCGCTTTCCATTTGCCCGCCATAACTATATCAAAAAATATCAAAATCAATTTTTTTTTAACGTGTATAGAATTTGTCCACGCTTGGGATGGTATAAGTTTTATCATATTTTGATAAGCGAAACAAAAGTTATAGTCTTAAACGTAGACATGAACATTCACGGGAAAAAATGTCTTAAAGACCTATTGTTAGTAAAAAATTATAAAATGATATTTATCTTATTCTATTCACTTTAAAAACAATATTTCTACGAAGCTAAGAGTCTCCCCTACGCGATGGCACCATTTTTGTGAAATGTTTTCAGTTTTTTAGCATGGTTCAAGTCTTTGGAAGAGCAGATTTGAGGTTTTTGACCTTTACACTTCATAATGACCTTCCATAGCTTTGGTTGGGAAAAACAAAGATTTTCGAGGCTTAGGTTCGGCAGATAGATCCGTGATCGCAGTTTATAAAGCGCAATCATGGTTTTTAAACATAAACCATGAGCGCGCTTTATAAACCACGATCACAGGTTTATAAAGCACACTCGCGGTTCATAAATCATATTTACACACATCCCAATGTCTGAATTGCCATGTGATTTTTACTCTATGACCTTACCGTACGAATTATTGCGAAATTATGTCTTTTTCTACACATTTTTCTTATCACTGGAAGAAAAACATCACGGGAGACAAAAACGAAGTCAAAAAAGAAGTCATTATGTAAAAAACACCAAACGAATTAGAGGCCAAAAAAATTCAAAATCTTTGAGCGAATGCGGAAACTTCATGAATCTAGAAGAGGTTCATCTTCAATCCCAACTATTGTAAGCAATGAAGAACTAGGTAATGTTTCTCTCTTGTCGATGTTGAAGTTGAATTAAATACTCGTGATGAAGAAGTTTTTACTGTCAATGTTGAAGAAGAATTAAATACTCATGATGTAGCAAATGTTGAAATTGAAGGAGACGATGAAAATGTAAATAAGGAAATTCATGTTGAAACTATAGACAAGAAAAATTTGACAAAAACACCTCCTAGGATTTTACGTAAGAAACCTAAATTTTTATTGAAATTGATGAAAACATTTTGAAACCAATGTCTGACAAACTTTCTAAATGACAAATCAGAAGAAAAGCCACTGAAATTTGGGATAATCATTTTGAAATTTTAAATGATTCTCAAAGATGTCAGTTGTTGGTTAGTTTGATGAAATTGATTAAAATGAGACCTACATTAAACACCTTAGGATTGAAAACATCTAATATATGTGGTCAAACCTCTACAATTGTTGAAAACCTTCATGATGCATATCACCTTTGTTGGTGTCAAGAGACACACTAGGGATAGTAATATTGTGTGTGTGTCATGTACTTGCTATTAGTGTTGTAAGTGAATCAATAAAAAAACAACATTTGATTACGCAAATAAGTCGAATGTTGTAAGTTAATCGAAAAACTCTAATGAAAGTAATTGAAAGATGTAATATCCTTCAATCACTCAATAATGCCGATTTTTGGGCATTTTTTGCTAGAGCACTACGTAAGGACAAAAATAATTCTGATGCTATAAGAGAAGTTGTTATTAAATTTTGGCATGATAACACTAGAGTTTCACCTAATACAAGAGATGTTATAAAACGGAGAGTTGGTTCTACTAATCGTGAACCACATCCAAAGCATTTCTTAGATATGACTAAAACTCAATTTTTTCGTAAGTTTGAACAAGAGAATATGGAAATTAAAATTAGTCAACGTTTTTTGAAATGTTGAAACCATTTTATGTGAAAATCAACCATGCTCGCACCACTTGTTGTTGTAGGCAACATGTTGAATTTACGATGCATTATGCTAAATTTTTACGTATTCATTCTAATTTTCATTCTGAAACTATGTTATCTGAATGTGGTGTTCAAGTTCCACCAATATCTTCCAGGGATTTCATTCCTACTATATTTTGTGAAAAAGAAGTTGGAAATTTTTTTATAGTCGGGATTGTTTAGATGGAAGTTGTAGTACATGCGGCGGATTACGAATTGGAAAGTTGCATCCATGAGCAAATTGAAGATACAATAGGACATAATTTAGTTGAGTTTAATAAATATAAATCAGTTGCATACTAGTTGAAAGATGGAAAAGAGTCGAAATGGTGTGAGCTAGTTACAGAATAAATGCCCATTTTTCAATTTATGAGAAAATTTAAGGATGAAATTGTTTATGAGTATGCGAGGCATACACATAGAGCTCGATGGTTGGATGAACAATTCAAGCTATGAAAAGACACATTTCCTATTGGTACTATTGTTTCAGTGGTCGATTTTGTAGAGAATTACACATTGCAACCACAAATGGAGGTTTAATCGCAATATTACAACTTAGTACAAGTTGCCATTTTTGTGCATATAGCATTTCTACATTCTCCTGATAGTATAGAGAATGATCAAATTTTTTAAGAGAGTACCACTTTTATATCAGTGATGATCGTACTCATTCTACTGAATTTGTGTAAGGGTGTTTCCAGTTATTTTATGGAAACTTGTTTGATAGGGACATCCACTTCAAACAACATTATATATGGTCAGATAATTACGTCTCGGTTTAAGAATGCATGAATGTTTTTATTGGATGAGCGAGAATGCACGTCAAGATGGGTGTATAACATATTTGGAGTTTCACCGAAATTTGGTGGACATGGAAAAGGAGAGCATGACGGTGCGGGGACATGCAAGAGAAGAGTTGAAGTACAAAGATGGTGCTAAATTAAAATATGCAAAGAGCATAGTGGAATGGTGTACTAACAACATGGATCGAGGTTCTCAAGAAAATTCCATAGTTCGCAGATATTTTTGGTTGATAGAGGAGCACCATATTGCTAACTACGAGGGTTATATGACACTCACTAGGTCCAGTGATATGCACTCATTTTGTAGCTCGATGCTACTTTGTGGGCCTTATGGACAAGAAAGTTGACATATTTTTGTGCATCTTGTATCAAATTTTCACTAATGAGTGCGATTCATAAGAATGGGTGGAAGGATGGATTTGTAGGCCTCTAACTCCGCTTCCTAGTTATCAACCTCCACAAACATTACGACTTGTTTACTGCAGATGAAGTTACAACATCCAAGGACTTTGTGAAATTTTGTTTTTAGTGCGACAAGGTATTTATGGTTATTTATTTAATTTTTGTATTGAATTATGTCCATGGAAATTTTAATATGTAATTTAAATTTGAGTTATTCAACCTTGGTTATTTTTGTAGGACATGTGTTTGCAGTAATTGTGACAGAAGACAATGAAGAAGGAACAGACTATTTCTTATGTCGTTGCATCGAGGAAAGAAAGAAGTTGACTTCTCCTATTATAGATGGCAAGATATTGAGTATCCTACGGGGTCGAGTGGTAGTTCTTTGGAACTTGGCTTCGACGATATCCATTAAAAAACTCCTCTGTTTGGGTGTTTGAAGACTTTGAGACACATAGGAAAATACTCTTATATTCACATCTAGTTCTAGCGACAAATATTCAGTTGTATAGATATCGAGGAAGGCCTAATAACAAGATTCTTTGGAAGGTTCGAGAGTCAGATCATGAAGCAATCTTGTCTGCTATTTAGAGTAGATCCGATCCTGATGGTTCATTGGAATGAATTTATAATGCTCATATCAGTATATATAATTTCTTTTCAATATATTTATAAATTTTTAGTTTAAAGATCTAGATTTAAGTTTGAATATATTTTATTTTAAATTTGTGTATTTTGTACATATATAGATAGTATATGGTTTTGATTTGAAACTTAAATTTATTTGACTAACACTTTTATGTTTAGGTTAGTGGTGCCAGAAAAGCTTCCACCTTCACGTGGTTGGCACTGTTAGTAGAGAATTTTAAATTCTCGAAGCTAAGAGAAGCTTTCATTGTTTGAAAAAGTTGTAAATTTTGAAAAAGTTGTAAATTTTGAAAATGTTGTAAATTTTGAAAAAGTTGTAAATTTTGAAAATGTTGTAAATTTTGAAAAAGTTGTAAATTTTGAAAATGTTGTAAATTTTAAAAACGACTCCTCCCCAAGTGTTTACAATACCATACCCACGTGTGTGCACTGAAATGAGAAGGAAAAAACTAAGAAAGGCTATTGTAGAGGGTCTCTACGCCAAGGTTTCGGATCAGATGAGGCATCTCTAGGTGCCATGGATTCCGAGTAGTCACCCGTCGAAGTTGAACGATATTTTGGTCTCAGGGCTCTTAAGGGACTACGCCCGAATGAAGTAGCCCGGAAGCAACGACCCTTTTGCGCACCAAAACACCACCTCCTCTAGCATTCACCTGGCCACCCGGATGTGTCGGCATAGTTGGTTTGGTGCCATGACCCACCGTTTGCAAAATATAGCATTTGACAACCTTACATTGGCTCCAACTGCACTATTTCGCGCATTTACAAATAATAGGACAACGAGAGCACCGAAATGAGAAGGAAAAAACCAAGAGAGGCTATTGTAGAGGGTCTCTACACCAAGGTGTTGGATTAGATGAGGCCTCTCTAGGTGCCATGGAGTCCAAGTAGTCACCCGTCGAAGTTGAATGATATTTTGGTCTCAGGGCTCTTAAGGGACTATGCCCGAATGAAGTAGCCGGAAGCAATGACCCTTTGTGCACCGAAAAACCACCTCCTCTAGCATTCAAATGGCCACCCAGATGTGCTGGCATAGTCAGTTTGGTGTCATGACCCACCGTTTGCAAAATATAGCGTTTGTGACCTTATACGGCTCCATTGCACTATTTCGCGCGTTTGCAAGCAGTAGGACAGCGAGAGCATCAAAATGAGAAGGAAAAAAACTAAGAGAGGCCATTGAAGAGGGTCTCTACACCGAGGTTTTAGATCGAGACGAGGCCTCTCTAGGTGCCACGGAGTCACGAGTAGTCACTGTCGAAGTTGAGCGATATTTTGGTCTCAAGGCTCTTAAGGGACTACACCCAAACGAAGTAGCCCGGAAGCAACAACCCTTTTGTGCACCAAAACACCACCTCCTCTAGCATTCACCTAGCCACTCGGACATTCCGACATAGTTGGTTTGGTGCCACGACCCACCGTTTGCAAAATATAGCGTTTGACAACCTTACACTAGCTCCAACTACACTATTTCACGTGTTTGCAAACAGTAGGACAGCGAGAGCACAAAAATGAGAAGGAAAAACCTGAGAGAGGCTATTGTATATGGTCCCTATGCTGAGGTTTTGGATCAGATGAGGCCTCTCTAGGTGCCATAGAGTCGAGTAGTCACCTGTCGAAGTTGAACGATATTTTGGTCTTAGGGCTCTTAAGGGACTATGCCCGAATGAAGTAGCCTGGAAGCAATGACCCTTTCATGCACCAAAAAACTACCTCCTCTAGTGTTCACCTAGCCACCTAGACATTTCAGTGCAGTCGGTTTGGTGCCACGACCCACCGTTTGTAAAATATAGCATTTGACAACCTTACACTAGCTCCAACTGCACTATTTCACGCGTTTGCAAATAGTAGGACAGCGAGAGCACTGAAATGAGAAGGAAAAAATTGAGAGAGACTATTGTAGAGGGTCTCTATGCTGAGGTTTCAGATCAGATGAGGCCTCTCTAGGTGCCACGGAGTCCGAGTGATGCCAAAAGTCACAAAAATGATGTCTAAACGAGATGAACCCAACTTAAAGGTAAATCTTTTTAATTCAACACTCCCATTCAGTCAAAAATATTTAGAAACCCTCTTCTCACAAGTCAAAGACACAAAGCCTTTGGTTGGTCATAGTGGAGAAGAGTCTAATTTATACGAAGACCAAAACAAATTAGATCTATCTTTCTTTCATGAGCTCCTTTACTACAATAGAGACAAAGTACTTGCAAGAGTCCTTGAGTTAGGAGGTAGACTATTACAAGAGTATGAAGTGGCAATTAAGACCATGAATCACAAAGAAAAAGATCCAAAATGACCATCCCTCATAGAAATGGACATCCATTTTAATACAGGTTATTCTTCCACTTCAATAAAACGTAAAAAAATGTTGAGGATCACCCACCAAAACCAACAAGTGATTCATGAAAACCTTACTTTAAGGCTTCACGTAGATTCAAGATTGAACATAGTCACAAAGACTCACCTCCTCCTAGATTTTATGATGAAGATGATCCCTTATTCGAAGAGGATATCATTCAAAGACAAATACTAAAACTCGCTCAAAATTTAGTGACCTTAGGTTACTTGAATAGGAATACATGCAAGGATAGACTCAAGATAAAGTTAGGTGAATTTCACATTTATCCATCTAATGAAGAAAATTTCAAAGTTGCTAAAGTGAATAGACCAATATATCACCCACAAAGGAAAAAATGATTCAACAAGAGTTGCATTCAATGAAGAATACGCTAACCACTTTACAAGAAAGAAATGTAGGACACAATAGAAAATATCTATACAAAAAGCTATTTCCTTACCCATTTGATAAAGATATGTTGCTACAACAATTTGCAAAGAATTTAGACATGGTCCTAACGAGAAGATGGGTATATTCAAATAACCATATCCTAACCATGGAGATAAAAAGAACAAAAAGTCAGATCATGGACAAGCTTGTAATGACTATCGGAATACTACCTACATCTATCCAAAAAATGATAAACAATTTTAATCCCTTATAGGATGCGTCCATTCATCTAATGAACAAGTAAATACCATTAGGATCTTAGAGAAAAGTTGTGATGTGGATACAAGACATTCTAGTTTGGTAATACCATTTATCCCCTACCTATTCCACAACAAGTCCAATACAACTTAATAGAATAATTGGAAAATACACCAGTTAGAATTTTGATCCTATATCTCCTCAAAATCACCATTGCTCATAAGAAAATATTATATAAAACACTTATGAGTTAAGGGGTGTCGAAAAACATAGATCTCACACACCTTGACTCCAATGATCATATCTCTTTTCATCAAAATCCAATCCCACACAATAGTGCTTGTGGTTTGTGGGTCCTATCTAAACAGATCTACATATTGAAACTGGTGAAACAACTAGGCCATTCAAAAACTGATTTGGGTCAAAGAACATTTGGTTCCAAATGTACTCACTCCTTGTAATAAGAAATTTCCATCATTGGTCAATCCCTTAACATTGTTGGAGGCAACATATCAAAAGAATGGTCTAGATGATAAATTAAGTCCTCAACATGCCTTATTAATATAAGATCTCTCAGTGTCTCTTTGATAATGATGAGACATTTGCAGAATTCATGGGAATCAGGGATTCTATTTTGAAGGGGGATCATAAGAAATATTTTCCCATCAACCTAGATGATTGTGCATACTTTGGATAAAAAGTACAGATGTGTGAACACTTGAATAAAAAGAGTATAAGAAAAATCAAGACTACTTCTGAAAATCCTTGCAAGAAAAAAAAACATAAGTCTCATAGTGAAATCCTCTTTGAGTCATTAGTAAACAAACAAGACAAAGAACATATAGAAAAATAATAGATAAATCTTGGAGCTTCACTTTCAACAAAAGAAAAAAATGTTTTCATAGCATTATTATGAGAATATGAATATTAATGTTTTCCATTAGATGCTAAACCCATAAAGCAGAAGTTAAGAAATATGCATCCCAACGTTACACTGCTTGTTAAAGAAGAACTGAAAAAGTCATAAATATGAAAACCAACACACATGGATATATATATAAGAATCAAACAAAGTGTGCTCCAGACGCACGTCTCTAAAAATATATATGTATAAGTTCATAATGTATGTGTACATCTCAAACTAAGCACGTGTCATAATGTACATATGGGACCACATGCGGTCACAAAAGGCTATATATATACAATGGACTATGAATCTACTCATGACCACATATGTACATCTAGGTGGACTATAAATCTACTCATGAAACATCTTCCCTCTCTTCGCCTGCTAGAAGTAGCACGTCCACGACTTGGGGATGTAGTGGAGGGAGATGCCACTACAGATTTCATCTTTGTGGTCTTAGGTGTCTCTAAGCATGCCTGCAACCTAACCTGCACATTCATAAACAACAAGTTTTTAACACCCAAAATTTTAAAATACACTCAAAATTTAGAAACTTGTACAATTTAGTTAAAATGCATGTGAAATCTTACCGCAATGTCATGATCCCTATTAATTTGTTGTTGATGCATCGCAGGGACAACAATAGACTCACGAGGGGTAAGCTACATACAAATAATTAATTTTCAAATTAAATATTTCACATATACCTACAAAATTTGATATTGTAGATTTAAGTTTAATAAGAAATAATGAACCTCCAAAATTTAACAAATTTAAAAAAATTGTACCTCAGTTAGTGGATCTGCGAGATCTTTATGGCGTATCTATATAGAGCCTCCATGTCTGCATATATGGAGGAGTCTCTCTAGCAGTCATAAGCTATACAAAAAACATGTACAAATCAATATTAAACTCTACATGACAAAGGTCCAAAGCATGTAATCCACATGAACTTCCAGTAATTAGAAACAAAGTGTAAAGATATTTACTAACCTACGTAAAAACTCATGTGAGGCATGCAAGTAGCCTCAGTTCCCTGAGAAGATGATGACCCGCCAGGCTCCTGTGTATAAAAGAGAAAAATATTAATATATGTACAACATACACGTGAAACATTATAATAATAATCTAGTGCAATCAAATGAAATTAAAAATGTAAGTTTTACAACTTGAAACTTATGTTTGAAACATGCCCACCATAGTAGCCATAAAGCATGTCGATGCGTCGGATGTTTCCTTCACCAGCTCTTGCTATTTAAAATAAAATAAAAAAATTGTTTTTACATGTATGTACATGACGCACAATCATATATATATATATATATATATATATATATATATATATATATCTCAAACATGTGAATTAAACTATTGTATATATATTATTTAAATTTATTTGAAATTTACCTATGAAAGACCAATATCAGTGGCACCAGTTCCAAAAACATTCCCCAGCATCTCATCTATAGAAAAGAAATCCTGTGAACTAACAAATGATGTCTCGCCTATAGTGCATACGGCACCACATGATCCACAGTGGTGTGGTGCACTAGAACTGGTGCCTCCACCAACATCACCAGATGTAATTTGTTCACTATGCTGGGTGAGAGTGTCAGTGAGCTCCCTCAATGCATGCAATGTATCAATCTCCACAACCTCCTTCACTGTAGGAGGGATAACTAAAGGTAGTGGGGTTTTGGGGCATGGGGGATCCTAGGATGACCTACGCGTGCACTAGTTCTACTCGTGCGAGCCACCTCCTCGAAAAAAAAGTCAGAAAATTCAAAATAATTCGGGACCTCATTGAGCATGAACTCACAATATAATTTCTTCAAAAAATAAAGAGGAACCTCATTGTTGTTGCATGGTGGATAATCAAAAACCATCCACCATCGGTCCCAATTTTTTTTTGATTCTGTCATCATGGCACCAATGGATTGGGAACCGTTTGCAAGTAACTGCAGGGGGCATTGGTTCTAGGGTCGGTAAATAATGCACAAATGAGGTCTTTTCCAATTTTTTTGTCTTTGACAGCCGCATGGGATAGTTTATCCACATACCACCGCCTACAGTCACTTCTAAAGGTGTTCCATCTATGTATTTGGTTAGTTGCGAATCAAATTCTCCAATCAATGTTTGCAATGTATTGGCTAAAGTCATGCGGGATGGATTTGTAGCATGGTTTTGTCTTATAGTTTGAATTAGGTTCTCAATGACAATTTTATTTTCTCAGATTCTTCCAATGATATTATCTTGCATTCCTGCTGGCTCAGTGGGGATAGAAGGAGCCACAGGAGGCGGATCTATGTTTGAAGGAGGGTTTTGAGGAATGTTCGGAGGGTTTTGAGGAATGTTCGGTGGGTTTTGAGGAATGTTTTGATAGTTTGCATGATTTTGAGCTTGCCAACCAACTGATAAAACAAGAAAATTGTATACATAAACAAACATTTCAAAAAACCCATGAAAATGCAAAAAAAAAAACCTAAAATGCAAAAAAATGATTACTGATAGGACTTACCTCCTTGTCTTGACAGCATGGTTGAATCTATTACTATCCAGAAGTCCGATGAGCAATTTTGAGGTGGTATTGAAAGCGTGAGTGAAAAATGTTTAGGAAAAATCATAGTTTGAAATGAAAAATGAGGAAAATAAGAAGTCGCGGGACTGCTAAATTTTGTCTCAGAGTTCGTGATCATGGTTTATAACCGTGATCACAATTTTAGGTTCGGTAATTACCAAACCTAGAATTTAGGAACCGTGATCGCCGTATGTAAACCGCAATCGCGGTTCCTTTATTTTAGGTTTTTATGTCCATGGAATTGTCCACCAACTTTGTGCACTTACCCCCATACCATGAAGGATCCTATGCCCTCCATCATTAAGTTTACTCTTAAAAAAATTGATGGTGACACTATTTATGTTTATGAAAATCCTTCCCACATTACTGAGAATATATTGTTGTCATTGAGACTTTATCCGATCATGATCAATGTGAAGCTAATGTTGATAAGACACCTATAATACGAAAAAAAATACATATACTATAAATTAATAGATTAACTCAAGGGTTGAATGATATACTTGTGTATCCCAATTGGTTTCCACAAATATTTTAAAAATAACTATAAAATAAGTCTTTAAAAATACTTTTAATAATTAAAAATTCAGGAAAATTGTGGATGCACCACACCTTGGTATAATTAAGCACTTAATATTTTTCCCATTTTATATGTGTTTGGTTAAGTTTTGGTTTTTGTACATGTATCTAGGTAGAACAAAATGTGGCAAAAGTATAACACGATTAAATATTCTTTGTCCCTAAAAGTGCTCAAAGATAAATTACACGACATTGGTAATGTCCTTATAATGTTAGTAGCATCTCATGTGTAACATGTTGCACAATTTTCCAAAATAAGGGAAACTCAAGTTGAACCATCAAGTGATACAAATCCACATTACAATGGTTCTCCTTCCTCTTTTATTACTACTACTCAAACATTTAATGAAGTATTACCCATACCTATTATTCCAACTATGGGGGCATTATACATGGTCCCCAAGCTACTATACCTATGCAATATATAGCCTATATAAATACACATAGTAATACATCACATATGTCTCAAATTTATATTTGTAATGCCTATATCAAATAGCTTCAAGACATATAAGTGAAAATGTCTTCAATTTGATTATACTATGATTTTAATTTCGAGTTGATTAGAGACTTAGACCTTATTAATATAGTTTAGTTAGCATGTTGTTAAGATATGAAGGACATCATAATTACTATTTTATCCTGATTTTTACTTTGGATTGTATGGATGTATTTTGGACCTTGATGGACATTTAAGGATATGATGATGATCTAGGATGGTTACTTGGTTATATACTTACATTGGATCTTTGGACGTATTGAATATATTCAGAGTATTGGACTAACCATGTTGTCTCATTTATGTTTCTAAATTGCTAACAATAAGATGGTATTAGGGATCGGTAATGGGTTGTTGAGTGTATCTAATAGATAGGAGTTACAATAGATATAGAGAATTTCATGATTATTATATAATGTAAATTTAATTAATGATGATTGTGAATTATTTACTAGAATAGAGTGGAAGTGTTCAGCGATTGCAAATAATTGATATCTTTTTTTGTAAATTTGATGATAATGTTTTAGCTACGTTATACAACGATGTTAACTAATAGATGTATGTGAGTGTTGTATTGCTTGATGTGTGTGGAGGATTGTATGATTGACGTCTTATATTCTTTGATTTCCATGACATATTGATATGGCCTTGAGGCCAAAAAGGTATTATTGTTTGTGATTGCAGGAAAATTATATCATCATACACCGAAAGGGGATAGGGGACCAACCACAGAAGGATGTTGGGTGTTTGTAACATGGCCAAATTTGACAACTTGTGTCTAATGTATATGTTGTGTAATTGCATGCTTGTTAGGAGGTTTCCCATGGGGGTGACCTCACATGTGTGGCCATGGGGTGTAATGTTTTCCTTTTCTTTATTTTGTTTGTTTTAATTTTGTGGAGAATGTTTCTAATCATTGGGAAAATTTATTCACTTTATTAACACTTGTTAATGTGTCTTAATTAGCTAATTCAACTTAAATTTTAAACTAAAAAAAAAAGAGGTGACATGTGGGTAATAAATGGGGTAGTTAGTTCTTGATTTTTACATGATGATGAATGAAATTTATTGCATTTGTGTTGTGTGCACTCTTTCTCCCTCTCCAAACCCGAAATTTGACTTGGAGGGCACTTTTTGAGACTTGTGGGACAAGTAAACCTTGTCCCTTGTCTCTCATAATCATCTACCAACCATACTTATGAAGTATGGGGCTAATTTTGACCATTTTAATGCTTTGTTGAGTGTAAAAGGGAAAATAAAGTCACTTCTCTTCTTATCACATTTATTTTGTCCTTGAAAGGTATGGGGTGCATGTGAAGTGTGCATGTGGGCATGTCATAACCTTACCTTTTTCATTTAATTGCCTTGGTGTTGGGGTTTGACTTGTTGTGTTAGAGTGGAGGAATGATGAAGTGGCATCCTACATGGAGCCACCTCATCACCCTCATTCCTTTTTCTATTTATGGGTGTGAATTTGGAGGAATGGGGGTTTCTTGTTTCATTTTCTTGATTTGCATTTTGGAAATTTGGTCTTGGAATTCTTTCTTGGAGCTTGAAGGATTGCTTTGGTGCTTGCTTGGTTTTGGAAAGGATTAAAGCTTGTGGATTCAAGTATTGAAAGGTATGGTCTACACCTTGTTCTTTATTGCTTGTTGTATGTTTTGTAAATGCATGGTGTGTGTATTGTGAGTGGGATTGGTGTAGTATGGCCTAAGATGTGTGGGAGATGGAAGCATGGGACCATTGGGGAGGGAAAAGTAAATTTTAAGGCATTGTGGAGGGAGTATGAGAAGGAGGTTCCACCTATGGGAGAGAAAAGGATAAAATTGCTATACTTTTGTGTTTTTGCATTGGGAGGGAAAAGAGATATGTTGAAAAGTTGGATGTGCACTTGGAGGTATTTTGGGTGGAACCCCTAACTCATTTGGGAGGTAAAAGGAGATGGTTCCCATATTCATTTCTCCTTTTGGCTTATTGTCAAGCCTATGTGTTGTTGGGAAGTTTGTAAATATTTCTTTGTGTGTTTATTTTGAATGTGTTGTATATTGTGGAATGCATGTTTTGTAGAATCCATTTTATGAAAGTTGTCAAAGTTTCATAACACTCACCTTTGTTCTTTGGTTGGGTCTCGGAGGCCAATAAGGAGGATGACTTCTCCTCTTATTGGATTATAGGTTGGGTTGAGAGCGTTGCCTACTCCCCTTTCTTTGTATTGTGATTCAAGATTTTTAGAGGTGAAGGAGTGCAAAGTGGAATATATGAAGTTGGGAGATGATTGAAGTGAAGACTTCCCTTTTTGAGCATTTTGAAGAATATCTATGTTGTAAATTTGACCCCATTGTTCCCACTTAGAGTGGAAGGTTGTAATTATTTTATTTTAAAATAATGTTATTGTAAATTTCATTTATCAAATTTGTAATGTTGTAGTTGAATGGAGATGTTCCAAGTTGTATTTTGTTGGAAAAATAAGTTATTTTCAAATTTGGTATCTATTGAATAGGTGGTAAAATGCATTCAATTTTAAAGAATGATGTTTTGTATGGAAAGTGTGTGTTGATTTTCCCTTTTTGGTAAAATTGGCAAATTAGACTTGAAAGGAAGAAATTGAGGAGTTCATTTGAGTTACTATGATTTTATTCTATTCCAAATTTTATATATATATATATATATAAAGTAGTTGTTATATATCTAAGTTTGAATTGAAAAATTAATTAAAATAGAGAGCAACACACACACACACACACACACACACACACACACACACACACACACAATTTAAATGTTCTATTAAATGTATATGATTAAATTTGTGTAAGTATATAAAATTTATGATTTATATAAATTTATATTCATAAATTTTATATACTTACACAAATTTAATCATTTACATTTAATAGAACATTTAAATATGTGTGTGTGTGTGTGTGTGTGTGTGTAAAATTAAATTTTATTATTATGAAGCAAAAATATTAATGTGGTGGGAGATGGGGGAGTGTAAAATTAAATTTTATTATTATGAAACAAAAAATATTAATGTCTATTTAAATTAAAAAAAAGTAATGTGTGGGGGCCCTAAATCTTTTTAATATTATATAAAGTGTGGCGGGGTGGCGGGACGAGGGGGCAGCTCGGGAAGGGGTGTGAACCCCCATTAACCTAAATTTTATTCAAAAAAGAACAATGACCATGTATATTAAATGATAGATATTATACCAAGTCGCACCCATTCCCATTTTCTCTCAAATTTGAACCCTTTGCTTTTGCTAGAAATTTAATAATATAAAATACTTTCCCAAAAGGAATATACACAATGTATATCCATCCAACGTGCAAGAAAAAATTCAAAATAAACATATTAAATAAATCGGTAAATAATACCCATAGTGGGAATATGGTAGATCTATTATTTTAGAAAAAATACTACATAATGGAGTTGTGTAAACCCTCCTAAGTTTCAATGGTCTCCATGACTTCTCCTCCTCCTCCTCCTCCAAACCTGCAAAACAAAATGAAGAAAATGAATGAGTTTAGGGTAAAAGATGATGATAAAAGAAACTCATAAGGAAATTTAGGGCAATCTAGATCTAATGGCCCAAATAGATCAAATCTAATGGTTGAAAATAAACCCTACATCACTTAAGTGATGGGGAATTTTTGTGGGAATGAGTTTAAATAAATTTTATGGGTAATATGTGAATGAGGTTACTTAAGCATATTAGAGAGTTAGAATTATATTGTGACCCTTATTGTTAGATAAATGATTTTATAAATGGCTTTTGATTTTAAGGATTAATTAAATTGATTTTATACATGGGCAACTAGATAATGTTATAAAATAATTAAAAAGTATTTGAATTTGATTATATGGTTAGATAACTAAATAAGGGAGTAGGGGTGCTAAGTCGTCATAGGAAATAAAATTAAATCAACTTAAAAAGGACCTTTGAATGGGTAGTCAATGGGATTAATGTTATCATTACTAAATAACAATAAAAAGGAACACGATTAGTGGGAATTAAAATCAAAAGTAGTTGGTATTTTTAATCCTTGTAACCTCTTTAAAACAAAAAACAAAATAAAATTTTTTTTTCCCAATTAAATTAATAGGTTTTAATATGGTTTTAAACGTCGAAATTTGTGGGCATAAAAATTCATGTTGTGAATTAGGGGAATATGGGGATTGTATGACCCCTATTGTGAAGTACTTGCACCTTGGGTGTATTATGTGGAAATGTGATATATCATAAGTCGTGAAAGTAATGATTGTGTTGTACTTTATATATATATATATATATATATATATACTATATATATATATACCATGCATAAGACGCTATGGTCAATGTTCGTGAATTACCATTGTGTGAGTGATGTAGTTATGTGTTATGTTGTGAACCTTACACTAGACGACCCTAAGGGAGGCAATCGTTAAGAGTGTATGTGTGGAGAGAGGAGGCATGGACCAGGTTTTCATAATCTTGAGCCGAGTATGAGTGAGGAAGTGGAGTCTTATATAGACTAAAACCAACTTCTATCTATTTAGTATACTTCAATCTTTCTTAGTATATTGTGGATGCACACCACCTTAGGCTCAAATTATGTAAACTAACGTCCCTTTCTCTTTCCTATTGGGTTGTCCATTGAATAATCCTATGTGATTTTGACTGTGTTGAGCCTTGTGGGAGTATGGAGGGATGATTCAAAAAGAGATTATGACAGTTGTATTATTTGATATGTTATTTTATGAGCCGAGTCTTAATGTTTGAGAGCTAGAAACTCGATGAGTACCCCTTTGGTGGCCATATGAGGCCACATAGTGATTGTAATGTGCTATTTATTTATACATATTTTATTCATAAATTGATCATTATCTCTTTTTTGTCAGAACCAACAACTTTTTTCATTAATGAGTTCTTATATTTTGGGCATTTTATTTGGTTGTTGCACTAACATGTGGATTTGTACTAACTATGGCTATTTGGCCATTTATTTTGCTTAGTTTTAAATTTGTTTTCAAGTTTAATTTTTTTATAAGCTTAGCCCAAGGCTTCGGATTTTTCCACTTGACATTTGAAACGGATTGTTATGTTCGTTATAATGTCATAATGTGTTGAAATAGGGTCATGGGATTCACCATGGAGTAGTTAGACCTATGGACCCACTTCATTGTATGGGAATACGCCCCGAGGAGTTACAAATAACTAGTGGGTTATTGAATCACGAGTTATTATGTCACTTGGGTTAGGGGTGTCTGGAATCTATGTGCATAGGCCCATAGGGTAACTGATCTCTTTGAGGGAGAGATAAGAGACTTGAGGGAGGGATACGAGAAATTTATTGATTTATCTTTGTATATTCTACATGAGGGAGTGATAAGAGATTTGTGTGCATGGATAGAGCATTTAGAGGTACATGGAGATGTTTTGTGATGCTTGGAAGGTATATGGAGATGTTTTTGATGTTTTGGAGGAGTATGATATTGGTATTATGGTTTATGTGTACTCTTGTGAGTCTGGGATATGTCTTGTGATGTTGCTTCCATATTGACACTATGTATCTATAACTATTGTTTCGAGTTGCGTGAAACCTTCATATTTGTATTGTTTGGAATTCCATGTTGTCATAGTATGTTTATGTTATGAGTACATTTTTCTAGGAACATGTGTAGGAAAAGAACTATGTTGTGTGGACTCTGTGTGTTCTTCCATGGGTTGGTTGAGTTCTTGTTGATGTGTTATAGTTGTCGGTCATTTGGGCACCCACAAAAATAAATAAACTGAAATCTTAAAACAATAAAATATTAAGAGATTGAGATTAAGAAGTCTTTGTAAAGGAAAATATTAATTGAAGAATAAAGTAAAAGATAAATAACTACCAATCTTCACAAAACATTAAGAAATTGATATAAATTTCTTGACTTCTTGTGATCATGTTCTAGCGAGAATATGTTTTCCCTACATGGAACTTGTCGGTGTTATCTTTCTCATTTTTGATCCCCTTCTCTACCCTAGTGACATGTCGCATCGAGGATGATGTTATTATAAGGGGATGGAGATGTAGTTGCCATCATTAAACACAAACAAAAAAAATAATTAAAAATGAAGAAGTGCGTTGGTGGACAAGTGGATGTGGGCTGGCATGAGATTAGACAACACATGCCTATCCTGCCATATTTTCTGACTTGTCTTTTCCTTGCACAATAATTAAATAAATCTATTGGGATCCTAGGCATGAATCAAGGCACAACCCAAGTTAACATTAGATATCTAGCAGTAATTAGATAGTAACAATGTTTGACCAAATGAAAGAATGAGACAACTTCTCATGGGAGATGATTGAAGACAATGTACTTAAGACATGGATTTCCTCACGAGATAGTCACATTGTTTCACCTATGTAACAAATGGGTCTCTAACCTTTGATAATGTCCTCCCAAGTCGTGCCAAATAGGAAACTTGGAAATAGGGTATGAACATCCGTCAAAGCATAAAAGATAGATGAATTTTTCCATATCGGTAGCTACAAGTGGATTGGAAGATATGTATGTAGGGTTTGAGTGACAAAATGCCTCACAAATGCATGATCTTGTGCTGCAATGGTAGTTGGGAATGCATAAATGCATTTGTGAAAATTCCAGTTAGAAACATGGTCACAGGGGCAATATTGTGATTGGGCTATATACAAATAGATTGATCTAGATCTATATCTGTATCTGAAGTTGTTCAATGTCTCTGAGAGGTTTTAATTCTACTGATTTTTTGATTGTATTCGAGAAAAATAAGAAAACGTGGGCATAAGGAGGTGCTTCATTTATAGGCTGTGTGGAGTGATTTTTTCTTCTTCTAAGCACATATTCTACATGCACTATAACCTTGACAATGCTTTTGTTTTTGGTTTTCCTTCTCTTTATCTTTTAAGTGAAGCAGTTGTATTGATTCAGATATTGAAAGTGCCTTCTTTCTATCCCACGTATGTATTTGTGACATATGTCTCTTCCTCTCCTCATTGCGTGAAACCATTTGTTTTCTTAGTCCCAGCCACTCTCATCCAGACATCCTCTTATGGAGTGCCATGATTTTTAGTTTATAAAAATGGGTTTTATAAATAATGGCTTTGGCACATGGTGGATATCCATCACAACATAATGAAAAGGGTTTTTTTCATGTGTTGTACTTGCAAGTACCCTGATTTACATGTTTGAAAATGTTGGAGCATGCACATAGAACGTGAATTATTTGAAAGAGTCCCCCAAATAAATAGGTTTCATGAAATGATTCATTTTGAAGATGTGCAAAAATGGTTTTGTTGAAGAAGCTTAGGAGATGTTTGATCAGAGGAGAGTGGATGGGTATTCCAGGTGCATGTAAACCGCTTGACGGAATGCCAAAAGGAGTTTTGGAGTCTCATGAAATACTAGTGGACTAGTGGACTGCGTCGTAGATAATTATCATGTTCCATAATTCTCATATTTTGGTTCTTAATTTGCATTTTAATATATTATTAAACAACTAGATAAATAACATTGACCAAACTTAAAACATTGTAAAACAATGAAACTACACCTTGTGGTTTGCATAACCGACTTACTATTTGACCATCAACCGTGAATGCTACCAAAATATGATATGATGTTAACCCAAAGTATTATAAATAGGTTCTATTTTCCATGATTATTGGTGAAAGTTATATGATTCGTTCACTAAACACAACCTTTTTCATTTATTGGCAACCTTAGAAAAAACACCACATTTAGAGACTTACAAAACAACATTCTGATCCCCATAAAAGAGATGTCAAGCATCATATGTATTCTTTGTTATGTAGAGAGTCAAGCATTAGCTTGATCTCATTTGACCATTTGCATCCTCTTCTCTTCTCTTCTTGGAGCCTGATTACCTCATTTTACACTTTTAGGAAGCTATTAAAACTAAAAAGTTGGGTTTTGTTTTGGCTTGTTGTTTGAACCCTGAGCAACAAAATGCTTATCCGCCTTCACAAACCTCTAGTATTTTTACTAGAAAATTTCTTGTAACCTTCAGTTTGGCGGAATTTTTTGGATTAGTTTAACAACGGGGTTTTGTAGGCCTCGGTCATAGTTTGACTAGGTCAAACTGGACCAATTATGACCGATGGCTCTAGAAAATTCGTTGTCATTTGTAACCCATTTTCCAGTTCCCATTTGGATGCCAACTCCAACGTATTCTCCATATATATAGGAGGGCATGTAGGAATATTTCCATGGAGATTCCAACTATTAAAGTTTAGTTTTGAATGAGGTTTCTTAGCCCTCAAGCTAAAATTGGTGCTACAACTAGCCCAATTACGATTGATGGCCCCAAAAAACTAAAGTCATTCAAAAAAAATTTCTAGTTATGAATTTTTTTAGTCCCTATGAATTATTGTTATATAGGAGTACACGTAGAAATTCACCCGTCATGAATTTTCTTATCGAAGACAATTTTTGAACTCACTTTCTCATAATCTGAGCCAAAATTGGGTGTTTTTGCAACTAGCAGGAAAATGTAAAAGAAATTTGTAGGATCCTAGTCAAGTTAGAAAACCATTATAGAAAATTATTAACACTTGTAAATAACTATTTGAAACTCTATCTTATGGCTTGACATGTGAAATTTGAATTTTGGAAAAATAGTGTTTCTCTCTCTTCCCTATCTCTTTCTCTCTCCTTGGTTAAGAAATGAAATGAAATGAATATATGTCTCTAACCCTCTCCTTTTGAATGAAAATTATTATCATTATGTAAATGAGAAACTAAAAATGTTAATTATGCTAGATCTAGGTGGATGTCATGCCAAAGCAATTTATCGTTGATTTCACGTTTAGATGGTTTTACAGGATGTAAGTAAGATGGCGAAATGACGTAGTTTTGATTCTTTATATATTATATTAATTTATGTATGTTAATGGAAATAAATTTTTATGTATTGCTATGTTACAGTAAAGACTTATTTTTGAAATTTGGTAATATGAATGAGATGCTAGATTTAGGGGTGCTTTGGGAAATGTGCATTTAATTATATGTGTTCTTTTGATTCAGATTTACATATGATAAAAAGGGAGGGTTGGATATATATGTTAAGTGATATTGTAGAGGATAGTTCAACATTTTTTAAAGTATTGAAAGGTTTATTAGTGAATTTTTGTAACATTTTAAAGATGTTAGTATTTAGGGAAATGTTCATCTAAACATGGGATGCATTTTGATCCTAAATTTCGATCCTGTAAAAGTTGGATATATGTGCTAAATGAAATTGAATTTAATATCTTATAGTGCAATTCCATTGTGTAATTGTTGATTAAATAATTTGGTGTGTTGTGTTTCTTACCTTAAAATGTAATAAAGAGATCTAAACGAAACAATCCACCCTAGTATAAACTTTGTGTATAATCTGTTATCATCGAATCACAACACCCTTATGTTTACACAAGCACATATACTTGAGCTCACGGTGTGATTTGATAACATGGGTACTATCTCCAAGTTGTGGGAATTTTTAGTTGAAATAGACCTCAAAGAAAGTTGGTTCTTGCTCTTAAACTACCTGCCACAATCTACTCTAATGTAGGAAAAACTAACTTTCCTAATCTAACTTTCCAAGGGACCAAGGAGAGAGAATGCATGAAAATGAAAACCTACACTAAAGCAGTGATACACCAGAAAAGGAGGGGTGTGAGAGTAGTCTTCCAATGTGTGAAAAATAGAAGTAAAATGCATACTAGAAGGGGTGATAACAGTTCTCCACAATCTGGAAAATGCATTCACAACAATATTTCATACATGCACAATAATAATGAGTCCTTGCAAGAGCATAAAAATAGACACAATATTATTGTAATGAAGGTTGAAAGGGAAAGAAGAGTGCAAACAAACATAGCAGGGGAAGATGCATCCACAAACTTGTATTTTATTGCTTCATGATATGCACAGTTCAATCTATTACAAGATAAGGGCCTGGATCACCATGTAAGGAGTCCACTACAAGGGCCTGCAACACATTGGATTCACAAAGCAATTTTGATAGAGCTTTGCTACGATAAAACTACCTCCCCTTTACAATGAGCCCAACACTCCAATTCATAGAAAAATGAGAAGAGAGAGAGAAGGGAAAATAGAAATCCTAAAATCTATCCTTCAATATCTTGTAAGAGGAATTAAATGGATTGAAATGATTTTATGTTACTTTAAAAATGCTCCCCATACTATCCCGGTGTTCTGCGACGAGAGAAAGAATGATGACCATGCCTCTTAATTACACATGTGTCATGAACCCCACCACGTTTTATGAAAAATATCAATCTATTTCTCATCAAATCTCAAATTTATTGATTTTTTTACATTGGGATCAGATCCACGTTTCCAATGGTACCAATTTTGTGTGATTTTGTTGAGAAATGAAAAATTTATGGTGTTCGAGTGTGAGCAAACTATTTTGGGTCTGCTAGGCATTTTTCGTCATTTGATGGGAATGACCATTAATTGAATGCATCTGAATATGTTTATTATATTTAAATATATCTACCCTCATCAAAATTAATAAATTTTTGTTCTCGTTCTAGAAATTCCAATTTTATGAAAATCAGAGCTTGGAGTCAAAAGTTATGGTTGTTTGAAGTTTGGGGGTCAAACGTTGACTTTGCCTCTTCATTGCGGCTATTTCGGAAAAATCGGGTTCGCGTGTCGAAGAAAAGATCATCGCGCATCACCTGATTTAGGCTTCCTTGTCCTCATGCATCCGCCATTGTTTGTGTTGTGAGGGCCGTTGATCTCCGCATTCACCGCAACATATGGTTCCTTTTGCAAGTTTTTCGCCTTTGTGCATCCCGCACGTACTTATGTCTTGACCATCGCGGACACATTTCTCGTGCACCACCCAAATGCATTAACTTGTGAAAAATGGGCTTTTCACATCCCATGCGTACCTACGTTTTAATCTGTCCCGCGGACTACCCGGGACAAAAATGTCCGATTTTCCGATTTCCCTTTAACTCGGCATTTTTGGCGATGTGTGCCCCATGCGTACTTTTCTCCTGTTGTACTTGTGCGGTTTGGGACACAAAAATCTGATTTGGATGATTCCTTTGTATTTTGGCTCCAAACTTGGCACGACAAACCTTGAGTACAATTCCTTTGGTATGATCCACACCCGCCAGACTCGCAATGCATTAAAACAAGCATGCGACTTCAATTTTTGGATTTTTTCAAAATTTTAACTTGTTGGATTTTTCCCTTGGATGGGGGGTTAGAGAGAAGCCAAAGGGACCCCAAAACATGATTTTGGGCCTTGAATCAATTCTACTTGCTCGGGACTAAAGAATTTGATACATGTTATCAAAATTACCTCGAGGGGTGAATTTTGGATAACAATAACTACCCTTCCTGTTTGATTTTTTGTAGCATCGAAAATGAAAACCTTAGAATGAACTTAAATCATTACACTTGATAACACCTTATATTAGGGTAAGTGCACGAAGTTGGGGAGCCAAAAAGTGAACAAAAACCCCCCAAAAAAGCAAAACGTGTACATATTCTATTATAACGCAACCACATTTTAATTTCTTAGGTTTGGAATTTACCAAACCATAATGTGTACACATTGTGTTTGCTATAAATTTAAAAAAAGAGGCCCAAGCCTATATCATTTTATCTCCCTCAAACGCGAGTTTCAGATCTTATCCGTGCCCTCGTGTTTTGTCATTCAGATGGATCTCAAGCTCAAAGTCCATTGTTTTTGGATCGTCTGGAAGATCTGAATCAACGATGCACCATGGAGAAGAGGTAGGCACAATTTTTTTCTCAAAATTGCATCGAAATGTGATAATTATAGAGTAGAATTTGAATTGAATAGATTTTTTTATTATTACAGTTCGAGGTCAAGGGAATTAACCATAACCAAACCCTATTATTCCTGTCATCCCTCCAACCCTCCCACAATTGTTCAACATCCCCGAGTAGTCAAGAAGATTTAGCAGTCCACATAGTTGAAAACAAAATTGAAATTGAGGATTTAATCAAAAGAATGAGGAATTCAAAATATACAAACCCCCCCACCAGCCTCTCAGTAAACACATTGGAGGCATTACTTGCTCAAGTTGACATGGAAACATGGAAAATTAATCATTGGACAACTTACGAGAGAGAGGGTTGTAGGGTTTATTATTTAGTCAAATTCTTATATGTGGATGTAAAGAAAAACTAAATTACAAAATACCTCATATGCACCTTATTCACAGACCCCCACACTAATTTGCATTTTCGTTGTCATGCAAATGGTTTACCATTTATCGGTGTAATAATAATTTGATTAAAAATAATTTTTGGGATCGATGGTGGATGGTGTTTGATTTTTCACCTTGCAATAACAACGAGGTGCCACTATAATTTATGAGGAAACTCTATTGCGAGTTTATCCTCAACGAGATCCCAAATTATTTTGATTTCCGAGATTTCTAGGGCTAAGGAAAAGGATTTACATAGGATCGACTAGGTGCACAATATGCACCTATTCAATAGGGTAGAGTCCCCACACAAAATCCCCCTCACCCTGAGATTGTCCCTCCAGCAGTGAAGGAGATAGTAGAGATTGATACACTCCACGTGCTTCGTGGGGCTATCGCAACCCTTGTTCGACATATGAGGGATATTTCTGATCCAGATGCTCGTGGAGGTGCAAAAATTATTCTCTCAGGGAGTATTAGCATGAGGCCACATATTTTCTCATCATATGGTAGCATATGTTTGGGGCCCAAGGAGCACGATAATTTCATGTGTACTGATTTTGGTGGAGTTGGTGTTAGGGGTGCACATAATAATGTCACTATGTCATATGCATTTTTGAGTGAGACATTTGGATTACAATCATCGGCGTCAGCTTTTCATAGGTATTTGTTATGTTTTATTATGTGTGTTACAATTTTTTTGAAGTACTTGATTTACTTATATATGTTAAATTTTTAAAATAATTGTATTTGTACATGTACATGCATTGATATTACAATGAGTGAGAGGAACATATTCATCCCAACCATAGGTAGTGAGCACCATGTGTACACATACATTCACAGAGGTAATTTAGAATGTTAATTGTGTAAAATTTTCACATACATGCAAATATATATATATATATATATATATATATATATATATATATATATATATATATATATATATATATATTTGAAGTCAAATATATGTATGTTCTTGTATGTTCATCTAACTCATGTGATACATGTTTGATAAAGATGTTGACTTCACTAGACACCCCACCATCTCTGCGAAAAGTAGAGAAAGGTGTTTCCGCTGCGATTTCATTTGCGTAACAACTCACTGAGGTATTCAAACAACATGTAAATTTTGTTAAATTTCTTGTGTAATTCATATTATGTTAAATTACATGTTAGTAATGTCTTTCATTGTAGAATTATTAAATTATGTTAATAATGTCCTTCATTGTGTATATGCAGGAGTTACCTGTGATAGTAGTAGCCTGTTCATTTGATTCACAGGCATGGCGGGGTAAAAACAATAGTTCTATATTGATAAAATTAGTTAAAATATTGTCATTACACATACATGTACTTAGTTCTATTTTCGCTAATTTTGATGTTAGATTTTCTAATCTTATGTGTATGTAGGGAACTTCAACCCCCTCCATTTTGACTTTGAGGGCATGGAATCCTCCATCTCATCATCTTTGTACCCTTGTTCGTACTCCAAGAGCTCCCGATTAATCATCTGAGTGTGAGATGAAGATTTGGCATGATCGACAACTTGTGGTAAGTTTGTGTATTTATGTAAATAATTTCATTCTAGCATGGTCTTAAATACATGTTGAAAACATATATAAATTAAGTTTTGACAAAAAACATTGTTTGCATTTACAGGTTCATCTACAGGTGATTATTCAGCAGAAAAGGATTCATAGCATGGGCTTAGACGATCTAAATTCATCTCATAGATCTCCATCTTTGTCTAAGGGAGGGTCTTTTTCAAGCAAGGCCAAGAGAGGGATAGATTTTGATGATTAGGAAATATATGTCTTACATGATATTTTTTTGTATGCCTATGTGCATGACATTGTATGTATGGTTATATGGCATTCGAACTTGATGGTAAATGACTTGTTTGGGAATTTTTATATTTATTATGCACATTAAAATACTATTTGGAACTAAATATTTTTATATGAGACCTTACATTTGTAAGATTATTTTTGCATGAAACTAATATGATGTGTACTTGACAATATTTAAGACATTATAGATTACTTTTTCATTTATTGGTGATGTACATGTACTTGCATTTTCAATGTATAATATGCATCAAACTATGGAAATTAATATTTATATAATGTATGCATATAAAGAGTTACCTAATATGAGTAATTATTCATTCAATTTATCAATTTGTATATGTGTATTTACCCTACTTGCGCTTTCTTCTTGCTCATGGTCTCTTTGTACTAGTTCCTATCTTATCATGCACCTACTACATTATTCAATGACTCTTAGTCTTCTCCCTATTAAAACACACGAGATTCGTCATAATTTGATGCCTTTCATTAGTTGATATTTTGAGAATATCTCTCCATATGCATTAATCCAATGCTTGAGAATGTCTCCTAATGTAATGACATTATGTTTCAAACAATCAATGACTCTTGATTGTCTAATCATGTCCAATTCATGTTATTACCTTTAAATTTGTAGGCATTTCAAGTTATTTGGAAATCACATCACACCCTTCACTAGGCTTGATGAATACCCCTATCTTTTTGAAGGAACTTTTCAAAGCATCCATGGGTTTATCATAGCATAAATTATCAATGAATGGAAGGTCACTAAGCTGTAGGTCAGGTGACTCCCATTTAGAAATAAACAAGAAAGATTTACTAGGTGATTGATAAATCCCATGTGCTCTTAGACATTCCCATATCAAATTCATTATTAAGCCAATCTAGTCATTGAACAAGAACTCCCAAACGAGGTGTCGGATCTAACCAGACATTTCTAGGTCCCACGAAGTCTAAGAAATCACCTGTTGAAGATATAACATGTTTTGGCCTCAAGGCTCTTAAGGTACTACACCCAGACGAGGTAGCCCGAAATCAAGGGGAGCATAGGGAACTATAAAAAGGCCTCCCTCATGTTTACCGAGCACCCCGACATGATGGTGTAGTCATTTTGGTGCTAAGAGCTTCCATTTGTAAAATATTGCATCTAACAACCTTACACTAACTCAAACTATAGTATTTCACGCATTTGCAAACAATAGGACATCAAGAGAACCAAATAGATATGGATAAAACCGTGAGACAATTTTGTAGAGGGTCATGACATGGAAGTGTTGGATCGACAAGACCTCTCTAGGTCAAGTGACTCCCATTTAGAAATAAACAAGAAAGATTTACTAGGCGATTGATAAATCCCATGTGCTCTTAGAAATTCCCATATCAAATTCATTATCAAGCTAATCTATTCATTAAACAAGAACTCCCAAATGAGGTGTCGGATCTAACGAGACATTTCTAGGTCCCACGAAGTCTAAGAAATCACCGTCGAAGATATAACGTGTTTTGGTCTTAGGGCTCTTAAGGGACTACACCCGGACGAGGTAGCCCAAAAGCACAAGGAGCATAGGGAACTATAAAGAAGCCTCCCCTTGTGTTTACCTCGACCACCCCGATGTGATGGCGTAGTCATTTTGGCGCTAAGAGCTTCCATTTGTAAAGTATTACGTTTAATGACCTTACACTGACTCAAACTATAGTATTTCGCGCATTTGCAAACAATAGGACATCAAGAGAACCGAATAGATATGGATAAAATGGTGAGACAATTTTGTAGAGGTTCATGACATGGAGGTGTTGGATCGACAAAACCTCTCAAGGTGTCACAGAGTCCGAGAAATCACATGTCGAAGATATAACATGTATTGGTCTCAGGGCTCTTAAGGGACTACGCCCGAACGAGGTTTCTGAAAGCAAGAGGAGCATAGGGAACAAAAAAATCTTCCACTAGTGTTCACTAGGCCATCCATATGTGTTGGTATAGACAATTGGGTCCCACGAGCTACCGTTTGTAAAATATAGCATCTAACAGCCTTACACTGACTCAGACTACACTATTTCACGCATTTGCAAACAATAGGACAATGAGAAAACTAAATGGAGATGGATAAAAAAAGAGAGGCTTTCATAGAGGGTTCGACATGGAGGTGTCGCATTTGATGAGACATATCTAGGTACTATAGAATCTAAGAAATCACCTATCAAAGATATAACGTGTTATGGTCTCAGGTCTCTTATGGGACAACGCCCAAACGAGGTAACCTGAAAGCATGAGGATCTTAGGGAAAAAAAAAATCCTCCACTAGATTTCACCAGGCCATTCAGATGTGTTGGTATAGATGGTTGGGTCCCATGAGCTACCATTTGCAAAATATAGTGTCTGACAGCCTTGCATTGACTTAGACTACATTATTTCACGTGTTTGCAAACAATAGGACAACGAGAGAACCAAGTGGACATAGATAAAACCACGAGAGGATTTTGTAGAGGGACCCGATATAGAGGTATTTGATCTGATGAGACATTTCTAGGTGCCACAGAGTCCGAGAAATCCCCTGTCGAAGAGATAACATGTTTTAGTCTCAGGGCTCTTAAGGGACTATGCCCAGACGAGGTAGCCTGAAAGCACGAGGAGCATAGGGAACCAAAAAAATCCTCCACTAAAGTTCACTTGGCCATCTAGGCAAGTTTGCGTGAGACGGATTGGTCCCACAAGCTACCATTTGTAAAATATAAAATCGGCATCCTTACACTGACTTAGACTACACTATTTTGCGTGTTTGCAAACAATAGGATAACAAGAGAACCAAATAGAGATGGATAAAACCATGAGAGTATTTTGTAGAGGGCTCGACATGGAGGTTTTGGATCTAACAAGACATCTCTAGGTGCCACGAAGTCCGAGAAATTACCTGTCGAAGATATAGCGTGTTTTTGTCTCAAGGCTCTTAAGGGAATATGCCCAAATGAGGTAGCTTGAAAGCACGTGGAGCATAGGGAACCAAAAAAATCATCCATGAGAATTATCTAGGCTATTCGGACGTGTTCATGTAGATGGTTTAGTCCCATGAGCTACCATTTGTAAAATATAACGTCTGTGACCTTACATTGACTCAGACTACACTATTTCATGAGTGTGTAAACAATAGGAAAGTAAGAGAACTAAATAGAGGTGGATAAAACCGCGTGATAATTTTGTAGAGGGCCCTGATATGGAGGTTTTGGATCTGATAAGACATCTCTAGGTGCCACGGAGTTCAAGAAATCATCTGTCAAAGATATAGAGTATTTTGGTCACATGGCTCTTAAGGGACTACAACCGGACAAGGTAGCCTGAAAGCAAAGGGAGCATAGGAAACCAAATCAAAACCTCCAATAACATTTACCAATCCATCCAAACATGTTGGCATAGATGGTTTAGTCCCATGAGCTACCGTTTACAAAATATAGCGTTTGATAGCCTTACATTGACTCAGACTACACTATTTCGCGCATTTGTAAATAATAGGACAACGAAATCACCGAAAGGATATGGAAAAAACCCAAATAGAATTTCATAGAGGGCCCCAACATGGAGGTTTTGGATCTGATGAGCCATCTCCATGGAGGTTTCACTTAGAGAAAAATTATGGTATAACACGTTTATTCAAAGGGTATTAAAGAATACCCTTAATTCTAGTTTTACCTCTAATTATTCCATTTATAATACCCCCTCCTGTTATATTATCAAATCATAAAAAATGTAAACAAAATCATTGAAGTAAATATTCAAATTAAATTCATGGAGAACATACCTTTGTAAATTCAATCCAATGAACATGCAAGGATTAACTCTACTCTTGACAAGAGGCGAGAATTGCTTCATGATTTGATTCACGAACCTTCCACAAATTCTTGTTTAATGGTCAACCTTGATATTTGATCAATTTAATATTTGTTGCAAGAACCAAATGTGAATAGTGAAGTATCTTTTGATGTACTTCATAGTCTTCAAATAACCAAATGTTTGATTTTTTGATAGGATATCGTCAAATCCCAGTTTAAGTGACTACCACTGACCTAGTGGGATACTCAAGGTCTTCACCATCAATGACTATGGAAGTTAATTTTTTTCTCCTCTACAAAATTAGACAAGTAGTTTGTTCCTTCTTCGTTAAATTATGTCGCAATAACTGCAAAACGTGCCCTACATCACAAAGTAAAAATGAAGTCAAATTTAAAATACATTGAGAGTTGGCCATTTAATAATTTATATATATAAAACATGGCATGTACATATATGTATGCACCTTATTGCACTAAATTAGAGACTTGGTCAAAGTCAGGTGATGTTGTCATTTGATCTAAAGACCCTACAAGTTATAATGCTCGTGGAACTTGATGTGTGTCGAGTGGAATTAGAGGTTTACAAGTCCATTCATCCACCCACTATTGTGACTCACATTCATTCCACGTAAAATCAATGCATGATATACAAAAACATGTCATGCACTTGGTATTAAAATTCTAAACATTTACATCTGAACTACGGAATGAGTGCATATCACTTGATCCTGCAACTATCATACAATATTCAAAGTTTTCTAGATGTTGTTCCTCTATCAACCAAAAATATCTGTGAACCGTTGATCTATCTTGAGATTCATGGCCCATATTCTTGACACATCAATCAACAATGTTTTTTACATCTACAAATTTAGCACCATCCTTGAAATTTAACTCTTCTCTTGCAAGTGATCTTTTCACACATGTTCTTGCACCATCATGGTATCCTTTTCCATGCCCTACCTCAGTAAAACTCTAGATATGTTGTACATTTGTTTCTTTGTGCATCCTACTTAGCCAATTAAAACATTCGTGCATTCTTGAATTGTGATGTGCGGTTGTCGACCAAATGTAATGTTAGTCGAAACTAATGTTCCTCTAATTCAAGTTCACATAAAACCCCCTGGAAACACCCTTGTACATATTCTATACAATCTTTCTCGATCATCACTTTGTTGTAGATGTTGGTGTAGAAAGCTGATTAACACGATGAGATCCTCTCCACCATCGTTCGAGCTTTCGGTGTGATGGCAAGTCATGCAGCTCGATACCAAATGATTTGTCATCACACAAAAGCTTAAACCGATGGTGGAGAGGATCTCATCATGTTAATCACGGCTGCTTATGCCAACACCCTCAAGACGATGGAGTGGGTATACACCCAATCGCCCCAAAGATTAGGAGGCGATACCGGACAGAATTTCTGAGAGGTCACCCATCACACACCACTTTGGGGTGCGCACGCTTAATCGCTGACTTGATACCAAGCGATTTGCCGTCACACCAAAAGTCTGAGATTTTGGTGTGACGGAAAATCATTGGTATCGAGCTAGTGTAGTTAAGCACGCCAACCCAAAGTAGTGTGATAATGGGTGACCTCCTAGGAAATTTTCGGTGTCACTTCCTCCTAATGTTGTTGGGCCAATCGGGTGTATACCCGGCTCCATCGTGTGGGAGGGTGTTGGCGTAGCAGCTGATTAACTTGATGAGATCCCTCTCCACCATCAGTTCAATCTTTTGGTGTGATGGTAAATCGTTTGGTATCAGAGCCAGGTAGTTAAGCGCGCCAGCCCAGAGTAGTGTGGCGATGGGTGACCTCTCGGGAAATTCTCGGTGTCACTGCCTCCTAATGTTGTTGGGCCGATTGGGTGTATACCCGGCTCCATCGTGCGAGAGGGTGTTGGCATATTAGCTAATTAACATGATGAGATCCCTCTCCACCATCAATTTGAGCTTTTCATGTGACGACAAGTCATGCAGCTCTAATACCAAATGATTTACCATCACACCAAAAGCTCAAACTGATGGTGGAGAGGGATCTCATCATGTTAATCAGTTGCTACGCCAACACCCTCTCGCATGATGGAGCCGGGTATACACCCAATCGGCCCAACAACATTAGGAGGTAGTGACACCGGAAATTTCCCAGGAGGTCACCCTCGCACACTACTCTGGGCCCGCACTTAACACCTAGCTTTGATACCAAATGATTTTCCGTCACACTAAAAGCTCAAACTAATGGTGGAGATGGATCTCATCGTGTTAAAAAGTTGCTACGCCAACATCCCATGCTGAATTTATTTTAAGGTTTCTTACTTTACTAAAACGTCTTTCAAAACTTAACTTATGTTCTAGGAGATCTTACACTATGATTCACACAACTCTTCTTACAAAATAGGATTTATTCCTTTTTATACTAATAGGTAATCAACTTAAGGTCATCTCTAATATGAAAAATATTTGTTTTAATTTGTTTGTTAAAATAGGGAGGCATTCAAAACCACAAGGCTATCATCCAAACTCATGCTAATGAAACTTATTTCGAAGCTCCCTTACACCAGAAGACGAGCGTAAAATCCAATTAAGATGGAGTACCATTTAGGTTTGGAGCTAAGATCTCCTTAAGAAAGGATCAACGTTTAACAACACCAAAGAGAGAATTACAATTTACCTTGGAAAATTTATAGGAAGAGGGTTATATTGAATTCATCTTCAAGAATCCACTAGTAATAACCAGTCTTTTACTGAGAATAAGGAATTTATCTGGGTTGGGCGAAAACTTCATTTAGGCTTCTCTTGGTTAAGTTTAACAAAAGAATACATATTAGGTTTCAAATAGATGAGTTATAATTTAATGATTTATGAATCAATCTTCCCTACTTACTAAGGCCTAGCCATTTTCCAAAATCCAAACATTGATTACACCTTCATTACCTTTTTACGGCCCATAACAAGAATTAGAGTTTATTATTACATATTAGAGTAGTAAAGATAAGTTCTTTTAAACACATGGATAAAGTCCGCTTATCTTCCACCGAAAGATTCTTGACTTCATCGAAAGGATTACAACCTATTATTTCTTTTGTAAATAATTTATGTGGAATACCAAACCATTTTATTATGCCCAAAATGGCATTATTGTCATAACCAATAAGGGGGTTTTGAAACAAAAATCTATAATTCAAGGAGTTCACAAGATCCCTAACAATGAAAACTAAACATGATTACAACATTTACTATTCAACATAGCACCCACACCAACGGTGACGAATGATTGAAAGTACCTTGACTTGGAACAAAAGGTAATCCAAATTAGTCAAGCAATGCTATCCTATTATCAATATTATTGTATTACATTAAAATCGCTTATAACAATGCAATGATTAGGTTTATATATTTCACAATAGTATTTGGAAGCTAAGGTTTGATTGGTTGTAAGACAAAATTACTATACAAAACATAATTCTAAGGCATTGAGACTTTTTTGAAGTTTTCACAAAAACCATTCCATATTTTTACAAAACATTCAAGTGTTTGAACAAAAAAATCCATCAAGAAATTAATGCAACTTTCTACAATTTTCCCCATCTACTCACAAATCCATCTGCACAATATTAGCCTGAGTCAGTTCACGAGAAATGAGCATGATAAACGCTATAACATTAGGACATTGTGCTTTTATCTAACTATTTTATAAAAAAGGAAAACTATTTTTTAATAAAATGTTCCAAGTACTCAAAATAAGAGTAATTAAAAAGACTTCCCAAAAAGCTACAATGTCAGAAATAGAAAAGAAGTCACTAATTCTCATTAGGCAACAATTACCTATAGAAGTAGTTAAGTAATCCAACAACATTAATTCCACCGTGTTTCGTTGGTCTGAAAATGGCCGCTTGAGCAGATCATGGATAGACGACAACCAGTGTGCGGGCATAGCCCTCTTGAGTCAAAGAAAGTGAAATTCGGTTTATTCTATTCTACCAAAGCAGAATCTATGCAAGTCTCAATTATTCCGCCTTCTGGGGGTTTGGGATCTCATCCCAAAGTGGGGTGTTTTCTATCATGTGAAAAGAAAGGAAAGGAAGAGGGGATGAGGAAAGAGCAGGTCCGAAGGAAGAAAAGAAATGAATTCCAAAGCAGAAGGTCGGGAAGTTTATGTTTTGGGATCTGGTAAAATGAGCCAAACCTACTTACATAAACAAACAAAGCAATACCGATGAGCAAATGACAAAAAGGTAGATATGAATCTAACAGAATAAACACATACGATCTAACATAAGAAATAATGTATAACACAAGTATTCGATGACAAAGCCTCAATATTTGTATTGTTTTTTTCTTATACAAGAAAGCTCAAAGTCTTTCTCTCCTCACTTCTATTTTCATCTAAAAATGTCCACCAATACAAAAAGTATTCCAATATATATAGAAGAGGAGAAGGAAAGAAGGAAAAAGGAACCAACCACCTATTTACAAAGATATTTACAAAATATCTAAAAGTCATGTTGACTTTTGAGCTAACTTGATGGATGACATCATCCCATGACGCAACATGGATGATGTCATCATTTGTGCCAACATACTTTAGACATTTCAACAAGAAAGGAGAAGAGAGAGAAGAAGAGGAAGAAGAAGAAGAAGAAGAAGAAGAAGCTACTCCTCGTCATCATCCCGTGGCCGAAAGGGGTAGCTGCTTTTGATCTTTTTTTCAGTGATGAGATATGGAACTGAGCGCAGTATTCCAAAAACTTGTTAATTATTTTGATCCTGAGAAGGATCCTGTGCCTATCGCTTATTGCCTCACAAGTCTCCCGCTCATCTATAAGCTTCTCTCGGGAGTTTGGAAAAGTCCTTCTCCGCCTCAATGAGGAACTACGAAGTCCCTACAAGAAACAGGTTGTTGATAGATTCGGTGTCAAATGTGACCTCCGGCCCCGTTCCTTGAAGCGATCTCCCGAAGATCCGGATGGTTTCATCATGACCTTAAGGTAAAGGAAGGAGTGAGCAATATACGGAGACATGTTGAGAACAACCACTCCATTTGATGCATCGCATCCAGGGCTTCCTCCTTGACTTTGTCAATCTTTTCTAGAATAAATTCTAGCTGATCCACCCGATAGTCTAGAGTGGACATGATTTTGTTGAGGGCCCTTGGATGGCCGAAGACGCCGAACTTGACCAGATCTTTGTCTGAACAGTCAAACATTTGTTGGAAGGCCTCGTATGCGAACTATCATGTTCTAGCTCTTCTGATATGGGCCCTGCTAATGCTTGGAGTTCTTTATTCACCTTACTGATATTCAGGTATAAGTCTGAGAACTCGGCGATCACTTTTCACCTGATCTTTGAGGATTTGGCTCCTCCAAGGAAACGTGCCATACCTCGCTCACCGATCTTTGCATATTCATTGATTTTCTCTGGCCGAGAAGCTCTGAAGTCTATGGCGATTGTGGGAGGCGCACTACCCATCTTCCGTAAGGCTTGGAGAAAATATTTGTTTTGCTCCTTTAGTAGCCTTTTCTCTCTTTTCTCTCTCGAAGCTTTGACAGAGGGCGTCAACCGCGGAAAGAGCTTCCCCCTGGAGACTTTCGAAGATGTCCCCATTGTGACTTGGGCACACAAGTAAACTGGTCGGAGAAAAGATCCTTTCTCTTTAAGGGGATCGGGGTATGCAATTTCCATGATTCTCTCACTCGCACACTTTTAGAGAAGCGTGTAATAGGCTTCGCTCGCTTCCTTCGTCCCTTTCTGGGATCATGAAAAGTCCATCGGAGTGATGGGAACTTTCCTCTTTCTTGGCTTAAGCCGCCGAGAGATCTAGACTGTCCCATGGAAGAAGGACCAGAGACAGAGGAGGAGGAAGCTATAGTAGAAGAGGGGAAAACGTGGAAACACATGGCGGCGGCATTGAGAGAATAGCCAAGAAGTGTCCACGGGAGGAAGGGAAACTACAGTGCATGGGAAGACATAGGAAGGGAAGGGAGCCGGAGATGAGGGAAGAAATGGAGGAGGACAGATCAGCGAGGGAGGAGAAGATAGACGAAGAAGCAGGGGAAAGAGTAGAAGAAGGGACAGAGGACACGACCAAAGGGATGGTCGCTTGAGTCACTCGAGGAGGGGAAGGAAGAGAAGAAGAAGGGATAGAAGGGACCTCTGTTGTGGTAGCAATGCCGACATCCTGAGTGGATGGGCCTATGGGACTATCCTCTGCTACTTCTTTCTCTGGCGAATCCAGAGTTATTACCTGTTCTGGTGCTGCGGAAGGAGGACTCTCAGGGGCTTCTTCCTGAATGGTGCTGGATTCACCTTCTACACCTTTGCCTTTAAGCTGCTTCTTGGATCATGAAGGTGCGTTGCCCAATGGGGAGGTTGTGAAGTCTACCCCGAGGTAGATTAGGCCGTTCATCCGGCACCAATGCTCTGTCCTACGCAGAGTTTCCTTGACCCTCTCCTCAATTGTCTCGTGAGTTTAGTTCTATCAATGGAAAGGGCCAATCGTCCCCATAAAGATATACCTTGTCTACTTCATCTTGTTGTTTGGTATAGGGACAATGGCTACCCCATATTGGATGATTTATGCCAATGCTAGGTGAGAATGATCCTTTCTTCTAAGCTCTACCTCATGGAGGACGTCAATATAAATATCCTCAACTGAGGAACATGGATTGGATCAAGCTTTGCCCTTGGCAGCGGCTCCTTTGGGTCGAAGGTAGGTCCTGGCGGGAAGTCATGCGCTTCAAATTGAGTAACTCCCGCTCGCGAACATTTCCTTCGCCTTGTGGTGGTTAGAGCATGTGTATCGCCAACCGTGAGGGGGAAAGGAGTTCCACCCTTCTTCCTTTTAGGCATTTTCATGGTATGTGATTAATTGCCTTTACAGTTCCAAAATCACTTAGGCCCAACATACCTTGGTAGCCTGGTTGGCTCTCCCAAAAAGTTGGCAGCCCTCAGATAGGTGAATGTGGGAAATTGGGTGAACAGGGCCCCCATTTCTCTGGTGGGTGCCACTATGCTTTTTCGGGTCGAACCATGAGTCATGTTCCCTCAAGCAGATGATGTGATAGAAAAACACATCGTTAACTTTGTGAACCGGGAGATGCTATTCTCCTGCCTTCAACTCTAGGTAGTACTGAAAGATATCTTTACCGAGGCCAAACTCCACTCCTCGTTAGGCACGGATAATCCTCTCCACGCTGCAGCAAGACCACGTAGGAGTTCATATGGAATACTGCTAGTTGTCGAATTGTTGTAAGCTACTCGGAGATGGTGCGCTTATAATTTTCCCAAATGAAAAGCGTTGATCAGAAAATTCTTGTTCATTGTTTCAAGTAGCGCAACATCCATTTATGGAAGTAATCGTAAAGCCCAAGAACCTTTCAGAAGGTAATGGTATCGTTTGAGCTCTTTCGAGAAGTCACCGCGGTGGATGATTTGGGGCCACCGGGTCACCACCTTCTTTTTTTCGGATAACTTCGTTCATTAATTGCATACATTGGTCTTCATTGTCTTCCCAAGCCTTGATGCACTTTTAGTTGGCTAAGCCACAAGTGCCGGTGGTGAGGGACAGTATGATCTCAAATGACGGGCAAAGGTGAGGTTAATGACTATTTTTCATTACACACCTTGTGTCTTTATTGTAAACGGGCAACCACCATCATAAATTCATTGTTGACGGCCGGGGATTCCTCCGGCGGTGTGTGGCAACTGCCGATCAATTTGTCCACCATGGACTCCTCAGAACTTTCGAGTAAAATTCCTCCATGTCGATATGCCCCACCTCAATCTCGGCGTCGACGTCCATGCTGCATTTGGCATGTGACTCGGGCATTCTCGACCCTCGATATTTGTATTTCATTTCTTCCTCCGTAAGCTTAGCCTTTCCTTTTTGGTAGGTCTTAAAAACTTGGATGTCAGACATATGTATCCTTTTGATCTCGCATGAAGAAGAAGCGAGACCCAATCCGAAAAGGTTGAATTAGCCATTTGGTCTTCCATTGGAATGTTTTAAGAAAGAGTTAGAGATTTTTAGGCTCAGGCGTAGGGCGCATGAAAATTACATACTCATGTTTAAAAATGGCTAAATAGGTAAGGCGCACAGGAAAGGCGTGTTACGAAAGAACTAGAAGGTTAAATGGGCGCCAAAGGTGAATGGCGCGTGCATCATACTGCAGGATTGCATTTTATAAAAGGCACATGAAAACATTGTGCTACATAGGGATAGGATGCGCTTTTGGCGCATAGACTTTTCATTTTGCACTGGGAGTTTGTGCGCCCTTTGGCACATGTAAGGTTTGTGTAACATGAGCTTTTTGTGCGCCAAAGGGAATATAGCGCATGCACAAGCATTAAGGGTTAACGCAACATGATGTTGCTGCAAGGAGGGATGCGCTGCACCTTTATAACTTCACACTGGCGCAATAAAGCCGGTGTTGCAAAATGTTGGGTGCGCCAACAAAGCGCATGGAAATGGGATGCAGGACAAGGAATTGGAGCGCGAGTTTAGTTCAAAGCAATGGGTGCGCCAAGGGCGCGGGTATTTTATCATGTTGCAAGGACAGGATGATGCGCCATTGGGGCAAAACTATTTATGAAATTTCAGACGACCGATGCGCCAAAGGAAAAACAAGCTTTTCTCCATTTCTCTCTTCATTTGTTTTATTAGGTTATTAAGGCAATGAAACGGCTCATCAAAAAGGAGATAAAACCATGCTTTTAGACAGGTTCCCCTACCAGCAGATCTGGACAGAGGGGGAGGGATATGGGAAGATAGCAGGAGGAGGATCTTGATATTTCAAACTTCAGGCACAAACTAAAACCAAACCACTAAGCACAAAGAACCAAAACACAAAACATGAGAAAGAGAAAAGAACCTCTCACTGGACAATACAGACCATAAAACTTGAAGTGGGTCCACAAGGCGTGGAAAACGATGAGGCAAAATATAGATCGAGAAAAATCATATTAGCGAATAGTGAAAATGACATTTAGGGCGTGCAAACACATATATATAGGTGAGCTAAAATTTCCATAATGCGCCACCCACTTTTAAAGGGCGCATAAGATATTTTACACAACGATAGGAAAAGTAGCGCCCTTTCGCGCGAAAACGCGATTTTCACAGAAACAAAGCGCACCTTTGGTGCACCAAAAGCTATGTCAACATGAAGTTATGTGCGCCTTTGGCGCACCAACATGGCACAACAAAAGTTGTGCCAATACAAGGCGCATGCGCCGTGGCGCACTGAAGTGGAAGGCTCAACATACTTTGGTGCACCAAAGGTGTGTTGACACTTTCGAAAATCATGTGCCAAAGGTTTTAAAGGGGAGCACCAAAAGTTGGTGTTACATAGCATGAGTTTCATGCGCCCGACCAAAAAAGGCTCAAAAGACTAAGTTTGAAAAACCGTGATTTTCGGGAAGGGATTTTATAACGTTTGAACGCAAGGGATCCCTAACGAGGGATCGGAACAAATTTCGGTATCAGTTATCGGTAAAATTGCCCTTGTCAATTTTACGGGATAACAGTTTCAATCATGCAAATCATTTCAACATGATAACATTTAAAACAACAACCATCTATTAAATAAGAGAATTAATAAAAATTCTTAATCAGTCTACAATAATATCATTAATTCAACAAGCCATAAGTTCCACTATATTACAATCAATCTCCTATCAACAATCTAAAAGGAATTGATATACAAACACAAATGACTTGACATAAACAATATGAATTCACCTATGTCTCTTCTAACCAAATCCCTTTCACGATCCAAAAAAGGATGTCATCAAAACAAAGAAATAATTCAACAGGAATTAAGTGTACTTGTTGTGCATTCCTACAGGAGGTTTACTCTAGTCCATTGACAAGATGATTCAATCACAATGATAAAGAACTCTAGGAGGGTCTATCGAAACAAAAATAACTGAGATCTAAAACCCATTTTGATCAATACATTTCTATTTAACCAAGAGAGCTAGCTAATTATTCAATAAAATGATTACTTGGATTCTCCCCACACAGGTTTAGGGGAAAACATCAATTCATGCAAAAGAAAGAACTACACTACTCCTTGATTTATGCCCATAATGAACAACGTCTATTTTTTTTTCTTTTTAGGGAAGGCAATTGAATAATGTAGAAATTTTTACTATAACTCTTGAATGAGTATTCATGCAAGAAAGCTTTCCGTAAAAGTCTCTCATGAAACATAATTTACTCTTGGTAGAATACTCATTCAAGAAACATTTCCATGATATTATGTCCTACAACATGACTTATGGTTTATTATTATCACAAAGTATTGGAAGTCATAACATTTTCAATATTTTCTAATAGTAGGACAAAGATATACTAACCTCGTACACCCCTCTCAAGTGTTAGGCAAACACGAGTTACCATTCTAGCCAAAATGTCCCAACAACTGAGACTTGGTGATTAAAAAATAATGTAACCTCGAAGCTAAATTTCCTAAATACTTGTATAATTGATTAGTAGTTATGAACCTATGTATACCTATAATATCTAGTAATGGTAAGGTCACATTAAGACAAAAATCATGATTTTAGAGTTCAATATAATTCTAAAACTTTGTGAGCACCGTTGTGGTAGCCAACAACTAGGAATATCCTCTAGTAGTTATGGAATACCTATTTTGACAAGGATAAGTTAACCATCCTTACCTTATCCATTTCTCATTCCACCCCAAATGGGTCATAAGTTACCTTAATATCATTGAGATCTACCTGTACTGATCAGGGTTCCAATTCGAATAGCAAGGGAAAAGTACTCACCATAGATCTGCGTGATTACACAACAAATTCATCCTAATAACAAGATGGTGAAAGTTTTGATGCTAATCCAAATCCATTTTGTTATTAAAGCATAAAAAAAGACAACCCTCATTTCTTAAAGCAAGCATCTGATTCATTAATCGAACCCAAAACCAAAACCGAGAGAAAGGATATCAATTCAAACTCCTCAGGTGCACAACCATAATACCCACCCAGAAAGTGCCCAATGATCTCATTGAAACAAAAAAAAAGATAAAAACATAATTTTCTAATCTTAATCCAAAACAAAGGATTATGAAATGAATCTAGAATCTGAAAACAAACATTCTAGAATTGAGTCGACCAGCAATATTGATAATACAACCAATTCGTATGACCATCAAACCGAATCTAGAGTTTCATTACAGACCCCCATTTTTTTTTAATATTGTGAAAAATTCAACCCAAATAATATTTATCGAAACCGAGAAGCATGTGTAACACTTTCATTCCACATATTCACTTACTGACCACAAGAAACCATAATGATGAGAAACTCATATAAGCAAGTAGAAGTAACAACACACCCGACACAATTCTCTGAGAGACATTTCCATGAAGAGCAGAGTTCATTTAATGAAATTTTTTAGATAAAATTAGAAGACTTAAGGGTATAGGGCATATCATGCCTAATTCAATGTCCCACAAGTCGAGTACACGCTAAACAGGGCTTGCGGAAATAACAACAACCTAGGCCAAATTCCATTTTCCACAAACATGTTGGGGACCACACTTTTCAAAGGGCCACGTTTGGCATAGGTAGTACGCGGTTAGGGCATGGATTCCCAAAAATATTGAGCTACAATTGCCTAAAATAAATGTGGTCTACCGGTCTTAGAGATTGATGTAAGCACAAAATAGGTTTGCTAAAATGGCCTTGATTCACCATATGCAACCAATAGGTGTCCAATCTGCTTAGTTCACCTTTACAAGCATACACCTAGCTAGTGCCAAAATAGTAGCTTTGAAACATGAGTGGACATCCACCCAAGCATAATGGAGAAGAGACTTGGTCAAACATTTTAGTTAGAATTAAGTACCTAGGAGAAATTTTGTAGCAAAATACCTTAGAAATATTCTAAGCCTTTACACACATACACACCAAATCCATCCAAACCCACACGGCTAGCAGCCAAAGGTGTAAGCATGTCAATAATGAAAAAAAAAGAAAAATTAATAACATGGATGACAAGGTATGTGGCCATCCTTCCAGGGTGTCTAGACACACAGCACAGGAACCAAACATGTTTCCATCAACAAGAAAAGAGGAAATGACAGAAGGCCACCAACTCCATTCCCCTTTTACAAGCACAAAACCACAATTTTTAGTAGGAAGAAAAAAATAACAACGCCCAACAAGCATTAACCTTTTAGTTGGTGAAGCCATGTGCTAGGGACAAGATTCTGCCACAAAGGATGAGAGAGTTGGTAGACTTCATTAATTCCACATTAAATATTAGTCCTTCATCATTGAAACAAAAACAATCCCCTCAAAATTGGAGCCTCCTCATAAACATCTCCTCCTTCTACGCAACAACTTAGCCAAGATTTGATAACAAGCTATTTCAGTGAGAGATAAATCTCCTTTTATTATTTCTTTTGTTTTTAAAAACTTGATTCAAATACTAGGTATCCTTTTAATAAAATACGCCTAAAAAAATTCAAAAAGATTTTAGTATTCCATTAGAAATTTTAACAAAATGTCCATAAGCATTCCAATGATCGAGAGCACGATTAGATCACAGAAGAATGTTTAAAAATGTAAGATACAAAATACCCTCAACGACAAATAAACACTTACAAAAGAACTAGAAGGTTTGATGGAACAAAAAAATAAAATAAAGGATGCTAAAATAAATTTGTAATAGGGTCGTAGTCACCTAGAGATAAAAGGGAGCTCAAAACAACATTTGATGTTATGCAATAGTGCAAGGAAGCAAAGGTGGAATTCGAAAACAAACAGGGCATTACATTCTCCTCCCCTTAAGAAAGCATCGTCCTCAATGTGACCTAACCACTGAAGAAAGAAAAAAGGGAATAAGCAACAAAAGATAGATAAGGACAAGGATTCTTCCTATGGTTAAAATTTTATGTCGTTAAAGCACGACCATAGGGTAGACTTAGAAAATTTGGCAGATTATTTAAATTTCATTGTTCTATGAAGATTGGCAGTTTTCTCTTACTTCATTATTTAATTAATCTCTCTTCCTTTTTATTATTCCTAACTTAAGTCCTTAAGATTTCATTGTTGTAAGTTTTTAGTTTATTCCTTCTTGTGGGTGCCCAACAGAACCGTTATCATCATAACATATTAGGGTCATATGCAACACAAAATATTCACATGAGGAAAATTTCACATATTAACATGACCATACCACATCATGAGAGTTTAGCCAAAACATGGAAGGAACATACATGATCCACAAAATATAGTACTTGTCACACATATATTACCATCACAAAAATACTCAAAGCAATAAGTATATTATAACAACCTAAAATTTCCATAATTTTAGATGAATATTTTACACAACTCGAAACAATAGCTACAGACACAAAGTGTCAACAAGGGAAACAAATCCTTATTCCACAACATCACAAAACATATCCAACTCACATGAGTATATATACACCACAACACACTCCCAAATTATCACCCACAACTCAAAGATAACTCTCGAAGAATTAATCACACACACACACAAAAATCTTATGCCTCCCTCAAGTCTTGTATACGTCCCTCAAGTCTCTTATGCCCCTCAAGTAGTAATATATAAATAATTTTTCCTTTTTTCTCCCAAAGAGGTCGGTCACCCTATGGCCCTAGGCACATAGAGTCAGACACCCCTAACCCAAGTGACATAATAACTCATGGTTTGAAAACCTGCTAGTTATTTGTAACTCCTTGGGGCATACCCATACAATGAAGTAGGTTCCATAGGTTCAACCATTCCATGGTGCATCCCATGACCCTATTCCACACATTACGACAATAGGACCAACATAGCAATCCGATTCAAATGCCAAGTGGAAAAATACAAGCCTTGGGCTAGGTTGTAAAATTTTAAATTTAAAAGAAGATCAAAATCCAAGAAAAACAAATGGCCAAATAGCCATAGTTAGTGAAAAAATTTGCATGTTAGTACCACAAACAAGGAAATTCCCAAAATATAAAAACATATCAATCAAGAAAATTGTTGGTCCTTGTAAAAATAAAATAAAAGTTCAATTTACAAATAAAATACATATATATGAATAGCACATTACGATGACTATGTGGCCTTATCTGACCACCAAGGGGGTACTCAACACAAGTAAGTACGAGTTGTTGGCACTTGGAACATCAAGCCTCATCTCGTAAAATAACATATCAATAGTACAATTGTCATCATCTCTATCTGAATCATCCTACCACCACTTCGACAAGGCTAAACATAGTCATAGCTACACTTAGGTTAAATCCATATGAAAACCACATAGGAGAGAGGAAATAGAGCACAGGTCATCATCTACTGAGCCTAAGGTCATCATCGATTTACTATACCATGGTACACATTCCCTCACTCCAAACATACACTTTTACCGATTTCCTCAAGGTCGGTTAGCATAAGGTTCACAACATAACACGTAACTACATCACTAACACAATGGTGGTTTACACACATTAACATAAGTGTCTCACAATGTACATAAATAGGTATATCACATACATTAAATTCATGGTTTAAAACACATCACATTACACATACAACACCCTAAGTGCAACATACGTATAATAGGATCATATGCTCACCACATGTCCCTAAATCACAACATGAACCATCATGAATTTTACTTATTATGATGCACAATTACAACATACCGTCAATTGTAGTATAATGAGGGTGATATACACATTTCTTCACAACATGATGATGACATCACTATGAAATCCAGTTCACTACAAACCAACCTTATCATACAACATATCAACAAAATCACACATCATAAATGCAAAAGGCTTCAAAACTCCATAATCAACAATAACATTCCTTTCACACACACAAAAATATGGTGCATCACACTTGAATTTATAGTGAATTCATGAAAAGAGAGAAATACTCTCATCTCCAACACATCAACATGCCAACAGATTTATGCACTAAGTGACATACACAACATGTGCGCTAACAATATCACAATTATGACATAGCTCACATCACGCTTAAATCACATTACTCTTCCAATCTCTACCACCACCACCATGCAACACCATCACCACTCCAATCCTTCCCAGATGTTTGAGAGTATGAACCTTCACTATGATACCAATGTGTAACACCCACTTAAGACACACACCCAGAAAACACAACAATTAATGAATTTTTTTTTTTCTAAAGTTTATACGACACCACAAGTGATCACAATGGGCTACAACCAACTCTCAATAGGTTTGACACAACATTTACCACCTAGGTACAAGGAAACCTACGACACCCATCACAAAACTTTCACTTCCCATTTCAACAAGACATCACATACTAGTCCAACCATAGACACACTTACAGTTAGGGGCATCCCATGGTGAAAGTATTTTAAGGTTTCTTATTTTACTAAAACGTATTTCAAAACTTAACTTATGTTCTAGGATATTTTACACTATGATTCACACAACTCTTCTTACAAAGTAGGATTTCTTCCTTTTATACTAATAGGTAATTAACTTAAGGTCATCTCTAATATGAAAAATATTTGTTTTTTTAATTCGTTTGTTAAAACAAGGAGGCATTCAAAACCACAAGGCTATCATCCAAACTTGCACTAATGAAACTTATTTTGAAGCTCCCTTACACCAAAAGACGAGCATAAACTCAATTAAGATGGAGTACCGTTTAGGTTCGGAGCTAAGATCTCCTTAAGAAAGGATCAACGTTTAACAACACCAAAGAGAGAATTACAATTTACCTTGGAAAAATTTATAGGAAGAGGGTTATATTGAATTCATCTTCAAGAATCCACTAGTAATAACCAGTCTTTTATTGAGAATAAGGAATTTATCTAGATTGGGTAAAAGCTTCATTTAGGCTTCTCTTGGTTGAGTTTAACAAAAGAATACATATTAGGTTTCAAATAGATGAGTTAGAATTTAATGATTTATTAATCAATCTTCCCTACTTACTAAGGCCTAGCCATTTTCCAAAATCCAAACATTGATTACACCTTCATTACCTTTTTATGCCCCACAACAAGAATTAGAGTTTATTATTACAACTTAGAGTAGTAAGGATAAGTTCTTTTTAACACAGGAATAAAGTTTCCTTATCTTCCACTGAAAGACTCTTGACTTCATGAAAGGATTACAACCTCTTATTTATTTTGTAAAACTTTTATGAGGATTACCAAACCATTTTATTATGCCCAAAATGGCATTATTTCCATAACCGAGAAGGGGGTTTAAAACAAAAGCTATAATTCAAGGATTTCACCAAAGCCCTAACAATGAAAACTAAACATGATTACAACATTTACTATTCAACACGACACACAAACCAATGGTGACAACTGATTCAAAATTACCTTGACTTGGAACAAAAGGGTAATCAAAATTGGTCAAGCAATGCTATGCTATTATCAATATTACTATATTACATTAAAACTACTCATAACAATGCAATGATTAAGTTTATATCTTTCACAATAGTATTTACAAGATAAGGTTTTAGTTGGTTAAGACAACATTACTCAAAAAACATAATTCTAAGGCATTGAGCCTCTTCTGAATTTTTCACAAAAACCATTCCAGAGTTTTACAACACATTAAACATTTGAACAAAAGAAATCCATTAGTAAAACTGATGCAACTTTCTACAATTCTTTTCCCCATCTACTCGCAAATCCATCTACACAATATTAGCTGAGCCGGTTAATGATAAATGAGCATGATAAGCTACTATAACATTAGTACATTGTGCTTTTATCTAACTATTTTATAAAAAAGGAAAACTATTGTTTAATAAAATGTTCCAAGTACTCATAATAAGAGTAATTAAAAAAAACTTTAAAAATCTACAATGTCAGAAATAGAAAAGAAGTCACTAATTCTTATTAGGAAATAACTACCTACAAAATAAGTTATGTAATCCAAAAAAATTAATTCCCCCTGTGTTTCAGTCATGAGAATCATTTCAACATGATAACATTTAAAACTGCAACCATCTATTAAAGAAGATAATTAATAAAATTCTTAATCATCTCACAATAACATCGAGTTAATTCAACAAGCCATAAGTTCCACTATATTACAATCAATCTCCTATAAAAAATCTACAAGGAATTGATATACAAAAACAAGTGACTTACATGAATGCTATCACCTATGTCTCTTATAACCAAATCCTCATCACGATCCAAAAAAGGATGTCATCTAGAACAAAGAAATAATTCAACAGGAATTAAGTGTACTTATTGTGCATTCCTATAAGAGGTTTACTCTAGTCCATTGACAAGATGATACAATCACAAGGACAAAGAAATCCAAGAGGGTCTATGAAACAAAAATAACTAATATCTAAAACCCCTTTTAATCAATACATTTCTATTTAACCAAGATATCTAGTTCATTATTCAATAAATGATTACTTGGATTCTCCCCCCACACAGTTTAGGGGAAAAAATCAATTCATGTAAAAAAAAAAAACTTCAATCTTGTTTGATTTATGCTCATAATGAACAACGCGTCTATTTTTTTTTCTTTCCAGGGGAAGATAATTGAATAAAGTATAAATATTTACTTTAACTCTTGAGTGAGTATTTATGCAAGAAATCTTTTCGTAATAGTCTCTTATGGAACATAATCTACTCATGGTAAAATACTCATTCAAGAAAAATTTCCATGATATTTATGAGTCCTACAAACATGACTTATGGTTTATAATTATCAAAAAGTATTGGAATTCATAGCATTTTAAATATTTTCTAAAAGTAGGAAAGAGATATACTAACCTTGTACACCCCTCTCAAGTGTTATGCAAATACGAGTTACCAATCTAGCATAAATTTTGGCCAACAATGAGACACGATGATTACAAAATAATGTAACCTCGAATCTAAATTTCCTAAATACTTATATCAGGAAATTTATTAGTAGTTATGAACATATGTATACCTACAAGATCTAGTAATGGTAAGGTCACATTAAGAAAAAAATCATGATTTCAGAGCTCAATATAATTCTAAAACTTTGACAGTCCATTGTGGTAGAGTCAACAACTAAGGAATATCCTAGTAGTTATGGAATAGCTATTTTGACAAGGATAAGTTAACCATCCTTACCTTATCCATTTCTCATTCCACCCCAAATGGGTCATAAGTTACCTTAATCTCGTCGAGATCTACCTGTACTGATCGGGGTTCCAAGTGAATAGCAAGGGAAAATTACCCACCATAGATCTACATGATTAGACAACAAATTATTCCTAATAACAAGATAGTGAAACATTTTGATGCCAATCAAAATTTGTTTTGTTATTAAAGCATTTAAAAAATACAACCCTCATTGCTTAAAGCAAACGTTTGATTCCTTAATAAACCCAAAACCAAAACAAAGAAAGGATATCAATTCAAACTCCCGGGTGGACAACTATAATACCCACACAACAAGTGCCCAATGATCTCATTGAAACAAAAATATCAAAAGATCAGTTACTAATCTTAAGCCAAAATGAAGGATTATGAACCAAATCTCAGAATCTTAAAACAAGCATTCTAGAATCGAGTCAACCAACAACATTGATAATACAACCAAATCGTATGACCACCAAGCTGAAATAGGAGTTTCATTACTGGACACCCCCATTTTTTTTAATATTATGAACAAAGTCGACCCAAATAATATTGATCGAAACCTAGAAGCATGTACAAAAATTTCATTCCATAGATTCATTTACAACCACAAGAAACCATAACCATGAGAAACTCATAGAAGCAGGTAGAAGCAATAACACACTAAACACAATTCTTTGAGATATTTCCATGAAGAATAGAGTTAATTTAATGAAAACATTTAGATAAAAGAAGAAGACACGTTGAACAGGGCTTGTAATAGCAACCTAGGCAAAATTCCATTGTCCACAAACATGTTGGGTGACCACACTTTTCCCATGGCCACGTTTGGCATAGGTAGGGTATGCGTGGTAAGGGAATGAAGTCCCAAAACAACGAGCTTAAATTTCTTGTAAAAATGTGGTCTCTTGGACTACAATGATTACAGTAAGCACAAAACGGGTCTGCTAAAATGGCCTTGATTCACCATATACAACCAACAATTGTCCAACCTGCTCAGTTCACATTTGCAAGCATACACACAGCCAGTGCCAAAATAGTAGCTTTCAAATAGGAATGGACATTCACCCATACATAATAGAGAAGAGACTTGGTCAAATGTTTGATTCAGTAAGCACCCTAGGAGAAATGTTTAATAAAATACAGAAATATTCTAATCCTTTATACACAAATCCACCAAATCCATCCAAACCACGTAGCGGCGTATTAAAAGTGTAAATAGGTCAACATTGAAAAACAAAGTAAAATTAATAATAGGAATGCCAAGGTATGTGGCCATCCTTCCAGGGCATCTAGACACATAACACGGTGCCAATCATGTTTCCATCAACAAGAAAAGAGGAAATGGTAAAAGGCCACCAACTCCATTCCCCTTTTGCCAACAAAAAACCACAATTTTTAGTAGGAAGAAAAATAGAACGATGCACCCAACAAGCATTAACCTTTTAGTTGGTGAAGCCATGTGCTAGGGAAAGGTCATTGCCGAGGAGGATGAGGAGTTGGTAGAATTCACTAATTCCAAATTAAATATCAGTCATTCATCATTGAAACAAAAACAATCCTCTCAAAATTTGTGCCTCCTCGAAACATCTCCTCCTTCTACACAACAAATTAGCCAATATTTGACAACAAGCTATTTCTGGTGAGAGATAAATCTCCTTTTATTTTTTCTTTTTTTAAAACTGTGTTCAAATACTAGGTATATTGTTAAATAAGTATGCCTAAAAAACTTCAAAAAGATTTTAGTATTCCATTAGAACTTTTAATAAAATTTCCATAAGCATTCCAATGATCAAAGCACGATTATATCACGAAGAATGTTTAAAAATTTAAGATACAAAAGAACCTCTTCAACAAATAAACACTTATGACAGAACAAGAAGGCATGAAGGAATGAAAAAAGGGAAGAAAGGATGCTAAAATAACTTTGCAACAGGGTCGTAGTCACCTAACGATCAAAAGGGAGCTCAAAACAACATTAAACAATACACAACAATGCAAGGAAGTAAAGGTTAAAGTCAAAACTGAATGGGGAATTACATAAGGCATCCCTTGATGTACTTATTATCTGTAAAATTGACAGGAACAATTTTGCAGGTAACCATACCAAAATTTCTGTTTTGGTCCCCCGTTGAGGCCTCTTAGCATTGAATTGCATAAAATCTCTTTCCAAAAAATTTAGATATTAGAACTTGGTCATTTTAATCCTTTTTGGGTTGGGCGTAGTTTTTATTCATGTTACATCAACCAAAATTGTGCCCCTCATTTCCTTTGGTGCATCATTTGGAGTGTCAACACTCTAGATGTTGCACCTCCCAATGTTGCGCCTCCTATGGTGCGCCAAGGCACTCGAAAACATGGTGTTGAAACTCCCAAAGTGTGCCTAGGCCTTAAAAATCCCTTCATGTCAATTACGCATCCATTTTGGTGTGCCTTAGAAAATTTGGTGGTGCATTTATTGCACCTTTTCTATATATATGCTTTTGCATCCGACTTCTGTCATTTTCACGATTGAAAAAATGAGAAAAGTTATTCTTCCGCACTTGTCGGCATTTCTATCACTCTCTGCACAAGTGTGTTGCTTTTCATCACATTCTAAAGTGGACCCCACATCATTTCCTCTATCTTATATATACCTGGTAAGTGACCCTTTGCCCTTCTTGTGGATTTGTTGTGGTTTCTTTGTTTGTTTTGGTGGTTTGTGTTATTAAAAACAACAATGAACCTAAGAAGGTAATGCAACTCCAACCCATTTTGCAAAATAATACCCACTTGAAACCTATTGTCCATCCACCTTCCAAGATCTACAAAAATGGAAGTTTCTACCTCAAAAATACTCAACTCTTTTTCCCTACTATGATAAGGTTTTCCCTCCTAACCGTTTAAAAACCACAAGCAAAGGCAGTGAAAATTATAAAGTCTTTGCAATCAAGCCCACTATTTTTCCTTTGGCGCAGGCTTTGTCATTGTTACACCAAACACAGTTGTGCCATAGGCACATTGTCCCTGCATGCAACATTAGCTTTTCCTATGCCTTGTAAATTTCTAAAGCACAAGTGTAGGCACAAGCGCACATACAGCTACAACAACATCTGAGTGTTGTGCAAACCCTTCCCACGGCGCGCAAACTAATCCCTTGGCGCACCTCACCTTAATGATGCATATTTTGAATCCGTGCCTTAGCGCATCATAATATCTGGCAACATATATCATATTTATGCCAATGGCACACCTTGAGACCTTGCTTTGTTTGTTTTGGTGGTTTGTGTTTACACCAAATAAATATGTTCCCGGTTGACCCTTCACATGGCACAGGTGCACATCCATTAACACCAACATCTATGAATGTTGTGTGTAGTCTTTCTGCACCCCACGCCCCTTTTGGCACTATTTCCTTCCATGCAACATGTTCCCAAAGTGTGCCTTACTTTTTGAAACCCTGTAGCCTACGGTAGAGAGCTGCGCCTTGCGCTAAATGTTGTGTGTGAGAGACTCATAAATTGCTAACTTTTCATTCTGTAAACTTTGATGGATGATTTAACAACTAACATGGCTCTTCTGCGATGGACTTCCCTGATTATTCTTACAGATCAATAGCTGAACTCATATTCACACATGTCTTCATCGAGTAAGAAGCCAACTAAGTCCAAGGGTAAAGCCAAGCTAACGGAAGAATAAATGAAATACAAATACCAAAGGATCAGGATTCCTGAGTCCCTTGCAGAGTGTGACCTAGATATCAAAGATTCAGAACTCGGTCACATCGACATGGAAGACTTCTAGGCTAGAACCAAGAAGGTCATAGGAAGCCCATGGATGGATAAATTGGTGGGCAGCGGTCTGCACTTCACTGCAGGGATTCCCGTGAGCACAATCAATAACGAGTTCATGATGTTAGTGGGCCGTTGTTACAATAAGGAAACAAGATGTGTCAAAAATGAGAAGGGTGAGGTAATAATCAACCTCACGCCTCGACATTTTGAGATTATGTTGGGTATCCCCCACCACTGAGCATTTTGTAGCAGTAAGCCAAGATGACTGCATGAAGACATGGAACGAAAATGAAGACAAATGCATGCAGCTGATGAATGAGGTGTACCTCAAAAACAAGAAGGTGGTAAGCAGGTGGCCATAATTCATTCATTGCAGTGACTTTTCAGAAGAAGCTGAGTGACACCATCACCTTCATGAGTAGGGTGTTTAGGATTCCCGATGCCCATTACTTTCACAAGTGGATGCTTAGATATTTAGAAACAATGAGAAAAAACATTCCTGATCAACGTTTTGAATGGGCGAGAGATTATCAACACAATCTCCGAGCAGCTTCAACAACTTTCAACAACTGGGAGGTTCTATATGAACTCCTATGTGGTATATGTTGCTGCCTCAGAAAGGGACTACCTAACATTGAATCGATGTGGGGTATGGCCCCAAGTCAGAATATATGAGTACTATCCAGAGTTAAAACTGGAAAACAACATAACACAATTTAGCAAAATCAATGATGCCTTCTTCTATGGCGTCATCTACCTCTTGAGGCCTAATATGACTCACGGTCGGATGACCAAAAGTGTGGTATCCACCATAGAGAAGTGGGGAGCGTTATTCACGCAATTCCCCACTTTCACCTATCTCAGAGCCGCCAACTTCTTGGGAGATCCCACCAAGTTGCCGAGGTATGTGGGACCCAAGCTGATCTTATTGGAGCTATCTAGACAACTTATCACATACCATGAGAAGTGTTTGAAAAGAAAGAAGGGTGGAACTCCATTCCCCCTCATAGTGGGCAGGTACACCTACACTTCACGAGCAAAGCCTAGGAAATGTTTATAGAACTCAAACTACTCAACTTAAAACATAATTTCCTGGCAAGGCCAACCTTTGATCCTCGTGATTACCTTCCAAGGGAAAAACTCGATCAGATTCACATCCCTCAGATTGAAGATATCTACATTAATCTGTATCATGAAGTCGAGCTCAGACGAAAGGATCACTCCCGATTGGCCCTGGAAGAGATCATTCAATATGGTGTGGCCATCGTCCCGAAAGGTTTCCAAGCAACTGATCAAGAAGTTGATCAAGTTTATCTAGACACGGATGGGGACAATTGGCTGTTTTCTGAAATCGATAGAACCAAGGCACCTTAGACTATTGAGGAAAGGGCCAAAGGAACTCTGCAATGTACTGAGCATTGGTGCAAGAAAAATAGTCTCATCTACCTTGGAGTAGACTTTACCATGTCTCCCTTGGGTAATGCACCTACCAAGCCAAAGCACTTGCCTAAAGGCAAGGGAAAAGATAAAGAGGGACAGAAAGTCTTACGCTCAAGAGGAAGCTCCTGAGAGTCCTCCTTCCACTGCCAAAGAACAGGTAGTAAGCTTGATATCCCCAGAAGAAAAAAAAGTGGTAAGTGTTCCAATGGGCACATCCACTCAGGATGTTGCCACTACTACAACTATTGAGGTTCCCACTATCCCCTCTCCCTCTCCTCCTCCTCCTCATGTTTCTCAACCAACCAATCCTTTGGTTGCATCTTCTCCCCTATCTTCTACCGTTCCCCCTTCCTCTTCCTCCATCTTCTCTTCCCTCATGGATCTGTCCCCCAACATTTCTTCCCTCATCTCACAGATCCCTTCCACCCCCACGGTTTCCTCTCCTACAGTGACTCCTACCCTGTGAGCGTTGGAGGGTTGGCTTCTTTCTCAATGCCACCACCAAGTGTCTCGACACATTTCCCCATGTCCACTATAGTTACTCCTTCTTCCACCCCGTTTCCTCTTCTTCCTCTAGTCCCACTCCCCTAAGTCAGAATGGATCTCCAAACACCTGAGTCAACTCAAGAGGAAAGTCCCTATTGCACCTATGGACTTCTCTATTATTCCAACTAAAGGGGCTAAGAAGCAAAAGGCTATAACCCACTTCTCTCAAAGTGCTTCAGGTGAAAGAGTTATGGAGATCGCATACCCTAATCCCACAAAGGAGAAAAAGATTTGTCTCCTACAGATTTTACAGTGACTCAGGTCACAATGGGAACATCCTTAGAAAGCCTACAAGGAGAGGCCTTATCCAGTAGTGGATTCCCTTTGCAAAAATCTTCAAGAAGCAAAGGGAGAGAAGAGGATATTGAAAGGACAAAACAAGCATATTCTCAAGCCCTACAAAAGATGGGCAATGCACCTCCTGTAGCTGCCACCGAAACTCCTGAAGCCCTTAGTTAGGAGAAGATAAATGAGTATGCCAAGATTGGCGAGCAAGGTGTAGCAGTGTCCACCTAGAGAGAGTAGATCCTCAAAGATAGTGAGGAAGTTATTACAAAGTTCACAGAGCTGTATCAAAATATAGATCAAGCTAACAAGGAACTCTAGGCAATAGCAGGACCTATCTCTGAAGAGTTGGACCATGTCAAGTTGCAACACGAGACATTCCAGAAGATGCTTGACTACCCAGTCAATGACTTAATGAAATTCGGCGTCTTCGATCACCGAGAGCACCCAATAAAATCCTTACTACTCTAGACTATCGGGTTGACCAAATGGAGTTTGTCTTGGAGAAAATAGACAAAATCAAGGAAGAAGCCTTGGATGCAATGCATCAAATGGACCGAGATCATCTTAAGGATGTCTCTAGGTTTTCTCACCCCATCATATGCCTTGAGGAAGGTAGATGACACTATTCGGCTCTTCAAGGAGATCATGTCGCAAGGTTTAGAGTCAGAGGCCTCTTTTGATATAGAATCTATCAACAACCTTCTGGCCTACCGTGACTTTGTTGGATACCTGATGGAGGTAGGTAATGAATACTTCAAACTCTGGAAAGACTCAGAGATGAACGAGAGACTTGCAAAGTCATCGGGGATCACACCAAAGGTCCTGCTCAGGATCAACTTCAAATGATGGTTAGCAAGTTCATGGAGTATCGAGCTCAATTTCACATTTCCTCTCCTGAGCAGAAGTAGGACACTCCTTTCCAGCCAAGGGATGATGACGAATAGGCTCCTTTCTCCAGGATTTATCCCTTTTTGTAAAATATTTAAAAGAATGTTGGCACAAATGATGACATCATCCATGTTGCATCATGAGATGTTGTCATCCACAAAATTGCCCCAAAGTCAACTTTTGACTTTTAAATATTTTGTAGATATTTTGTAAATAGTTGTTGGCTCCTTTTTGTCTTCTTTCTCCTTCTCCTTCTATAAATATTGGAATGCTTGTTGTATTATGTGTGAGCAAATTTGTATGAAAAATAGAAGTGAGGAGAGAAAGACTTTGAGCTTTCTTGTAATAGAACAACTTATTAATACAAAATTGAGACTTTGTGCTTGAATTCCTGTGTTATGTGTTAGATCTTTCTTAAGTTTGATTTGCATGCTTATTCTGTTGGATTCACCTATGCTTTTTTCATTTGTTTAACATTATTTCTTTGTTTGTTTACGTGAGTAAGTTTGGATCTGTTTACTACCAGCACAAAACATAAACCCTTTGACCTTTCTACTTTGGAATTCATTTCTTTTCTCCCTTCAGATCCATCTTTCTTCTATTCCCTCCTTCATCCCTTTCTGTTCTTCGTCGGAACTAACTCCACTGGGATGAGATCCCAAACCCCCCTTGAAGGTAGAATACTGTAAGACTTGCACAGATTCCTATTGGTAGAATAGCAATAAACCAGTTTCACTTTGTTGTCTCAAAGAGGGCTATGCCCGTACCTGCCTGGCCTATCTATCCATAGATCTGCCCACCCGACAGAGTTTCAGACCAATAGTTTTTGGTGACTCCTCGGGGATCGAACCAGATCTATGTGGGTGTTATGACAACCAAAAGACGCTACAGCTTTTAAAGCTACCAAGGTGACTAAGAAAATAGATAAAACTATAAAAATCACTACTGTTTGCAAATCTTAAGTGATCTGAAACTGAATTTTTTTAGAGACCCATAGATCTAGACCAGTTAGAAACCTTTAGTTTGCTTTGAGTTTTTATAGAAACCCGTATATCTCGTATTGATATTTTACAAATATTTTCAAAACCTTGCAAAAATTCAAATCTAAGATCCGAAAATCAGCTTACTAAGTTAACCTTTATTTTATCCTCACTAATATTTATCATTAAACCATAATCGGTTTTCAAAAAAGGGATAAAATTAAATATTTAGAAAAGTACATGCCGCTGATTTTTGTCAGAAAAATCAGAAAATCAGCAAGTACAAACAAAAAGAGTTTTTTAAAAAAATCTACTCTGAAAGCATTGCAGATCCAAACAAATACACTAGCGGGTGAGCCATATACCTGTAGTAAGAGAGCTCGTGGAGAAGTTGATCCTATTTTTGATCCGCTTCGGAGGCACAACTTAGTATTACACCAAAGCACGCTTCACATCGCTAAGTTTAGGTGATCGGTCGGCCAGGAGTTGCCTCGCCTCCACGAAAGAACCAGTTTTGCAAGGAGCCTCTACATCCCTTTGCAGCGCTCTATTACTCGGTGGAACCACGCTACCCAGCTCACGTCCTCTTTCATTTTCAAATGGCAGCACCATGGGGAAATGCTATGGACCCTCTTGCATTGCCACATCCAGTTCACGCACTCCCTCATGGAAATCGCAAGAATTTCCCAAGATTTGATGGGATTGGAAATCAAAGCATGGATTCAATATATCTACATTCATCATGTCATGTAGCATCCTAGATGTGAACCATGAAGACGTGTCGATAACGCCTCTTTCTAGAGACCTTGCGAGGACCGCAGAGAGTGGTTCCAACATTTGTTGGCCGGATCTATCACTAGTTGGGCCACGTTACGAACTACGTTTGAAGATAGCTATAATCCTTTAGGAGATGCATTTGTGTTACTATCAAAGATCAATCACTTAAATAAATAGGCCAATGAAACCATGCTTGATTTTATCACCCGTTTCAATTCACGATTAGTGTGCTTTCGCCATGTTGCCAACACTAGAAAAATAAAAATGCTTCTTTGTGAATGCCATGAGCTCAAGAGTAAGTTTCTTACTCTTACAAGAACAAATCACCACCCTCGTTCTCGCTCAAGCTATGGCCATTCGGATAGAAGATAATCTTCTTATCTCTAGTGAGTTAAAATGAGAGCCACCCAAGCCTAAGGCTTGGCTCCTTCTCAAACCACTTCATCAGATATGACATTCCAGAAAATGGAAAACGACTTGCTCGCATTAAAAAGTAATTAGCTCAAGCTTCATCCTCCACTCCATACCAGGATATCCCATGGAGAAACTTCACTCCCAACAATGCCCCACAAAGGCGCGTTTTCCTGCAGTTGCTCCATGGTTGGCACTTGAGGCCCCTCTCGGTCAATGCCCTGGTTGAGATCAAAGAAGAGGAGAAAATTTACGAAGAACCTTCATCGCAAGGTGGAGATGATCAAGATGTCGGTGAACTGGCTGGCGACTCTACAATCAGGTATATGGAATTTGAAGATGAGGAATCTGATGAAGAAGAGGGTACCCAAGGGTATGCAAGTAGACAGTCATACACTATTTTCACCCACTCCCAAGGAAAAGAAGCAAAAGTTGCTGCTAGGATACAAAAAAAGAGAAGGTTGTGTCAAACACGCCTCCAACCATTGCTAAAAGAGGTAATCCTCTTCTTGCTCAACCTCCTATTAAGCCTTTTACAAAGAAATATTTTCCTCCCATCTCTCCTCCAAATCAGCCTTCTTCTCTTTCCATAAAGACCAGTAACCCTACCCTACCATCTTGAAATGAGGGACTCATTCCTTCATTAACACAACCCTTGGTCACAATCGACATAGTCGATCACGCTAAAAAGACCAAGATTCAAATGTCTGAAGTTGAGTATCTTCAGCCTAACCCCGAGTAGCTTGTAAGATTAATAGAATATATCTAAAGCCAAGCTGTCATTCCCTCTCTTGTCTCCCAAGAAATGAATCCTTTTCGCTCCTCCCGCATCTCACATAAATGTTTCCTTGACTTCCATATCGTGCAAAATTGAACCTTTTTATCTCTCCATCCTAATCAATGGTCACAAGCTAAGAAATTGCATAATTGATTCCGGGGCTTCCGATAATGTCATGCCGGCAAAGGTCACCCATGCTTTAGGCCTCACTCTTACCAAGCCTTTCGGTAGATGTTATTCCATGGAAACCAAATAGGTTCCATTGATTGGTCAGATCAAAGATGCACAGTTCACATTTGCAGCATTCCCAGAGAAAAGAGTAAAAATGACCATCCTCGTTGCTGATATCCCAACAACATATGGAATTCTACTAGGGAGAAGATTTTGTAGAGAAGTTGGTGGAGAGATTCATATGGACTGGTCCAAAGCCAAAATCCCCGTCAAGGGTGTTATGCAGACATTGGATCTGAATCACAAAAGAAGCACTCGGTCACCATTCCGACGACCCTAAAGCCAAATCCTCTTCAAATCATCAGGGATGGGGAACTACTTCTTATCCACTGAGTCTGATAAAATGAATGTTCTCATCAGGAGAAGGACCTTAACAAGATATGGACACTGCAGTTTGATGGCAATTGTGCAATGAGTGGATGTGGTCGCTGGAGTTGTCCTAATATCTCTTGAAGAGGAGATTTTTCCCCTTTCTTTCAAATTGCAGTTTTTAATACAAACAATACTGCTGAGTATGAATCTTTGTTACTCGGTATGCAAGCTACAAAAGAAAGAGGAATCAAGAACCTAAAAGTACAAGGTGACGCCGAACTAATTGTCAACCAGGTAAAAGGGGTGTACCAAGTGAAAAATGACAGACTCAAGCACTACCACAACATAGTATGCAAAAAGCATTGAGGAATTTGATGCTTTCTCAATAAAAGTCATTCCAAGAGGTCAAAATGACATGGCAGATTCATTGGTCGTCTCAACATCCCTTATGCTCCCTCACCCAGGGTTGAAAACAGACACATATACCATTGAGGTAGTCTTCTGCCCAAGCGTGCCAGATAATTCTCAGCACTGGCAGGTATTCAACGATGACAATTAGCTTATTGCCTTTCTAGAGAAAGTAGAAAATTTCAATGAACTTCATTTTGAAGGATCTACTTCTGCATGCCATGAATCACTGGTCAAGTGAATGAATCAAAAGAAGGCGATGGCATATGCCAACTCAAGGGAAATAAGATTCCAAAGGGTTTAGTCTCTCTAGAATGATTGTTTGAAAAACATGATCGTTTTGTCAAGAAGAAGCAACAAGATGATCCTAACTCCTCTCCAGAGACCGAATTGGTCAACTTGGGTATTGTGGAGCATCCACAGTTTGTGAACATCAGGAAATGTTGTACACCGAAGAAAAGTGGAAGTTTGTCTAATCATGCGAAGAAATATATGGACATATTGGCATGGTCTTATGCCGATCTGAAGTATTTCAAGCCTAAGGACGTTCACATGACATCCCGTTAAAAGATGATGTCAAACCCTTTCACCAGAAATGAGGCACTATAATCCCAAGATCTCGGGTACCATCCAGGTAGAAATACAAAAGATGCTAGATGCAAGGATTATCTTTCCTATCCATCATAGTACTTGGGTCACAAACATCATACCAGTATGAAAGAAGAATGGCGAGATATGCATATGCGTAGATTTTCACAATCTGAATCAGGTGTCCTTGAAGGACAATTACCCACTGCCCATAATGGATCAAGTTCGCAAGCGATGAACCGGTTCAGAGATGCTTTCCATGCTTGATGGTTTTTCGGGCTATAATCAGATTAAGGTCTCACCCAAAGACCAATTCAAAACAACATTCACTACTCCCTGGGGCATGTTCACCTACAGCAGGATGCCTTTTGGCTTGACCAATGCTGGTGCCACCTTTTAGTGAGCAATGGACTTCACGTTCAAAGGTATGATGGGAAAGGTCATCGTAGTTTATCTAGATGACTTAACTGTGTTCTCTAAAAAGTGAAGTGATCATTGTGATCATTTAGAGAAAGTATTGATTAGATGTCGAGAACACGGGATTTCCCTAAATCTAAATAAGTCTGTTTTCGGGGTCATTGAAGGAAAGTTGCTAGGACACGTTGTCAGCAAGGAAGGAAAAAGATAGATGTCGAAAGGGTTAAGGCTATTCAGAGCCTTACCTTACCCACAAGCAAGACCGGTGTTCACTCCTTTGGAAAAATGAATTTTCTCAAACGCTTTGTTCTTGACTTCAGTTGAAAAGACTCATCACATATCGAATATGATGAAAGGGTTGCAAACTTTCCGGTGGAGCGAAGAAGGAAAGGTGTCATTCGAGGATATAAAAGCCTCTGTTGCTCATGCACCCATCCTGGTATGTCCCGACTTCTCCAAGGATTTTATCATGTATAGTTATGCATCAGCACATACTGTATCAGCCATCTTAATGCAAAAGAACTTTGAAGATGTTGAATCTCCCATCGCATTCATGAGCTCTCCTCTCAAACTCCATGAATTAAAGATGTCTCAGTTAGAAAATCATGCCTTCACCGTTGTCAAAGTAGTCAAGAACTTCTAGTACTACATCCTAAACTCTCATATGGTAGTCTTTGGTTCTGACGACATGTGAGTTAAGTTTATCCTAACTCAACAAAAGTTAGGAATATTACGAGGGAATTGGATCAAAAAGGTCCGGGAGTAAGATCTAGACATAAAACCAACCAAGATGGTAAGAGGCAAGGGCTTATGTCAGCTTATGGCTGAAAAAAAAGTTGCAGAGTTCCCTAAAGAGAAAGATGATTTCATCGACAGAGTGCAAGGCTAGCTGGAGAAAGTTGATTCTCTACCTATGGTTCTATTTGTTGCAACCAATGACGAATGGTATTCTAATATCACTTTCTTTCTCACTTACGGTGAGTTTCTAGCTCATCTAACTTCAAAGGAGAGGTAGGCTGTGAAGCTCAGGGCAGCTAGATATGTCATATGGGATGATGGTTTATACAAGCACGGTATTGATGGCATCTTCTTGCGATGCGTTGAAAAACCACAGTAGATCAAATTGCTTGAAAATTTTCATGACTCGGCTGCGGTGGTCATTTCTCCTCATCTATGATAGCACATAAGATCATCCAAGCCAGGTATTATTGGCCAACACTATTTTAGGATACAGCCACCTAGGTAGCAAAATGTGAGCTCTGCCAACAGTTTGTTGGCAAACCAAAATTGGCTGCTTTTCCCCTTAGGCCCATCATTATTGATGAACCATTTAGGAAATGGGGAATTAAATTCATCGGAGCACTACATCCCCAATCAAGTGTTGGACATAGTTATGTCCTAACAAGCAATAGATTACTTCACCAAATGGGTGGAGGCCATACCTGTTAAGAATGCCACCTCTGAAGTTGTTTGCAACTTCATCAAAGAAAATATCATCATAAGGTTTGGCATCCCATACAAGATCATTATGATAATGCTTCCAACTTCTCCTCATGGGAAGTTATCAATTTTTTCTATGAATACAAGATAACCTTGGCCCATGCCTCGGATTATTACCCCTAGGGAAATGGTCAGGCAGAATCTAGTAATAAGAACCTAGTAACCATCATACGGAAGCTAGTCGATGAGAATCAGCGGTCTGGCACAAGTCATTGTATGATGCTTTGTGGGCAGACCGTATTACTCCAAAGAGATCTCTCGGTATGTCACCTTTTCAAGTGTTATATGGAATCGACATTGAGCTCCCCATTTCCATGGAACTCCCTGCTCTACACTTGGCATGAGTGATCGAAGATGAGACTTTCTAGAATTCTCTTGAAAAGAGGATCATGTATCTAATAGAACTTGAAGAAAGGAGAGTAAGGGTGGTCGACAGGATCACCGAACATCAGAATCAAGTCAAGAGACTATTCGATAAAAAGGCTAAGTAGAGGGATTTCCGAGTGGGAGATCTCATCCTTTTATGGGACAAGCGAAGAGAGCCAAAGGGCATGCACAGGGAATTTAAATGCTTACTCACATCTATATGACTAAACACACTTCTTCCCTTTCTACTGAAGAGAAGTGATGGGATGTGCAACATGAGAGAAGTCTGAAAAAATATCTTGTAGTATTCTACCAATTTCGTGAAACCGCACACCTCGGCCACATTGGTATGTATTGGCTAATCCATAATAGCTCTAAGCTTAGAAGGATCAATTGTGATACCTTCCTCGAAATAATGTGACCTAAGTCTTGAACCTCTAAGCTGGAAAAGTCACACTTCTCCAGGATCCCATATAGCTTCGCTCTCAAAGACACGTAGAACTGTTGAAGGATCTCCTCACACGTACATGATTATATTAGTATTTCATTAAGAAACACGAGCATGAAGTTGTCTAGAAAATTATTAAATACCCCATTCATCAAACTCATAAATATTGTAGGGGCATTCGTTAGACCAAATGACACAATTGTGAACTCATAGTGGCCATATCTCGTGCGAAAAGTTGTCTTATGGATATCTGCCTTCACAATCCTCGGTGATGGTAGCGACATAAGATCTATCTTATAAAACATGATGGCCCCCTTCATTTGATAAAATAAAACATCTATGTGAGGAAGGGGGTAACAATTCTTGATTATTACCTTGTTCAGTTGTCTCATAGTCGACACACAACTGTAAAGATATTTCCTTCTTCTTCACAAAAATCATAGGTGCACCTTAAGGAGATACACTAGGACAGACTAGGCCTTTCTCAAGAAGTCCCTCTAACTACAAATTGATCTCACATAGTTCATGTGTGGTCATCATATACGATTGCACGAGATAGGCTCTGCTCCAAGAACAAAATCAATATGAAATTCTATCTCATGTGGGGAGGTAATCCTGGAAACTCACTAGGAAAAACATCTGAAAACTCCTGTAAAATGGGGTGGTCATCAAGTGATGGTCCATGAGTCTCATCCTATGATTGGTCACTAACTATGATGGCATATAATCGACAACCTCATTGCGCACACCACGTCGGTTGCATAGTGGATATGGTGCAAATAGAGATGGGTCTCCTAACTCCATCTATCATTATCTCAACTTTTAAGTCATTTACACAAGATATAACCTTTCATTAACAATCAAATCTAACTCGTGTGCGAGATAACCAATCCATGCCCAAGATAACTCTATATGAACCCAAGGGAAGGATACAAAGATCCAAAGTCATGGTGAAGGGTCCTAAGTCCACTACACACTTAACTAAGGATTCCACTGAGATTTTGGCTCCATAAGCCATCTCAACATCCCAACTAAGGCTCTTCCTAACTATCACCATCCTGTATCACTTTACTAATGATGGAGAAATTAAAGAATTTGAAGATCCTAAATCAAATAAGATAGGGGTTTAAATACCACCAATGCTACATGTGGTCTCAATCACCATGCCTTGGTACTCTATCTGGTGGTTCTCAACCACTACATAAATCCTATGGCTCCTAGCCATGTCACTAACCATTGGCTTAGAAACAGGTGCCTTACCTTGATTAAGTAGGGTTCTGAGGGCACTCTCTCTAGTGATGTCCATACACAACACACCCATAGCAATTACCTAGTCCTCTCTATCGAGCAGATACTCCTCCAGGTGGATTGATAGTCTATGTTGTATAACATGATGATCATGTCATAGATCTTTGTGGGTGTTATGGGGGACATACTCCTGTTGACTATGCTCGAGGTGGAGCTTGTGTCTTATTAGGCCCCTAGACAGAGGTCTCATACTATGCCCTCTCTAAGCATCATGTTACTATGGATGTCAAAAGAGTAGTCGAGTTTTATCGATGTTGCCGAGGAGGCCGGAAGGAAGACTGCTGTGTTGAAATGTGTCCAAGATGAGGAGAAGGATCTCATCCCCTTGATTTACTATCTTGCATCTACTTTGTATAGCTCCTCACTTTGTCTCTATCCTGTGAGTCTTCCCCCTATTTTCCTCTGCAATGTAGGCCTTCTCCATGACCTCTAATAGTGTCTACAGACAATGAATGTGCACTTCCCCTCCCAAGTTTAATTTTAATCCCCGATGAACCTATGAACCCTAACCTGTTCATCCTACATGTAGTCTACATATTGAAGCAGATCTAAAAATTGACCCTCATACTCTGCTACCGTCATGGATGCCTATCGCAGATCATGAAACTCATCGATCTATTGTTGGATGAATCTCCTAGATATGTATCTACTCCTAAACCACTCCTCGAAGAGATCCCAAGTAACCATATCTAAATCCACATGGAGCTTCTGCTCCTCATTCCTCCACCAAACTTTGGCTTTGTCTCTCAGAAGGTGGATGGAAACACGATCTTTCATGTTGTTGGTACAAGGACATAGCTTGAAGCATCTACTCAAGCTAACCATCCATGCCTTGGCCTAAAATCCTCATGTGTCTCCAGCAAAATGAGGTAGGTGTAACTTCAATATCTCTCTAATGTGATTTGTTGTTATCGAATTTTGGCCCCTAGGTCTCTCTACATGATCATCCCTCGGCCTAGGGCTCCTAGACCTATCTCTATGTCTCATAGCTCTATCTTTGTGCTCTCTAGGTGGTGACTCATGTCTAACCAACTCCACATGGGATTTCTCTACCCTATCCTCATAACTATGACGTGAAGGTGCATGAGCTTCCATTGATGATTTTTCATGTCATGTCTGCTAGGTCGTCCTCCTAAAGATCCTCCGTATATAGTGGCATTAACATCTTCTAGTGTTTATAGTATCTAAGGTAATATGGTGGCTACTACATGATCAAGGGGTGGTAGATCTATATCCACATGTAAAACCCCCTTGTCTAGTTCATTCCTCTTGCACAAAAAAAGATGGAAGTTAGTTTATCATCATCTAGGTTTTGTTTCAGTTTTCTACATTTTAAAATATCATGCAATGTTGTGTGATCTAGTTGTAGGTTGTGTTAGGTTAATTGTTTGTGTTTCCAAGTGTGCCCAAAGGTCCAAGCATTGAACTTATGGCTCTGATACCAAGTGTAATGCCCACTATTTTCTATTCCCAAATCAAAATAAAACCTAATAATTTAATAGGAAAAATTATGGTAGAAAAAATGTTTAAAAGGGTTTGCAAGGGTAAACATTATTCACAAGTTAATTAATTTCTTGGTTAAATTCTCTACACAATTTAGAGAAAGTTGGAATTAAATTAATAATTAAATATTATTAATTTACTTTTCAAAAGTATTTATAGTTTAAAACATTTACCAAGTTCCATTAATTTATTTATTTACTCCTTATTAATATTTATTTAAAAACCCCTTTAGTTCATTATCACCTACCAAGCACATTCACTTTATTAATTTCCACCAAGAGGTCACCACTAGGCTAACCATTAAAGGGCCCCATTACCATGCCCTTTTTAATTTACTTGACATTCCCATAAAATTCCACCCACTTAAGTGATGTAGGGTTTAATCTAAGCCATTAGATTAAATCTATCATGGCCATTGGATATAGGTTGCCCTAACTTTCCTTATGAGTTACTTTTATTTCCATTTTACCCTAATTTCTCATTCATTTTCTCATTCTTATTTTTCAGTTTTGGAGGTGTAATGCCCCATTCGGAGTCAAATCCCATTTTCTATTTCTTTTCCCCTGTAGCTAATCGTCCAATGTTATATTTGAGTTTATGTTTGATCATTAAGTGATTTTGACCTTTTTGTGAAGTTAGTTTAGAGTCCCTTCTTTCCATCATTCCTCCTAGTGTCATCATGTGCTTGCTCATTGTCAAGGGTTCCCTGTAGAGTCATTTACAAGCATCCTCATTTTAGGCTTATCGCATTTTGATTATCAGGTTGCTTATTGACGTATTGTTAAAAGTTCTAAAGGAAATTTTAAAACCTTGTCAAGGTATTTGGGCATTTTCAAATAAAGGGACCTAATTTTTTTAGCTAATTTTTTTATCATCCTCCTTGACCGATCAAGTTCCATGCATGCCTTGGTTTTAATAGCTAATTAATGGGGAAACTTTTGCATGCACCCACCGACCTGTCATTCTCTATGGCCATTTACTCAACCTGCTTGGCATGGAATTTTTGGTTTCCTTGTGCGTGATTTCTTTTGGTTCTTGTTGGCGAATGGTGGTTGTTGGGAACTTTACCCAATAGTTCCTTGTTGGATGCACTTGTTTTAGTCCTCTAGCTTTGAATTTCCTTGTTTAGATATTGCTTATTAATAGCAAGTGGGGTTCTTAGAAGAATTTCGGCCACTTGCCATCTCTTTTCATATTTTTTGTGCATTGCTTGGAATACATTTGGTGGGAATTAATGGATTTTTTTTTGTCCACCTGCTTCCCTTATGGTTTTATTTTTCCATATCTTGGACTCACAATTGGTTGAGTAGAAAAATCCAAAACTTGGATGTCTAGTCATGTGACTACATTGGTGAGGATTGTTGACTAGGGTATGTGGAAAGAAGCTTTGAAACTTTCAACCAAAGGTGTGTGGTAGGATTTGAACCTTAGCCTTGTCACCTTCTCCATGTTTGTGCTAAATGTATTCTGGAATGTAGTGAGGATGCTCAAGAAGAAGAGGAGGAGGAGACATATTGTTGTTATAGTCTCTGCTAGGTGTGTTGTGATTGGTGGAAGCGTATGATAAGCATGATAAACCACCCATCTCCATAATATGCTAAGATTTGGTAATCTCTGAAATGAATATGGTCTTTTCTGATTTGGATTTTGAGTAAGGGTTTGTTATCCAAAATTCACCCCTTAAGGTAAATTTGATAGCATGCATCAAATTCTCTAGTCCCAAGCAAATAGATTGATTTAAGGCCCGAAATCATGTTTTTGGGGACCCCTCAACTTCTTTCTAACTCTCCCATCCAAGAAGAAAATCCAACGAGTTAGAAAAGGTGAAAAATTTGCAAAAAAACAAGCTTGGGGCCGAAAAAATGAAGAAAATCGGCTAAGTCCTAGTCCAGGCGGCTCACGAAAGCAGTTGGGACGTCGGGGCGTGAATCGGAGAAAAGCCGCCAGGTAGTCCGCAGCAGTTGGGACGTTAGAACGCGAGGGACGCAAAAAGGTGAGCTGGCTGAAAGTTGAAAAAAATGCCTAAGTCTTGTTTTCGTGTGATGCAGGACATCTAGGCCAAAAGTATGCGTGGGACGCGGATTGGCGGTTTGGCGCAAGTCGGTCCATTTCGGGCGGTTCGGAGATATTTGTCCCAGACATGGGACATCCGGACAAAAGTACGTGGAGGACATGAACCGGCCGATTCAGGCTGAAACAGGGGACTTTCATCCGGGACAGTTGGGCCAAAAGTACGCGTGGGACGCGGAAAGCCGAAAGAGCCGCCAACGAATGGAATCTCGCCACGTGTCTTCACCTCAAATAGGAACAAGGAAGCCCGAATCGGCCGAAGCAGGAGATTTTCATTTGGGACATCTGGGACAAAGGTACACATGGGACGCGAGGGATGTGAAAAGCGAAACGGTGGCGAAGAAGGAAGAAAAGTCAACATTTGATCCGTGAAACTTCAAACGGCCATAACTTTTGACTCGAGCTCGATTTTCATATAATTGGACTTTCGGAATGAGCACACGTCGCGAACCGGCGGTTCGCCGAAATGGGAAATTTCAGCACCGAAACCAAATGGGACAAAGGGATGCGTGGGATTTGAAATGAGCGGTAGAAATATTTAATCGGAAACTTCAAGCGGCCATAACTTTTTCGAGCTCGATTTTCATAAAATTGGACTTTCGGAGCAAGCACGGCGTTAACGCCTCAAATACTAGATTTATTATTTTTAATGAGGGTAGATATATTTAATCAAGAGAAACATATTCGGCTCCGTCGGTTAATGCTCATTCCCAAAATGACAGCTGCCCGCTGGACCCAAAATATTTGCCCGCACTCGAGAAGGCCATAACTTTTGCATTTCTCAACCAAATCACACAAAATTAGTACCGTTGGAATCTTGACTCGAGCCCGATGCATAATAATCAAGAAATTCCATATTTGGTGAGATATCGATGGATATTTTTTATAAAACGTGGCCGGGTTCATAATCAGTGTTTCATTTGGTGGTTGAGAGTGCAATTAAGAGGCATGTTCATCATTCTTTCTCTGTGCGGCACTTTTTGGGACAGTATATGGGGACCCTTTTACAAGTAATATATAATCATTTTACTCCATTTAATGCCTCTTATAGGAGGTTGAAGGACAAATTTCAAGATTTCCATTTTCCCTTCTCTTTATCTTCTCATTTTCTATAAATTGGAGTGTTGGGCTCATTATAAGAGGAGAGAGTTTTCAGATAGCAAAACTCTATAAAAATTGCTTTGTGAAGCCAATGTGCTGTAGGCCCTTGTAGTGGACTCCTTGCATGGTGATCCGGGCCCTTAACTTGTAATAGATTGAATGTGCATATCATAAAGCAATAAAATATCATTTTATGGATGTATCTTCCCCCTCTTTGTGTCTTCGTGCATTCTTCTTGCCCCTTTAATCTTTCTACAAGAATATTGTGTCTATTATTATGTTCTTGCAGGGATCCATTATCATTGTGTATGCTTGGAATATCGTTGTGAATGCATTTTTCTAGATTATGGAGAATTGTCATCACCTCTTCTAGTGTGCACTTTGCCTCTGTATTTCACGCATTTGGAGACTACTCTCACACCCTCCTTTTTTGGTGTATCACCGCTTTAGTGTAGGCTTTCATTTTATGTACTCTCTCTCCCTAGTCCCTTGGAAATTTAGATTAGAATAGTTAGTTTCCCCTGCATTAGAGTAGATTGTGGCAGGTAGTTTAGGAGCAAGAACCAGCTTTCTCTGGAGGTCTATCTCAAGTAGCAAGTCCCACAACTTGGAGATAGTACCCATGTTATCCAATCACACCGTGAGCTCAAGTATATGCACTTGTATAAACATAGGGGTGCTGTGATTTGGTGATAACAAGGTTTTTTTTTTGTTTAAGCTTGGTCGTTGTTACATTGTTGTTTTCTCCTTACTTATTATGTGGTGTTGGGTTTCTGGTTGTTGTGGATGCGAATAGTCTAAGAATCTCTTTTGGGTAATTGATGTATTGAATATCTCTGTTGGGATCACTCGCTTGGTTGGGAAACCTTCCCTTTTTCCCTTGAAAATCCCCTTTTATAATAGAAAATTTTTGTTGAATACAATGGTGGGAGGCTTGAGCCTACTTGTGTTTTCTTTCCGTGAGAACATTTTGGATTCCATTGTGCATTCAGCCATATGATGGGTTAGGTAAGAAAAATTATTTAGCTATGTGGATTCAATTTGTGCATTTGTAACTGGGTTAAATACTCATAGCTTGATTTAACGTTGAATATGGGTGTTGGTCAGAGATTTTTTTGTAACTTTGAATACCCTGTTTAGGGAATACATCCATAGGATGTATTAGGGGCTACTGAATATAATTACTTCCTTCTTGGGAAGGTTCGTTGAACCATATGCTTTTGTTTTGATCGAATACTTAAGTATTGCAGATCTATGTTTTGAACCCCCTTTTGAGGTGTAAGTTTTATAAATATATATATATATATATATATATATATATATATATAGTCTTCTTTTGGCAATAAATCTTGGTTCCTCATACAAAATTGGGGTATGCAAGAATTTCTTGAGTATTTTGGTGTGTGCACGTGTATAGTACTTATAAAATGCCAACTCCTCAAAATCCCTCGAGTTTTTATACAAGTGGATGTGCTCATCCCTTTGGTCAAGGCTAAGAATGTTTTGATGTGATTATGTTTTCAAGCTTACGGGATGTAGGTGCTAATGTTGGAGTAAAGGCGATTATGACATTATTTATATGACCCTTTGTGTCAATCTCAAATAGCATAGTACTTGGTTTTGAGGGAATCATTTTGAATTACTAACTTATATTTTATTTACTGAGAAAAATCTTGGTTCGATTAGGCCCACTTCGTGTTAGTATTACGGGATTTTGATCCAAAACTAAGTTGGTTGAGGCATTAAAATGTTAAGGACATGCATTAAAAATTTTCTTGTGTCATTGGGCCATTCCTTGTAAAACTTGAACCGTAACTAGATCTAGTCACTGTGATTTGAAGTTACATTTGAGCATTTTTGTATAATACTTAGTTACTATTAAAGCTACTTTGGTCTAATCCTTTTATAGAAGACTTTCGAGAGGTTTATATGGTTTTTCATCTCACTTTTTTTTTAATTGTGGATGTTTTTTTTTGACAATCGGTTGGTAGTTATATATATATATATATATATATATATATATTGATGGCTTATGATAGAAATTGTTAAGATTGTTAATGACATTTGGGGTATTTTTATATATAGATAATTTGTTGATTATGATGGAAATTGTTGTTAGAATAATGGATTTTGGTGACACATGCAAATGCATATTTAAGGGTGGTTTTGAATATGGTAACAAGTGTTACTTTAAAAGGATCTTGTGATGAGAAGTGGTAATACATTTTTATAAACTGAAACTATAAATTTATTAAGGAGGTTTATGAATCTATAGTACTATGAAGCTTGGAAGGATGTTTATAATGCTAACTTACATAAATGGGCTTGGGTAGTTATGAGGCTTTCCATTGTCCCGTACTTTGATATATCATGTAACTTGGCTTCTTGGAAATGCCCATTTTAGACTTTTGTTAGCCATCATTTTCTCTCATCATTATCTTTGTGGAGTCTCTTATTAGATAAGAAATTATAGATTGATGGCTGTGTATTAGATTCAATCATACATTCTATATGATTTCATGATTGAAATTCTATGTCACTCGACATTTAGTGTTTAACTTTTAAAACCATGGATCCTCCTGGATTGATTGTTCAACTTTTGTCAATATAGAGATCAAGAAACATAGTCGGTGCTTTGCATATCTCTTTGAGATTTTTAGATTATTAGTTCTGCATTAGATTTCAATCATATAATCTATAGGATTACATGATTGAAATCCTAATAAACTCATATTTTGTTTCTAAATCATAAGGCTATGGTCTTACTTGTTTGGGTGTTACACATTTGTTGCTTTCATGACATTGATATTATCTGCAACTTATGAATTCCTACTTAGATAACATGGTGGAGATTTTAATTATTCTTAAAATTTTAAGTGGTTAGAGCGTGGACCCATTTATAAAAATAGAAGGTTTCCTTTCATGAGGTTGTTAAATAGTAGCATATTTTTGTTGTGTGTAGTCTTATCATGCTCATTTCTCGCAAACCGAATCAAGTTAATAATTGTGAGATGGATTTTGTGAGTAAAAAAAGGAAGGATTGGTAGAAGTTGCATCATTTTTATTATGAATTTCTCTTGTAAGAATGATTATTGTGTTGTAGATCTTGGATTGGAGTTGTATGGAAGTTTGGAGGCTCATTACCTTGTTTTCTATTTTTGGAGTAAGGTTATCATAACCGGTAACAAAACTTGTAAATATTATTGTGAAAGATATAATTTTGGTCACCGTTTGGTTACATGTATTTTTATAGTTTTTTTAGCATCTTGTTGGAAAGCTTAGCATTGCTTGACCAAATGTGTTTACTTTCTTGTTCCCAAGTCTAAGTTCAATAGAATATTTTTCCATCATGGGTTTGTGTGTCATGTTGGATAGACTTGAAGTAACCATGTTTAGTCTTCACTAGAGTCTTGGTAAATTTTGAGTTATATTTCTACATGGTAACCCCTTCTAGGTCATGTTATCAATTCAATCTAGGTATATTTAAGCGGGTTGGCAATCCTTTTAAAAGTTAATCAAAATATTATTAAATAAACAAATAATTTTTTTTAAAAAAATAGTGACTTGTGATCATCTAAATAAAATCAAGAGCCTTTATGTAAAGAAAAAAAGAAAGAAATAAAAATAAACTATCTAATTTTGTAAAAGGAATATACCCTTACTCGCCCTTAAGCTACTAATAAACTCATCTTTATTGTTTTGAGACGTTAAATGATTTTAAAGTGTAATCAATGTTTAGCTTTTGGGAGAATAATTAGGTCTTAGTAAGTAGGGGTGATTGATCCGAAACCATTAAATCTAACTCATTTGTTTTGAAACCCAATTTGTATTCTTTTGTCGAACTTAATCAAGAGAAGCCTTAATGAAGCTTTTACCCAATCCTGATAAATTCTTAAGTCTAAATAAAAGACTTGTCAACAATTAATGAGGTCATGAAGATGAATTCAATTTGACCTTCTTTCTCTAACTTTTGTAAAAGTACTTTATAACCATCTTATAAGCATTGTTAAATGTTTATCGCTACGTAAAGAAGGTTATAGTTACAAACCTGAATGATACTCCACCTCAATTGGAGCTTATGCTTGTCTCCTTGTGTAATGGAGGTTTGGAATGAGATTTTGTAGCTTGTCTTTTATTAAATAGCCTTGTGGGGGTTTGGTTTGCCCCCTCACCATAAATATAATAACGAATTAAACAAATAATCGTCATATTAATGATGATCCTCATTCAAAACTTTTATCCTAAGCTAAATGTTCTCTAGAATAAAAGAAAGGAATATATCTTTTTAAGAAGAATTGTACGGATCATAACCTGAATCTCCTAGAATGTAACTTAAAAATTGAAAGATGTTTTTAGTAAAATAAGTAACCATAAAGGAATTTTCACCATGGGATGCCCTAACCGTAAATGTGTCCTGTGCTTGTACTATTATGTCGTGTCTTGTCGAAAAGGAAAGTGAATTGTTCATGATGGGTGTCGTATGTTCCTTTTGCCTAGGTGGTCAATGTTGTGTCAATATTTTTGAGAGTTGATTATTTCCATTGTGATCACCTGTAGTGTCATTTAATCTTCAAGTAATTCAAAAAAATATTATCCATTAATTGTCATGTTGTCTTTGTGTGTGTGTAAGTGGGTGTTACACTTGGTATCAGAGTAAGGTTCATGCTCTAGAACCTCTCGGGAAAGATTTGAGTTTTCATGGTGTTGTATGATGGTGGTGGATATTGCAAGAGTAATGTGATATAAGTGTGATGTGATCTATGTCGTAATTGTGATATTGTGAATGCACATGTTGTGTATGTCACTTAGTGCATAACCATTGGCATGTTGATGTGTTGGAAATGAGAGTATTCCATTTTTTTATGAATTCAATGAGAATTCGAGTTTGATGTACCATCTTATTTTGTGTGTGAAAGGAATGTTATTGTTGATTATGATGTGTTAGATCCTTTTGGAATTACTAATGTGTAGTTTTGTTTATGTGTTGTATGACAAGGTTGGTATATAGTGAACTGGATTGCTTAGTAATGTCATCATCATGTGAAGAAACATGTATATCACCATATTGTATTGATATAATTGATTGTATGTTGTAATTGTGCTCGCCATTAGTATACTCATGATATCATTAATGGTTCATGTCATGATTTAGAGGCATATGGTGAGCATATGATCCCTATTGTGTAGTGTCGAATTTTGGGTGTAGTATGTGGTAATGTAATGTGTTATAAATTGTGAATGTAATGTATGTGATTACCCCTGTATCGATACCATGCGTAAGACGTTATGGTTAATGTGCGTGAACCACCATTTTGTTAGTTATGTAGTAACATGTTATGTTTTGAACCTTACGCTAACCAACCCTAAGGAAAATCTGTAAAATTGTATGTTTGGAGCGAGGAATGTGTACCATGGGCTAGTAACTTAAGCCAACCTTCTCAGTAGATGAAAAATTGTGCTCCTTTTCTCTCTCTTCTTGTGGTTGTCATATTGATTCAACCTAAGTGAAGCTATGACTATGTTTAGCCTTATCGAAGTGGTGGCAGGATGATTTAGATAGAGATGTTGATAGTTGTACTATTGTTATATTATTTATGAGTTAAGGCTCGATGTTCTGAGTGCTAGCGACTTGTTGAGTACTCCCTTGGTGACCGTATACTTCCACATAGTCATCATAATGTGCTACTTCTATATATGTATTTAATTTGTAAATTGAAATTTTTCTTTTATTGTCGCAAGGACCAAAAGTTTTCTTGATTGATATGTTTTTATATATTGGGCATTTCCTTTGTTTGTGGTACTAACATGCAGAATTTTTCACTAACTATGGCTATTTGGCCACTTGTTTTGCTTTGATTTGGATCTTCTTTTAAATTTAGCCTATCCCAAGGCTTCTATTTTTCCACTTGGCATTTAAATCGGATTTCTATGATGGTTCTATTGTCGTGATGTGTGGAATAGGGTCATGGGATGCACCATGAAATGGTTGAATCTATGGACCGCTTCATTGTATGGGAGTACACCCCAAGGAGTTTGAGATAACTAGTGGGTTTCGAACCAAAGTTATTATGTCACTTGGGTTAGGGGTGTCTAGAATCTACATGCCTATGACCATAGGGTGATCAACCTCTTTGGGGAGTGAAATGGAAAATTTAGTTATATATTACTACTTGAGGGAGGCATAAGAGATTTGAGGGAGGCATAAGAGACTTGAGGGAGGCATAAGATATTTTTTTGTGTGTGTGATTGATGATTCAGGAGATATGTTGAATTGTGGGTGATGTTTTGGGAGTGGTGTTGTAGTTTATGTGTACTCATATGAGTTGGCTATGTTTTGTGATGTTGTGGATATGGATTTGATTCCCTTGTTGACACTATGTACCTGTAACTATTGTTCTGAGTTGTGTGAAATCTTCATCTGTGAAATTTTGGGAATTTCTTGTTGTTATAGTACACTTATGTTTTAGTGTTAAAATGTTGATCATATATGTGTGACAAGTACTATGTTTTGTGGACCATTTATGTTCTCTTCCATGGTTGGTTAAGCTCTTGTAGTGTGGTACAATCGTGAAAGTATGTAAAATTATGTTTGTGAATCTTTAGTGTTGTGTATGACCCTGGTATGGTATTGTGATAGCAGTTCCTGTTGGGCACCCACAAGAATGAATAAACTAAAAATTTTCAACAATGAAATCTTAAGGGCTTGAGTTTAGGAATAATGTAAAGGAAAATAGATTAATTAAATAATGAAATAAGAGAGAACTTCCAATCTTCACAGAAAAAATGAAAGTTAAATAATCTGCCAAATTTTCTAAGTCTACCATGTGGTTGTGTCTTAACGACAGAAATTTAAACCATAGGAAGAATTATTGTCCTTATCTGTCTTTTTTATAATTCTTTAATATTTCTTTGGCATTACGTTGCATCGATGATGATGCTTTCTTAAGGGGAGGAGAATGTAATTCCTCATTTGATGTCGACTCTCATTTTCCATTTCTTTGCCCCTCTTGTTAATTGTCTAATGTTATATTTGAGTTTATGTTTGATCATTAAGTGATTTCATCATTTTTACGAAGTTATTTTAAAGTCCCTTCTTTCCGTTTTTCCTCCTAATGTTTTCGTTTTCTTTCTCATTGTCGAGGGTTCCCGTAGCGTCATTTTTTAGTGTCCTCATTTTAGGCTTATCAAATTTTTATTATGGATTGCTTATTGACGTATTGTTAAAAGTTCTTAAGGAAATTTTAAAACCTTGTCAAGGTATTTGGGAATTTTTAAATAAAGGGACCTAAATTTTTTTAGCTAAGATTTTTTAATCATCCTCCTTGACCAACCAAGCTCCATGCATGCCTTGGTTTTAATAGCTAATTAATGGGGAACATTTTTCATGCACCCGTCACACTGTCATTCCTTATGGCCATTTACTCAACTTGCTTGGTGTGGTATTTTTGGTTTCCTTGTGCGTGATTTATTTTGGTTCTTGTTGGTGAATGGTGGTTATTGGACACTTTACCCAATAATTCTTTGCTAGATGCACTTGTTTGAATCCTCTAGCTTTGAATTTCCTTGTTTAGATATTATTTATACTGGCAAGTGGGGTGCATGGAAGAATTTATGGCCACCTACCGCCATCTCTTTTTGTATTTTTTTGTGCATTCCTTAGCATACGTTTTGTGGGAATTAATGACAATTTGTTTGTTTTCCACCTTCCTCCCTTATGGTTTTATTATTCCATACCTTGGGCTCACAATTGGTTGATTAGAAAAAGCCAAAACATGGATGTCTGGTTGCGTGACTACTTTGGTGAGGATTGCTGACTAGGGTATGTGGAAATAAGATTTGTAACTTTTAACCAAAGGCATATGACAGATTTGAAGCTTATCCTTGCCGCCTTCTCCTGTTTGTGCCAAACGTGGCTTTGATATGCAATGGGGATGCTCAAGAAGTAGAGGAGGAGGAGATGTGTTTTGTTACTGAGTCTCTACTAGGCATGTTGTGATTAGTGGAAGTGTATTATAGGCATGATAAGCTACCCATCTCCACAATATGCTAAGATCTAGTAATCTCCTAAAATGAATATGGTCTTTTCCTGATTTGGCTTTTCAAGTAAGGATTTCTTGTGGTTTGAGTTCGGTTGTTGTTACCTTGTTGTTTTCTCCTTACTTATTCTCTAGAGTTGGGTTTTTAGTTGTTTTGGACACAAATAGTCTAAGAATATCTTTTAAGTAATTGATGTCTTGAAGATCTTTGTTGGGATCATTGCTTGGCTAGGAACCTTCCCTTTTTCCCTTGAAAATCCCCTTGTTATAACAGAAATTTTTGCTAAATACAATGGTAGGTGGCTTTATTCTACCTATGTTTTCTTTTTGTGAGAACAATTTGGATTTGCTTGTGCATTTTGCCTTGTGATGGGTTAGGTAAGAAAAATACTTTAGCTACGTTGTTTCGATTTGTGCATTTGTAACTAGGTTAAATACCCTCAACTTGATTAAGCGTTGAATATGGGTGTCATTCTGAGACTTTTTTGGTAACTTTGAATACCTAGTTTAGGGAATGCATCGAGAGGAAGTATTGGGGGCTCTTGAATATAATTAATTCCTTCTTGGGAAGGTTCTTTGAACCATATGCTTTTGTTTTGGTCGAATACTTAAGTATTACAGATCTATGTTTTGAACCCCCTTTTTGAGGTGTAAGATTTATTATGCCATATATATATATATATATATATTGTCTTCTTCGGCTATAAATCCTGCTTCCTCATGAAAAATTGGGGTTTACAAGAATTTCTTGAGTATTTTGGTGTGCACGTGTATAGTTCTTATAAAACGCTATCTCCTCAAAATCCCTCTTTTTTCTAGGTGGATGTGCTCATCCCTTTGGTCAAGGCTAAGAATGTTTTGATGTGATTATATTTTCAAGCTTATAGGATGTAGGTGCTAATTTGGAGTAAAAAGGGATTAAGACATTATTTATATGACCCTTTTTGTCAATCACGAAAATCATGGTAATTGGTTTTGAGGGCATCGTTTTGATTTACTAACTTATTTTTATTTAAGGAAAAATCCTGGTTCGATCAGGCCCACATCGTGTTAGTATTTTGGGCTTTTGATCCAAAACTAAGTTGGTCATGGTATTAAAATGTTAAGGATAGGCATTAACATTTTTTTGTGTCCTTTGGCCATTCCTTGTAAAGCTTGAACCATAACTAGATTTAGTCACCGTGATTTGAAGTTACATTTGAGCATTTTTGTATAGTACTCAGTTACTATTAAAGCTACTTTGGCCTAAATCCTTTTATGGAAGACTTTCAGAGGTTTATATAGTTTTTCATCTCACTTTTTTTTAATTGTGGATGTTGTTTTTGACAATCGGTTGGTAGTTATATATATATGAATACCTTGATGGCTTATGATAGAAATTGTTAAGATTGTTAATGACATTTGGGGTATTTTTATATATAGATAATTTGTTGATTATGATGGAAATTGTTGTTAGAATAATGGATTTTGGTGACATATGCAAATGCATATTTAAGGGTGGTTTTGAATATGGTAACAAGTGTTACATTTAAAGGATCTTGTGACGAGAAGTGGTAATCAATTTTTATAAACTTAAACTATAAATTTATTAAGGAGGTTTACGAATCTATAGTACTATGAATCTTGGAAGGATGTTTATAATGCTAACTTGCATAAATGGGCTTGGGTAGTTATGAGGATTTCCACTATCCCATACTTTGATATATCACATAACTTGGCTGCTTGGAAATGCCCATTTCAGAATTTTGTTAGCCATCATTTTCTCTCATCATTATCTTTGTGGAGTCTCTTATTAGATAAGAAATTATAGATTGATGGTTGTGTATTAGATTCAATCATACAATCTATATGATTTCATGATTGAAATTCTAATACACTCGACATTACGTGTTTAAATTTTTAAACCATGGATCCTCCTGGATTGATTGTTCAACTTTTGTCATTATAGAGATCAAGAATCGTAGCCAGTTCTTGGGGTATCTCTTTGAGATTTTTAGATTGTTAGTTGTGTATTAGATTTCAATCATATAATCTATAGGATTACATGATTGAAATCCCAATACACTCATCTTTTTGTTTCTAACTCATAAGGCTATGGTCCTACTTTTTTGGGTGTTAAATGTTTCTTTCTTTCATGACATTGATATTATTTGTAACTTATGACTTCCTACTTAGACAACATGGTGGAGATTTTAATTGTTCTTAAAAATTTAAGTAAGTGGTTAGAGTGTGGATCCATTTCTAGAAATAGAAGGTTTCCTTTCATGAGGTTGTTAAATAGTAGTATATTGTTGTTATGTGTAGTCTTATCATGCTCGAGTTCTTGCTAATTGACTCGGGTTAGTAATTGTGCGAGATGGATTTTGTGAGTAGAAAAAGGAAGGATTGGTAGAAGTTGCATCAGTTTTTATTATGAAGTTCTCTTTTACAAATTCTTACAGTGTTGTAGATCTTGGATTGGTGTTATAGAGAATTTTGGAGGCTCATTGCCTTGGTTTTTTGTATTTTTGGAGTAAGGTTGTCATAACCAATTGTAACAAAACTTGTAAATATTATTGTGAAAGATATAAATTTGATCACCACATGGTTACGAGTATTTTTATTACTTTTTTTAGCATCTTGAAAGATAGTTTAGCATTGCTTGACCAAATTTGTTTACTTTCTTTTTCCCAAGTCTAAGTTCAATAGAATATTTTGCCATCATGGGTTTGTGTGCCATGTTGGATAGAGTTGAAGTAACCATGTTTAGTCTTCACTAGAGTAATGGTAAACTTTTGAGTTATATTTATGTGTGGTAACCCCTTCTAGGTCATGGTATCAATGCAATTCTAGGTATATATAAGTGGGTTAGAAATCCTTTTAAAATTTAATCAAAAGATAAATAAATAGACAAATATTTTTTTAAAAAAATAGTGAAGTTGTGATCTTCTAGATAAAATCAAGAGCCTTGATGTAAAGAAAAAAAGAAACTATCTAATTGTGTAAAAGGAATATACCGTTACTACCCTTAAGCTACTAATAAACTCATCATTATTGTTGTGAGACATTAAATTATCTTAAAGTGTAATCAATGTTTAGCTTATGGGAGAATAATTAGGTCTTAGTAAGTAGGGGTGATTTATCTAGAAAGCGATTAAATATAAACAATCTATTTTGAAATCACATTTGTATTCTTTTTACGAAGCTACTAATAAACTCATCATTATTGTTGTGAGACATTAAATTATCTTAAAGTGTAATCAATGTTTAGCTTATGGGAGAATAATTAGGTCTTAGTAATATGGGGTGATTTATCTAGAAACGATTAAATCTAAACAATCTATTTTGAAATCCCATTTGTATTCTTTTTTTGAACTTAATCAAGAGAATCCTTAATGAAGCTTTTTATGCAATCCTGATAAATTCTTAAGCCTAAATAAAAGACTAGTTAAAAATAGTGAGGTCATGAAGATGAATTCAATTTGACCTTCTTCCACTAACTTTTGTCAAAGTACTTTGCAACCATCTTGTAAGCATTGTTAAACGTTGATCCTTGCACAAAGAAGGTTATAGTTCCGAACCTAAATGGTACTCCACCTCAATTGGAGCTTACACTTGTCTCCTTGTGCAATGGAGGTTTGGAACGAGATTCTGTAGCTTGTGTTTGATTAAATAGCCTTGTGGGGGTTTGGTTTACCCCCTCACTATAAATTTAATAATGAATTAAACGAATAATTATCATATTAATGATGATCCTCATTTGGAAAGTTTTGTCCTAATCTAAATTTTCTCTAGTATAAAAGAAAGGAATCTATCTTTTTAAGAATAATTGTACGGATCATAACCTGAATCTCCTAAAACGTAAGTTAATAAAAATTTAAAGATGATTTTAGTAAATGAAGTAACCAGAAAGGAATTTTCACCATGGGATGCCCTAACCATAAATGTGTCCTATGCCTGTACTATTATGTTGTGTCTTTTCTAAAAGGAAAGTGAATTGTTCATGATGGGTGCCATATGTTCTTTTGTGCCTAGGTGATCAATGTTGTGTCAAGATTTTCGAGAGTTGGTTGTTTCCATTATGATCACCCATAGTGGTGTTTAATCTTTAATTAATTCAAAAAAATTATTATCCGTTAATTTTCATGTTGTCTTTATGTGTAAGTGGGCATTATACTTGGTCTCAAAGTAAGATTCATGCTCTAGAACCTCTAGGACAGATTGGAGTTGGTATGGTGTTGCATGATGGTGGTGGATATTGTAAGAGTAGTGTGATATAAGTGTGATGTGATCTATGTCCTAATTGTGATATTGTGAATGCACATGTTGTGTATTCCACAAGTAGTGCATAACCGTTGGCTTGTTGATGTGTTGGAAAGCGAGAGTATTCCCTTTTTTATGAGTTCAATGAGAATTTGAGTTTGATGTACCATCTTATTTTGTGTGTGAAAGGAATGTTATTTCTGATTATGGAGTGTTGGAGCCTTTTGGAATTTGTGATGTGTAGTTGTGTTGATGTGTTGTATGGCAAGGTTTGTATATAGTGAACTGGATTTCTTAGTAATGTCATCATCATGTGAAGAAACGTGTATATCACAATCTTGTATTAATATTATTTGTATGTTGTAATTTTTCTCATCATAAGTATACTCATGTAATATGTGATGGTTCATGTCGTGATTTAGGGGCATATGGTGAGCATATGATCCCTATTGTGTAGTGTTGCACTTTGGGTGTAATATGTGGTAATGTGATGTGTTATAAACCATGAATGTAATGTATGTGATTTACCATGTATCAATACCTTGCGTAAAATGTTATGGTTAATGTGTGTGACCACCATTGTGTTAGTGATTTAGTTACGTGTTATGTTGTGAACCTTACGCTAATCGACCTTAAGGGAAATGCATAAAAGTGTATGTTGGGAGTGAGGGAATGTGTACCATGGGCCAATAACTCATTCTGACCTTAGGCTCGGTAGATGACAACCTGTGCTCCTTTTTCTCTCTCTCCTTGTGGTTATCGTATGGATTCAACCTAAGTGAAGCTATTACTATGTTTATCCTTGTCGAAGTCTTTGGTGGGATAATTGGATAGAGATGATGAAATTTGTATTATTTTTATGTTATTTACGAGTTGAGGCTCGATGTTTCAAGTGCTAGTGACTTATTGAGTACCCCCTTGGTGGTTGTATAAGGCCACATATTCATCGTAATGTGCTAGTTCTATATATGTATTTTATTTGTAAATTAAAATTTTCTTTTATTTTCGCAAGGACCAACAATTTTCTTGATTGATATGTTTTTATATTATGGGCATTTCCTTTGTTTATGGTACTAACTTGAGAAATTATGCACTAACTATGGCTATTTGGCCATTTTTTTCTTGGATTTGGAACTTCTTTTAAATTTAAAATTTTATAGCCTAGCCCAAGGCTTGTATTTTGCAACTTGACATTTGAATCAGATTGCTATGTCATTTCTATTGTTGTGATGTGTGGAATAGGGTCATGGGATGCACCATGAAATGGTTGAACCTATGGACCCACTTCGTTGTATGGGGTAAGTGCACCAAGATGGGGGGCCAAAAAGTGGACAAAAATCTGAAAATAACCAAAACGCATATGCGTTTTACCATAATGTGATTGCATTTTATTTTTCTTGGGTTGGTAATTACCGAGCCTAAAACGCGTACACATTTTAGTTAAGGAAAAACACGTACGTGTTTTGTATAGTATGGACTATATATGTGTATTTGGGGGCTTATACTTACAAAAATAAATGTTTAAGTATAAGATTTATTTTATTATTTCTTTATACTTTTATTATTTCTTATACTTTAAATTTATTTTAGTAAATATAAGAAATTAGGGTCACTCTGCACTTGATGGAAGTGGTCCCATAGCTCCAACAGTTATAATCTAGAAGATAGTTTTTCAAAATCTAATCTAGTTAGTACTTAACTCATTTTTAGGATTTTAGCAAAGGACCTAAAACTTTTAGGGCATATATATTGTAGTTGGTCTTTGTTTTGGGAAATCATATACTCATTTTGTAGGTTTTTGACCTTCTAAATTGGATTTTGGCCCTACCATTGCTTGAATTGGTACCAATTTTTAAATTTGGTCCATAATTCACTTTAGTGACCATGAATCAACTCTATGATGCTTGTCTACTTCTTACTAAAATGAGATCCTCACTTTGTAGATAGAGGATTGCTCCTTGAATGGGATTCTTGTCCTATGGCCAAAATGAGGTGATTGTAATGTGCCTCCTCAATGTTTGATCACACTACTAGGAGTTGAATGAGTTTTTATGAATAATACTAAGTGAATTGCATCAAATAAACTCAGATGATTGCTCATTCTTAGAAACATGGTGCTCCATATAAAGATGATCATCCCCTCACCTTTCCTAGCTCTAAAATTATCCTTTCATGGAATCAAATTCACAATTCTCATACATGTTTTTTCTCATATGTCTCTCATGGAGACAAACAATGCCTTAATACTTCACACATGATGGTCCTTGATACCTCGATGACATTACTAACTCATTTTAGCTTGTTCTAAAGGGTGTTCAATTATCTACAAAATGACCAAAAATGGCCTTTTTAGGCCTTCAGAGGAAGTAATCTCTCATCAAATCTAAATGAGTTGATCAATCATCTTAGACACTATTCCCTACACAGTGAAACACACTAAATGATCTTATTAGGACTTTCCTTTGGGTCAGGGTTTATGATTTAGGGTTTAGGTTTTAAGGTTAAGGGTTTAGGGTTTATGGCTCATGGTTTATGACTCATGGTTTAGGGTTTAGTATTTATGGCTCATGGTTCATATTTTAGGGTTTAGGGTTTAGGGTTTAGAGCTCATGGTTTAGGGTTCACGGTTTATAGTTTATGGTTTAGGGTTTAGAGTTTTTTAGGGTTTATGGTTGATGGGTTGATATTTAGGGGATTTAGGCTTAAGGTTTAGGGAGCTCAAGATCCGGTTTAGATTTTAGGGCTCAAGGTTTAGGGTTTAGGGTTTAAGGGTTGAGGGTTGAGGATTTAGGATTTAGGGCTTAGGGTTTAGGGTTTAGGTCTCGGGGTTTAAGGTTTAGGGTTTAGGGTTTAAGGTTTAATGCTCAAGGTTTAGGGTTTAGGGTTTAAGGATAAGGGTTTAAGGTTTAAAGGTCATGGTTTGAGTTTAGGGGACAAGGTTTAGGGTTTAAGGCTCATGGTTTAGGGTTGAGGGGATAGGGTTTACGGCCTAAGGTTTAAGGCTTAAGGTTTAGGCTCACCCAGGTTTAGGGTTTCTATGGTTTGAAAAAATGGGGGTTTAGGTTTTAGGGATTCATCACAATATGATGCCTTTTATCTTGATATTTTCAAGGAGGGAAAGATTTAGGGCTTTGGTACAAATAAATGTTAGGGCTTAGGGTTTCACATGTGGTTTAATGCTCAATGTTTTGGGTTTAGGGTTTAAGGATAAGGGTTTAAGGTTTAAAAGGTCATGGTTTAGAGAACATTTAAAGAGGTAATCACAAGGTTTATGTCTTTAAGGCTCATGATTTTGAAGGAGGGTAAGATATGAGGGGATAGGGTTTTGATGCTCTTTTGAGGTTTAAGGCTTAAGGTTTAGACTCACCCATTCATTCTTTGTAATGTTCTAATGTCTTACCCATTTTATTTTAAGTATTGAACTAAAAATGGTTCATCTATTTATCCAGTATGTAAGAACATTTAAAGATTATTCATGTCAATCACAATATGATGCCTTTTATCTATTACTTGGATATTTTAATGGAGGAAATTTAAATTCATGATATCTATAAGAAAAGTTGTTTGGAAATCACATCACAAATAAATGTTATCTTTTTGAAGGCACTTTTGAAAGCATCTATATTCATTTTTCCCATCACATGTGAGCTATTTCAATCAAGAAAGATTTACTAGGGGATTGATAATGTTTTGTGTCTTACCCATTCTTATTAGTATTGAACACTTGGTCTATAAAATTTACGCAATAGAAGTATTCAAGGAGAAAATGTTATTCATTTGGTTACGATTCTACACCTCTGCGTTAGAACATGTTTTTATTTCCTTTTGATTTTTTAAGAGAGTAATCACAATTTATGTTACGGTTTCTAATTTTTCATCTGGTATTTTGAAAGGAGAGGTAAAGAAAATGTAATTAAGATATTAGTAGAGACAATTTGGTTATCACCGAAAGAGAAATGTTTTTATGCTCTTTTGAATAATTATTTTAGATAACAACTATCATGACTTGAGATTCCGAGAGAAAGAAGGTTTAAATTTGAATAATAAAGCTTGATTCTGTCTAAATTTGTGTGTGTAAGTTGGCAATTTGAGAAGATTTATGAGGTTCAAATTTTATTTTCCAAGATACATTACTCTAATGTTTGAAAATATTTATCAATGGATGTAATGACATTCTTGTAGAAAGATTTAGAGGAAACACACTCAATTATTCCTAAATTTCAATCTACAAGATAAAAGATCCCTAGGAGTCCACTAGATCCTTTGGTATAAAGAGATTTGTTACCCAAAAACTTCCCCCTTTTGGATTCCATTTATAATGATAGAGATATTTGTAAATTCATGTTATGACCTTTAAATTTGTATGAATTTCAAGTTGTTTGGAAATCACATCACACCCTTCACTAGGATAGATGACTACCGGCCCGTTTCCTTAAAAAATATCAATTTTGAAGGCATTTTTGAAAGCATCTACCAATGGGATTATCATGAAAAGCAAAATTATCTTCGATGAATGGAAGGTCATTAAGTCGTAGGCTAGAATATGTTTCTCATTACAGAACTAAACAAGAAAGATTTACTAGGGGATTGATAACTCCTTTGTGTTCTTATCTATTCCCTAGTTTGCGTTATTCTTATTTTGAACACTTCTGAAATTTCCCATAAAATTTACTATCCATTCTAAAGCAATGGGAAGATATTTATCTTTCTCAGGACAAGGAGAGGATAATGTTAGTAATTTGGTTCCCGATTCTACCCTCTGCGTTAGCCAATTTTTATACTATCTATGTTTCTTCCATTTCCTTTTCAAGATTAATTTTTGTGTTGCTCATTTCATGGTTATTTTTTCCTCGTCCATTTTCCCAATTTTTCATCTGGAGCGCTTTCCCAAATAATACCATACATGGAAATATGAGAAATGTAAACTTTTTTTTTAGAGTGTAAAGAAATTGAAACCTTACGAGAGAAGAATGTAATTATATGTGGGGAGAAATAGGTTTAGTAGAGATGTGTAATATGTATTACAAGGCACAAGGTAAATGTAATATCCATTTACTTTCTTGTCCCACTTTGTCATAAACAAGGTAATTGTACAAGAAGACTCAATGATGGTTCTAGGCACAAGACTAGGAAATAAGGTCCTAATATTGATATTCAAAAAGATGAAATCACTCATAAGACCTACTGGAAATATATGAGTTCTAGAGGTTAGAGATTATGGATATGGATTGAGTGTTTAGGGTTTAGGGTTCAGGGATCATGGTTTAAGGTTCTGAGTTTAGGGTTTAGGGGATTTAGTGTTTAAGGTTTAGGGTTTATTGTTTTGGTTTAGGGTTTAGGGTTTATAATTTAGGGTTAAGGGTTGAGGGTTAAGGGTTAAGGTTGCATAGTTCAAAGTTTAGGGTTTAGTGTTTAGGGCTTGGGATTTAGGATTTAGGGTTTAGGGTTTAGGATTTAGGGCTCATGGTCTAGGGTTTAGGGCTCAGGGTCTAGGGTTTAGGGTTTAGTTTTTAGGATTTAGGGTTTAGCATTTAGGGCTCATAGTTTAGGGTTTATGGTTTTGGATTTAGCATTTAGGGCTTAAGGTTTAGGGTTTATGGTTTAGGGCTCATGGTTTAGGGTTTAGGGTTTAGAGCTTACAGTACATGGTTTATGGTTTAGGGCTTAGGGATCAAGGTTTAGGGTTCAATTCTTAGGGTTTATGGTTTATGGTTTAGAGCTTAAGGTTTAAGGTGCATGTTTCAGGGTTTATGGCTTAGGGTTAAGTGTTGAGTTATGGGTTTAAGGTTTACAAGTTAGAGCTCGGTGCTTTCTGGATTTAGGGTTTAGGGCTTAGGGTTTAAAGTTTTGGGTTTAGGGCTCAAGGATCGGGGTGTAGGGTTCAAGGTTTATGGGTTAGGGTATAGGGTATAGGGATTATGGTTTAGGTTTTATGGTTCAAGTTTCGAGGGGTTTGTAGATAAAGGTTTAAGGTTTAGGGATTAGAGCTCAGGGATTTGGATTTAGTGTTTAGGGTTTAGGGCATAAGGCTCAGGGTTTAGGGTTTAGGTTTTATGGTTTACGGTTCGGGAATTAGTGTTTAGGGTTCGGGGCTTATTATTTTGGTTTTAGGGTTTAGGTCTTAGGGTTAAGGGTTTAGGTCGTAGAGTTTAGGGTTTAGGGTTTAGGGCTTAGGGCTTAGGCTTTAGGGTTTAGGATTCATTGTTTAGGGTTTAGGGTTTAGGGGTTGGGGTTTAGGGTTTAGGATTTAGTTTTTAGGGTTTAAGGTTTATCATTTAGGGCTCATGGTTCATGGTTTAGGGTTTAGGGCTCACGGGTAAGGGTTAAATGTTTAATGTTTAGGGTTTAGGGATTAGGGTTTAGGGTTTAGGTTTTAGGGTTTAGGGATGATGGTTTAGGGTTTAGGATTTAGGTTTAGGGTTTAAGGTTTAGGGTTTTGATTGTAGAATTTAAATGCTAAAATCTTTAGGATGAATGCTGAAATCTTGAAAAATTACCTATGTATTGACTAAATTATACTATAAAAAATTATCTCCTAAATCGTGACTAATGGAGCTATGAGACTAGTTCCATAAGGTGCAGAGTGACCCTAATTTCTTATATTTACTAAAATAAATTTAAAGTATAAGAAATAATAAAATATAAATAATAATAAATGAAAAACTTATACTTAATAGTATAATGTTCATACTTATCTGAGAACACGTCACGTGTTTTATGTATTCACTTTTTCCAAGCCATGACTTAAGGTGATCCGGTTTGGATCCCAAGCTTGAGGCATGGACTGAACAAACATAGCAAACAATGTGTTTTTGCATGAAAGTGAAAAATTCCATTTCCACCATGATAAATAAACATAAAATGATCGATTCCTTTAAAAAACATTATTCCATGACGTAGAGGAAAGTTTATTCTTTCTAAAAATATATTTTTCAAATTTTCTGACTAACATAAGGTTTCCATATTATTTATTTTCTAACTATGCCTTTTTATAGCTATTTTTTGAATTTTAAATATGTCTATATTTCATCGTGTATCTTTTTTTTGTCTCATCGAAATTGAAAACAAATTATACTAGCACAAACTAGGCCTAATTTTATACATAATAAAAAAAATATAATTTTCTATATTTTTTGAGGTAGTTAGGGGGGGCATGGTCGAACTCCGTTATTTTTCAAAACTTTAAATTTTTGTACTAGAAAAATCATAAAAATAAATAAATACTCACTAAAAAAATCTAAAAAAACTCTAACACAAACTAGATTCTCCTAGCTATCTTTCTACAAAAGGGTTTTCAAAAATACTAAATGGTGCTAAAAAATGTGGGGGCACAAAATTCACTCTATTATGTTTTTTAACAAAAACAAGAGCACCTATTGGTATTTTAGTTATTTGACCCACTTAAACTTATCCATTTTCAATAAAATTTAGTAGCTTAGAAACTAGACTCAAAATTCTACAATTCATGTTTATACAACATCTTCCAATTTTGAGTGTAACTATTTCAAAAAACTCGTACAAGTTGAAGTTTTTATTTTTAGAAAAATGCGTCACTTAAGACCCCCTTTTGGCCCTGACTTGGTGCACTTACCCGATGGTGCTACACCCCAAGGAGTTATAGATAACTAGCGGGTTTTTGAACCATGAGTTATTATGTCACTTGGGTTAGGGGTGTCTGGACTCTACGTGCCTAGGGCCATAGGGTGATTGACCTCTTTGGGGAGTGAAAAGGAAAATTTATTTATATATTACTGCTTGAGGGAGGCATAAGAGATTTGAGGGAGGCATAAGATATTTTTGTGTGTGTGATTGATGCTTAGGAGATATGTTGAGTTGTGGGTGATGTTTTGGGAGTGGTGTTGTGGTGTATGTGTACTCATGTGAGTTGGCTATGTTTTGTGATGTTGTGGATATGGCTTTGATTCCCTTATTGACACTATGTACACCTGCATCTATTGTTTACGAGTTGTGTGAAATTGCCATATGTGAAATTTTGGAATTTCTAGCTGTTGTAGTACACTTATGTTCGAGTATTAAAATTTTGGTTGTATATGTGTAGCAAGCAATATGTTTTTTGGACCGTTTATGTTCTCTTCCATGGTTAGTTAAGATCTTGTAGTGTAGTACAGTTGTGAAAGTATGTAAAATTATGTTTGTGAATATTTAGTGTTGTGTATGACCCTAGTATGGTATTATGTTAGCAGTTCGTGCTCGGCACCCACAAGAATGAATAAACTAAAACCTTTCAAAAATGAAATCGTAAGGGCTTGAGTTTAGGAATAATGTAAAGGAAAATGGATTAATTAAATAATGACATAAGATAGAACTGCCAATCTTCACATAACAATGAAAATTAAATAATCTAATGAATTTTCTAAGTCTACCCCGTGGTTGTGCCTTAATGGCAGAAATTTTAACCATAGGAAGAATTCTTGTCCTTTTCTTTCTTTGTTGATTATTATTTTTTATTTCTTTGGTGTTATGTCGCATCGAGGACAATGATTTCTCAAGGGGAGGAGAATGTAATGCCCCATTCGATTTCAAATCCCATTTTCCATTTCTTTTCCCCTGTTGCTAATCATCAATGTTATATTTGAGTTTCCATTCGATCGTTAAGTTTTTTTGACCTTTTTCCAAGTTATTTTAGATTCCTTTCTTTCTTTCATTTGACCTTTGTTGTTATGTGTAATCTTATCATGCTCGGTTCTTGCAAACCGACTTAGGTAAATAATTGTGCGAGATGAATTTTGTGAGTAGAAAAAGGAAGGATTGGTAGAAGTTACATTAGTTTTGATTATGAAGTTCTCTTATACGAATGATTAATGTGTTGTAGATATTGGATTAGTGTTGTAGGGAATTTTGGAGGCTTATTACCTTTTTTTTCTTAATTTGTTGAGTAAGGTTGGCATAACTAGTTGTAAAAAAACTTGTTAATATTATTTTGAAAGATATAAATTTAATCCTTTGCTTGGTTACAAGTATTTTTATTGTTTTTTTTTTAGCATCTTGTTAGATAGCTTAGCATTGCTTGACCAAATTTGTTTACTTTCTTGTTCCCAAGTCTAAGTTCAATAAAAAAATTCCATCATGGGTTTGTGTGCCATGTTTAATATAATTGAAGTAACCATGTTTAGTCTTTGCTAGAGTAATGGTAAACTTTTGAGTTATATTTCTATGTGCTAACCCCTTCTAGTTCATGGTATCAATGCAATTCTAGGTATATTTAAGTGGGTTGGCAATCCTTTTAAAAGTTAATCAAAAGATAAATAAATAGAATAAATAGTGAAGTTGTGATCTTCTAGATAAAATCAAGAGCCTTTAAGTAGAAAAAAAAATAAAAGAAACTATCTAATTGTGTAAAAGGAATATACCCTTACTACCCTTAAGCTACTAATAAACTTATCATTATTGTTGTGAGATGTTAAATGATCTTAAAGTGTAATCAATGTTTAGCTTTTGGGAGAATAATTAGGTCTTAGTAAGTAGGGGTGATTGATCCAGAAACCATTAAATCTAACTCATTTTTTTGAAACCTAATTTGTATTCTTTTGTCAAACTTAATCAAGAGAAGCCTAAATGAAGCTTTTACCCAATCCAGATAAATTCTTAAGCCTCAATAAAATATTGGTTAACAAATAATGAGATCATGAAGATGAATTCAATTTAACTTTTGTCAAATTACTTTGTAACCATCTTGTAAGCATTATTAAATGTTCATCGTTACATAAAGGAGGTTATAGTTACAAACCTAAATGGTACTCCACCTCAATTAGAGCTTACGCTTGTATCCTTGTGTAATGGATTTTGGAATGAGATTTTGTAGCTTTTTTAATTAAATAGCCTTGTGGGGGTTTTGTTTACCCCATCACCGTAAATATAATAATGAATTAAACGAATAATCGTCATATGAATAATGATCCTCATTTGAAATTTTTTATCCTACGTTAAATGTTCTCTAGAATAAAAGAAAGGAATCTATCTTTTTAAGAAGAATTTTATGGATCATAACCTGAATCTCCTAGAACATAAGTTTAAAAAAATTGAAAGACGTTTTTAGCAAAATAATTAACCACATAGTAATTTTCACTTGTGGCTGCCCTAACCGTAAATGAGTCATGTGCTTGTACTATTATGCCATGTCTTATCGAAAAGGAAGGTGAATTGTTCATGATGGGTGTCGTATGTTACTTTTTTCCTATGGGGTTAATGTTGTTTCAATATTTTTGAGAGTTGGTTGTAGCCATTGTGATCACCTGTAGGATGGTTTAATCTTCAAGTAAGTCAAAAAAATATTATCTATTAATTTTCATGTTGTCTTTGTGTGTGTGTGTGTGTAAGTGGGTGTTACGGGAGGAGAAAGAGGAGAAGCCATGGAGGCCATTAGAGAGGGTTTGCAAGCTCCATTTTTGTTGTAGTTTTGTGCTAAAATCATAGATCTACCCATTTTCCTTTGTGGGTATTATTTACCCTTCTTTATTTGTGTTTATATGGTATTTTTCTTACAGATTGGATGTATATACAATATGTATATACCCATTTCGGTAATGAATAAGAAATATTACTTGTATATTTTGTGTATATATATACACATATATGTATATACCTATAAGTATATATATTTATATATTTATTTAATAACATAAAAATGATTTTAACCACAATTATATACAATATAATATATATTCGTGTGTACCAAAAAACAATCGAGTTTAGGTTTGTCATGTCTGCATATAGAAATAGTGCAGGGGGTAGCAAATAGGAAGGTGGGGGTGTCACACCCCACCCCACCACTATTTTAATATAACATTGGGTAGGTGGGGTGTGACAGCGCCCCTAACCCATATATATATATATATATATATATATATATATATATATATATATATATTCACGTGTACCAAAAAAATAGATTGAGTTTAGGTTTGTCACGTCTACATATAGAAATGGTGCGGGGTAGCAAATAGGTGGGTGGGAGGTCGCACCCCACCCCACCATTGTTTTGATCTAACATGGGTGGGGTGGGGTGCGACACCCCCACTCCACTATACTGAGAGAACAAGTCATGGGTTAGGCCACGTCCCAACCCCAATAATTTTTTTAATTATTATTATTCAAATTATATATATATATATATATATATAAAATAAATTTATATAGTTATATATAATTATAATAGTATATTTTTGGCTTTTAATATTTTAAATAAAAAACCAAATTTGGAATTAGTTGAATAGGTATATTAGTGGTTGTAAATGATTGATAAAATGAAGGTTAGAAAGAAATTTCCCAATTAAAGGTAGAGTAAATTTTCTCTTGTTTAATCAAGGAAATTTTAGTATTTAAAATATGTGATTTCTCTCTAAATGTGACAACAAATTTGATAAAAATTTCCTATTTCAACAATTTTATAAAGGAGGAGCAAGAGTGAATATCCAACTATAAGAAATTTTCCTTCTCCTTGCAAATTAAGCTTACCAATAATACAAAGGAAGAAAACAACATATGTTTCACATACAACAACATTATTTCCTTAAAATGGATACACTTTCCAACATTCCAATAATTTCAACATTCTAATAATTTCAACATTTCAATATGCTCACTCTTACAATGGGAATGAGAAGGTATATTCTTTCTCTTCTTACAATAAACTCACACCATTACAATGCTATAAATTTCAACTAGATAACCATACACTCTTTTCTCAAGAATCTTAGTTCAATCTCTTACAATATAGTAGTTCCTCTTTCCAAAATACATATAGCAACTTTGAATAATATAAAAATTTAAGAGAACTTCTTTCAAACAATATACAACTTAAACCTTTCTCCATTCAACTATATCACTACAAATTTGGAATAAATGAAATATACAAGGCTTTCTTTCAAATATACAAGAGTTACAATCTTCCACTCTAAGTGGTAACAATAATCAATTTTACAACATGGAGGTTCTTCCAACAAGCTCAAAACACAAGTCTTCTTTCAAGGTCATCTCCCAACTTTATAGCTTTCAAAATTTCATCCTTCAACTCTTCAAATATTGAATCACAATACAAATAAAGAGGTATAGGCGACACTCTCCACCCAACCTATAATCCAATAAGAGGATAATTCATCCCCTTATTGGCCCCCGAGCCCCAACTAAAGAATAATAAGGGGTATTATGCAACATTTGACAACTTTCACAAAAGGCTTCCACAACATGCATTCCACAAAAATATCACATTCAAATATGTATTTAAACAATACACTCAAACAATATACTCAAACAATATTATAACTTTCCCAACAAGCAAAAAGGCTTGACAACAACAAGCCAACAAAGAGCAATGGAATATGGGCACTACCTCCTTTTGTCTCCCAAGTGATGTAGGAGTTCCACCCAAAATCCTCCATGTGCACAACTCAAAACATAATCAAATCCTTATTTCTACACTTGTAAGTATGCAAAATATATCCATGTTATCCTTTTCACTCCCCATAGGTGGAACTAAAACTCACACTCCCTCCACAATATATGCCTCACATCTCCCTTTTCCCTCCCCAATGGTCCCATAAATCCATCTCCCACACCCAACTTAAGGAAAGCTACCCATTCACAATCAAACATATCCACAACACTCATACAATATTCAAACAAGCACAATTTCTACATCAAAATACATTAATACAAAAATACAATAAGAGGAGATCCTACCTCTCCATCAAGATTCCAATTTCTTTACTCAACAAGATTTGAATCCTTCACACCAAGCTCAATCCAAGATTCAACTCCCAAAATAAACTCCAAGTATGAAAACCAAGACCAATTTTAAAAATGCAAGAGAAGCAAATAAGGTGTAACTCAAATCCATCAAAATCATCCAATAAATAGAAAAAGATGTGAGGATGATGAGGTGGCTCCATATAGGATGTCACTTCATCATCCCTCCATTCCAACACACAAGTCAAACACCATACCTAAATAAATTAAATTCACATGTAAGACTTATGACATGCCCACATAACACTCCAACTTGCACACCATGTTTATCAAGGAAAAATGTAAATGTGGTAAGTAAACAAGTGTAATTATTTACCCTTTTTACACTCAAAAATGCATTAAAATGGTCAAAATATGTCCCATACTTCATAAGTAGGGTTGGTAGGAGAGTTTGAGATGTGAGGGACAAGGTTAACTTGTCCCTCAAGTCTCTAAAAGTGGCCAACAAGGACAAATTCTAATTTGGGAAGGATGGTGGAGTACACACCACCTAAATGCATTTAATTCAATTTACATCATGCATCAAAACAAGGACTATCTACCCAATTTATTTCCCACATGTCATATCTTCCCTTTTTAGTTTAAATTTAAGCTAAATTAGTTAATTAAGATACATTAGCAAGTGTTAATAAAGTAACAATATTTCCCAATAATTAAACACATGCACAACAAATTAAAACAAACAAAATTAAAAGAAAGGAAACACATTACACCCATGGCCACATAAATGAGGTTACCCCTATGGGAACCTCCTAACAAAGCATGCAACAACACAACATAACATTATACACAAGTTGTCAAATTTGGCCATGTTGCACAACACCTGACATCCTTCTATGGTTGGTCCCCTATCCCCTTTCGATGTATATGATATAATGTCCCTGCAACACAAATAAAATACCTTTCGGCCTTACGGCCGCATCAACAACATCGAGAATAATATACATATAGAAATCAATAATCATCATCCAAAATTAGAAATTCTATCATCTATCATCATATCAATTGATGCATTCGATTCCAACATCAAAAAAAATCCAACATAAAAATCAACATATAGCAAATCGAATACTAAAAATCAACATATGTTCGGTGTCATCTAGTGCATCATAATCAAAATGTAAATCACAACATGTCAATAGTCCAAATATCTGCATAGTCTATCATCTATTGATCAAGATATAATAATCAAAATTTCTAAGTATCAATCCAACAATAATAACATCATAATGAAATAATGTCGAAGAGGATTGGGAACTATATGAGAAAACTAAAATAGTTTAAAGCCTCTTTAGATTATTGCTATGAATTAAACTCTCAACTCAACATGGGGTTAAGGATGCTCAACCAAAATCAATGTAACCCATTTTAGGCTCTTGAAGTGGACAAAATTGGGTTTTGTGAAGAATAAACAGACTCATTCTCAATTACATAAATATGACATGAATATTCAAACATAAATATAGAATCTAAAGATACCAAATTTTCATGTGCCGAACTTTTATCTATATCAAAATAGTAGAGTGAATAATTGGCCATTATGGTAGAAAAATTATCATGCACTTAGTTTCATCATTTTAGATTTTACAAGTAGCTTAATGAAATTCTTCATATCCCATTCATGTTGTCTCGGTCATTTTCTCAACTTCTAGATCTTATTAAATGGTGTAATCATTATAAAACCTTTGAAATTTCATTTATCATATTTCAAGAGCTTGTGTGTATCTCAATATGATTAACACATGATTAAGTTGTTGACCAAAATAAGCTCACACTTATTTTGGGTCAACTTGACATCATTTTCCTCTTTTGTGCTTCAATATGAATTTTTACATATTTTAAGAACTTAAGGCCCCCTAAAATAATTTCCATCAGATAGGAAATTTCTTCCCCTTTCCATAGATATAAAGAAGTCCTTCTAACTCTTCGTATTTTTCAAGTTATGGGACGGCGGGCCTAGGAAGGATTTTTTTTGCCAAAAGCGGACGGCGGGCCTAGGGAAGATTTTTGCCATGGAAAATTGCAGACCGGTGGGGCAGCGGGAGATATTTTGACCATTTTCCACTTTTTGCAAAGGGGAAAAATTATAATTGCGGGCCCATGGGTCCGGGAAGGTTTTGTTTTTGTTCGAGTGGAAAATTCGGGCCGACGGGCCCGTGGATGATGAATTTTGCCAAAAGTGGGTTTGCGGGGCTGTGGAGGAAATTTTGCCCAAGTTTGAAGATTAATGTATAATATATGATCTCATCTTACTCTCCTTTTTATTAAGTTGATTGCATTTTGTAACTTTTAGTTGATCTGATATAAGTTAGGATGTAATTATGTCTTTTGATTGATTGTGATTCTAATGTTAAAAGATCTAGAATTCTTGATAAAGTGTGTGTTTGAAATTCAGTTTTGTAATAAAGTAGGTCTAATTAGTCAAGGAAATGAAGCGGGTAGCATTCAATATGTTTTTGATAGCATCTATTCCTACACAGACTTAGTTCTGGAACTTCCAAGCTAGTTCTAGAACTCCATCACACAGTCATCATTTAGTTCCTAGAACTTTCGGACTTAGTTCCGAACTTTAGTATTTAGTTCCAAATTTTTGGACTTAGTTTTGGAACTCCTGGGTATAGCTCTAGAACTCTTACGGTGTTGATCCTTAACAATTTCCTATGGTTGGAACTTCTCTGAAGTTCCGAAACCGATGGGAGTTATCTATTCTAACCACATTCAGAGATTTTACATCTATGAACCTTTCAATTAGGAAAGGATGAGAAGATTTCTAAAATGTAGATCTAGGGATAGTTATCTTACAACTATCTGATCAGCCACAATCTAACTCATCATCTATTCTAGGCATGATTTGATTTCATCAGAATCATTGAGACAACTATGATTGTAAAATGTAATGTAGATAGATAATATATAGAATATGATATGAGATAGAAATAGAATAGAGAAGAGAAATAGACTAAGTACTTAGATCCAGTATGTTTTGTAATACCAAATGTTTTATCAATAAAATAGTCCATTCTTATTTGAGAGAATTATGAGTTGTTAAATCTTGATTTGAGGAGGAGCAAGGGCCCACTCCCCAAGGACTAGGATATTCATTTATTTGGTATTTATATTTCTTCAACAAATAGCTTAGATCTGTTAATTTTGTATTGTTTTAATTCTTTTAGTTAAACTTTATTGTATACTTGTTCTTGCAGGTGTTTAGATAGATTCTTATATTTCTTGCAATTGTTTTCAAGCATTCTAAATTGAGTGTGTTTATTTCCAAAAGCAAGTGTGTTTATTTTCCAAGCAAGTGTGTTTCCATTCTGCATAGTGTGTTTCTTTCAGCAAAGCTTTCAGTGTGTTTACTTTCAGCAAGTTTTCATAGTATGATTTAAATAAGGTTTTACCAAGAAGTCCTTAAGACATTGAAGAGATCCCCAGAAAATACAAAAATAACTATAGTCAACTACTAGATCGATAAGATTACTCTTGTTGCATATAGCTTTAGACACACCCCTGGTTTGATATGACATCAACAAGAAGTTGATTAAATGAAGGGAATAATGACACCCATCATTTTTTGCACCATTTTGATGGGGAACTAGTTGGAACTTTCTAATTAAGTGTTAGCAAGAGCAACAAATCATACATCTAGTAGTTGAAGGATCTTCCCTACTATATCACAAAATATATGAGTAGACCAAGAGACTCACAGGGTAGATTCCTCCCAAAAACATCTTCACAAGAATTCATAACATCCTCTAGTCAAAGTAAGGAAATTGATCAAGAATTGGAGGCACCATCATCCCCTGTCAGACAAGAAACAGAATTGCCATTTTTGGAATTCTTAGATCAGTCACCTGAAGGAAGTGGAACTTTTAGGAGAAGGCTTATTACTCAAGATCCATTTAGGGTGAGTTTCGATTCTCAATTGAGTAGTCAACCTCCTACTCCTGATTTTTCACCTTCCCAAGGCATACCACTTACCACATTGATTGGGAGGAAAATTCAGAAAATATTTTTAAAATGGCATGAGAAGATGAGAGAGTACCTGATAGGACCTTTACTTATCCAATCCAATTGGGAGATGATGATACATCAATGAAAAATATCTCACTTGCACATTTACCCACATTTAGAGGGATGTCATTTGAAGATCCTGACCAATTTCTATTTGAATTCAAGGTATTATGTCAGACCTATGATTATAAAATAGATAATCAAAAACTCAAGTTGTTTCCATCCACTTTGAAGGATGCAGCAATGAGGTGGTTCATGGGATTACCATCCAACTCTATTAGCACTTGGGCAAAAATGGAGACTACCTTCCTAGATAAATACTAGGATTATTGTAGAGGGAGAAATAGGAAGGAAGAATTCTTCAAAATCAAGTAGGAGGAAGATGAAAACATAGAAGACTATTTAGACAGATTCCTCTTTATTAGAAAAAGATGTGGATTTGTGCTTCAAGAGGAGTTAAGTAAAACCATTTTTCTTAAAGGTTTGGATGATGAATCTAGAGAAGCCCTTAACTTGATAGGAGGTGGAGACATTGATCAGATAAGAATGAATGGAATTAAAGGAGATTTGTAGAAGCTATTCCAGAACAAGAGGTGGACCTAGAAAAGGAAAATCAGTGAAAAGTCTAAATCCAGATATGAACAAACTAATGGATGAGTTAGAAAACTTTAAAACAAACATTTTAGTGCAATTAACCTCTACTATGGATGGATTACAAGCTAAAGCAAATGCCAAAACTGAACCATTGGCTATGTATTGTCCTAGATGTAGGAAGAAGCATGCACTAAGAGATTGTCCTTTGGATAAAACAAAAATGTGTCTTATCTGTGAATCTAAAGAACATGATACTGATGTTTGTTCTTTACTTCCAGTTATTAAGAATCAGCTTAAACAAACCAGTGCCTCATCTACAATAGAAGAATTGAATTTTGTTTAGAGACAACCTAACCAAGGGTAGTTTATGCCAAGATTAGTCCCTAACCCATGGATGATGCCATGGGCTACTAGTTAGTACCACAAAATTGGGGACAACCACCTTGGGTACCTCAACCAACTTGGAACCCTCAAGATTGGGAAAATCAAGCTTGGTATGCTTAGGGACATCAAAAACCATGGGCTGGTCAAGGAAATCCTTATGCTTGGTCACAACCTAGATGGAACCCTAGTAATTATTCTCAAGGAAGAACATATCCAAATCAGAATCAACATGCCATCATGGGATCTCCTGCACAAAATTCACAAATTGAGAATGTAGTCCAAACACAAATACCAGCACAACTAGTAGAAAATCCAAGAAACAAACAAACAACTCCTGTTTATGGAACAAAACTAGAAAAATTAGTTGATTTACATGTTATGGATTGTAAGGATATTCAAACTAGATCTAGGAAAATCATTAATAGTCCACCCCTTATAATCACTGAAATGATAGAAGAAAATGAAAACCCTAGTATTATTGTTCCAAAAGAGGATATAGAAAGAAAATAAAAAGGAGCTAGATAACAACACTACTGAGACTCCATTTCCAGAGAGATTAAAGAAGCTATAGAAATCAAGGAGTCTGAATTGGTACAGGAACTAAGGAAATTGAATATTGAAATACCACTATTACAAGTAATTAAAGACATTCTAGAATTGAACAAATTAATCAAAATGTTATGTATGAAAAATCCTAGAAGGAAGACACAGTACCCCAAGACTATCAAAGTAGATGGGAAACTTGTTGATTTATTAGCAGGAAAACTTTTACTTCCCAAATATGGAGATCCTGGAAGCCTTGTTATTTCTGTCTCTATAGGAAATAAGGATGTACATAATGTTTTGGTAGATTTGGGAGTTGATATCAATGTAATGATAGTGGATACTCTGAAAACATTACCATTAATGGGTATACAACCTACTAATACCTATATGTAGATGGGTAAGTGCAGCAAGTTGGGGAAAAAAAGGGGTATAAGTGGACGTTATATTGTAAAGTCAAACAAAATATCAACTTGTAGGGATTATTAGCAATATGCGCACTCAAGGTAAAACATTGGGTTAAAAATTTAGGTAAATATGAATTTAGCATCAATTGAATCTAGTTTCTAAACTACTAAATGATATAAAAAAAATGGTAAGAACTCTAAACAAATTTAGCTACTATTAAACACTTTTCCAAATTCTATGAACAATTGTGGTTGATTTTTTAAATACCTGGATAAGAAAAATTTGTCTTCTTTGGTTTTCACATTGTAGGATCATTGGATGAAGAGAACTTGTTTTTTTCCCTTTGGTGAAAATTTAAATGTCCACTATCTATTTTGGGATGGATTTTATTTTATATTTTTTTGTATTTTTTTATTCATTTTTTCCGTGAAAGTGGTCAAAATTTTTAGAAAATTTGCATTATGAATTTTGATACCATGTGATAACATACATCAAAATATTTTGAAATCTATAATAAATATGTTTTTTTAGAAACGTGTATTTTTTTCCATGCTTGGGATGGTATAGGTTTTATCACATTATGACAAGTAAAACAAAAGTTGCATCTTAAACATAGACATGAACATTCATGGGAAAAAGTTTCTTAAAGAAGACAGAACACTATTAGTAAAAAACTATAAAATGATATGTATCTTATTCTCTTCACTTTAAAATCAATATTTATACGAAGCTAACATTCTCCCCTAAGCAATGGTACCAACTTTTTTGTGACATATTTTTTACTTTTTTCGGCATGTTTGGAGTCCGAGGAATTAGAAAATTTGGGAAAATTTTTGGCCTTCCACATGCCTTATAATAACCTCGAAATGAAATGAGAAAACCTTCCCATAAATTTCTTGAACCTTGAGGATTGAAACAAAATTTGATGATAACAACACCAAGAACTGATCAGAGAGATTCAACAGGTGGGAAAAATGAGGGCCACGAATGTTTTTGGTATCGGAGAATCATGATTACAAGTAATGAAATTTTGAATTGAACAAATGTGATCAAAATGGTTTTATACAAACTAGAATAAAGCATGGTTTGCAAAGTATCAAGTAGCATGGGAAAGGTTTGGAATTTCCAAATCTTTTATATCAATACGGATACTACGAATCCACGGTTTTAATACTCGTGATCATGGTTTATAAATATACATAATGTTAGATGGTGAGAGTAAAATTTGAATTTGATGATAAGGATTATTTTTCCCCAACTTGGTGTATATACCCTAATACCATATTTACAGATGGAAGACCAGTCTTGTATTTTTCCAAAAACCAAAAGGAATTATTGAAGAATGGCGGTTATGGTGGAGTCATGGGAATATCCATTGACTTCCTTATATTTATAGCTAAAAGGTAAAACATTGGGTTATCCCATTATTTTGGGTAGACCATGGTTAGCTACAGTTTTTGCTTTAATAGATTGTAGGTTAGGTGATATGACAATCTCAAATGGTAAGAACTCTAAAAATTTCCTTATATCCTATTGCACAACCTTTTACTGACAATCATGAACAATTGTGGGTTGATTCTCCTTAAACTAATAAGAAAAATTTGTCTTCTTTGGCTATGATCACATTGCAGGATCATGTAAGAGAAGTAGAAGAGATGATTAATCCACCATTGGAGGAGAACCAGTTGTCCTCGAGGCAATCATAAATAGTTCTAGAACCTACAAACTTAGTTGAGAAACGGAACTGCGAACTTAGTTCAAACCGTGAACTTAGTTTTGGAACCTATGAACATAGTTTCGGAACCACCACATTTAGTTCGGAACCAAGACAACAAAAATAGTTCTCTTTGATTGAAAATAATTTCACTCTGGAGGAATGATATTTCTCATGGGGAGAGGATGAATCAGTAGCTTAGTTTCAAGTACATCAGGAAGTGGTGAAGAATTTTGGAAAGTAGCAGTGACGAAGAATTTGGCCTATAAAGAGATAAGTATCATAATTTCATTCCTGTCCATTTTTCCAAAGATTTTGTCTCAAGGAACTTTTGGAGATGTTGCTACATACCATATGTTGTTACCACATGCATGTCCATTAAATACTTTAATGAAACCCTTCCCATAAATCAGTTCATCACATATTAGAACCAAGCATGTTGAAATTCAACGGGTAAAACTTTAAACATTAACAGCTGGTTGAAGGATGATGAAGAAGCTAAATTGTTTGATGTTCTAAAAAATCATACTAAATATTTTTCTTGGGATTACAAAGACATGAAGGGGATTCATCCAAGTATCTGCACTCATCACATCTATATTGAAAACATTAAACCAATTAGGCAGCCTCAAAGAAGGATTAACCCAACTTTAAGGGATATAGTCAAACAAGAAATTGAAAAACTATTACAAGTAGGTTTCATCTACCCTATCTCAGATAGCCAGTGGGTATCTCCTCTTGTAATTGTTCCCAAAAAGAATGGAAAATGGAGAATATGTGTTGACTATAGGGAACTGAACAAAGCCACAATGAGAGATTATTTTCCCTTACCATTCATAGATCAAGTCTAGATAACCTTTTAGATAAACAATACTTTTCTTTCTTGGATGGATTTAGTGGGTACAATAAGATTTGAGTTATTCTGAATTAGACTAACCAAGATCAAGAAAAACTACATTTACATGTCCATGGGGAACCTTTTCCTATAGGGTGTTACCATTTGGTTTATGCAATGCTCCTGCAACTTTCCAAAGAGTTGTACTTGCAATCTTTGTTGATCTAACAAATGATTGTGTTGAGGTATATATGGATGACTTCATTGTACACGGAGATACATTTGAAGATGCTTTGAGAAATTTGGACAAAGTGTTAACAAGATGTGAACAACACAACATGTCTCTTAGTGATGAAAAGTGTTTGATGATGGTGGATGAGGGGATTGTATTAGGACACCATATTTCAAAAAAAAGAATTCAGGTGGATCAAAACAAAATTAGGATCATTTCAAATTTACCTATTCCTTAGACCCCCATAGATATCAAATCATTTCTATGGCATGCTGGGTACTATAGGCACTTTATAAAATATTTTAGTAAAATTTTTGCCCCCATGTTTAATTTTCTAACCAAGGAATGTGATTTTATTTGGGATGAAAAGTGGCAGCATTCTTTTGAAGAAATTAAATGAGTGCCCCAATATTGAGAGGACCTAATTAGGAAAATCCATTTCATATCCAAACAGATGCCTCAAATTATTCCATTGGTACAAGCATTGGGACATAAAGGCGAGGAAGGAAAGATGTATGCCATTTATTATCTTAGCAAGAATCTTACTCCCAAGAACTGAAAATAATTACACCACCACTTAAAAATAATTTCTTGCTATGATTTATGCAATCAATAAATTCAGACATTACATTACATGGTACAAGATATTTGTACACAAATATCATTCAACAATTAAGTATTTAATGAACAAACCAGTGGTTAGAGGAAGAATAATTAGATGGTTATTACTTTTGAAAGAATTTGATATTAGCATTGTGGACAATCCAGATAAATCTAATGTGTTAGCTATTTTTTTCAAGACTAACCACCATAGGGGAGAAATATCCACCAAGGATAACTTTCCAGATGAACAACTATTTGCAATCTAAGCTAATTACACCATGGTTTTGGTATGGCAAATTATCTTACAACAAGGAAGTTTCCTCCTTCTTTCACTAAGAAACAAATAAAGAAGTTAATTAAAACCAGTGCACAATTCAAATGGTTAAATGGAATGTTATTTAAATGTGGTCCTAATTTTGTCTTGCGTACGTGTGTAAGAGAGTATGAAATATTTGACATCCTCAGAGCATGTCACGATGAACCAAGTGGAGGACACTATTAAGTGAAAAAAAAACAGTTCATAAGATACTTGGCACTGGTTATTATTGGCCATCTCTATACAAGGATGTGAAGAGATATATCAAGAGGTGTGATCCTTGTCAAAGGATGGGAAAAGCCAACTTTCACCAATGAAATGCCTCTTCAACCTCAACTTGTGGTTGAACCATTTGAGAGATGGGGATTGTATTTTTTTGGTCCCTTTAATCCTCCTTCACAAGGGAAGGAATATATTCTTGTGTGTATTGACTATGTGACAAAATGGGTAGAAGTGCAGGCATTGACAAATGCCACTAAAGAAGTAGTTGTTGATTTCCTTTGGAACAGAATTATGATAAAGTTTGGAGCACCAAGGAGCATAGTTTCAGATCAGGGACCACAATTCATGTCTAATATGATCCAATCTTTCACAAGGTATTACCAAATCAATCATAGGAATTCATCTCCTTACCACCCACAGTCAAATGGACAAGTTGAAGTAACAAACAGAGAATTGGAGAACATCCTTACCAAAATAGTTGAAGCTGGGAGAAAAGATTGGGTAAAGAGACTACTGAAGTTGTCTTGGGCTTATAATACAACTTGAAAAACTACAACAGGTTTTCACCATATGAATTAGTCTATGGGAAAAATCCCTTGTTGCCTATAGAGTTTGAACTTCACACATTGAGGACAATAGTGAAGGTGGGAATTGAGTTGAATGTGGCTCAAAAAAAATAATCCTTCAATTCAATGATTTGGATGGAAGCACTTCATCAGACATAGATAATTCAAGAGCAAAGGAAAGCAATGGCATGACACACATATCAAGAAAAGGAAATTCAAAGTAGGAGACTGGGCATTGCTGTTTGATTCTAAGTACCAACAATTCAAGGGAAAATTGAGAACCAGATGGTTGGGACCCTATTAGATTGAGCAGATATTTGACAATGGTTCTATTTAGTTACTTCCCATTGATGGTAAGCAAAGAACACTCTTGGTCAATGGACATAGGCTGAAACTCTATAGGAAGCCTCCCACTAAGGATGAATTCTTGAGGAAGATTGAAGCAGACAAAGAATTTGATCATATGGAAGAACCCAGTTCTTCCAAAATGATCAAATAACTAGATGATAGATCCAAAATAAAGGGAAGAAGATGAAAACCAACAAATGGTGTTTTCTTCCCCAAAAAATAAAAAAATTAAAAAAAAAAAAAAAAAAAAAAATTCTCTCAAAGGTCAATTGAAAACCAGCAAATGGTGGTTGACCTCTTTTTTGGCTAGTTCAAATAAAAGGGAATTATTTTGAATTCCAGTTGTCTTATCTAATCATGTTTTGTTCCACTTGTAGGAATGACGAGTCATCATAGCAAAAGGATTACATCATCAAGGATGGTAATTATATCTTTTAACTTATTTAGGGTTGAATTAAATGTTTGCATGTGTGATTTGACTTAATTTAAAATTAGGTATGATGATTCATCTATTTATACATTATGATTACAAGTGTGTAATCATTAAGATGATTTGGATGGAATAAGTGGTAGCATGGTTATCATTAGTAATCATTATTACAAAAATCAAGTGAAATAAGTTATAGAGATATTTTGAGGAAGGAGCAGTGAATTAAGTTTGTGTTCCACAACAAAGAACAAAGAATTCAACAACTAAGAACATAGGTTTCACAACTAAGAACAGAGGTTCCATGCAGCCAAATTCATCAGTTCCATAGCTAAGCAAGTAAGAGGGCCTACAACCAATTTGCACAAAATCAAAAGAGACAGAACTCAAGATGATATGGGGATTAAAAAGAAATCAGAACAGAGGATGATTCCCAACTGCTCGCAGATGAAGAAGTGGCATCCATCTTTGAGCATGCAGGATGGCTAGAGTTCTTGAAGAAATTTTCAAGGCATAATGACGAATTGGTAAGAGAATTCATCATAAACCTAGAGCAATCTAGGAAAAAGGTGAGAAATATCTTTATTCCTTTTTCTGTGAATACTGTAAGTAACATGTTTGAGTGCCAATTGTGCATGTCCCACAACCTACAAAGGGACTTTGAAAGAACTAGTTGAAGTCTTACTACAAGAAGGAGAAACTGAACCCCAATACATCTATAATACAAAGAAAATCATAAAAGGGGTCAGAAGGGCTAGTTTTCCCAAACCCTTTGACAGGGTAGCATTTTGGATAGTGAAATATTTAACCTGTGATGGTCAATTTGGGTCTGTGGGAAAAGAAGTCCTAAAAATGCTCATATATCTGAAGTATGGAGCCACAAAACCTGAGTACATAATAAACCTTCCAGGTTTTTTTTTATTCTATCAGACCATGGCTCAGAGGTATTCCTAGGGTGTTGGGACAATCAGGCATCACAATCTAATTCATTTAATATGCCAACACCATTTTCTATCAAAGAAAAATGGAGAAGAAATTTGGGACAAGTTTCTTAGCAAGTTCAAGAAAAACCCTAATATTATCAAAAGGACAATTCCAGCCCCATTCTCTCCTTCAACTAATCTAGAAATTGATGCCCCTAGAAGAATAGAGGGAAATGGAAAGAGAGAATATACCAAAAAGAAGAAGGTTTGTGAGAAAGATCAAAATAGTAGAGCCTTCTGTACCTTTAAAGGAAATTCCTTCTTCTACAGTAGCTTTAGGGAGCTAATATTTGTCTCTGATGGTGATAGCTCACCCATGCAAGAGAAAGAAATAATAGTAAGAAGAAGCTCTAGAAGGAAATCCACCACTGGGCATGTTGAAATTCCCTAGAGAAGAAAAATTCATAAGAGGTCAAGGGAAACCCCAGAGGGAAGGAGTGAGTAGGAAAGGATGGAAAAGGAAGCTGCTGACATTTTGGGCAGCATGGCCATGACTCCTCCCTGAGCCAAGTCAAGTTGAAATGGATAGAGGAGAGGAGAGACTTGAAGAGAAATATTTTCAAGAATTGGTTGAACCATCAACATTTCCACATGAAGAAGAAGAGTTGGAATCCTGGAGAAGAAAAGGAAAATTTCCTTTGATAGAGGAAGAATGCCCAACTCCTCAAGTAATTTTAGAGGAAGAAGAAAGACATCAAGTTAAATAGGCTCTATTCTTGTCTAGAGAAGAGCTCATTATCAGAGAAAAGGATGAGGAATTGGATTTCCTCAAACTCAAATTAGAACAAAGGGAAATGCTCATTGGAGAGCTAACAACTCATCTTGCAGCCAGGATTGAGGAATTATCAAGCAACCAAGAAACAACTGATAGAAAAAGAGGAAGAATTTCAAACTTCTAGAAAATAGAGTGTTGTGTCCATAGTCTCTACACATAACTGAGTTAACCTATTTTCCACTCAAACAACTATGGAATGACACTTGCAGGGAACTCAAGAGAAGCCAAAACATCAAATGAAGAATTGAAGACCAAGATGGAAGAAGAGATGAAGGCAAGAAAAGAATGGGAAGAAAATTTTTATAAGGAGGAAGGAAATAAATATAAATGTCTTGCAAAAATTCATATGGTCTATATTATGAGTGAAAAATTGCTTTCCTGCAGGAGGCCCTCTCCTACGTATATAGTGTGTTTTTAGAAGAGTAGTTCATTCACTGGTAGCTGTCAAGGATTGCATGTGGGCTTCCACATGAACTAAAAGATGAATCTGAATTCATGGTAGCTTACTCTCTATCCAGTCTTGAGTAGAAAAATCTTCTAGTGTGAATTTTATCTTTGTAATTTTATGCTAGAGAAAAACACAGGATTTATGATCAATTTGTATGTGGGGGAGAGCTAGCTCAATGCATTTGTCTCTATTCTACAAAACCAAATTACATGGAAGGAAAGGGAATCTAAATTTTTATTGAAAGCTAGCTCAACAGGTCTTTGTATGAGAGCTCATTATGGTAAACCTTCTACCTTCCTCACACATTTTAGAACTCATGCCTTTGATGAGAGATTCAAGACACATTATCTTGCCATTCTACAAAAGAGTATTGATGCCTTCACCTCCTATGAGGAGGAAAAGTTTGAAGATATTTATGAAGGATGCTCAAAGAGGTGGGAACTCCTTACTATTTCCTTGAGAAGAAGGGAAGTAATTTCCCCTACAAATCTGATCTGGAGTTTAGAAAGGGAAAAAGTGTTATGCACAATAATTCCCCAAGTCAATGAAACCTATGGGAAAATATGGATGGGAATGCGAACAAGGCCCCCTCTACTTCTCACCCCCATGTCTCCTTGGAAAAACAGAGAACCTCAAGATCCTACTGAATTTGAAGAGTGGGAGAGGAAAATAGAGTAGGAGATCGGGTACAATACATCTAAGTTTAAACATTGGAAAATTGAGTTTTAGCCATTTGATTTGAGAAATCAAATGGAATGCAAAACATATAACCCCACTTTTGAAGAATGAAGTTTGTAAAGGGACTTACAAACAAGTAAGTTTGGGGGAAATGATGAGGCCAGAATATGCCCGATTAATGTATAATATATGATCTCATCTTACTCTCCTTTTTATTAAGTTGATTGCATTTTGTAACTTTTAGTTGATCTGATATAAGTTAGGATGTAATTTTCTATCTTTTGATTGATTGTGATTCTAATGTTAAAATCTCTAGAATTCCTGACGAAGTGTGTGTTTGAAATTCAAGTTTTGTAATAAAGCAGGTCTAATCAGTCGAGGAAATGAAGTAGGTAGCATTCAATATGTTTTTGATAGCATCTGTTCCTACACAACTTAGTTCCAAAACTTCAAGCTAGTTCTAGAAACTCCATCACATAGTCATCATTTAGTTCCAAAACTTTGGACTTAGTTCTAGAACTCCAATATTTAGTTCCAGAATTTTTGAACTTAGTTCAAAACTTTGGGTATAGCTAAACTCTCATGGTGTTGATCCTTAATAATTTCCTATGACTCTAGAACTTCTCTGAAATTCCAGAACCGATGGGAGTTATCTATTCTAACCACATCTGGAGATTTTTCATCTACGACCCTTTCAATCAAGAAAGGATGAGAAGATTTTGAATGCAGATCCAAGGATAGTTATCTTACAGACTATCTGATCAGCCACAATCTGACTCAACATCTATTCTGGGCATGATTGATTTCATCATAATCATTGAGACATTGTGATTGTAAAATGTATATAAAAGCATACCTGCAGTAGATAGATAATATATAGAATATGATATGAGATAGATATAGAACAGAGAAGAGAAATATAGACTAAGTACTCAGATCCAGTACATTTTGTAATACCGAATGTTTTATCAATAAAATAGCCATTCCTATTTGAGAGAATTTTGAGTTGTTAAATCTTGATTCGAGGAGGAGCAAGGGCCCACTCCCCAAGGACCAAGATATTCATTTATTTGGTATTTATATTTCTTCAACAAATAGCTTAGATCTATTAATTCTATATTGTTTTAATTCTTTCAGTTAAATTTTGTTGTATACTTGTTCCTACAAGTGTTTAGATAGATTCTTATATTTCTTATAGTTATTTTCAAGCATTCTAAATTGAGTGTGTTTAATTCCAAAAGAAAGTTTGTTTACTTTCAGAAGCAAGTGTGTTTATTTCCAACAAGTGTGTTTCCATTGTGCACAGTGTGTTTCCTTTCAACAAATCTTTTAGTGTGTTTACTTTCAACAATTTTTCATAGTATGATTTAAATAAGGTTTTACCAAGAAGTCCTTAAGACATTGAAGAGATCCCCCAGAAAATACAAAAATAACTACTACAATCAACTACTAGATCGATAAGATTACTCTTGTTGCATATAGCTTTAGACACACCCCTGGTTTGATATGACATCAACAAGAAGTGCCTCCACATGTTTTAATGACGCACCTTCAAGGTTAGAAGCCAAAGAGCAGAGACTCAAATGAGTGACAAATTTCCACATACCCCAAGGTTCGAAAGGTAGCAAGAGGCCCAAATCGCTAAGTATGGCAGGGCCAACATAAGGTGCCATGTGTCTCAATGGTGTAAATTAAAAAGTCACGACACAAAGTAGAGACTCAAATGAGCGTGAGGCTTCCACGTGTCCCAAGACCCAAAAAAGGTAGAATCACCCATTGAAAAGTCTTGATAGGGGTAGATCTAGTGGAAGGGGCCAAGTGTCAACTAGGTGCAACTTCAAAAGTAAAATTTGGAGCGGGTTCCCAAATGTGTGTTGAGCCTCCACGTGTCCAAGGTCAGACTTATGGCTCCGCTAAGCAAAAGGGACTTAGAAAAAACCCAAGAAATAGGGAAGAGCCATGGAAGGAGCCACATGTTTCATCAGCGAAATTTCAAAGGTGCGGCCCGATAGGCAGTTCCCAAATGAGTGTCGTCCCGCCACGTGGTCAAGGCTCGAAAAAGGTGAGGGAGGCTGTTGAAAAGTCCAAAATCCTACAGAGGCCTCCACATGTCTCAACTGCACAAATTCAAAGATAAAATCTAGGGGTAGTTTCCAAATGAGCGCGAACCCTCCATACATCTCGGGTCAGTCACATTGTCTCCACCAATGGGAAGGACTTAGGAAAAATATAAAGGAAACCGAGGAACCCGCAGAAGCCGCCATGTGTAAGTTCGGTGTGATTTTAGGAGTGAAAGGAAGGATTCGAATCTTCAAGATGTGCGAGGTGACCATGTGGACCAGGTATAGACATACTCTTTTAAACAATGCACGCCCACAACCCTGATCTTCAGACAGCCATATCTTTTGATTGGAAACTTAGATTTGAGCAATAGAAGACTATTTGGAAAGGTCTTGACCTCGTCCATGCCATGGAAGCCTAAAACTTTAATTTTTACAAGATTAGGTGGGTAAGGAATAGGAAAACGTCTTCCATGCCATTAATGAAGAATTTGATTGCTTCAACAACTAGATAAGATTTTATTTGATCTGTCGTTCTTCCTTCTTCAACACGCCAAACAGACATAAAGTGGTGGACTTGACAGATTGTAGGTAGATTTGCAAGGGGCATTGATGGTTGGTGGTTGAGCTTTTAGAGAAGGATTCAATGCATCGTAGGGGTGGTTGGAGTAGAGTTCAAATTTTCCCTCTCTTTCTCTCTCATTTTCTATATATTGTAAAAGAGGGGATATTCAAACATTTGGTCATTGTTTCTCCTTTGACCCCCTCTCTCTTTCTTCCGTAGGGTAGAATGTGGAGTCTAAGCCTCCTATCATGGCTATATAATGGCATTTTCTCACCTCTTGCCCACTAATATGTATTGTGTGAACTTTTGGAGCAATAAAATTTGTTTCATGATGCATCTGTCCATCCTTTGCTTATTTTGTTGTCTCTTCTCACCTCTTGTCATTGTAGGGTATACCATGCATACTTTGATGTTTATTGTAGGTTTTGGGAGCTGTGCTTAATGGGTCTTGAAGTGGTGTCTATGTGACCTTCATCTCTAGTTTGTGGTGCATCTTGTCCACCCCCTCCTCTACTCACCTCTCTCCACTTCAGGCAGTTCGGATTTGTGATCAGCCACTTCTTTTTTGGTGTATCACCACTTAGTGTAGGATCTCTTTCACTCTCTCTCTCTCCCTATCTCCTTGGAATGGTTAGATTAGGATTAGATAGGTTCTTCTGCACTAGAGTAGTTTGTGGCAGGTAGTTTAGGAAGTAGGAACCAACCTTCTCTGGAGGTCCATATCAAGTCTGCAAGTCCCATAACTTGGGAGATGGTCTAATGTTGTGCAATCACACCAAATGACCGACTCAGATCCGACACCATTTGGGGGTGTTGTGATTTTGCACTAACAATTTTGGCACGCTTGGTGGGACACTGAGGTTAGATTTTTCTCATCTTTCCAAGGTGTCTCATTATCAACAACAAATCTTAAGCCACCGTGTGACCACACTAATAGTTTTGGCATGCTTGATGGGACAGTGAGGTTAAATTTTTCTCATCTTTCCAAGGTGTCTCATTATCAACAAAAATCTTAAGCCACTATGCGACCACACTAACAGTTTTAGCACACCTGGTGGGATAGGTCTGAAGGACCTTACCACTTCATCTTAGCAAGTTGGTGTGTTTCTATTAAGATTCAGCCTTTTGAGGCACATGTAATCACATCTGGTGACTCCATCTAGTCAACAACCCATCTCTGAAGTTGCAGACCTTTCTCCCATTAATTTTCATTAATTTTTCTTCTATTCCTTTCATTTTCTTCCATTTTCATGAAGTTGTGAAATCGCGACTTCATTTCCATCTTGGAACTCACATTTGCAGCAGTAGAAGCAATGTAGTCCACCTCCAATGCATTTCACGAACCCTCCGGATCAGCATTATGATCAGATCTAGAACCATTACGCTTGCCCATATGATTAGGGTCAAAACTAGTTTGGCCATGGAGCTTATCAAGAACAAGGGGACATTTATAATGGTGACAAATTTACATAAAAATTCTTATCTGCTAGAGAATATTAAAGGGATGGAGGAATACATGGTGTAATCTAGGGATACAAAGTACAAATGAAAGCATTTAGAATTGGCTACAGGGCACCTTGTCGATGGGTCGGCCCTATGCCAAGACATTACAGCCCTCAGGAGAAGTTTGACTTCATGGCTGAAATGTTGCCTCAACTTGCACAGTGGATTGAGCATATTGAGGCATATGAGAAAAGAGCGACACAACCTTGTCAATGGGAAAGTCATTCACCAGCTCCTGTCCTTTGGTTTCTTTTTCTTAAGCTTTATTATTTTAGCAGTGTCAAGAGTCAAACCCCTCAATTGCTGCCCCAAGTGTTGATTTCCCTTCCCCATCTTCTTGTCTTCCATCTCATATTTTTTCCTCTCCCCTTTTCCTTTCCAAATCTAATTCCCCTCCACAAGATCCAAAAGCAATTCCTTCCTCTCCACCACAAACAAGGAAACAACTAGTAGATACCCCATCCACTACTCCTCCTACTCCCCCAAGTCCATGTCAAGGAGATACTCCAAAAACAAGTCAAGGAGAAAAATAAGCAGAGGAACCCAACAGAGAAGAAATGATAGAAAATCTGAAGAGTTGGACTACTAGATTTGAGTTTACAAAGATTCCCTTGTTGGTTAAACCTATGGAGGAGTCTGAGGTCAAACTACAAGTGGTGGAAGCTTCAGCTACAACACAAGCATGGGAAGAAGAAGCTACTCAAATACAAAAGAAGAGGAGTGCATTCTGACTATGAAGGAATACCATACCATTTCAGAGGCTCCAAATGCAAAGCTCCAAAGGCCACAAAAGAACCTTCAGTTCTTAATCCCACTTCCCCCCCTTCAAGCTCTAATGTCGAAGAAGATTTTGAGCTTTCAAACTTCATGTTTGAAGATGAGGGGAACCATGGTGAGAAAATTTCAGATCAGGAGGACACCATGGAGGAGGTCGAACACATACGGCAGAACAAGGAGGCAGATTATCTGTTAGACTTGGAGGAATGATTTGATGGAGAAGATCCTAAGGAGATAACATCATTTTCTCCTCCATCATCCACCTGTCCAAGTACATGAGCCCGCTACCATGGAGGAGAGCATTCAATTACAACTCGTGTCTCATAGCAGCCCTCTGGAACCAAGGTTGGAAGATATAAGTCTTCCATGTTATTCAAAGAAGGAGGAAGGGAAAGAGCAAGAGGATATCATCATCTCTCTCACATGACTCATCCAAGAAGGTCCACAAGAAGACTCCATCCGTGGAGTTAAAATTCATAACCATGGGCACATCCACTAGATCAAACCATGTCTAATCAGGTACTTGGCTTCATTGGAGCTAAGGGAGAAGCCAAAGCCGATCATGCCCACTTCAGGGCATAAGGATGAGATCCAAAGTACCAAGGATCAGTTGCAATTCCTCTTCAATCCAAATGAAGAGCAACTAAAATAGGCATTTGTCTTGTTTCCAGTTGACACCTTAATGATATGGGTGGAAGATTGGCCTCTTGTTGGTTTATCACTCATTATAACAGCCATGTTTAGTGCCAAATCATATACATGTATGCATTTTTGAGAAAGGAAGCTCTTTCTCCTCGCTGTGTAGTGAGAGCTTTGTTTAAGCTTTTATTTGTTAGGATTAGTGTAGCAGTAGGAGTAGATTTTGCTTTCAGTAGAAGAAGTGATTTTGCACACTCTACATATCCCACTTGAGATATGTATGATTTTCAATTTTTTATATAGTTTTGTGGTGTTTTGTTTCTCGTGCATAGGACATTAGAAGCAACATTTGGTGAGGTCACTCTAGTTCCAATAGTTTCCAAGTGGCTCAGGGATCAGATTTTCAAAGTTTAGATCAGTATTGTGTTTATCAGACTATCATTCTTGACTCCATACCCAATGGATTCTTCAAGGTAACTAATAATTTCACCTATCAAGGCAGGTGATCCCCATGAGTCACCAAATTGTTGACCAAAATAAGCTCACACTTATTTTGGGTCAACTGACATCATTTTACCATTTTGTTCTTCAATATGAATCTTTACATATTTTAAGCACTTGAAGCCCCCTGAAATCATTTCCATCAAATAGGAAATTTCTTCCCTTTTCCATTGATATAAAGAAGTCCTTCTAACTCTTCGTATTTTTCAAGTTACGGGCCGGCGGGGCCTAGGAAGGATTTTTGCCAAAAGTGGGCCGGCGGGCCTAGGGAAGATTTTTTGCCATGGAAAATTGTGGACCAGTGGGGCGGCAAGAGATATTTTGACCTTTTTCCACTTTTCACAAAGGGCACAAGTATAATTTCGGGCCCGCGGGTCCGGGAAGGTTTTATTTTTTCCAAGTGGAAAATGCGGGCCGGTGGGCCCGAGGATGACTTTTGCCAAAATCGGGTTTGCGGGGTGGAGGAAATTTTCCCAAGTGTGAATGCATGCCGATGGGTCTACGGGGACTTTGAAACTTTTTCACCTTTCACAAAATGGTGCAATCTTCAAGTGTGGGCCCATGAGCTTGTGGGGGTCTCATTAGCTGTTGAAAAGTCAAAATGGGGCAGAGCTAGCAGAAAGTGCCACGAGTCGACTTGGTGTAATCTCAAAGATCAACTCCAAAGGTGGTTCCCCAAAAGAAGCGTAGGCTCGCCATGTGGTCCAAGTCAAAAAGGGTACAGAGCGGGCCCAAAACGGTTAAGTATGAAGGGACCGACGAAAGCCTCCACGTGTTTTAATGGCGCACCTTCAAGGGTCGAAACCAAAGAGCAGAGACTCAAATGAGTGCCAGTTTTCCACGTACCCTAGGGTCCAAAAGGTAGCAAGCCCAAATCAGCTAAGTATGGGAGGGCACGCGGAAGGTGCCACGTGTCTCAATGATACAAATTCAAAAGGCACGACCCAAAGCAAAGACTCAAATGAGCGCGAGGCTTCCACATGTCTTAGGACCCGAAAAAGGTAGAATGAACTATTGAAAATTCTAAATAGGCATGGAGCCAATGGAAGGGGCCAAGTGTCAACATGGCGTAACTTCAAAAGTAAAATTTGGAGCGGGTTCCCAAATGTGCATTGAGCCTCCACGTGTCCAGGGTCAGACTTATGGCTCCACCAAGCAAAAGGGACTTAGCCAAAACACAAGAAATAAGGAAGAGCCATAGAAGGAGCCATGTGTTTCATCACCACAATTTCAAAGGCACGACCCAAAAGGTAGTTCCCAAATGAGTGCCATCCCACCACATGGTCAAGGCCCGAAAAGGTGAGGGTGGCCGTTGAAAAGTCCAAAATCCTACGAAGGCCTCCACGTGTCTCGACCATGCAACTTCAAAGGTAAAATCTAGGGGTAGTTTCCAAATGAGCATGAAGCCTCCACATGTCTCGAGTCAGGCACATTGTCTCCACCAATGGGAAGGACTTAGGAAAAATATAAAGGAAACTTAGGGGCCCACAGAAGCTGCCACGTGTCATTCTGGCGCTATTTCAGGAGTGAAAGGAAGGAGCCGAATCTTCAAGATGTGAGGCTGCCACATGGACCCGATATAGAAAGACTCTTTTAAACATTGTGCGCCCGCGACCCTGATCTTAAGACAACCATATCTTTCAACTGGAAACTAATATTTGAGCAAGAGAAGACTATTTGGAAAGGTCTTGACCTCATCCACACCATGGAAGCCTAGAAATTTAATTTTGAAAAGATTAGGTGGGTAAGAAATAGGAAAACATATTTCATGCCATTAATAAAGAATCTGATTGCTTCAACAACCAGATCAAATTTGATTTGATCCGTCATTCTTCCTTCTTTAACACGCTAAATAGACATAGAGTGGTGACTTGACAGATTGTAGGTAAATTTTCAAGGGCATTGATGGTTGGTGGTTGAGCTTTCAGAGCAAGATTCAATGCATCACAGGGGTGGTTGGAGCGAGTTCAAATTTTCCCTCTCTTTCTCTCTCATTCTTCTATATATTGTAAAAGAGGGGCATATTCAAATGGTTGGTCATTGTTTCTCCTTTGCCCCCTCTCTCTTTCTTCCTTAGGGTAGAATGTGGAGTCTAAGCCTCCTCTCATGGCTCTGTAATGGAATTTTCTTGCCTCTTGCCCACTAATGATGTATTGTGTGAACTTTTGGAGAAATAAAATTTGTTTCGTGATGCATCTGTCCATCCTTTGCTTATTTTGTTGTCTCTTCTCGCCTCTCATCATTGCAGGGTATACCGTGCATACTCTGATGTTTTATTGCAGGTTCTGGGAATTGTGCTTAATGGGTCTTGAAGTGGTGTTTGTGTTACCTTCATCTCTAGTCTGTGGTGCATCTTGTCTGCACCCTCCTCTGCTCACCTCTCTCCACTTCAGGAAATTTAGATTCGTGATCATCCACTTCCTTTTCTGGTGTATCACCACTTAGTGTAGGCTCTCTCTCTCTCTCTCTCTCTCTCTCTCTCTCTCTCTCTCTCTCTCTCTCTCTCTCTCTCCCTCCCCTATCCCCTTGGAATGGTTAGATTAGGATTAGATAGGTTCTACTTGCACTAGAGTAGCTTGTGGTAGGTAGTTTAGGAAGCAAGAACCAGCCTTCTCTGGAGGTCCATCTCAAGTCCGCAAGTCCCATAACTTGGGAGATTGTCCAATGTTGTGCAATTACACCAAATGCCCCACTCAGATTCGAGGCCATTCTGGGAAGTCTTTGTGATTCTGCACTAACATAAGCATTTGTATATTTATTGTATTTTGATATTTCTAATTCCTAATTCATCTTTACACATAATATTTATCTTAATTATATCAAAAACCTAATATTAATACTATAAGTATTTTTTCAATAATATTTACCACATTCTTTGCATCATTCTTATATTGAAAATAATTCTTATTACTCATAACTTTGAAATTTTAAATTATCGCCACTAGATGGTTAAGAATTTGACCATGTTATATATAATTACATTTGGATATATAAGAGCCACCTCAAGGCTTAGTTTCAAAATATCCAAATTCATAACATATCTCATTGAAAGAATGAAAGAAGTTAAATATCACATTATTCTAAGTAATTAAAATCAAATTTTGATTACATACATGCTAAAGTTCACTATCCAATATTAATAGAAAACTATGCCAATAAGTTATCAAATAATATATTGTAAAAGCATGTAAAAATACACATGTAAATCATAGAACCAAATAAGTGTATAGTATTTCAAAATATTTTGAACTAATTTTTTTAATAATATATTATAATGGGAAATATTTTTAGAAGACATGAAAAACCTAATATGATGAGATGGACCTCTCCTTTAATCACAAATTTGAAATATTGAAGAAAAACTCCCAATGGAAAGGGGGTATGCCATCACAATCTAAAAGTTTATCGAATTAACATTATTATAAATGACCCTAATTTATGTCTTTCTAGACATTTGAGAATGAATTAATCTGAGTTCACAATTTCCACATTATTTTCATAATAATAGTCATGTCAAAAGTTGGTAAAGAAGTAGAAAAAGAAGAATTATAATAGTTTGGAAGAGAACAATTAATACAAAAAATCATAAGAAAAAATTGAAGAAATTAGATGGGCATTATGAATAATAGATTGTTAAAGCATATTAGAAGTAATTTCATTGGAAATCCTAGATGCATGTGGAGGAATATGGAAAGAAATAGGAACATGTGAAATAGAAGGATCTTGAAAAATATAAATAATTTTAGAAAGAATAAATGCAATATTAGAAATAAGATAAGTTTATGAAAGAAGAAGTTTATAAGCAATTTAAAAATGACTACATATATGTCATAAAAAGAAATCTATTGTAATTTATAAGGATTTTATCTATTTTATAAGTAATTATACATCCACTATTTATATGGTAGGGAATCTCTTAGACTATAAGTACTCTATATAATTTGGTCTTTTTATAAGTTTTTCTAACACTTTATTTCAAGGTATTCATTAATCTAAAAAATTTTTAGGGTTTTTCATGACATATTTTATAAAAAAAAAAAATTAAGGCTTCCAACCTTATCTTCTTTACCATAAATTTATTTTCTATCATCTATTTCATATGTATTACTAATTTTGAGTCATTCATCACATTATCTTTCAAAAATATATATTTTCATTTATAATAGAAAGAACATTAATAATTTTGAATTTCATTCTTATTTTCAAATAAGATCTAGAATTAACCAAAGAAATTTCAAGAAAATCAATAAATTCAAAAGTATTGATCATTCTAATCAAGATTCAAATACTTAAGTGTAATTAGTTTTGAAATAACATAGAAGGAAGCTAAGGCCACTAAATCTAAATGAAAGCAATAAAAGAATCCTTAAAAATAAACAATTCATATCTATTACAACCAACGTTTGATTTATTACGCCGAAGGCGTTCCCCCTATGGTAAAGGACCTCCGGACGTTTCTCTGACTAAGTTAAATTTGACGGCGTTTCGACGTTTTTTTAAGGCGATTACATTTGACGGCTATTTTGACGGTTACGATGGCTTGTTTGACGTTTTTGTTTTTTACGGCTATTTTTACCAGTTTTGATTTTTCATTTTTGCATGTTGGATGCGGGTTTACTTCACGTCCCTCCTTGTTTGAATTTTTTTATCTAAATCCCAACAAAATTTCCTCGACATCCCCATCATCTCTACAACGTGTTGCGTTTTTAGCGGGCCAAAGATCTTCAAAATTTACGGAGGTTGAGATTCGATCTTCTAACGGCCTGGTACTAAGATCGATTGGATACCCCATCAAAATTGGTTAGACAATTTAACGATTTCAACAACTCTGTAATTCATCGCTGATTTTTCAAAAAAATCCATTGCCTTTTTCTAACCCTCGATTTTCCTGGTTGATTGGCTGAGTCCTCTGATGGAGAATTTTCCTTGGCTGGATTTCCAGTCCTATCCCTTCGTGTTGGACCTTTTACTAAATCAGGTCGCCCTTCCACTCCAACCCATCGCAAGTGCAGCTACACATCCAAACAAATAATGAGCAATTCACAAATCAAATATTTCAGTCAAGCATAAGGCTTTCAGGGCATGAAATTAAGTTTTTGTTTACTTTACATACTACCTTCTTTATTCAATATAATCCACATTTCATTTCTTCTCAGCCTTTCAGCTTTTGTTACTTGTTTAGCAAGGTTGAGCTTTCAACGCGCACTGCAAAAACTGTACGGCAATCTCTTAATTACTTGTATCATGTCTTACATACCTGCAAGTGAAGGTTAACCTCATCTGGACGTGACAGAAATGGAAAATAACCTCCTGTTTTAAGAAATGCCTCTCGAGCAGCAGGATATCTTTCCATTAGTTGGTTCTTCAATTCACGAGGCACGACACTATAATCATTAGTCTGCCACAAGCAAAATCAGGCCATGAAATGAATTAATCACAATAACATATACCTTGTAATTAACCACAATAACTAATACCTTGAAATTAACACAAGCCTCATTTGGTGTAGAAACAAAGCATTATATACTAGATTTCTGGTTGTGTTATGTGTAGATTGTCGCATAGGATACTGGCCTTCCAAATAGCTCCTTATAAACACAAGAACAATGCCATTTTATAGAAAAGCTTGTTCTTGAGAATTGACAAAACATGTTTGCATGTCATGGTAAATAATGTCCGCTTCACTTGCCCTACTAAGATTCAAATTGATTTCTTTGGAGTTTTGAGATCTACTTGTTTGGTACAAAACATGGTATAATAACACACTAACTTGGCACAAGTATGTAAGCTTATAGGAAATCTAGATCATTACAAGATGAAAACATGTTCATCTTAATAATGGCATCACTGGACAACCAATCAATTAATGTAATCGCAACAATGGAGATACCAATCTAGTGATTTGTTAAAGAGAGTGGGTGCAGGGAAGAAGGGAAGGTGGGGCAAAGTTGATGCAAGGTGTAGTACCAAAAATTTGGACCTAAGGCACTTGGCAATAATCATTTGCAATTTATCCAAGCATATTTTCATTTACACCTAAATTGACTTAATGCTAAAAGCATCCCACTCAATTCCTACACTTTAAGTCTGCTAAGCCAGCAGTAAACATGTCTACAGACTCATATCTATTCAGTTCATGTGTCTGATCAGGGCCTAAGCTAAAGTTAAACTGGGTAGAATTGCCTAGCAGGGGGAAGAAACGGTCGATGTTTCTACCTAAGAGTGACGTTTTTTTTCTTTGTACTTACAACAATCAATTTTTTTAAAGCACAAAGTACCCCAATTGGATTAGGGTCGATTGAGCAGAAAATTATTTTCACAAATCACATATATAAACACATACACCCTATTCATTAGGGGGATCTCTTAACTTCTCTTGACATCAAGGAGAACACAGTCTAAGAACACTCTAAGGACTTTAGGCCCTAATCATTGAAGTATCAAATTCTTAGAGCACACTAGCAAGCTACAAGTTTGAATAAATTTTATTTTGCTTCCCAGATCATTCTCATGCACTACAACTAAAGTCAAGGACCATTGCCGAGTGTTGTTGGCCTTATTAGGGTCTTGTCAAAAACCTATTTTTGCAAATTCACACACATCCATTGGGGGTGAGAACTGCATAGGCCTAAGGCCCTTTCATGGTAGTGCTATGTGGGAAACGCTCAACAATGGGGGTTGTTGAGGTCAGTCCGGCCAAATTGGACTAACCCTTTTTTTCAAATCACAAGACAAGGAGCTAGGGTTTCCACAAAGGAGAAACCATTTGCAAGTATTGAAATGTGATCAAGGGATTTGATCACAAATTCCAGATCAAGGAACACAAGCACACCATGTGCCAAAAACAAATTTCAAATCAGAACACCTAGAGGGTAAAATCAGCCACATATGGTCAAGAAAGTCAGGACGTTTCTATCTGGTTTGTACAAACCTGACCTGCACTCATTTTCAGCACTCCAGATTTTACAAGCACGTTGACAACGCCCTACACAACCCACTTCCACAGCTCCATATCTCTGACACACTTCCAAACTTCATAAAACAAGTGTTACCTCTCTAACCCTAACCCTAATTTCATTTTTCTAGCTTTCAAGAGTTGTGTTTATCTGTATCTTTATCAGCACATGGTTTAGAATTTATGTATTTATTGTATTCCCTATATTTATATTCGAACCATGGCATTTACACATAGTAATTACTCTTGATTAGATTAACTCCTAATTTTGAAATTACAAAAAGTTGTATTGCTTCTATCCGTTCAATAAAAGGGGAAACAAATCACCACTTAGCATCAAGGACTTGATGGGAAATGAGACTCGATGCATGGCAATATATATGAATCAAATGCAGAGTACCAAGAAACATAATACAATAAATTCAAGTTGCCACGCATTACAAAACAGATCATATATGTCGAAGATTCCCAAAATAAAAAATTACAAAATGTCAAAAGACCAGCCTATGCAAAAGAATAACATACATCCATGATTGTGATTTCGAGTCTGGTAGTAGCAATCGACTAATAGAAGCAGAACTTGTCTTCAAATTCAAACGTGATGCCAATTCATTCCTCTCAAGGGTCTCAAGCTGCAAAACAACTCCCACACTCAGACCAATATGTATGATAAAATAACACAACAAAAAAACCAAGGTGAAACAATCCCCCCATTACACCATCCAAAAATGGCTCAAGCCTCAAGGATCAAAAGAAGCAAATGCATCTAAAATACACGGTTTCACAACTCATATTCAAGGCTAATGCTTGATAAGCTATTCCACGAGGCCATGAGATGCACAAACACCCTTGTTAAATCAACTCGATATATGTTATATATACAAACAACTAAGCAATGCAAAATGGGCAATAATTTTTATCCTCGATGCCAAACCAAGAGCCAATAAATAAGAACTTTTACCAAGTGAAATTTTTAATTTCAAGCATACACAAGACCTACAAATTCAGCTAGAAACAAAAACATTTTGACTTCCATAACAAGTTACTAAAATTAGATTTTAAAAACATCAACTTTTTTCATCCCCACAATTTTACTAGTGGGAGAGTTTAACAATGATTTTTATAATGGCACTATCTTTGTATCACATCTGCCATGAATAATGGATAAGTTGATAACTGATTACATAGTGTGGTTATATGTTAAGTTCTTGCTCTCTAGAAAACTCAAAAATTCAAAAGATAAACTCTTATAGAGATGTGTAGCATAAAATTACTCACTCATTAATTGGGTCATGGGGTTGGCCACTCACTTTTTATTACGCTGAAGGCGTTCCCCTATGGGAAAGGCCTTTGCGGAAATTCATGTCACTGGCCTAATTTTGACGGGCATTTAAACGTTTTTTTTGCTTTTTTGTGTTTTAGGCAAAATCCCCAAATTAGCCACTGAACTGACAGTTGCATGTTTTGAATGGGGGTTGTAATTTATCCTTTGCTGGTAAAGATTTGGCGTGGTGGCGTTGCATGTAGTCAGTCTTAGATGTTCTTTCATAGATCTACAATGTCATGATCTATTGCAATCCAAGAGTTGGAAATCCTTCGTTTTCATTTTGCCTTGACAAATCCCTGTTGTTTTGAAGAAGTGACTTGGAGCGAACCATTGAAGGTAAGAAATTGCAGAGATAGACAAGTAGATGGCATTCATGTCAATGACATGATGAACTCAACATCAATCACTACAAAATCAATAAAATCAATGTAATGCTTCATCTAGATATCTACACTTACAAAATCAATCACACCCATTATCAATATCAACTACAAAAGTAATGACTATCCCTCTAAAACAAATAACATATACACTTCGGCGTTCACATTGCATTGTACACATGCGATTGCTAGTTATCAACCAAATATATAATGTCTAATAGCACTAACAAAATCATTCCCAACAAATTTTCATTGATAATCTATTTTGAAACATACCACAAAACTAATTATTTATTCAAACCATCAATTATATATAAAAATATTAATGCTTGAGAAAACATCTATAAATACACTATTTATTTTAACATGTATATAAAACAAGATCTTTCTAAAAATAAAGTAAAATAATATATTTATAGAAATCTTAACTTAAATCAATAAAAAAAGAACAGTTTCAAAAAATTCAACTAAAACTGCAAATCTTTAAATAATTAAACTTTTCAGAAATCCTATAAACCTTTCAATCTAATGGATTGCAATAAAAAACCATACCATTTCATTCATTTAAGAAAAAACAAGTCCCAAACTGTTATCATTTCCAAACCTTTTATTCTATGTAACATTAATTGCAGTAAATTGTCTCAAATATTCAAAAACTGGCGCGTTAACAGCCCAACAGTTTTCCTGCCAAATCAAAGTTTTAACTAATTTTCATGGCAAATGACAAAATGCTTAAGAATGCAGAGCCTCACTGTTAAACTATCCAGTGCCCACAAAATAATGTTTCCAAATCTACTGTTAAACTACCAAATAGAGAGGGTTGCGCTATATTTACTTCAATGAAAACATCCAACAGTTAAAATGCCAGTAAAAATTGATCCCAAGAAAATCCCGAACAATGGTGGTGTGAAAAGGGCTCCACTTCCGCTATCCTTAGTCCTGTTAACATCTTTGGGAGCAGGTAGCGTCTGGACCTCACCGGGAGATCCCTCAGCACCATCTGGCGTGAATGGAAACGGCAGGGGAACTAATGGCAAGTATAAGGGAGGAGGAGCTTCGTGAGATCTTGGCGGAGCTTCGTGAGATCTTGGTGGCGGTGCCCTCGAACCTGAGACCAAATACCCCAAAACATCACGTCAAAACACAAATAATATATTGCTATTTTTTTAACAAATGTAGCCTTAAGTGGCATGCAAATTGTAGTCTTACCTCTAGAATATGTACGGGTTGAAGGTGGAGACTCTAAAGATGGAGTCTCTGCACAGCATACACGAAAATCAGGTAAACATAAGTAAAATTTAAAATTCACGTAGACAAAGTTTAACCCTGAAGTGAATCTCGAGCTTCATGAAGTATGGCGCAATGCAGAGTTCAGGTGTTAAACTTTTTGTAGACAGGTCAAGACTTGAACCTTGGACCTCCCATAGGCGGTTTATCACTCTGTAAAAACTTTAAAGCGTTAAATTGTCTTCTATCAGGCAGGACTTTATCTTAGGAAGTTTCCTCATGTACATGCTTGGGATCTTTCATTAACTAATGTTTGATCGGTTAGTTTTTCACCCTCTTATCTCGCCTTCCAGACGCCGATTACATTACAAATGAGTTAGCAGCCCTTATTTGGAGAAATGAATGGAAACTGTATGAGATATTAGCCTTCTTCTAGACCTTATGACTCCTCACAAAAATTTTAGTGTTAGGTTTTTATGGACCAGCCAGGACTATGAACAACAAAATAAACTTAGAGCGTTTATTTTAATCAATTAGCTAGGGTTTGAACCTAAGATCTTTACCGCTTTAGAAAATACTTGAAGTGTTAAATTTTTCATCAACTGACTGTAACACAAACCTAAGACCTCTCATCTGCATATGGCTGGAATGCTTTACGATTTCTGCAATATTTTGGTCCACATTTCTGTGCCGCTAGTACAAAAGTAGTTTCCTACCGATCTATGAGACTCGAACCTAAAACCTCCCACAGGTTGCTAGATTGATGTTGTCTACCAAAGCTTTCGAGCTGCCGTGCTTCCCCGCTTCTTTCCAGTTCAGGGCGTAGATGCTTCTCTCGGGAGAAACTAAAATATTTCAGCCGAATGTTCAAGAATTTAAAAGATTTTCAAACGATACGAATCAAACATGCTCGGGAGAAGAAATATGCGTGCCAGAAGATGAAATAATTTAGAAAAATTTCAAGAATCTGAAACTCAAAACAGGGGTTCTAAGAGATGCTAAAATGTAAAACAATGTAAAGATTCGGCTATACCAGGCAAATCAACAGCACCGGCACTTGAAGGCGCAAATGCACCTGCACCACATCAAACCCTAAAGATTATACACCAGCAATTTTAGTTGAAACAAATCCGCTTTAATTTTATTTCCTAAGGTCGAGGGTTCGAATCTTTAAAACCCGACAAGCATAGAATGCAGAAAAGAAGAGTAAAATACCATTGCACTGATCATTTTGACGGGGAAAGACGAGATTGCAGGAGGCGGGGAGCGAGATGACGAGAGTTCGATTAATAGGAAAGCCGAGGAAATCATCGCTGGAGATAAGCTGGCAGAGACAGGCGGCGTCGCTGGTGATGACTGTGGCGAGAAGCGTGCAGCAATCGTCGGTTGGCAGGACAGGGTTTGCTGTTCGCGTCATGTAAGAAAGACATGGCGAGAGGCTGACGATGGCGTTGGTGCAGCCCATGGGTGGCTGCTGCGCCATCACGCCGCCTGTTCCTGTTGCCGCTAGCAAAGCCGCCGCTCCCATAATCGCTGCCAGGAAGGGCGCGTATGCTCTCAGAATTATCGCCATTGTTGTTGCAGGAGACATCCAAGGTCAAAATATATCTGAAAAAGACCAAAAAACAGAGTTCTAAATATGAGCTCTTTAGGTGAAGTATATAGAGACATTTTTCGCATTCTAACGTCCGTTTTGTGAGAATATTACGGTTATCAAATGTTAGCGTTAATTAAAGAAATATTCGTTAAGATTCGATAGCACTAGCGGAGCAAAGAGACGAGAAACTTAACGCCGTTTAAGGTTGTTAATAACCGGTAAACTATCGAAAGAGATGATGGTAAACTATCGAAAGTGATGGTAAGAACATGCCACCAAAGATGAAGGGAGTGACGTTAATGAAAGTGACATTTACTAGAAAGACGGAATATTATATTTTAAAATACACGTCCCGTTATTTTAGTTAAGGGTCCCACTCGACAAGTAGTAGAGAAGAAGAACCTTCATTAGAGGTTTCGCTTTGAGGTGGAAGAAATGGAAGAGTGTATTGTTTTTGGAAAGTATAGTTTTAATTGGAATTTGTAAAAATATATCAAGGATGGTTGTGGTGGTAAGGATATAATGGGTGCAAAGTAGTAGGTTATCATATTTGTTTAGCTTGAATATGTCTTTCTTTATATGTTAGAATAAATCAAGTCTTCACATCAATCCTAAAAATTAAAACATGAGTTCCACTCCTCAAAAATATACCTACAAACCAACATTAGATTAACTTGAGCCATTAACAATACATAATTAGATCAACATATAATATGAAAAATTTAGAACCAATATAAATTTGATGAGTGTATGGGTTTGATAGGAACTTATGTAAGTGATAGTTTTTTATTTCGTTTGGAAGGATGCGACTCTCCTTTCAAAGTTTGGCAGAAATTAGATCACTTATTTGGTAATGTGGATCGCATGAGAGCCATGCAACTTGAAATTGAGACCACCTCTCTTAGTTTTGAAGATTTTCATCAATTATAGACTATCTTACTAAGTTCAAGCACTTGTTGACACAATTGAAGGGGAGTGGAAGAGATAAGAAAGATGAAGAGTGTGTTTACCTAATTCTATCCAAGTTGAGAGGTCCATTCCAAATATTTGCTTCTACATTTTTCTCTAGCATGGATGCATTAGGTGACACATTCAAAATGCCTAGCTTAGAAATATTTTATGAAAGACTTACTAGGGAAGAATCTAAAATGTCTAAGCTTGAGTCTTCCACCTCTCAAAAGGCATTAGTAACATCTAATCCTAAGGGAAAGGGAAAACCAAAAGGTAAATCCAAGTTCAATCATCCTTCTCGAGTTCTTATAAACCTAAAGAAAATAACTCTCAACCAAAGGAGTCTTTTAAATCCAAAAATAAGTCTAACCTTTCATGATTTTTTTGTTGGGGTAGTGGTCATGTAGAAACTAGGTGTTGGAAGTGAATGCAAGCCTTAAGAGGATATAATGAAAAAACACAAAATCTCTATCTCCACTCCTCATCTTTTCAATAAGCATGAAAAAGCACTCAATATTGTTGGGATATCTTAGTCAACCATTGTAGATAGTTGGGTTGTAGATTTTGGTGCTTCTCATCACATGTCTTCTTCCAAGGAGTCTTTTGTATCTCTAGGTTTGAGCTCTACTTCAAAAAATGAGGCTGGAGATTCTTCCTTTATTTATGGTAAGGGAAAAAGTGACATACATCTTGATGGTGGCATCATCTATGATGTATTTTATGTTCTGAAATCACTACAAAATTTACTTTCTATATATCAACTTTTTTATTCTGGTCAATGCAAGACAGTGACTTTTATACCATAAGGGGCAGAAGTACGAAACTTGTTGGAGCCTCATTCACTTGTTTCTCATGGTATTGTTGATCATAGTTCTAGATTATATCACTTTGAGGGTTTTGACAACCCTTCCTTGATAGGAAAAGCTTGTTTTCTCATGTAGATTCAATGAGTAAGGTTTGACATGAGAGATTTGAACATCTCAAATAGAAATATTTAAAGGAGTTAAGAACTCATGGTATGGTTGATGGTCTTCCTATCATTTCTTGTCTTGAGGGAGTTTTCCCTAGATGTGCATTAGAGAAACAATACCAAGATCCATTTCCTAAGAATATGTCTAAGAGAGCTTCTTCACCACTTGAGCTTGTGCATAAAGAGTTGATGTTTTTTCTTATTCCCTCTTTCAATGGAGCTAAGTATGCACTTACATTTATTGATAATTTCATGATGCGTACTTTGGTTTATTTTATCAATTACAAAAGTAATGTTTATTCACACTTCAAAGTCTTTAAGGATTTGGTCAAAAACACTTTTCTATTTTCATAAAGAACCTTCATATTGATAATGGGGAATACTTGACAAATATTTTTATGATTTTTGGAAACTCATGTCATTATTCACTAGCATTTTATTCCTCATACTTCACAATAGAATGTATTAGCATAATGGAAGAACCAAACTTTGAAGGAAATGGCTAATTACATGATGCATTATAGATATTTTTCTTTTGTATATTGGTTCTTTTGGGCATAAGCGATCAATCATGATAACTACATTCGTAATCACACCCCACATAAAGTACTTGAGCATTTGACTCTAGAGGAGGCTTGTTCTAGAGTTAATACCAAAGTATCATATGTTTGAGTCCTTAGAAGACATGCTTGGGTCTTTATACCAAAGAAGAAAAAGAAATCCTTAGATAAGAATAGAAAATCCTTTATCTTTGTAGGGTATTGTGAGGACATGAGAGATTATTGACTTTTGGATTTTGATATGCATGAGGTTTTTTTTTTTAACACATGTTCAATTTGATGAGCATACATACTTCCATACATACATCATCATCTTCCATACATACTTCTTCTTCTTTACTTCATCCTTAGAATCCCTTCTTTGAGGAAGTCACTAAGGAGGTTATAGATTATGACGATGATCTTATTCCCACTGATATTATCACCATGCCTCAGTGGGATTGTACTAAAAATTCTAAGGCATCATATTTCATACATTATCTTCCACCCATTAGGCATCCTCATGCACATTTTATAGGTTTTGTAATTTTGTGTCATGTATTTTTGGGGATCCACATTTTTTTTCATAGGCTCATGGGATATAGGAGTGGAATGATGTAATGGAAGATGAGTAATCTTCTTTGGTGAAGAATAATGCTTTGGATTTGGCTTCTCTTCCTAAAGGAATAAATATGCTTAGGTGTAAGTGGATAGACCAGAACCAAATACGTAATTGATTGGTCCATTGACAAGGATAAGGATTGTCTTGTTGCACATGGGGTTTCTCAAAAGTCATAGGTATTGATTAATCTAAGAATGTTGTACCCGTTGCCTAGATGGATTTTATATAACTTGAAATTTCTATTCTTTCTTCTGAGGGTGGCGGTATACCATATGGATGTGAAGAGTTCCTTCTTACATGGAAATTTATAGGAGGAAATCTACATGGAGCAACATGTTGGATTTTTTCATGACTCTTTTCTAGTTTGTAGATTCTAGAAGTCTCTCTACTATCTCAAACACGTCCCCCAAGTCTAGTATGAGAATATCGATTCTTTTCTTCTATCTACTACTTTTTTGTTACCACTCGGACCCTACGGTATATGTACAACATATTGGTGAGGATATTTTTATATTTGTCTTGTATGTTGACATTCTACCACTTACTGACATCTCTTCTTCCCACATTCATACTATTCTGTGGGATCTTTCCACATAATTTGATATGACATATCTCATGTTATTATATTTTTCCTTAGTTCATTTGATTCAACAAAAGTAAACCCATGATCTTCTTTAGGGTTTTTATATGGTTGAATGTAAGCCAAATCCATCTCCTTTCTAGTTTTGGAGTTACTATTACTTCCACCTACACCGCTTCTTTTTATGATCCTACTTTGTATTGGAAATTGGTTGGAATTTTAATGTACTTGACCAATACTCATCTTGACATTTCCTTTGTGATAGGTCTTGTATCTCGATTTTCACATTCTACTTAAAATATCACCGACATGATGCTAAAAGGATTTTACGATATTTGTAGGGAACTTCCCCCTTTGGACTATACTACACAAGAGCTTCTACTTGGTTAGATATACTTGATTCATATTGGATAGGTTCTAGTAATGAAATTCATTCCACTTCCGCTATCTTTTTGTATTGGTTCTTCTCCGATTACTTAGGCATGCAAGAAGCAATAGGTTATTGCACTTTTATCTACATAGGTATAGTAAATGGTATTATTTGCAATGAGTGAGAAGATTCTTTGGCTTTGACATTTATTGAAATAGTTTGGATTCCATAAGATTCATTTACTGTACTTTGGTGTGACAACTAAAGTACGATTCATGTTTCTCAGTAACCTGTTGAGTACTAATGAACCAAACATATTGATATTTACATGTACTTCATTCGTCAGAAAATTCAGGATATAGTTCTTTCTTGGAGTACATTCCAACTCATCAACAAGTTGCCAACATTTTTATAAAGCCTTTTGCATCACCTCATTGCCTTGAGTTGTGTTGCATGCTTAGGGTTTTAGAAGTTATCATTGGTGGGTGTTTTTAGGACATATTCCTCCTTTTTCTTTCCTTCTAGTTGGATTTTTGTCACACTTTTGGTTTGATATTTCTTCATGGATATATTGTACACATAAGTACCTAATCATGCCTTGTTGTAGGGACTCATATTATTGATATGTCACTTTTTGTTTCATGTTCCTAGCTTCACTTGAGGGGTATTAACATGAGTTGTTTACCTTAACTCATGTTCACCTAGGTACTTTATTTATTTTCTATTTTTTAGTTATCATCACCTACTAAGGTGTGGAAATTTCTTTTATCTTATTTAGATATTATGAGTATATCATCTAGTTGTTAGGTATAGTTATTTCCTTGATCTATGACTTGATCCATGGCCTTGACTAGTTCTTAGATTGATCTTCCTTACATATATAAGTAAGGAACCTTCTCATTGTATGAAATATAAGTTCCATAGATATAATATATGATATTATTTCTATTTGTTTGTAAATTTGTTTGTAAGTTTATTCTATTGAATTGATTTTAGATTATTGAATGTGATGTTCTATTAACATATGAGCTCTTTGTGGCTTAGAACAATTTGTTTATTGTTCCTTTTAAAATCAAACCCATGTGCCACCTCGATGTTCACCGAACTCCACTTGCCCACACTAAAAGTATAAATTTATAGTATATTTTACAATTTAATAATATTTTTCGTATTTTAAATTATAATTATACATCTTCATAATGATTGTCCACTACGTATACGCCTAAAATATTTTTATAATGAAGACCACCACATTTGTATGGGTAGACATATCTCAACCTCTAGGGGTTATGCATGGTGGAAACCATGCTACACATAAAAAGTAACATGAAACACACAACACACATCAACTAAGAATACATATGTATGAAGTATGAATATCGAGTAAAGTATCAATCATGTCATTATCTAGGTAATATTAGTATAGAGACATCATGTCATTAACCAAAGTAGGAATAATATAGAAAATAGAAATAACATTATAGAGACAAGTAAGACTACTATAACATCATGTAAACATAAGCATACATAGGCATAGAGTAGATAATAAGGGACACCCATGGTGTCACAAGACACAATAAGAGGCCTTGTGGGCCACATTTAAAGAGGCACTTACATACATGTAAGATAGGAATAGAGCCACAAATATGGGACACCCATGGTGTCATAAGACAATCAAGGCACTCAAGCCATATTGAATAAGATACCATAACATTGTAATCAAGCAAGGAAAGATCCATCCATAAGCAAGTAATGAAAATAGTATATAAAGATCGTATAGAAAACAACACTATTAAAAATATAGATAGCAAGATAGGTTAGCACTACACAAGACACATACATGCTAGTATTATTAGATTGAAAGATAGCAATATAAAATATTATTTAATGAAGCATGATAAGGGATGTGTAAAGTAATTTTAATGACACAAACTCACCTATCTATCATGGGGAACGCCCTCAAAGATGATGTAAGAGCATCATCAAGCATGTAAATAACAATTTTTGGTTTTTATTGCAATTTTGGGTTGAGTTAGGTTTAGGTGGTCATTTTATGTGCTTTTTAATGTATGTCAAACTATTTGGGTCCATCCATGTTTTAATAAGGTGATTTTGGAGTTTCCCTCCAAAATGCACCATTTGAATATTTGAATTTCTATATAGTTGATAGGTCTAAAGTCTTAATTATATAGTCTTAAATGATTTAAGGACCTAAATGGTCATGTGTAATGTAAATAATGCATCCTCACCTAGCCAAGGGGAGCTAATCTTATAGTTAGGTTTCAAATACCTAGTTGTAATTACCTCCTTTATGATCTTGAAAGGATTCATTTGAATGAGAGGTGATGAGAATTAGATTCTAGAGAGGGGAATATATTTTTAGGAAGCAAGAGGAACCTTGAAATCTCATAAATTCATGTAGTGTATTAAATAAGAACTCATATAGGGCAAGATTCTTATAATAATATTGGATATTGCTTATAAATATGAAGAAATATATATTTTCATGAATGAGAAGGTTAATTCTTAGTTATTTATCATGTTTTCAGATAATTGAAGGTGGTGAACAATATTTTGAAGCATTGATTATGGAAAGTAATGATATTGGGTATGAATCAAGTGTTGGCATTAAGTATGTGACATGTAAGGGTTTTATACCTTATTTCTTGTGTGAATGTTGTTAAAGAAAATTAAGGTGATTATATAAACCCATGATGAATTAATGATTGGAATTAGATGTAAAATCATTCTTAAGAAGGTTATTTTTAGAGATGTTTTTGAACATCTTAACTCGAAAACATAGTCCTGTAAGGGATTATGACAAAGTGTTATTTTGGAGGATTTAAAAAAATGTAAAGCATTTATCCTCAAGAAAGATTATTTGGTAAGGTAGATAAGACCCTTTAGAATGATTTCAATCTTTAATAAGTTATAGAACCAATGAGAACAAAACTATTTCAAAAAGCGATTAGCTCTCGGGTTTGTATACCTTCTCCAATGATTTCGCAAGCAAGAATTGAATATAAATTGAGTTGTGAACATTAAAAGAGCATGGAAATTTATAGAGAGGTGATTAACTAAAATTTACTAAACTAATGTAGTAAAATATAGTTAATCTAATATAGGAGGACATATAACCAAGAAGTAAATGCACTAAAATATCATATAAATGAGGTGAGTAAATAAGCTAATGAAATTAAAACCCTAATGTGCAATAAGGGAGAGGAAATAACTCAGTTGAATAATAGAAGAATGTTGGACTATGTGCAGTTGATACATAGAAATTAAGAAAGTAGGAACGACTATGCAGGAGTGTAGAAAAGGGCGGATCTGGATGTTGTGTTTGGATTGAAGTGCTGAAGAGAACTAGGGTGCCCGTAGATGCTATAGTAAGGAGTCCAGGCACCCAGTGCGGAAAAATTGTTGGAAGTGGTGCTCATAGGTTTGGAGGGTGATCTAAAACTCTACATGCCTATCACATTAATTTATTTGTATTACGCCGAATGCTCCAAATATTCAAAGAGGAAGTAATAACCTGTAAAAGAACAAAAAGGAAGTATCAAAACCCTAAAAAGAAAGATGCAAAATGAATAGGTAAAACTAACCTCAAAGCATCACAACAAAGTGGGCTTACTAACTAATCGTTGCACTACATTTCAGACCTGGATGTAGTTCTAGTGTGTGTGTGTGTGTGTGTGTGTGTGTGTGTGTGTGTGTGTGTGTGTGTGTGTGTGTGTGTGTGTGTGTGTGTGCATGTCATGCACTAGGTGCTCTTGTGTCAGTTGCACTTTGTGAAGTAGCGAGTAATAGCTAAATATAGAAAATGTAGTAAAATGTGTGTGTGGAATAAAATAGAATCCCTCCCCCTATGAAGTGTGTTATAGATATCCTAGCTTGTGCCTTGATGATGGAGCTATGTGGATGCCATTTTAATAGATGGATGTGACTCTAGATGGAGTGATAGTAGTGTATGATGCTAGGTCCTTCATTATGGTCTCATAAATTTATATTTATAGGGTTCTCTTTCTCTAATTTCGTAATTAACCCCAAAAAGGCTGACCCTAAGAAAGATAAATATGAAAAATGGCTAGAAGAGGCCCAAAAAGTGGCGGGAAAGTGTTAGAAGGATCGGGGTGCCTAGATGGGACTAGGGTGCCCATGGGTGCCAAGGCTAAATTAACATAAGATGTTCAAAATAACTAGGCATATGGGTGCAATAGGTTACAAATTAAGAAATAAAATAAATAGGATGGCCAAAGGACGGGGGTTAATTAGTACTTTATTTACTCAAGAACCTTCTAAATAGTAGTATGAGACTGGGATAAATAAATGTCTAAAGTGCATGATTTTGTGACTACATTTTTCCCCCATTTTATGTTAGTGAGTGGGATTTAGTAACATAAAGTAGATAGAGATGTGTACTTGATGTCCATGAAGAGTGTAGTAAAAGCATGCCGAAGGACTAGACAAAAGCATGGAATGATAAAAATATGGAGGAGCATGGAAACTATAGATGAAAATGCACAAAGAAAAAGTGATGAGAGTGAACCTAGGGTGAAACACATGTGTGTAGCTTCCGCATAGTGTAGTGTACCTACATAAAAGTGTGATGTGTGTGCTATAGTGTGCTACTGCATAGTGTTGTTGTTTTTTTCCCCCATTTGACTGCTTGTTTCTCATATGACCGAACCTACAAGGAGAAAATGATCAAGTAGTCAAATATGTATGTATGTAAGTGTAAAAATGCTATGTAAAAGATGCATGTGTATGTAAATGTAAAGTACACAAATGTAAATGGAAAATGTAAACATAAATGTAAATAGAACATGTGCACCTGATCCATGTTGAAGGATATCATGATTTTTGGGTGATCTCACGCCACCTTGGCTAAAGAAGTGTAGGGAGAAAATTCTTTGTGTCCTCTAAGCTCTAACCGCTCGTTGAAATTTGTGTAGATATCTTTGTATTTTCCTAGTTTTTGGTCGATCCGATGTCGACGATAGGAATATTGGGAGGAATTCCATTGTATCCTCAATCATTAAGCTGCTCCCCAAATGCTAAGGACACCATGTCCTATAAAAGTCATTGTATATGGGGTTCATAAACTGGTTTGAACCCACTCCTGTATGTAACCCACAATACCAAGGGTGAAAAGTGTACTAAACTAAATCGGTGTAAATACATCAAGTTAGTAGAAACCCATGAATGATGCCCCCTTTGGGGCACATACGACATCGCGATAGGAGACATGTGGCCCCAAAAGAGGCCAACCGCATGTACTGCTGAAAAGTGCTTAGTGGAAACCAAGGAACACACAAACAGAAGGCTATCCAAAGATAAGTGTAAACTTGCATGCATGAAGAAAAGAGTGTATAATCTACTCAAATATTGTGTAAGCTACCAAAAAAATTAATGCAATCACGCAAGAAGACAAGTATACCACACAAAGGTGGGTTGTAAACATGGGACATCACTCACGATGTCACAAGACAGAAAGGCCAAGCATGGCCAAAAACAATAGAAAATTGTGCACACCAAACATAAGGCAAGGCCCACATGAATAATAGAAAACAATAGCAAATAATGATAGACAATGTATCCTTGCATAACAAATGTTGTGCATGAATAATCCATTAGCATGTTAGAAATATAGCTAGTATATCAAAAGCATGTATGAGTGAGTAATGTAAAGTGCTAAGTACAACATACAACAATAGCACTCTGGAAGAGATGAGTATGGATGTCCCCAATGACAAAGTATAGGGAGGGTAAAAGGTGAGCATCCATGTTGCATGTAAGAGACCTGTATCTGCAATCACAACTAGAAGAAGGCATGAATGCACATGTGTGGATGATATAGATAAATTACATACAAGTAATCAAACTAGCATGTGTAATAAAGTGACCATGAACAAGCAAAAGTAAGAAAGAATATAAGCAACCATAGTATGTAGTATGTTGTGGATGGATGGAATGGAATGCAATATGGAATGATAGGAGCCATGTTCCCCTCAAGTGAATGGAAATGTATGTAGTGAGGTTCATTTTTTTTCCCCCTTAGTAGTCAAGAATGAACCATAAACGAGAGTGTTTCATCGGTAAATGGTTGACTAGTGCGCTATTATGAGTGTGTGTATGTGTAGTGGTGATGATATGTGACATGTAGAAGAGATGTACATGGACCTTATAGCCTAAGCATATACCATGATGAAATGAAATGTGGAGTGATGATTTATCCCTAAGTGTATATCACTACATGATGAATGGATGAGTGATGATTTAACACTAAGCGTATATCACTATAAGGTGTAAGGAGGGTGTGGTGATGTAACCTAAGGTGTATACCACTACAAGATAGAATAGGTGATGATTTATCCTAAAGCGTATGTCACTAGCCTAGTAATGTTATATGATGAAAGTTAGAATAATGAATGTGTGGTGAGTGGTAGGGTCCATTTGATTTGTAAACCCTCGGCAGTCGTGTATGGACCGAGGAACTAAAGTGCATCATCGAGTAGTGAGTGCAATACATAGAAGATAATGTAATATATGTAAGGATAAAATCTAACCATATGATGAGTGGTATATGTAAGGATGTAATGTGTAGAATGTGTAAAAATGTAAATGTAGTATACATAGGATGTGTAAAGTGTACTATATAAAGTGACATGTAACATATGTAGAAAAATAAGAATGTAATGTTAGACTCCTATATGATGAAGACTAGTAGAATATGTGTGAAAATATGTGGCATAGTATGTATGGTATGTAGATGTATGCAATGATCATGATGGATGAGGTGAAGAGACACAAGTGACCAAATGTGGTAGAATGTATAACACAATATGTGTGATGAAGTGTAGTGTGTAATGACTAAGGTGCAATGTGTGGGGTTTAGTGTAGTAATCAAGTTTGAACTGAAGCACAAGAGTGTGGCATGGGTAATGACGATGCTAGAACATGGGATGAGTAGGCATATGTTAGGATATGAATGTATAAGAATGTAAAACATGATGATTGTGACTATCTAAGATGAAGGGAGGAAAGGTGAAGTGTCATGCCCCCAAGTACATGTGAACAAACGAACTATTCAATGAGGGTTAAGGACACAAGTTATTTTTCTGATGTGGGTGATGAAAGCATGTGACCATGCTCCAATAGTAGGGGCATGGTAGGTGAATGTTATAGTGGTTACTAAAGCCTATGCACATGTGAGGGATGAATGTATGAGGGAGGTCGTGGTGTCACAAAATGTGTCGGTGATGGAGATCTATGTAATATAGAATGCGAAGGTGAATAAGATCCATGTGGAATAAAATGAGGTGGTGACCTACGCCGCAATGTAGTAGTTGTATGAGGAATAGGCTTTACCTATGTATAGGGATAATGGAGCAATGTGGCCATGTATATGATGTGCAAGTAGGTGAGCTATGATTATATTGTACTGGGAGTAACATAGCGTGTGATGTGGTGGAAGAAGTGAGGGGTGCTCTAGATACCATGTGATGAGATGATGGCCACAAAGTAGATGGAGGGACACCATCAATAGAGATGACCTGATTATTGTAGATAAATTTGAGGCGTAGATGATTCATAGAAATGATAGATTATGATCGATGAATCCAATTAAGACCAAGGAGCATGTCACATCCCTCAACTGTGTTTCCAATGAGGAAAGGTACAAGCATTGTAAGAGGGCCAATTGTGACATGTAGTTGAACAACACCAAAAGGTTTTTCAAAAGGGTACTTGACTTGAGATAGAGGATAGCGGATAGCCTTAAGGAGTGACATAGAACACACACTAATGGGCCATGATGGGTCAACCTTAGTGTTGTTGATAGAGGTTGAGCCAATAGATGCGTGGATGTGCAAATGGTTAGATGTAAATTTAGCATGATAATCAACATTAGAAAAGGAGATGATAGGTAGAAAAACTTCAATTTTTAGCAACTAATAAATCTAGGGCTCTAAATCTAAGAGGTGATATAGAGTGATACGTATGATTAGAAGAAGATTTTGTTGTCTTCTTGTCACGTTGTTGAGAGTCATTGATAAAAACCTTGAGTTTACCATTGTCATTGCTTGTAGTAGGGCTAGTAGATTATGGGAATTAGAGTTTGTTGTTTTCAATTAGATCTTGGATGATGGTACAGAGATTGAGGCATCTATTTGTAGAATTTCCAACTCATCGATTATAATCATAAAGGAATATTTCATTGTAATTAATGCCTTTCGTTCGTGATGGGTCTAATTCGAGGGAGGGGAAGTGTGATAAGGTCATTGTCAAGAATTTATCTCAATATAAGATACGGGGCCATGGGTAGGGTGCTAAATTTACGTTGAGGTTGTTATTGGTGATACTTCTTATAAGAAGCCACAATTTTGACAGATAACTTTAGCGTCGGTTTGGTTTTATTGTTGATGGTTTAAATGGCATCTTATTAGGAAAATGAGTGGAAGATAAAGTATATTTCCTATACTTAAGTTTTTCGATGGATGGATGAGTTTAGTCTCACGAATCTTTAGAGTGTGACAAATTTGTTTGAACGAAGGAGAATATTTGAAGAGAACTCTCTCTTGTAGAGGTAGTAATAGACTCTATATAAACAAATTTTGAATCTCAGATTTGGGAAGCATGTTTTTCATCTTAGCTAAATTATTCTTATACCTTAAAACATATTTAGTGAGGTGTTCATTTGAGCCATGTTTAAGTTGTGCTAGTGAGAATAAGAAATCTTAGAACCGATGTTGATAGAAAAATGAGTAAGAAATGCATTAGCTAGATGTGTGAAGGAGGTTACTGAGTGAACAAGTAAATCATAAAACCAACGCATCGCATAATCATGGAGACTACAAGGTAAATTTTTATCTAAAAGCATATGATCATCAAGTGAAGTCAAGACAAGAAACATGAAATGCTCTAAGATGTTCATGTGGGTCTCCATGCCCATTAAATATGGAAAGCTTAGGAGTGAAAAAATTAGGCAGAAGTGGATAAGTAGAAATGGTGGGAGTAAATGGAGTGTGTATAAATGAAGTGTAATCAAAGGATGGCGATGCATATGACATGGCTTATTGTAACTTATGAATTTAGGATTGAATTTCGTGATAAAGAGAAGTTAAGTCTTGGTTGCCAATAGATGAGACTTGTCATGCATGAGAAACTAGAGGAGTGTAAATTTGTTGGTGGGAATTGGGACAAAAATGGGAACAATGGAAATGGGAGGAATAGTATAAGTAGGCTATTGAGTGGCTATAAAGGTGTGTTTGGCTTCATAAGCGGTGAGCTCAACTAGGTTAGTGGCTTCCTCACGAGAAACATGTAAAAGTAAATCAAGATTATGGGGATTCTCAGCGAGATGATCATTGATACTTTAAGGTGAGCTTCATAAACTCCTCGTGAGAGTGAGCCATCACAAGAGAAAGTAAACCCTAGAGTGACAGATGAAAGAAGGAAGGTCCTAAAAGTGAGGAATCTCAAGTCGGGTTCACCAAAATGATTAACTAAAATTGAATAAACTAATGTAGTAAAATATAGTTAATCTAATCTAGGAGGACATATAACGTATTAAGTAAATGCATTAAACTAGAATGTAAATGAGGTGAGAAAATAAGCTAATGAAATTAAAACCTAATGTGGAAGAGGGGAGAGGAAAGAACTTAGTTGAATAATAGAATCTCAGTCGGACTATGTTGTAGTGATACATAGAAATTTAAAAAGCAGGAACGATTGTGCAAGAGTGCTAGAAAAGACAGATCTAGATGTCATGCCTAGACTAGGGCATTGGAAGAGGATTAGGGCACCCACAAACTCTCGGTATTGAATGGGTGCCCTCATCCTGGAAAAAATATTTGGAACTAGTGATCATAGGGTCGAAAGATGATCTAAAACTCGCCTACCTATCCCATTAATTTCTCTCTATTCGTCGAATGCTCCAAATATTCCAAGAGGAAGTAATAACGTGCTAGTGTCCAAAATAAGATCATACTTATTTTTGCTCAACTAACACTATTTTTCCCCCTTTTAGTGCTCCAATCTAAGTTTTTACATATTTTAAGTACTTAAGGATTCCTGAAAGCATCTCCATCAGATAGGAAATTTCTTCCCTTTCCGAAAATGTAAAGAAGTCCTTCTAACTCTTCATATTTTACAAGTTCACGGGTCGGCGGAGCCTGGGAAGGATTTTTGCTAAATGTGGGCTACGAACCTAGGGAAGACTTTTGCCAAAGGGAAGATTGCAGACCGGTGGGAGGGATATTTTGGCATTTTGCACTTTTTGCAAAAGGTGCAGTTATAATTGTGGGCCCGCGAGCTCGGGAAGGATTTCTTTTTCACCAAAAGTGGAAAATATGGGCATGGGCCTAGGGATGACAAATGGAAAATGAGAAGGTTGCATGTGTTTGGGGCTGCGGGAGGTTCGATAATTTTGGATATTTTTGCACTTTTGCAATTTTTGTGCAAAAAGCACAATTTCAATTTTGGGCCCGTGGAGCTTTTGGGAAAAAGTGAATTTTGGGCCTATGGGGCTGTGGGAGGTTTTCTATAATTTTGTGATTTTTCACAAAAGGCGCAAAGTGAATTTCGGGCCCGTGGATCCGTTTTGCAAAACTTGTTTTTTTGCCATTTTTGTATGGATTCGATTCAAATATTCAAATGGGCATAACTTTCGATCCAGTGCTCGAAATTCAACAAATTTTATACCATTGAAAGGTCTCACCTCTCTACTACACATAAAAGCTAAATATTATTTTCAGCAAGATTTGATAGGTGAAAATATGGAAAATGTATTTTCATGCCATTAATATGTGATCTGATTGCTTCAACTACCCAAATTTGATTTGATTTTCCATCCTTCTTTCTCCAACACGCCAAACAGACATGGAGAATCACACTTGACATATTTGCAGGTAGATTTGCAGACATTGATGGTTGGTGGTTGAGCTTTCAAGTCATTTTTTCCCCCTTCTCTTCTTCTCCTCTCTTCACTTCATCTATAAATGTAAGAGCTTGGCTCATTGTAAAGGGTTGGACATTCTTGCTTTGTGTCCTCATCCCTTTTTCTCTACTCTACAGATGAGTTTGTGGAGCCTCGAACCCCTCCATCCAAATTGTAATGCAATTTCATACCTCTTGCTAGCTCATTGTAATACACTCGTATCAATTCTTGTAGCAATAGAATAAGTCCATGGATGATTTTAACCCTCTCTTATGTTTATTTGCTTCTTCCTGATCCCTCATTGCAATTTTTAGTCATCTGTGCATGGATATTGTATCACATTTTAATGGTTTGTGTTTAAGACAAATGCAAGTGTTCAACATTCCTTTGGTGCATCACCTTGTTAGATTAGGTTTTATTTCTTGTATTCCCTTAACCTATCTCCTTGGAAAGTTAGAGTAGGATTTAGAACGACCCTCTGCAATCTAAAAAGTGTGTACTTGAACAGAGGAATAGGAGTTGACCTTCATCTAGAGATCTCTCTCGACTTGCAAAGTCCCACACTTTGAGAGATGCTCCATGTTGTGCAATCACAATAAGAGTCTCAACCAATCAAGTTCATACATTTAGAGGGTGTTGTGATTTTCCACATCAACATTTTTGACACGCCCGATGGGACCAAGGTCTTCATTTTAATTGCAGCAAGATTGATGTGCACTTGTTGTAAGTCTTTAGCTTGTGAGAATATTTGAATTGCACATCGGAAACTCAAAAGAGGTAGAATCCACTGGTTCTAGTAGTCCAAGCTTGGAAGATTCATGAGAAGAATCCAAACAAGGTCAAGAACTAGAGAAGAAGGATTGTTCATCTATCTGCATTTATCCCCAAGAGAGAAAAGAGAGGAAGAAGAGCTCAAAGGTCTCCATCTCCACCAAATAGGACTTTGTCAACACCTCCACCTGGTAGGCCTTTCATTCAATCAACTAGAGTTCTTGACCAATCAGGATGGCACAGCCCAATCCTTATGTCAATTTTCACAGCAGTACCCGCTTGCTCTCAATGCACAAAATCTAGTTCTAGTTGTAGCATTGAAGAACATTCCATATTTCACTGGAGAGAACCAGACAACTCCGATTGACCACATCCAAGATATTGCAAATGTCTGTGTAATTCATGAAATTACTAGAAATGGACATTGTTGTTAAATTTTAGCATCTTCATTTAAAGGTAAAGCTCTGCAATGGTTCAAAAGTCTAATAAGAGGTCTATCTAGAATTGGGACCATTTGTGCACATAACTCTTCATAATCAATTTGGAGAAAAAGGGGATAATTTGTCTTTATTGGAACAATTGACAATAATAAGAGGGCTCCTAATGAGCAATTGACCAACTTCAACTTCAGATTTCAAGAGGACATGGGATAGGATTCCATTGGCCGTGAGACCAATAGTTGAAGGTGCTTTCTATACTTTCTTAAAGCTTTAAATTTTGATATTTCCATGATGATTCAATCCATGGGAGGTATAACTTTACCGCATCCTATAACATTTCTATTAGAGCTGAAAATTTCTTGATTCAAGTTGGTAAACTTGCACCTAGGCCACCTATGCCTCTATATCCAGAACTAGGAGCTCCAAGCACTAGTCAAGCACCCACATTAGCTCCCATTCCTGCTCCAAGAAATCAGAATTCAACTGAAGCTTCTACTTCATCTTAGTACCTCAAATGAGCTCCAAGAAGTCATGAAGCAACTACAAAATTTGGGTAATGAGTTGGTGACACTTAAGAGGCAACAAGCTCAAAATTTTAGACCTTCGTATCAGCCTCAAACTCAACCCAATAGACCTCCATATCAGCCTAACAGGCCACCCATTCAAAACACAAATCAGAACCAAGTTAGGCCTCCTGCTAATAGACCATTCCAACCTTACAATCCTAATGTTGCATCCACATCTAGAGCTTTGGTACTAGTGCAAAATAACATGGCTCAGGAATATGACTGGTGTTTCCCATGCAATCAACCTCATAACCAGTCAATGTGTTTTAATGGTGCTTTGAATCAAGCTCTGATGGTGACAAAAATAGTGTAGAACAAGAGACAACCAAGAAGGAAATCATCAGCAATAGGGAGCATCTCAGCAAGAGGCACCTCAAATGAGACTACACTTGTGAATTGGCAGGCTGAAGATTTTATGGTATAAACCAAGCACCTTCTCAAAGTGTAGTAGCTAATACATGGTCAAGAAAAGGAATATTGGAGAAGGAAATCATCAATTCAAGTGACCCAAACCTCTATCACTCAACAAGGTATGGGCAATCAAGGTGCAGCTCCCAATGTGCAGGTCCAATCCAAGCCGCCTTCTAGACCAGCTCAAGTGCCAGTTGTAATAGCCCATGTGCAAGAGAAGAATGTGCAAGAGCAAGGGGCAAAAGAGAGATAGCTCATCTCCATTCAACATCATTGAGAAGATGAAGAAAAAAATGTAAACATATCAATGTGGGAATCATTGGCTATCCCAGGACAAAGAGACCTATTGCAAGCTGCTATGGAAAATTGGTCAACATCAAATCAGCCACCTAATCAACAAGAAAAGGTTCTTACCAATGCAGCTCAGCAAAGAGAAAATCAAGGAAGCCACCAAGGTAAAAATTTAAGCCCCACCATTCTACATCTCATTGATCATTGGAGATAAGTTAGTACATAATTACATGATTGATTCGGGAGCAAGTAGCTCAGTCATGCCAAAACAAATAGTTGATCAGCTGGGTCTTCAATATGAAGTCATCTCCAAAGGTGTGGTGCAATTGGATGGGACAACAGTAAAAAATTGGAGTAATCAAATATTTGAGCCTCACATTGCATGCATGTCCCAATGTGACCATCTTGTAAGATGTATCAGTCATAGACTTTCCACCACTCTTTGCCTTGTGCTTGTCAAGAGACTTCACTACCAAAATTGGAGGCTATTTGTCTGTTGATTGGTCACACATGTTGTTTAGAATAAGGTATGGAGCTAAGGCTATAATCAGATCTGAGCCTAATTGTAAATTTCCATATTGAGCCTCATACATCAAATCCAATCAATTCAAATTGTCATCTTTTGATCAAGAGATCTTCCAAGCACTTATGAAGCAGATACCAAGGTTGGATGCATTCTAGACTTGACTCTTGATGAATGGGAAAACAAAATACATGCTTTTGACCCTTACAAAGAAATGGAGGAATCTGAGCTAGGATTTTATTGTTTGCATGAAGAGAATCATCCTCTCCCTAGCATCACTAAGCTAGACCACAAGGATGATAATGAGGTATGGTAGTTATTCTTTGATGGCTCAAGAAGTAGACAAGGTGCAGGAGGAGGAGCTATGCTTGTTTCACCTCAAGGCACAAAGTATTACTCAACTTTCCATTTCCAATTTTCTTGTTCAAACAACACAGTTGAGTATGAAGCCTTAATTCATGGATTGCATTGGGAAAGAAAGAGAAGTATAAAAAATTTACAAGTATTTGGTGATAGTGAGTTGATTGTGAATCAAGTTAGAGGAAAAATGCTGCTAAGAATGATTTGTTGAAGAACTACAAAAATAGGGTATGGGATCTCATTGAATATTTTGAAGCTTTTAGCATCAATTCCATCCCAAGGAAGAAGAATGAAAGAGCAATTTGGAAGCAATTGGGGCAGCATTTGATGTTGTAGAAAGTATCAAAAGTGAGAAATCTCAGCCTCATATCAAGGTGGTTGTAAGACCAGTTGTTCTCAGATAACAATACAAGTTGGCAAGTCTTTGAGAATGATCAAAAAATTGTCAATTTTTTACAAGAAGAAGCTGAGTTCTCCGCTAGAAACCAAGACAAGTTGGAACAACAAGTATGGTGACCAAGTGGTGTAGCTGAGAACCAACAAATTACCAAAGGGTCTTGTAACTTTGGAGTCAATATTCAACCAAATGATCAATTCTGGAAGGAGAAGGAAAACATTCAAGTAAAGGGTGAAGATTTGAGCCCATTTCAAGTAGATGAAGGCAAGACATTGCAAATTGGCAAAGTAAGTACCCCACAAGAGAAATCTGAATTTGTTCAACTTTGTCAAGAATTCCTAGATGTTTTTACATGGACTTATAAGGATTTAAGAGGTTTCAACCCAAGATTGGTTGAGCATACAATTGAATTAAATCATGAATCAAGCCTATCAGACAAAAGCAAAGGCCAATGAATCCTCACATTGAACCTCTTATGAGAAAGGAGTTGAACAAGTTGATTGAAGCTAGCATCATCTTCCTATCAAACATTCAAGTTGGGTTGCAAACTTGGTGCCGGTGAGGAAAAGAAATGGAGAAATCAGATTGTGTGTAGACTTCCATTGATCTAAATAGAGCATCACTCAAGGATCACTATCCACTTCCTTCAATGGAACAAATCTTGCAAGTTGTGGTTGGTTCTGAAAGGTTTTCATTGTTAGATGGCTACTCAGGCTATAATCAAATAATGGTAAAAGATGAAGATCATTTCAAGATAGCCTTCACTATGAAATGGGGTACATATGCTTATAAGAAGATGCCATTTGGACTGTCAAATGTTGGAGAAACATTTCAGCGAGCTATGGATATGGCATTCAAAGGATTAATCAACAAGATAGTGCTGGTGTATCTAGATGATATCACCATCTTCTCAAAGAATGCAACAGACCACCTCTTTCACCTCAAGAAAGTATTTCAAAGATGTAGAAGATTTGGAGTGTCATTGAATCCAAAGAAGTGTGTATTCTTGGCACATGAGGGAAAATTTTGGGCCACATTGTCTCAAGAGAAGGGTTAATAATTGATCTGAAAGAGTTGAAGCCATCTGAACACTTCCATTTGCCACACCACAAGAAATCTCTCCAAAGCTTCTTGGGAAGGATAAAATTTTTTCACAGATTTGTGCCTGATTTTCCACTCTTGTGAAGCCTTTGACAATGATGTTGAAGAAGAGTCTTGCATTCAAATGGACAATAGTAGAAGGAAAAGATAGTTTTGAGGCTATCAAGCATGCAATATCACAAGCTCCAACTCTTATCAACCCAGACTTCTCAAAGGACTTCATGTTGTATGCTTTTGGAGGATCAAACACAATCTCAGCTATCTTGGTATAGCTAAATAGAGAAGGATCAGAACAGCCCATAGCATTCTTCAATTCAAAGCTGGAAGATTATGAAGTAAGGTATTCTTTTATTGAAAAGCATGTCCTTGTTGTCATTAGGAGTTTGAAGAAGTTCAGACACTTGGTCTCGAACAATAAGATTCAATTGCTAGTGTCTCATGTTGGTGTCAAGGACTTTCTCCTAAACAAGGACTTGAATGAGAAGAGTAGGTTGGATCACCCATGTAATGGAGTATGATATTGAAATCAAGGTGACCAATCTGGTTCGTGGCAAAGGTTTGTGTGAGAAGCTCACTTCTAAACAACATGATGAGTCAAAAGGAGAAGAAGAGGTTGTCTTGCTACTATTACAAAATGATCAAGAAGCAGCCAACTAACAATGCACCCATTCCATGTTGGACTCAAGACTTGGTGCATTATCTCCAAATGGGTTGTGCCCCCAAAAATGAACAAAGCAAAGAGGAGATACTTAGATTACAATCCATCCCATATGTACTTATTGATGGTGTCTTGTTCAAGAAAGACATCAATGGTGTTCTGTTAAGATGCATTGAAACATGTCAAGTTGGGAAGATATTACATGAGTTCCATGATGGAGAAGTAGGAGGCCACTTTGCTCCTCGAGTAACAACTCTCAAAATCATGAAGGTTGGTTACTATTGGCCTACGGTGTTTAGTGATTGCTACTCATGGATCAAGAAATGCAAGAAGTGTGCATTCTTCACAGGGAAAGAAAAGTTAGCATCCCTTACCCCTTCGTCCAATTTTAGTGGATCACCATTCATGCAATGGGGATTAGACTTCATTGGAGTGATTAACCCAAATTCAAGTCAAGGCCACAAGTGGATACTTATGGCAATAGACTATTTCACCAAGTGGACTAAAGCAGTGGCACTTAAGGAGGCAAATGAATCTAATATCTTGGATTTCTATGAAGGGATAGTCACTAGGTTTGGAGTCCCTGCCACTATCATATCAAGATAATGCATTGGCATTTCTTGGTACAAGGATCACCGAATGGGCTATCAAGAATGGTATATACCTCAACACTTCATCAAACTATTACCCTCAAGGTAATGGCCAAGCAGAGTCCACAAACAAAAACTTACTAAGAATCATCAGAAGGACTCTTGATGAGAATCAGAGAACTTGGCACACAAAGCTCAAATCAGCTCTATGGGCTGATAGGATCACACCCAAGAGGTCTACAGTAGCTCTCCATTCAAGCTTGTATATGGGAAAAGAAGTAGTTCTACCTATATCACTTGAGTTTCCAGCATTGGAACTCATGAAACAATTGGAACTAGCTGAGTTTGAACCCATGGAAATCAGGTATGCAAAGTTAATGGAACTAGAAGAAGTAAAGAGAACATGTGTTATGTAGACCATGGAGAAAGATCAAGCATTGATCAAGAAGAGCTTTGACAAGAAAGCTAAGGCTAGGACATTCCAAGTTGGAGACTTAGTACTAAAGTGGGATGTTGATTATGCAAAGCCAAGAAAACATTCCAAGTTCGATGCCATATGGAGTGGTCCCATACATGATCACCGAATGCAAAGGTAGCAATGCCTTCCGACTAGATTGGCTAATTGGATGGTGAAGAATTGCATGATTCCAGTCAATGGGATCTATCTCAAACATTGCTACTAAAAGGATAATTTCTCACCTTTATACATATTAGTCTAGGATTTCCAATTTCTCCAAGTTCTCGTGCACATTTTTCTATTGTTAGAATAGGTTTCATTTCCCTAAGTGCTGGTGCACATGTCCTATTGCTCCAACACAGTTCATCTCACTCCCGGAAGAGAATTGCAGCCAAGAGAATCAAATCAGCAGAGTATCCATATCGGAGTGGGTTTGGATGTTTTCATTGCACTCCAATAGATCATATTTGTAGAAAATCAAATGAGGGAAAAGCTTCCAAGTTTCAGGAAATTTTCTACTCTCACAAACCTTGACTTCAAGGTTCTCCTACAAAAGATGAGAGTGCAAGCATCGGAAGGCAAGTTCTAGATCAGATTTTAGATTATACAAAAGACTCCATGCCCAAATGGATTGCTACAGGTAGCTGGCCATTCTTCATCTGACAGGAAGATAACCCCACTAAGTCACCAAATTGTTGTCCAAAATAAGCTCATACTTATTTTTGGTCAACTAACACCATTTTCCCCCTTTTAGTGCTCCAATCTGATTTTTTACATATTTTAATTACTTAAGGATTCTTAAAAGCATCTCCATTAGATAGGAAATTTCTTCCCCTTTCCGAAAATATAAAGAAGTCCTTCTAACTCTTCATATTTTGCAAGTCAAGTTGCGGGTCGGCCGGCCTGGGAAGGATTTTTGCCAAATGTGGGCTTGTGGGCCTAGGGAAGACTTTTCACCAAAGGGAAGATTGTGGACCGGTGGGGCGGTGGGAGATATTTTGGCATTTTGCACTTTTGCAAAGGCACAATTTATAATTGCAGGCCTGCGAGTGTGGGAATAATTTATTTTTCAAAAGTGGAAAATGCGGGCTCTGGGAAGACCAAATGGAAAAAAGAAGGTTGTGGGTTGTGGGCTGCAGGGAGTTTTTTGCACTTTTGTAATTTTTTTGCAAAATGGTGCAATTTGCCCATGGGGTTTTATGGGTGAAATTTTGGGCCACGGAGTTTTTCGAGTAAAAGTGAATTTTGGGCCTATAGTAATGTGGAGGTTTTTATTTTTGCATTTTTACAAAAGGGCAAAGTTTGTAATTTTGGGCCCATGGATCCATTTTGCAAAACTTTTTTTTTCACCATTTTTGTATGGATTCGATTCAAATATTCAAATGGGCATAACTTTTGATCCAGTGCTCAAAATTTCAAAAAATTTGGTACCATTGGAAAGGTCTCGACCTCCTCTATACATGGAAGTATAAATTGGATATTTTGATTTTTGGGTGAAAATCTAGAAAAGTCTTTCATGCCATTAATACGTGGGATCGATTGCTTCAACTACCCAGATTTGATTTTATTTTCCATCCTTCCTTCTCCAACACGCCAAACAGACATGGAGAATCACACTTGATAGATTACAGTGGGTGGATTTGCAGACATTGATGGTTGGTGGTTGAGCTTTCAAGTCAGTTTTTCCCCCTTCTCTTCTTCTCCTCTCTTCACTTCATCTATAAATGTAAGAGCTTGGCTCATGGTAAAGGTTGGACATTCTTTCTTTGCACCCTCCCTTTTTCTCTACTTTGTAGATGAGTTCGTGGAGCCTCGAACCCCTCCATCCAAATTGTAATGCAATTTCTACCTCTTGGCTATTATAACATATGTATCAATTCTTGGAGCAATAGAATAAGTCCGTGGATGATTTCAACCCTCTCTTATGTTTATTTTCTTCTTCTTGATCCCTCATTGCAATTTATGGTCATCTGTGCATGGATATTGTATCACATTTTAATGGTTTTTGTTTAAGAGCAATGCAAGTGTTCATCATTCCTTTGGTGCATCACCTCTGTTAGATTAGGTTTTATTTCTTGTATTCCCTTAACCCTGTCTCCTTGGCAAGTTAGAGTAGGATTTAGAATGAACCTCTGTAATCTAAATGTGTGTACCTGAACAGAGGAATAGGAGTTAGCCTTCATCCGAAGAGATCTCTCGACTCACAAAGTCCCACACTTTGAGAGATGCTCCATGTTGTACAGTCACACTTTGAGAGTCTCAACCAATCGAGTTATAGACATTTAGGGGTGTTGTGATTCCGCATCAACACCTGTAAAAGACCAAAAAGGAAGTATCAAAACCCTAAAAAGAAAGATGCAAAATGAATGGTTTGAACTAAGCTCATATGCTACAATAGTGGTCATCTTAAGCCGAGTCATGCACTACATTTCATACCTTGATGTAGTTCTAGTGTGTGTGTGTGTGTGTGTGTGTGTGCATGTCGTTCCCTAAGTGCTCTTGTGTCAGTCACACTTTGTGAAGTAGCAAGAAATAGCTAAATGTAGAAAATGTAGTAGAATGTGTGAATGGAATAAAATAGAATCCCTCCCCTATGAAGTTTGATGCAGATGTCCTAGCTTGTGCCTTAATGATGGAGCTATGTGGATGCCAATGCAATAGATGGATGCAACTCTAGATGGAGTGATAGTATTGTATGATGTTAGGTCCCTCATTATGGTCTCATAACTTTATATTTATAGGGTTATCTTGCTCTAATTTTGTAATTAACCCCGAAAAGGCCGACCCCAAGAAAGATAAATATGAAAATGGCTAGAAGAGGCCCAAAAAGTGGCGGGAAAGTGCTAGAAGGATCGGGGCGCCCCGGGTGGGACCAGGCACCCATGGGCACCCCAATACTAAATCTAGGTGACCTAGCTAAGGCTAAAATAACACGAGGTGTCTGAAAATAGCTAGACATATGGATGTAATAGGTCAAAAATTAAGAAATAAAATAAACAAGATGGCCAAAGGATGGGGGTTAATTAGTAATTTCTTTACTCAAGAACCTTCTAAATAGTAATATGAGATCGGGATAAATAAATGTCTAAAGTGCATGATTTTGTGACTACATTTTTCCCCACTTTATGTTAGTGAGTGGAAAGCTCAATAACATAAATTAGATAGAGATGCATACTTGATGGCCATGATGAGTGTAGTAGAAGCATTCCAAAGGACTAGACAAAAGTGTGGAATGATAAAAATATGGAGGAACGTGGAAACTATAGGTGAAAAATGCACAAAGAAAAACTGATGAGAGTGAACCTAGGGTAAAACGTGTGTGTGGAGTTGTCAAATAGTGTAGTGTACCTACATAAAAGTGTGATGTGTGTGTTATAGTGTGCTACCGCATAGTGTTGTTTTATTATTGTTATTTTCCCCATTTGAATGCTTGTTTCTCATATGGTCGGACCTACAAGGAGAAAATGATCAAGTAGTCAAATATGTATGTATGTAAGTGTAAAAACACAATGTAAAAGATACATGTGTATGTAAATGTAAAGTACACAAATGTAAATGGAAAATGTAAATGTAAATGTAAATGGAACATGTACACCTGATCCATGTCGAGAAAGAGTGTAGAAGGATATCTTGTACTATGATTTTTTGGTGATCTCATGCCACCTAGGCTGAAGAAGTGTAGGGAGGAAATGCTCTATATCCTCTAAGTTTTAACAACTTCTTTTGAAATGTGTGTAGAGATATTTGTATTGTCCTAGTTTTTTGGGTGATCCAATCTTTGGCGGTAGGAGTATTAGGAGGAATTATGTTGTATCCTCCAACTGATTAAGCGCTCCCCTAAATGCTAAGGATACCATGTCCTGTAAAATTCATTGTGTATGGGGTTCGTAGACTTAGTGCGAACCACTCATTGTATGTAACCCACAATGTTAAGGGTGGAAAGTGCACTAAAATGAACCAAGATAAATATGGTGTGTTAGTATAAACCCCAAATTATGCCCCCTTTGGGGGCGCATGCAATGTTGCTAATAATAAATTTGGTCTAGATTATTAGAAATAATCTAACACAATATCATAAAAACACATAATATAAAATTCATCCGAGACAATTTATTCATTGATAGAGAGTTACATATATAGATCAATTAACCCCTACAATGGTGGAGTCAAACATGATCTTCAATCCCTCATATCTCTCTCCATGAATCTCTCATATTTATCCCTAGGATCACTCACACTCCAAAATAGCTACGTGAGTTGTTTATCACAACACACTCACACTAACTATATTATTAATATGAGTTATATAAAATCATTATTAATAATATTACAATATATTAATAATGTTACACAATATATTTGTAACATTCACTCCCCTATTGTTAACATTATTAATTCTCAATATACACTCCCCTAATGTTGACATGGTAAAAAAACATTCACATGCTTATTTGTAATATGCTCACCCATGTGGCATGCCCAACTTGTCTCATGACCTTGATCAAAAGAAAGGATCTCTCCTTCCATGGTTTTAAACAGGTTTACCACAAACCTTGACGTGAAAGGAACCATCAACTTTCCACCTCATGTGGTTTTCTAGATCTCCCACAAACCTTTTCAAGATCCATGAATTGACTTACATTGGTGCTTCTGATCTTCTACAATGTTCTAACATTAAGGGAAAATGTAGGAAATATCACTCGCATAGGAGCTCACTTATTACAATAGTTGAATAGGTATGATTCATCTATTCTTATTTGCAAAAAGTAAACACACAACTGAAATAAAATGCCACAACAACATTCATTTTGTCTCTTACAGATGATGACAAGAGTTCGCTGATTGACCTCCTTCCTCCATGTAGATGATACTTATTTAGTAAAGAAAATATTCATAATTATAACCATTATCATCATTCATTGGTTCTTCCTTATCATAATCTTTTTCTTCATCGGCAACCATGACATTCTCTTGTAGTTTCCTATCAAGTAGGTCTTGAGCTCTTAGTTTATAGTTTACAACCATATGACTAGGTTGTTTACAATAGTAGTAGATAAATCACTTTTTTGAATCCTTGGAATTTGATCCTTACTTGGAAGAATATTTAAATCTTCTTTTAACAAATGATTTTTCATCTTTATTTTTTCCATACAACACACTTTCTTCTAGATCAATATTCTTATTTTCTTCATCTATCAATGAAGAAATTAGATCTTCTAGGCTAGGATTTATTTTTCTTAGTGTAAAAACCATGTTGGAATAACTGGCTAGGCATGTTATTTAGTAATACAAATTTTGCATCATCATCAGGAACATCTACTTTTATCCCTGCTAATTGATTTAAAATGGAGTGAAACTTACTTATGTGTTGCACCATGTTGTCACTTTCCTCCATCTTGAGTCCAAACAATTTTTGTTTGAGAGATACTATTGCGCTTCCTGTTTGGGATCCAAAAAGCTTGTTCAATGTAGTCCATATGACATTTGAACTTTTTGATAAGTCTATATGATGCAAGTAAGCATCAGATAATCCCAAGCCAATAATTGTTGTAGCTTTTCGATCCTTGCTTTCCCATTTGGTGGCTTCATCTGCATCAGTTGGTTTTGGTATTTTACCATAGGCTATTTCCCACAATTCTTTGTTAATTAACAATAATTGGGTTTGAACTTTCCGGTATGGAAATCTTTACCTTCAAACTTTTCAATATGACTTAATTTTTCCATTATGGGTGTCGAACTCAGTCGAAAATGCACCCTTACAATAAACTAAAAAAATGAAAATAAAATTTTATGAAATTTTATTTTGATTGACAACAGATAACATATGATCAATGCAAAGAGCTCAAAAAAACACACATTTTACATAAAAAAAAAAAAACATCATCTTAATCTGAGTTACCAACAAAAATTTATGGCAACTACAAATTTTAAATCCAACATCTTTCGGACCCCTTTCCAAAAATGGATTTTTTTCTATACTTGTGTTTTTTTCACTAAATCCAAAAATGACAAAAATGGATAACTCACAATTTTGTTCCTGCATACAAACAACTTCACTACTCAAGGAACTCACATCGTAGATCTGGGCACGTCCATGTGTAAATTTAGGTGTAAATGGGTGAAGTCCAGAATAGAAAATGTGGATGAATGGAACTGCATGAGTCCACACTTTTAAAAAAACTCAATTACACAGTGATGAATGCAAATTTGTTAGCCAAGCGCAAAAGTACGGAACAGAACACAAGCTTACATGTACAAATAACCTCCCTAGTCATGCATGTAGTAACAAAGACTTGGATCCTTCAAAAATACATATGGAATGCTTGACTCTCATTGTTGGTCACAAGAACCTTGGTGCTCTGATACCAAATAATAAATTTGGTCCAGATTATTAGAAATAATCTAACACAATATCATAAAAACACATAATATAAAATTCATCAGAGATAATTTATTCATTAATAGAGAGTTACATATATAGATCAATTAACTCCTACAATGGTGGAGTCAAACATGATCTTTAATCCCTCATATCTCTCTCCATGAATCTCTCAGATTTATCCCTAGGATCACTCACACTCCAAAATAGCTATGTGAGTTAGTTTATCACAACACACTCACACTAACTATATTATTAATATGAGTTATATAAACTCATTATTAATAATATTACAATATATTAATAATGTTACTCAATATATTTGTAACACTTGATAGGAGACATACACCCTAAGTATCATCCAAAAGAGGTTCAACCACATGTACACTGAAAATTGCTTGGTTGAAACCAAGGCAGACACAAACAACAAGGCTAGACAAAGACAAGCTTAAACATGCATGCATGAAGAAAACAATGTATAAACTACTCAAACATTGTGTAAGCTACTAGGAAAAGTAATTCAATTATGCAAGAAGACAAGTATGCCACACAAAGTGGGTTATAAACATGAAACATCACTCATGATGTCACAAGATAGGAAAGGCCATCATGGCCACAAATAACAAACAAGTGTGCACACCAAATATAGGGTAAGGCCCACAAAGAAATAGCAGAAAATTGAAAACAATGTATCCCTACATAAAAATGTTACGCATGAAGCACTGTTAACATGTTAGAAACATAGCTAGTATGTAAAAAGTGTGGATGAGCAAGTAATGTAAAGTGCTAAGTAAAGCATCAAAAAATAGCACTTGGAAGAGACGAATGTGGATGCCCTCGGCGACCGATTATAGGGAGGGTAGAACATGAGCATCCATGATGCATGTAAGAGAAATGTATTTATGATCACAACTAGAAGAAGTCATAAATGAGAATGTGTGGATGATATAAATAAATTCCATACAAGTAATAGAACTAGCATGTGTAATAAAGTGACCATGAACAAGCAAAAGTAAACAAGAATGTAATCCCTTTGGAGAGAATGCGGTATGTTGTGGATGGATGGAATGGAATGAAATATGGAGTGATAGGAGCCAAATGCCCACCAGTGAAGGAAAATGTATGTAGTTAGGCTCATTTTTTTCCCCCCGTAGCAATCAAGAATGAATCGTAAATGAGAGTGCATCATCGGGAAATGGTCAAGTAGTGTGTATCGTTTCTAACGTGATGTGATGAATGTGTATATGTATAGTGGTGATGATATGTGACATGTAGAAGAGATGTGCATGGACCTTATAGCCTAAGCATATACCACGATGAGATGAAATGTGGAGTGATGATTTAGCCCTAAGCATATATCACTACATGATGAATGGATGAGTGATGATTTAGCACTAAGCGTATATCACTATAAGGTGTAAGGAGGGTGTGGTGATGTAACCTAAGGTGTATACCACTACAAGATGATAAAATAGGTGATGATTTAGCCTAAAGTGTATGTCACTAGGCTAGTAATGTCACATGATGAAAGGTGGAATAATGAATGTGTGGTGAGTGGTAGGGTCCATTTGATTTGTAAACCCTCGGCAGTTGAGTATGGACTACGGAACTAAAGTACGTCATTGGGTAGCAAGTGCAGTGTGTAGAAGACAATGTAGTATATGTAAGGATAAAATTTGACCATATGATGAGTGGTATATGTAAGGATGTAATGTGTAGAATGTGTAAAATTGTAAATAAAGTATATGTAGGATGTGTAAAGTGTACTATAGAAAGTGACATGTAATGTATGTAGATAAAATAGGAATGTAATGCTAGACTCCTATATGATGAAGACTAGTAGAATATGTGTGAAAATATGCGGTGTAGTATGTATGGTATGTAGATGTATGCAATTATCATGATGTATGAGGTGAAGAGACGCAAATGACCAAATGTGGTAGAATGTATAACACGTAATGTGTGATGAAGTGTAATGTGTAATTCTAAGGTGCAGTGTGTGGGGTTCAGTGTAATAATAATCCCTCAATAGTCAAGTGTGAACCAAAGAAAAGAGTTTTTATTGGGTAATTACAATGCTAGAACGTTGGATGAGTATGCATGTGCAAGGAAATAAATGTATAAAAATATAAAATATGATGATTGTGACTATGCTAAGATGAGGTGGGAGGAAAGGTGAAGTTTCATGTCCCCAAGTACATGTGAACAAATGAACTATCAAATTAGGGTGAAGGAAAAGGTTCTTAATCTGATGTAGGTGATGAAATTGTGTGACCATGTTCTAATAGTGGGGGCATGGTAGGTGAACGTTGTAGTGGTGAATGAATCCTATGCACATGTGAGGGGTGAATGTATGAGGGAGGTTGTGGCATCACAAAATGTCTCGGTGATGGAGATCTATGTAATATAGAATGTGAAGGTGAATAAGATCCGTGTGGAATAAAATGAGGTAGTGACCTATGTTGAGATGTAGTAATTATCGAGGAATAGGCCTATACCTATGTATAGGGCTAATGGAGTGATGTGGTCGTGGATATGGTGCCTAAGTAGGCAATCTAGGATTAGATTTTGTTGGGAGTAACATAGCATGTGATGTGGTGAAGAAGTGAGGAGTTCTCTAGATATCATGCGATGAGATGATGGCCACAAAGTAAAAGGATGGATTGAGGCGTATATGATTCATAGAAATAATAGATTGTGATCGATGAATCCAATTAAGACCAAGGAGCATGCCACATCCCTCAGTTTGTGTTCCCAACAAGGAAAGTTACTGACATTGTCGAGAGGGCCAATCTGTGACATGTAGTCGAACAATGCCAAAAGGATTTTTGAAAGGGTACTCGACATGAAATAGAGTATAGTGGATAGCCTTAAGGAGTGACATAGAACATGCACTAATGATGGATCAACCTTAGTCTTATTGATAGAGGTTGAGCCAATAGATGCACAGATGTGTAAATGGTTAGATGTAAACTTGGCGTGATAATCAAAATTCAAAAATGATATGATAGGTGGTGAAACTTCAGTGTTAGAAAATAATAAATCTAGGGCTATAGATCCATGAGGTGATACCACATGATACGTATGATTTCTAGAAGAGTCTTTTGTCTTCTTTTCATGTTGTTGAGATTCACTACTAAAAACTTGAGTTTACCCTTGTCATTGTTTGTAGCAGGGCTAGTAGATTCTAGAAATTCAAGTTTGTTGTTGTCATTTAGATCTTTAATGATGGTGTGGATTTTGAGGCATCTATTTGTAGAATTTCTAACACATCAATGATAATCATAGCGTAATATTTCATAGTAATTCCTACCTTTTGGTCATAATGGGTCTAATTCAAGGGGAGGGGGAAGTGTGATAAGGTTACTATCAATAATTTGTCTCAATATAAGGTTCGGGGCCATGGGTAGGGAGCTAAATGTATGCCGAGGTTGTTGTTGGTGAGCCTCCTTAGAGGGAGCAACAATGTTGATAGTAACCTTTAGCGTCATTTTTTTGGTTGTTGATGGTTTAATTGACATTTTGTTAGTAAAGCGAGTGGAAGATGAAGTATGTTCTTGAAACTTAAGTTTTCTGATGGATAGGAATTTAGTCTCATGAAGCTTGAGAGTGTGATAAATTTTATCAAATGAAGGAGAAGATTCGAAGAGAATGTTCTCTTTTAGATGTGGTAATAGACTCTGTATAAATAAATCCTTAATCTCAGAGTTGGAAAGAATGTTTGTCATCTTACCTTTATTATTATTATACCTTAAAACATAGTTAGTAAGGTGTTCATTTGAGCCTTGTTTAAGTTGTTCTAGCTGAGCATAAAAAATATTAGAACCATTGTGTATAGAAAAATGAGTAAGAAATACATCAGCTAGATGTGTGAAGGAGGTTACTGAGTGAACAGGTAAATTGTAAAACCAAAGCATCACATACTCATGGAGACTACAAGGAAATTTTTTAGCTAAAAGCATATGATCATCAGCAAAGTCAAGACAAGCAACATGAAATGCTCTAAGATGTTCCTATGGGTATCCATGACCATTGAAGATGGTAAGCTTAGGAGTGACAAAGTTAGGTGGAAGTGGATAAGTAGAAAGCATGAGAGCTAATGGACTATGAGAAAAAAATTTGAATCCAAATATTGTGATGCATATGATGTAGCTTATTGTAATTTAATAATTTGGGCTTGAAGGTCATGATAAAGAGAAGTTAATTCTTGGTTGCCAACAGATGAGATATGTCGTGCATGAGAAAATAGAGGTGATATAAATTGGTTGGTGGGAGTTGGGATAGAAATGGGAATAGTAGAAATGGGAGGAAGAGTAGAAGCGAGGTTGTTGAGTGGCCACAGAGGTGTGTATGGTTACGAAGCAATGAGCTTGGCCAGTTAGTGTCTTACTCATAAGTAACATGTAAAAGTAATTCAATATCATGGGGATGCTTAGCAAGGTGATCGTTGATAGCCTTAAGGTGAGATTCATTAAATTCCTCATGAGAGTGAGCCATCATAAGAGAAGATTAAACCCTAGAGTGATAAATAAAATAAGGAAGGTCCTAGAAGCGAGGACGTTCGATTCGGGTTCACCAAAATTATTTACTAAAATTGAATAAACTAATGTAGTAAAAGTTATTTAATCTAATATAGGAGGACATATAACGCAATAAGTAAATGCACTAAAATATCATGCAAATGAGGTGATTAAATAAGCTAGTGAAATTAAAACCCTAATGTGCAAGAAGGGAGAGGAAATAACTTAGTTGAATAATAGAATCTATCGGTTTGTGTCACAATGATACGTAAAAATTTAGAAACAGGAAGCGATTATGTAGGAGTGCATAAAAGGACAGATTTGGATGGCATTCCTAGAATGGGGCACCTGGAAGAGGATTGGGGTGCCCATGGAGGCTCTAGTAAGGAATCCGAGTGCCTTGGTGCGGAAAAATTGTTGAGAGCTGGTGTTCACATAGTCAAAAAGTAATCTGAAACTCTCCTGTTTGTAGCATTAATTTCTCTGTATTGCATCGAATGCTCCAAATATTCCAAGAGGAAGTAATAACCTACAAAAGACCAAAAAGGAAGTATCAAAACCATAAAATGAAAGATACAAAATGAATGGGTCAAATTGACCTTAGCTTCCACAATAGTGGGCTTACTAACTGAGTGTTACACTACATTTCGGACCTAGATGTAGTTTTGGTGTGTGTGTGCATGTTGTGCCCTAGGTGCTCTTGTGCCAGTCACACTTTGTGAAGTAGCGAGCAATAGCTAAATGTAGAAAATGTAGTAGTATGTGTGTATGGAATAAAATAGAATCCATACCCCTATGAAGTGTGATGCAAATGTCCTAGCTTGTGCCTTGATGATGGAGCTATGTGGATTTCAATGTAATAGATGGATGCAACTCTAGATGGAGTGATAGTAGTGTATGATGTTAGGTCCTTCATTATGGTTTCATAACTTTATATTTATAGGGTTCTCTTGCTCCAATTTCATAACTAACCCTAAAAAGCTGACCCCAAGAAAGATAAATATAAAAATGGCTAGAAGAGGACCAAAAATGGCGGGAAAGTGCTAAAAGGATCGGGCGCCCTCGGGAGGACCAGAGTGTCCCATTACTAAATGTGGGTGCCCCATCCGAGGTTAAAATAATGCGATATGTACGGAAATAGTTGGGAATATGGGTGCGATAGGTCACAAATTATAAAATAAAATAAACATGATGGTCAAAGAACGGGGTTAATAAGTACTTTCTTTGCTTAAGAACCCTCTAAATAGTAGTATGAGACCGGGATAAATAAATTTCTAAAGTGCATGATTTTTTAACTACAAGAGGTGTATTCAGGGCTAGTAAGATTTTTTACAATTTATGAGCAATAAATTTAAAGTTTTGACAACAAACATTGGAAAAACATAGTCATAAACCCCTATTTTGTGTAAGAAACTAGTCACAAAATCTTATGTATCCAGTTGATGGAGGCATACTATCTTAAAAATCACTAAAGGAGAAATTTTATGATCATAAAAGCAGAAATTTTACAAGTAGAATCAGTTCTTAAAATGTATATTTTCTCAAGTTACAAATTATTTTTCATCTCATCTTGTGACAATCTCTATCTAGGACAAAATTTCTAAAAACTCCATAATTATGGTTTTATCAAGTGGAATCTTATAAAAATTGGATTCTAGGGTATTTATGCCCCTAAGAAGATGTATGGAAATTTTTATCAGGATATTCACAAGTGGGAGAAAGATATTATCAAATTTTATTTTTGTGACCTTTAGAGACCTAATGGTGAATGGTGGCTAGTGAATAGAAAGAATTTTATTATGATTTTGATTCTAAACCTGGAGGATAGTTGAAAACTCATAAAGGAATTTATAGAAAGGTATTTAGTTTCTCATGATTTATTGATATTATTTCAGAGCTATAATATTTATACAAAACTAGGGCTACTAGAGATAGACCTAATTATGAATGGTGATTACTGATTTGGATGAGTTGTACTAGGTTTTGGATTCTATAACTTTATGGAGAGAAGAAATAAAAAAAGGTTAGCATAATATGTGTTTATATTCTCAATATTCATGGTGGATCTCTCCCAATAATAAGGTTTATATAATTTAAGAGCTAGTAGACCCTTTTTGAGGTGTAGAAGAATTAAACAAACAAATTGATTTCTTGGATCCTAGTAGGTGGTTCTAGTAACTTGCTATGAAATATTGTAGAGGGAGAAGGAGTGTATGAAGACCTTAGGTGAGTAGAATAGGTTCTCTAACTAAAATTCATTGTTTACAAGAATTGGGATTGTGAGAATAGTAAATTTTTTGGCATGTTTTGTTATAAAGTGATCCTATTGTGTGTTTTGGAAGAGGTTTTTGTGTCCCCTTTAAATCAAAATATTAGTTTGGGTAATGAAGTATACAACTATCATCATGTATCATTTTGTGTATATCATGCATAAAGATCAATATACATCATGAGCATATGTGTGTGTATAGGAATCATATGATATCGATTAAACTAACGTGACAAATATGTATGATGTAACAATTTAGCTAACCAAACCATAAAATGTCCCAATTTTTGTAATCGTATAAATATGTTCATGTTTTTGTATTATGTGATTATTTAAATGTTTTTGAATTGGTTTTTAAAATAATTATGTACAAAAAAATGGGGGTATCTTTAAATCTACCCAATAAGAGCTTCATTAGGGGCAATACAAACCCATATGGTAAAGGAGGAACATGCCTTAAATATGTAATAGTAACATAATTATAACCATGTACATATTATCAATGAGCCATAATATATGCAATATAAAATTGAAGATGGGTAGACCCATTAGAAGTTATATGAGAAGAATACTCTAGATTAAAAATATGAATAGAAATATTGTGTCACATGAGACTCGCATTTGATTGATAACAATTTTTATTTGTGCCTAACATTCATTATGATTTAATTTATTTGATATTATCATTGACTCATACATAGTATGTGATGAATAAAAATAAATTTGAAGCATAACCCTTACCAAAATATGTAAGCATATATAGTACAATAAAACTTATTTTGAACATAGAAGGAAGGGATATCTATATATGCCCTAGGAATTTAAGAAGGCAATATACATGAGTGAGTGTATCCAATGATTGAATATAGGTGAAAATAAATAAATTATTTTGACTAAATCCAATGAAGTGACATCATTGATAAGCTAAAACACTATAGGACATGACAACTCTATATTGTGAAGATGCACTCTTTTTAATGATCTATGATGATAATATATTTATTTCTCATTGAAAAATTAAGTGGTGTACCTAGTAACATACAATATTTGGTTTTTTTTTAGTTAGATGCTCAACTAAAAGTTTTTGGGAAATACATAATGCTTCTATTGAAATAGTATCATCTTCTTCATCAATAGGATTAAAACTTAACTATCCTAGATGTTCATTTGACATGTTGAATTTCTCATTGTGATTTCCATAGTAATTAGGATCAAATCAATATCTATCATCATAATTTACTAGTAATGATAAATTGATACATTATCCATGAAAGTTTCTTCATGTTTCCCTCATTGGGAATGGGAGTTGTAGTAGGAAGAGACTTTGTAGAAAAAATATGTTCTTATGCAAGTAAGTAAACACACACACACACACACACACACACACACACACAATATGTGTGTACATATATTTTGTCAGCTTCATCATCATCAGTTGTGTTGTTACTCAAAATTGGATTGTTTGAAATATTTCAATTTTGATTTCGTTATTTCCAAAACGTCCTTAAAATAGATTTTGACTTTAAACATTTCATTATGTAGGATCCATTCGGATAGTCTTTTTATACATCATGAAATACTTCCAAGGATTGGGTTTATATAAAACATGAATAGATTTTGAGGGCATTAGTTTCTACATAAATATATTTTCCACTGCCAAGCATTGAAATTATTTAATGAAGTGATACGATGAAAATGAGTTTAAATACAATGAGATGGTGAGGAAAATGAAATTTTCTAATAAGAGATTTTAAAATTGTGCAAATATTGATTTTTGTGGATCAATCCTTGTCATGTGACATATAAAAAGAGATGGATAAATTATTTGGGATGCATAAAAGTAAAGGGAGCGAGTTCATCCAAATTTATAATTTTTGTCGGTCGAGTTCATGATATTGTCAATCGCAGTGTTGGTACCCAAATTCATTCTCCTTTTTAGCCAAAAAGCAACACCGATTCAACATGGAGCTTAAAGCGGGGATAATTTTAGTGGTGAATATTTGTAATATGGAAAATATTCCATTTTTGAAAATTTTGAAAAGGTGAATTTTTTTGCTGCGGGTCGGTGACCCGCTCGCCTAAAAATTACAGTTTAATTTTTAGGGGTTGGCTTCGCCTACCCTTGAAACTATCCCCTATATAATCCTAGATTATTCACCAAGTAGAACACTACTAGATCACTCATACCACCTGGGGGCATATGTATTATCAAGTACAGTAAATGCGCGATAGGAGGGTAGAGGCTATAGACACATGACAAGAGGGCGGAGGCTATAGATGAGTGGCATAGAGTTTCTTGATGCGCGACATGGAGAGTTTTTGACATGCGACAGAGAGTTTTTGATGTTTAAAAGGAGTGTGGAGGAATTATATGAGTGAAGATTTGTGGAGAGATGGGTAGCACCTTAAAAGGATATGATCTTATCCTAACTATTTTAGGTTGTGCCTTTCAACCAAGGTAAGAGAACCTATTTTGTAACCTCTGTTATTTGAAAGGAGATACAGGTACCCTTCTTTTGCATAAATTTTGTAGAGAAGACCTTGGGAAAATATGATCAACACACCAGATCTGACTCTCATGAGTTGTCACTTCCAGATCATGGAGATACTTTCACAACAAGGCAAAGGTTACTAAAGACATTTGAGACCCTGATTTATCCTGCATACTTTGGCAAATGGATTTTGGTCTTGTGTGGGTATACATAGAGAAAAACAGGGTAGTATGGATGGGATTGGATGTTTTTAAATAGATTTTGGTGGGAGGGGAGACAGGATGAACTTGACTCACTAGATCCTTGAGAGCTTATGCAAAATGGAAGGATTCAACCAACAAAATGCCACAAAAGTTAGAAATGTTTCTTCAACTAGAATATGTGCCTAAATGGAGGCCCAAGATTAGCACTCTTTCACACAACCTATGGGATTCTATCATGAAGGCTCGAGTTAGAAAACCCAATAAAGCACCAAGATTCAAATCAAACCATGCCTGAGGTACACCCAGAGGCTTACAGATAATCTATCAACAAAATGAAAGAAAAGTGATTTTAAACCATTTATCTCACTCCCAGATGAAGGCTCTTCTAAGAAATGAAATTGCAGATGCCACTAAACTATCACAAGGATTGAGACCTATGTGATTGGATTGGATTTTGATACAAGATTGCAATAGAAACAAGAAAAACTACTTGCATGCATTCAGAGATGAAATAAATACACTTTACTCAAGATTAACACAGAATAACTCAAGTTTGATCAAATTTATCAGCAAGGGAAAGTTTCAGAACAATCTCAAAGCTTTCAATGGTTGTACACTTGTAACCACCTTGACATGATTGAATTTGATACAAAGAGAGATATACAAGCTTCTTAGATGGCTTCTCAAAAGGGATGGGCTCTGTCAAGCTTTTTCTACTAGAAAAATCAAGTCTATGACTTTTCCAAAAACTCCCAACCATTTGCACAAAAAATTTGTGCCATTTATAACATTTACAACAGAGCCCCTTCTCCCCAAAAAGAAAAAAATGTTTAATGCACTAGTGTTCACCATGATTCTTTCGTGATTCTCATAATCAAATCTAAAGAAGTCTCCAGTGCTCGAGGGGGTAGATTTCATCGAATGCCTCCGCATTCAACTCCTTGCTCTAGTAGATCACTCTTCCTTCAATTTTCCAACCACTTCCACCCCTAATCTATCAAATCTGGCTCCTTGTGTGCTTGGGAGAAGAAAAATAGAAAATCTGATCGGGCATGAAAGTCAGACCATTTTAATGGTGAAAGACACACCTTCAGATCTTCCCACCAAACTTTAGATATCAACATTAACTTTCTTCTCTGCTTGGCATGTAGAAAAAACCAAAGAAATCATGAAAACTCACACTTCCAGACGTGTTGCAGAGAAAATGGAGGGAAAATCAGATTTTGACTCTCAGCTTGTCATTGATCTTTACTTTGAATTTGGGCCATCCACGTGGAAGATTCAAACTTAAAAATGGACCAGGGGCTTCCTTTGACTTTTTACAACTTTTGGGAAAATTTTCATATTTTTTCCACATCTCCACCCTCGGGAAATGATCCTGACACGTGTCCTAAGGTGGGCCCCAGTGGGACCGTGGCCAAATTCTAACATTTCACTCCCCTTTTGGAAAAGGGAAAATTTTCCAAGTTTTCCCCGTAGCTCCACCCTTGAAAAAATGGGCTGACACGTGTCTAAATATGATTGCAGTGGAACAATGCTTCCCTTTTTACTTTTGGCCCCTTTTTCCAAAAGGAAATTTTTTCCAAATTTCCCTCGATAGTCCACACCTCCGCCATTGAGTGGAGAGCAAGCTTTGACTTTTCCTTTATTGGGCTTGTGGGCCATTTTGATGTTTTAATCCTTTTGATGTTCAAGAGGAAAAAATCCAAATTTCCCCCGATGGTCACCTCCCCGCTCCTTTGACTTTTCAAACTGCCACGTGTCATCATGGTGCACCTTGAGATGGTCCCAAAAATTTAATACCTTGAACGAGCGTGGGCTCGCCATGTGTCTGCTCTGGAAAAGTTTGTCTGAATGCTTGAAGCTCAGTGGAAGGCACCATGTGTCATGCTCGAGGTAGTCTCCTTTGGCCATTGAAAAGTCTAAGTAAAATGCAAAGTGAGTGGAGGCCTCCACGTGTCATCCTGGTGCTTCTTTAAAATGAAACTCTAAAATGGTTCCCAAGCAGTGTGGATCTTGTCCCTAAATGAAAAGGCTCACCACATGTCCTGCTCACCAACATTCTCCATGTGCATAAAAAATTGTCTAAGTCTGGGCAAAGCAATGGAACCTTCCACGTGTCCTCCTACGGGGTCAAAGTGAGACCTTTTCCTGCCCTTAAATTTTCTCAATCAGAGCCTAGCGGGGCCGCAGGGTGAGTTCAAACTTTTTCCAAAGTAGCCAAAAAAGAACAAGTTCAAAAATAGACCCACCACACCCCATCCAATTGGAAGAAGCCACGTAAGCACCAAAAGAACCAATGAGAAATACAAGTGGGGCCACGGGACCAATTTTCCTTTTCACCAAAAAGGAAAAAAGTGATAAGTTAAAGCATTCACCCGTTGTCATCCCTGACCAACCAAAAGAAGCCACATCCCCTATCAATGCAAGGATGTAAATTTGACTGGGAGAAAACACCCGTCAAACCATAAAATATAGAAAAATGATCATTTGAGCCAGAAAATGAAAATTTCTTCAAGGACAAAGAGTTTAGAAATGTTTACAAGGCTCAAATATGTTTTTCAAAGATACATCCACTCATTTTCTTCAAGTATTTAGGGAAAAAATGACAAGGAAGACAAATCCCGACTATGGAGACCGAAAGGTATGATAAAACCTGAGTTTTTGGACTTTTCCAGAGGAACAAAGAAATAAGGAGCAAACCATGGACCCATAAATGATCCATGACCAAGAACAAATTAAAAATGGAAACAAAGATTAACCAGGCACAACACGGGGAAAAGGAAAGTGACAGAGGTCGTAAATCGATAGATTTTCAAAGGCAAACTAGGGTGAGACTATTTTGAGCACCAACATCGGCTCTCGACTCGGGGATGGGCACTCCCTGCGAGTGCCACAAGAACAAAGGTAGACCAAGTGCCAAAAATATCCATTGGGAAAAAGAGTTATCATGTAGAGTAGGGAAACATAGCCATCTTAAAAAACAAATGGAGAAACCTAGCAAAAATAGGTCACAGAAGACCAGAATGAGCAAAAAACACACAAAAGATAGAGAACAAACAACAAACTATACACTATACAAAAGAGTTATGCCTTGATCTAGGGAATCAATCCAAGAAATGCTTCAAATTCCTACCATTAATAGGAAACTCAAGCAGTTCACCATCTAAGTCCTTGAGGAAGAAGGTATGCTCACCAATCCTGATATCAATGGAGTAAGGGCCCATCCATAATGAGTCAAATTTGCCATGCTTGCCCTTATCCTCATGTCTTCTGTTATCCCATAACAACACAAGATCTCCAACATTGAAAGCTCTGGGAGTGACCTTCTTGTCAAATAACTTCTTCAATTTCTCTCTGAACTTTACATGCCTCTGGTGGGATGCCCTCCTCTCTTCATCAAGCTCAACAATTTGATTAATGCGGGCATCATAAGGACCTATCTCTTGATCTTCCATTTGTTGCATAAACTGATATGAATTGCATATGAAGGGGTAGCAGGGCCTGAGTCCCATATACCAACTCAAATGGACTCTTTCCAGTGACCCTCTTGATAGTGATCCTATCTGCCCAAACAACAAACTTCAACTGTTCACCCCACTTTCTCTTGTTTCTGCTCCAATGTTCTTTGATGATCTTCAACAAATTTTTATTACTGGACTCAAGCTTGTCCATTTCCTTGGGATTGTAATTAGAGGCATATGTCAAGTTGATCCCATACTCCTTGCACATTGCCACCAAAGGTTTAGCTCTAAAGCTCATGGCATTGTCAAGCAATAATCTTGATTGGCACCCCAAACCTATAGATGATGTTGTTTAGCACAAAATCCATGACAACTTGGTGTGTTGCCTTCTTGGTGGGGATTTCTTCCACCCACTTAGTAAAATAATAAGTTTGCCACAAGGATCCACTTATGGCCAACACTTGAAGGGTCTAAAATCTCACCAATGAAATCCATTCCCCATTGCTTGAATGGAGCTTCAATTGATACAGGCTATAAAGGAAGGGAGCCTGAAGCTTTCAGTCTTCCAGAGAGAAGTTGACAACTTTCACATCTTCTAACCAACAAGGTTGTATCCTTGAAAGAGATTTGGCCACCAATAACCAGCCCTCAGGATCTTGTGTGTTGTGACTCTTGCACAAAGTGCCCCCACAAACTCCTCCATGGAGATCAGCAATTATCTTGGGGGCTTCTTCTTCAGTAATGCACCTTAAGAGGACTCCCTCTGGGTTCTTCCAAGCTAACCCATAATCAGTGATGACATATTTTTGGGAAGCCAACTTAAGGGCTCTCTTCTGGTTCTTACTTAAGTGCTCAGGGAAGCTCAAATGTCTGAGATAAAAGATTACATCTTTATACCACTCAAAATTCATCAATGTTTGAAAAACATCTACCCTACCTTCTTCTACCTCATTTACCTCAATAGTTTGCAAGTTGCTCTCTTGCCATAAGCTTAGCCAAGCCCAAACCTCTCACCTGACTTTGTGGTTTGGATGTCCATGTCATATTCTTGCAACTTGTTCACCCACCTGCACCTCTTTCTTGAGACTTCCATCTCTGATAAGATATCCTTGACCATGGTGTGGGGAACATAAAAACAATTTTAGAACTTAGAATATAAGGCCTGAAAACCTTTGTTGCTTTTACTAAGGAAAATGCCTACTTTTCCATGATAGTGTACTTCATCTCAGCCCCCTGCAAGGCCTTACTAAAAAAAGGCAATAGGCCTCTCAGCTCCTTCATCATCCTTTTGTAGTAGGATAGAAGAAATAGTGTTCTCTGAAGCAAAGGAAAATAGTTGGAAAGGCTTCTTATAATCTGGAGCTATCCAGAACAGGTGCATGCTTTAGTGCCTCCTTAATCCCATTGAAATCTTGGATGGCAGCCTCCTCCCATTTGATGACATGGTCTTTCTTCAGCATAGATGTGATTGGAATGGTTATCTCAGCAAAGTTTGATATGAACCTTTTGATGAAATTTATTTTCCCAAAGAAGGACTGAATTCCTTTTTTGGTTCTTGGAATTGGGACTTTGTTGATGGCCTCTACTCTTTTAGGATCAATCATCACTCCTTCTTGTGACATTATGTGACCAAGAAACTTTTCCTTGCACTCCAAAATGGCACTTCTTTGGATTAAGTGAAATGCCATACTCTCTACATCTTATCAGCATTTTCTCCAAGTGCAGCAGGTGATCACCTCTCTTTCTAGAAAATATAGTTACATCATCCTGATAAACTGCAATAAACTTGTTGATGTAACCAGCAAAAGCAACATCCATTGCTCTTTGAAAGGTGGCTCAGCATTCATCAGACCAAAGGGCATCCTGACATAGACATAGGTCCCCAAGGAGTAGTAAAGGTTGTTTTGATCCTTTCTGATTCCTTCACCACAACTTGGTTGTAACCAGAGAAACCATCTAAGGTGGAAAGAAACTCAGAACCAGTCACTAACTACAACATGTGTTCCATGTTAGGTAAAGGATAGTTATCCTTCATTGAAGCTTTGTTCAGATTCCTAAAATCCACACATAACCTGATATCACCATTCTTCTTTCTGACTAGTACTAGGTTGGCAACCCAAGAGGAATACCTTGTGGGATGGATAATCCCTCCATCTCTTAGCTTCTTTAGTTCTTCTTGCATCTTGAGGGATAAGAGTGGATTGATGGGCCTTTGTTTCTTCTGAATGGCTTTGCATTAGATTCTAAGGGAATCTCATGTTGAAACAGGTCCTCTCTGTATGCTTTTAGCTTAGAATAGGTCCAAGCCATGCAATCTTGGTATCTTTTCAACAACTGGATGTATGAATGCTTCTCCTCCTTGCTGAGGTTGCTTTGCCTAACCAAATATTCCTTGGCTTCTCCTTTGTGCCAAGGTCATGCTCCTCAATATCCCTTGAGGCTTCCATGCATCTATTAACAATGCGATCAACATTATCAAAATTGGACTCAAGAGCAACAGCCCTCTAGGAATGGTGTTGGTTTTTAGTTGGATGATGCCCTTGCCAAAAAAGTTTAATTTCCCTCAATTGTACATACCATTGGCTCCAAATCAATGCATTGATCAAAAACTCTCCCTTATTCTATAGAAATCTTTTGATCTGAGCATCATCATCAAAACCTACCAATGCTTAATGTTGTCAGGGACAAAAGGTCTTGTCAATACCTCAACCTCATACTCACAATATGGGGACATTGTACAATTGTCAAACTGAGACCCCAACACTGCAAGCTTGTCTTCCAAGTCATTGAATTTCCTATCATGATGCACAATGTTGAATGAATCAAACATCTCAATGAAATCCCAAACTGCATGCTTGTACTTTGCTTCATTCGTTGATTCTTTGTGGCATATAGTTTTTTGACTTGTTTTACAATTAATTTTGAGTCTCCTTTGACAATGATGTCCTTGACACCATATTTCCAAGAAATTCTTAAACCCAACAACAATGCCTCATACTCAACAATGTTGTTGGTGCACTCAAAGTTGAGTTTGAAGGAGAAAACAAATTTTTCTGACTAGGAGAAAGTAGAACAACACCAGCACCATTCCCAAACTTGGAGCAAGCTCCATCAAACAATAGAGTCCAAGGAGATCCTACCTATTCAAAACACTTGCATTCTTCAATTTTTGTCCTTCCCATCACCAAATCCCACAAAGTTATCTGCATCAACACTTGTGTACAATACCTCATAGGATGCATTGTTGGGATCCTCAATAAGATGCAACATTTTCTTTTCCCCATACAACCTAACAAGGATGCCCTCAATTGGGATGGTGGCATAAGACATGTCCATTTGGACACTCCCACTAACACTTGTGGCCCATTTTCTTGACAACAACATACCCCACTTGGTTGGGCAATCAACTATGACAACATCAAGTTTTAAATTTTTACCTAGGTAGGCTGCAAGTTATACCACTAGACCCTTCACACATCCCACTACTGGCACCTCTCTAGAGTCCATAGTAGTACACTTCCCATAGGCTGTTGTCACTTTGATGTTTAGCTCATTCATGACTTCCAAAGGCATGACATTGCATGATGCCCCTGAGTCAAACATGCGTAGTTATGCAGCAATCTATCCTTGATGATCAAAGTGGTGAAGAATGGATCCACATTCATCTGAGAGTCCACCAAGGATGTCCCCAAGTAGACCTCAGGTGGTTCATCTAGCTCTTCTGATGTTGGTGGTGCTTCTGGTTCTTCAATGATAGGTGGGATCTCCATAATGTTTATGTTTCTGCTTGGGGTGGTCTTCTCTTTTTCAACCCCAAGTATTCAAATGCTCTCTTTTTGTGCTCAGGGATCTGAGAACTCAACAATTGGAACAGAGACTTTGATTTGACTTAAGACTTGGGAAATATCATATGGGGAATTTCTTGGCAAGGTAGCATTGGAAGGGAAGCCAATACACTCATTAGGTGGTGCAAGTTTTTGACAACTTGGGCATGGGGAGGGTGATTGATTTTTTTTGGAACTGCAGGGTTTTTAGCAGGTGCATCTTTCCTAGGAGCCTCTTTAGGAATGTTTGAAAGTAAGGGAGATTTTGGCTTGGCTTGAGGCCTTGCCCCTTTGACAACCTTACTTCTTGTATTATATTCCTTCTCTTGAGCCACAATAACATTCATCAGTAACTTTCTATCCTCCTTAGAGGGGATGCCTCCATCATACTTCTTTATCATTAAAGCCCTTAAATATTCAAATTCATTATTGGGAAATTCAAAATCTTGTACAATATCTACTTCTAAAGTATGAGGGAGGAAGAATGGGTACCCTATGAATGGAATCCCAAAAGGTGGCAGAAATCTGGGAACTTATCACCTCAGTCAAAGTTGCCCCTTGTTGTGAGCTTGTGGAGCAACCCATCATGCATGACAACATCATCATCATTATCATCACTTATTCTTCTTTTCTTGCTGATCTTCTTCACATGGAGCATGGGGCATGAAACATTTGTCACATCAGTCAATGACATTTGTCTCCTCCACCACAACAAATCTGACAGCCAAAGGATCAGGTACCATTCTATTATCCCTGGCTTGAGACTGTCTATTTCCAAATCCAATAGGTCCCTTGCCTCTGTCATTAGATATTTGGTGATTTTGAACTGTCTTGGCCTTGTTTCTTGTGTTGACCTTGTGAGCTCTTCCCAATTCCCTTCTCACTTGAGATAGCTTGTAGGATATTTCTTTGACAACCCCTGCCAAAGTCTTCACAACTTCTTCCAAATCAGTCAGCCTTGCTTGTTTGGGGATTTTTCTAGGTTAACCACTTTACACCTTCTCTCTTTGGAGGCTTTCCAATTGCCTTGATATTATTTTCTATTTACAAAGCCATGGTGAAGGCTGCCTCAAATTTGTGGGGTTTTTGTCTCTTAAATAATATGTAGCCTTTTTATCAAATGCATCAGTATATTTGATTAAACATGACTCATCACAAGGCCTTATTCTAATAGGAAATCTTCTCAAGGTCTTATTAAACCTTGTGTTGAAATCATGTACTGACTCATTAGGGTTCTTTTTGATATTTTCAAATTCTATCAAAAGAAACCTAGGAGTCCTATCACCATACTGCAGTCTGAATGCATTGCTCATCTTAGTCCAAGAGTCGATATAATTATCTGGCAATGCTTTATACCAGTCCCTAGCATCCTCTTCCAAGGTATGGATAAACAACTTGATATAAACATCCTCATGTTCAATCTCAAAATCCTCCATCATATTGATAAAAAGCTTTAGATGTTGATCACCAGTAATAGCATTGTTTCCCTGGAACTTTGGCATTCTATTCCTTACATCTTGAGGCACTGCATTTGGGTAACCAGCCATTCCCACAAAATTTATAGGTCCAAAGGTGTTTACAACAAATGGAGGCCTGGGTTGAGCCATATTGATTTGAGGAGGTGATCCTTGAGGGGTGACAAACTGATGGGGGGCAGAAGGTTCTTGGAACACAGGAGTATAATTTTCAAAATGGATACCCCCAAAGGCCTTGCTTCTTGGAAATCTCTATCAACCTCAGAAAACATAGGTGCAAGAGTGTGAAGAAAACCTTTCAAAATAAAATGAAGGTCCCTCTCCAGCTGGAGAGTTCAACTCCACAAAGAGGCTACCTGATTCAGATGCACTTGAGCTGTAATCTTCAATGATAGGCCACTCACTTTCATCAATGGAGATCCCTCTTCTTGTCTATTGATCTCCAACAACTCTCCAAGATTTTCTTCCTTCTGATTTTGCTTTTCCTAGCTCTGGAAACAATGTCCTAGTAGGATCCCTAGCAAAGAAAGATCTTCTTCCCTCCAGCTTTGCAAATATTAGTAATGATATGACTTTGATAGAGTTTTAAGACACTGGTACTTTTTAATAATTAGATCAATAGGGAGTCACCACTAAGGAATTTCACCTTAGTTGTGCTTATGCACTAAAATGATCTATCAAAGGTCTGTCAATGCAAGAAACTAGAAATGGAAAGATTTTAACCTTTCTTCACCCAGATTTATCAAATGAAAGCTAGTGCACTAGGTGTGGAAATGAAAGAATTGCACACAACACTTGGAGCACAAGAAGTGGAGTTCATAAGAAGTGTTTTTGAAAATTTGGGTTCTTGATTTTGAAATAGGAAAATAGTATGCAATGGATTAAATAAGTGAAAATGAAACGTGCCATTGATGTTGGTACCCAAATTTGTTCTCCTTTTCAAGCCAAGCAACAACACTGATTCAACATGGAGCTTAGAGGCAGCAGATCATAAATATATGTCATTTTGTAGCAGGGAGGAGGAGATCTGACTGTCCCTTTATTACTTGGATTTGTGGAGAGATGGGTAGCACCTTAAAAGGATATGATCTTATCCTAACTATTTTAGGTTGTGCCTTTCAACCAAGGTAAGAGAACCTATTTTGTAACCTCTTATTTGAAAGGAGATATAGGTACCCTTCTTTTGCATAAATTTTGTAGAGAAGACCTTGGGGAAAATATGATCAACACACCAGATCTGACTCTCACGAGTTGTCACTTCCAGATCATGGAGATACTTTCACAACAAGGCAAAGGTTACTAAAGACATTTGAGACCCTTGATCTATCCTGCATACTTTGGCAAATGGATTTTGGTCTTGTGTGGGTATACAGAGAAAAAAGGGGTAGTATGGATGGGATTGGATGTTTTTAAATAGATTTTGGTGGGAGGGGAGATAGGATGAACTTGACTCACCAGATCCTTGAGAGCTTATGCAAAATGGAAAGATTTCAGCCAACAAAATGCCACAAAAGTTAGAAATGTTTCTTCAACTAGAATATGTGCCTAAATGGAGGCCCAGATTAGCACTCTTTCACACAACCTATGGGATTCTATCATGAAGGCTTGAGTTAGAGAAAACCCAATAAAGCACCAAGATTCAAATCAAACCACTTGAGTACACCCAGAGGCTTACAGATAATCTCTATCAACAAAATGAAAGAAAAGTGATTTTAAACCATTTATCTCACTCCCAGATGAAGGCTCTTTGAGAAATGAAATTATAGATGCCACTAAACTATCACAAGGATTGAGACCTATGTGATTGGATTGGATTTTGATACAAGATTGCAACAGAAACAAGAAAAACTACTTGCATGCATTCAGAGATGAAATAAATACACTTTACTCAAGATTAACACAGAATAACTCAAGTTTGATCAAATTTATCAAGCAAGGAAAGTTTCCAGAACAATCTCAAAGCTTTTCAATGGTTGTACACTTGCAACCACCTTGACATGATTAAATTTGATACAAAGAGAGATATACAGGCTTCTTAGATGGCTTCTCAAAAGGGATGGGCTCTGTCAAGATTTTTCTACTAGAAAAATCAGTCTATGACTTTTCCAAAAACTCCCAACCATTTGCACATGAAAAATTTGTGCCATTTATAACATTTACAATAGAGCCCCTTCTCCCCAAAAAGACAAAAATGTTTAATGCACCAGTGTTTGCCATGATTCTTTCGTGATTCTCATAATCAAATCTGTAAAAAGTCTCCAGGTGCTCGAGGGGGTAGATTTCATCGAATGCCTCCCGCATTCAACTCCTTTCTCTGGTAGATCACTCTTCCTTCAATTTTCCAACCACTTCCACCCCTAATCTATCAAATCTGGCTCCTTGCGTGCTTGGGAGAAGAAAAATGGAAAATCGATCGGGCACAAAAGTTAGACCATTTTAATGGTGAAAGACACCTTCCAGATCTTCCCACCAAACTTTAGATATCAACATTAACTTTCTTCTCTGCTTGGCATGTAGAAAAAACCAAGAAATCATGAAAACTTGCACTTCTAGACGTGTTTCAAGAGAAATGGAGGGAAAATCAGATTTTGACTCTCAAATTTATCATTGATCTTTACTTTGAATTTGGGCCATCCACGTGGAAGATTCAAACTTAAAAATAGCCGAGGGCTTCCTCTGACTTTTTACAACTTTTGGAAAAAAATTTCATATTTTTTTCACATCTCCACCCTCGGGAAATGAGCCTGACACGTGTCCTAAGGTGGGCCCCAGTGGGACCATGGCCAAATTCGACATTTCACTCCCCTTTTGGAAAAGGGAAAATTTTCCAAGTTTTCCCCACAGCTCCACCCTTGAAAAAATGGGCCTGACACGTGTCTAAATATGATTACAAGTGGAACAACGCTTCCCTTTTACTTTTGGCCCCTTTTTTCCAAAAGGATTTTTTTCCAAATTTCCCCCGATAGTCGCACATCTCCACCATTGACTGGAGAAAGCTTTGACTTTTCCTTTATCGGGCTTGTGGGCCATTTTGATGTTTTTAGCCATTTACATGTTCAAGGGGAAAAAATCCAATTTCCCCGATGGTCCGCCTCCCCTCCTTTGACTTTTCAAACCACCATGTGTCATCATGATGCACCTTGAGATGGTCTCAAAAATTTAATACCTTGAGAGCAGGGCTGCCACGTGTCTGTCCTCTGGAAAAGTTTGTCTAAATGCTTGAAGCTCAGTGGAAGGCACCATGTGTCATGCTCGAGGGAAGTCTCCTTTGGCCATTGAAAAGTCTAAGTAAAATGCAAAGTGAGCAGAGCCCCATGTCATCCTGGTGCTTCTTTAAAATGAAAATGGTCAAGGGTTGAGATCTTGAATGTGTGCGAGCTCGCCACGTGTCCCATTATGCCACCAAATGTACCCGCATAAAAATTTGTCTAAGTCCGGGAAAAGCGGAACCTTCCACGTGTCCTCCTGTGGGGTCAAAGTGAGACCTTTTCCTTCCCTTAAATTTTCTCCAATCAGAGCCCTAGCGGGGCGCGGGGTGAGTTCAAACTTTTTCTCCAAAGTAGCCAAAAAAGAACAAGTTCAAAATAGACCCGCCGCACCCCATCAATTGGAAGAAGCCACGTAAGCACCAAAAGAACCAATCAGATACAAGTGGGGCCACGGGACCAATTTTGCCTTTTCACCAAAAAGGAAAAAAGTGATAAGTTAAAGCATTCATGTTGTCCCCTGACCAACCAAAAGAAGCCACATCCCTATCGATGTAAGGATGCAAATTTGACTAGGAGAGAAAATGCCCGTCAAACCGTAAAATATAGAAAAATGATCATTCGAGCTAGAAAATGAAAATTTCTTCAAGGACAGAGAGTTTAGAAATGTTTACAAGGCTCAAATATGTTTTTCAAAGATACATCCACTCATTTTCTTCAAGTATTTAGGGTAGAAATGACAAGGAAGACAAATCCTGACTATGGAGACCGAAAGGTATGATAAAACCCAAGTTTTTGGACTTTTCCAGAGGAACAAAGAAACAAGGAGCAAACCATGGACCCATAAATGATCCATGACCCAAGAAAAAATTAAAAATTGAGCACCGACAGATAGTATGTTGGATCAACCTCTTACATTTTACAAGGTACATCAACTCCCAATATAGTTTATTTTAAGCACCACATTTTCTAATTTTGCGAGGTGAGTGATCAAATCACATCCTACTTATTTCTCATACCAAAATTAGTCTATGATCAATTTAATATTCCAAAATATAAAAATATATGTCCCTAAATTACAATTTCATCAAGATAATCCAGCTATAAAATCATCCATGGGAACACTAAAACATATTATTTACAGTAGATAAGTATTTTTATTGATAAATTCTTTTGATTGGAGCTATGAACTGGAGGGTTGTTGGGCCCCACCCTACAACAATTTCCTTCAGACAAGATATTACAATGAAACCAACACAAACTGTGACCACAAAACCTGTGTCGATAACCACCACAACCTACCGATGATGTAACTCCTGCCACCACCGGTAAACCACCTTGAAGGGGATCATGCCTAGCAAGATTTGAACCTAGGTGGATCCGGAGACAATCTTTCATCTTAACCTATCCACCAAAAATTTGGATGGTAAACACTTTTATTATACCATAGCTATAAACTGGAGTGGTGGAGGAGCACTTTCTCTAAGTGGGACATGGGGGTGGGCTTGGTTCCTTAATGTCCGCCGAGTGATCCACATTCAAAGCACCCCACTATGTTCTTCTTGGTCCATATGGAGAATTTTGAACTCTACCTCAACATGTCCCCATGGCCACTTATTGAAAACATCTAATGAAATCAATGGGAATGGAACTTGGGTTGATGATTACAAACTATTTGTAACTCACCAATAGCCCAATACCTTTAGTTCTAGTACATTCTTTATTTTTCAAGTAACTAGATACCAATATTCTATAACTTGGTTATATATTCATGAGAAATGATTTTTAACTAATATAAATTGAGGAACTCACTAAAATTTCATCTAGAGTGCAAGCCCTCTAAATTTCATAGAAGTGGGTTCCTCTTTAAAAAAACTTGGGAATGGTTTAACCACATTTCCTCACCCATTTATGTAGTTGTGAATTTCTTTATCGGGGTTGGTTGTATTTCTTCCCTCATCCATTAGAGTGGAAGTGGAACCTAGAATAATTATGTAATATCCCAGAAAATTAGAATTAATTTTTTTTGAGAAAACGTATTACTTAGGCCATATTTTATAAAAATAAGTTACTTTACAATGGGAAGAAACATAGATAAGTCTACTAAAAATTCTAGTTTTAATTTTTTAATATATAATACTTAAATTGAGGGTGATTAGGGTTGATATCATTAGTGTTTGTCATCATAATTTTCCTGCATGGATCTACCTCATGTATTTTACGATGTGCATCAACTAAAAGGAGTAATAATCATATCATTCTAAGCTACAAAGATCTCAGATGTTAATAGAACATCACATTCAACAAGATTAAATTAATTTGACAAAATAACCTTATAAAAAATTTACAAACAAAGAAGATCAATCTAAGAACTATTTAAGGTTAGAGATCTATCCATAAATCAAGGAAATAACTAGACAAGAAATAACTAGTCAAGACCATAAATCAAGGAAAGAAATATACCTAACAACTAGATAATATCCTCCTAATATCTAAATAAGATAAAATAAATATCCACACATAAGTGGGTGAGGATAAATAAAATATAAGGTAAATAAATTACCTAGGTGAACATGAGCTAAGGTAAACAACCTACTCTAACACCCCCTTCAAGTGAAGCTAGGGGCCCAAAATAAAAGTGGCATATCCACAATATGATTCTCGACAACAAGGCATGATCAGGTACTCATGTAAAAATATCCATGAAGAAATAATTGAACTAAAAGTAGGAAAGAAAATCTTGTTAGAAGAAATAGAAAGAAGATGGAATATGTCCTCAAGAACCTCCCCAAGGAAAATTTTTGAAACCTCAAACACGCCACATAACTCAAGGTATCAAGGTGATGAAAAGGCTTCGAAAAATGTTAAAAGTTTCTTGTTGATTCATAATGTACTCTAAGAAAATAAATCCATCCCAAATATGGTGATTAATGAATTATATGTGAACCCCAAATTTCTTGTTCTATTAGTGCTCAACATGGTTACGAGAAATGTGAATTTTACTTTGGTTATCACACCAAAGTATAGTCAGTGAATCATGGGGTAATCTAAACTCTTTCAATAACTATCAAATCCAAAGAAGTTGTTGGCTCATCATAATTTTTCCATCTACTTTGCCTTTGAAGATGAAACTAAAAATCATGTTGCTTCTCGCACACCCAAGCAATCGGAGAAGAATCAAAACAAAAAATATACCGATATAAATCGCATGTCATCAATAAAATTGGCCCAATTAGAATTGGTATATCCAACCAATGAGTAGAACCTATGGTGTACTATAGTCTAAAGTAAGAATTTCCTGCAAATATCACAAAATCCTTGTAACATCTTGTCATTGGTTGTTATGAGGATGATGAATAAACTAAGATATAATCCCTAATGAAAAATAAATATCGGGTGATTATGGGTCAAGTACATCATACTTCAACCAACTTCCTATACAAGGTAGGATCACAAAGAGGAGTGGTGAAGGTAGAAGTAAGAGTAACCCCAGACGAAAAGGATATGGACATGGCTTATAATCAGCCATATCAAAATGAAGAAGAATATATTTGGTGTACTTCTTCTAACTGAAATGAATCTTTCAATCTATCTAAGAAATATGAAAACTAAGGAAATAATAAAATAACCAAAGATATGTATGTCAAACTATGTGGAAAGATATCACTAAATAGTTTGAGTTTTGGAAGAACATATACCATTAAGTAGCAGTTCATTAACACGAAGGAAAGTATAATAGTATCCTCTCTAACATACTAGAGATATAATGTAAGATATGAGTGGTAGTGAAAAAAACTCGTAGAGAGAAGAAAATAATCCATCTTCACATACCAAGCCCAAGGTTCATGTTTGAGACTATAGAGATAACTTTGGAGTTGAAAAACAAGAGAAGATTCATGAACAAACCTAGAAAGTTACTTTGTGTAGATTTTCACCTATAAATATCCATGTAAAAAGTAAATCTTCATGTCCATCTAGTATACAAGCCACTCCTATGATGCAAGTAATAACAAGTACAAGGTGTATTGAATCCATCTTTGTAATAGGTGAAAAAAATTACATAGTATTCAATACCTTCGACTTGTGAGAAACCCTTTACAACAAGAAGGGCATTATACATGTCAATGGATCCATCAACTATGTATTTGGTTCATTATATACCCATTTACACATAACCATATTTCTTCCCTTAGGAAGAGAGAGACAAATCCCAAGTATTATTCTTTATAAAAGAATAATACTGATTTTCCATCTTATCATCCCACTCTTGTATCCCATGAGCTTGTGAAAATATTGTGGATCCCTAGAAACTACCGACACAAAAGTTTAAAACTCGTAGCATGTGTATGAGGATGCCTAGTGGGTGGAATATCCTTTATTAAAAGTGGCACCTTAGAAACTATAGTATGATCCCACTTAGGAATAGTGATAAAATTAGTCAAAATAAGATCCTCGTTGGCATCCATAACCTTACCTCCTCAATGAAGGGTTCCCAAGGTGAGACAAAGAATAATAATTAGGAATGGATGAAGATGAAGAATCATGAGGAGAGAAGAACTCATCAAACTAAACATGTATTCAAAAACAAACCTTGTGAGTATTAGGATCCTAAACTCTATAAGCTCTCAAGTCCTCATAATACCCTACAAAGATCAAGGATTTTCTCTTTTATTCAAGGATTTCATATTATTCTTTGACACAAAGGTCCAAGCATGGCTCCAAAATACTAAAAAAATGAGACATTGGGCTTAGTTTTGGACCAAGCCTCCTCTAGATTAAAATGCTCAAGTACTTAGTGTGGTGTAAAACTCTAAATGTAGTTAACATAATTAACTATGTTTTCCTAGTATATAAGAGGTAAATCTCTAGAATGTGTCATACAATTATCCATTTCCTTCAAAGTGTGGTTCTTCTTTTATACTAAGCCATTTTGTTTTGGAGTATGATGAAATGATTTCGGTGAATAATTCCATGAGTTTCCAAAAATTTAGAACCCTTTGTTGAAGTACTCCCCCATTATCAGTGCAAAAGTTATTTATGCAACTAGAATATTGTTTCTCAACCAAATCATTAAATACTTTGAAGTGTGAAAAACATAATGTTTATACTTGATAAAATAAACCCAAACACACCTCAATAAATTATCAATAAATGTAAGTGCATACTTAGCTCCATTGAAAGATGGAGGAGGAAAAAACATCAAGTCACTATGCACAAGTTCAAGTGGTGAAGATTTTAGAAATGATAAAGGACCAAGAGGGGATGTCAATCGGTCTTGTAATAAAACCTTTCAGTTTTATTATTTCAAACATAAAACATACATCATCATAAATCACATACACTAATTCTTGTTCACAATTTGATATATATCATCAAAAAATTCATGCAGATCAAGAACACAAGATATACTTAGAAACCTAGAAGAGACTTCACTCACATCCTCAACATGAAACTTCAACCATCTACTAGCCTACAAAAGACTTTCATGGGTTTTACTTTGCAGCAAAGGTTTTCTTCAATAGAAGAGAAAAGGAGTTTTTCAAAAGTCATCTCACCTAAACATGGAACACCCTTTTAAAAGAAAAAACCTTCATGAATATGACTCTTACACTTCACTTTCCACTTGACTCTTCAACTTCCTAGCCTTGAATTCGAATTGGGATTAGATTTTGTCTTTTTCTCAAAATAGCTCATATTTTGTATTCTACCTCTCTAACTTTTCCACAAGTATTCCATATTTGTATTCACATGGTAATTATTCCTAAAAATCTAAATAATTATATTGTATGCTTATAAACTTGACACATTAGCCAATACATTCGTTTAGGCTCATAGGTGTGCTTAAATCAATTTCTACAAACACGGTCCGGAAAAACCATCTAACTAGACCACTTACACTCATCTTCATGACCCAAGTAAAATGTAAAAATGAATATTATGATGTCTAATTTCATCAAAATTCACCAACAAGGCCAACTCAAGACTTAATACATCAAGAAACACAAATTTACAAGAATTTCCTAGTTGGTTTCATCATCTCTAAATTTGGTCTTCAAGAATTTAGTTGATACATACCTCAAATATATTCATTATGAGGCAAGTAACCTATCAATAGAAATATAATGAAGTATACTATCACATCCACTTCTCATACTACTCCAATTCATGGCATAAGGCTTCCAAAATATTAGATCTCTACAATTTTTCAAGCTAGTCTTGAAGACACAAAACCTAGTCTTCCCTAAAACAAGAATAGCTTTGTCTCAGACATCACTTCATGGGGCCTACCATACCTTTCTCGGAAAGTTATTGATCTTGTGAAAAATTTAATATTACCAGAAAGGTTCAATTCATATATATTATCATGGAAAACTATGCATCTCAGAGGTAGATCAAACTGATTTTAGAGCTCCAAAAATAAGTTTTTGTTTGAGATGTCTAGCACTTCAAATCGTGATTTCAAATCAAATAAACTCATGAAACATTTCCCATTAGATCTATTTTCCATTGGGGTCCACTTTGGGCATAATGAAAAAAAACATCATGTAAATGTGACTTGAGGATCTTCTACATGTTCAAATAATTTTCCAAGTAAAATAGTTGAGTTAATACGAGTTACCCAATTCAATTTTCAAAATTGGTCCAAACTGAGGTTTGGAGGGTTACAAACATGCTCACAAAAATGGATAGAACTTATAAAATAATAAACCAATCACCAAAATAATTTTTCACCATAATTTTATCCCAATTTACTCCATTTTTATTTTATGATTTATTTTAAGGAGGCTCCACAATTTTTCTTGACTACTAAGAAGTTTGGTGCTCAATTTGCATACTTTGAAAAACCTAGTTTTGGAAATACTTGCATAACTTGAAAAATATTCATCCTCAACTTCTGAAAATTTTCTCACACCTTAATTACACATCCCTATAACATATAAAAGTGATATTTTTCTTTTTTTTATCCTTCATATTTCCATCCCATCTCATCTAGGTTCCCTTTAGTCTCTGATTCTTAGCAGTTGAACTATGTTGACCTATAGAAGTGCCTAAAAAATTCAATAACTACCTATGAGGCATTTTACACACCATATATCATAATCCATGCTCAAACCATGTTTTTTGCATCATCACACCTTGGGTCAACATTTCACACCTTGCTTGCTTGTGGATTGGCTTAAGAAAGCTCTATACTGACTTTTTTCAGTCTCATGAACCTATTTTTGTCTCTTATAGTTATTTCTAAACCTCATGTTCTACCTCATGGTGATACAAACTTTCTTGATTTTCTTTGTTTTTAGTTAATTCTCATGTTTTCTTGATTTACACCATGCATTTGCACTAGGCCAAGACCTAGAAAGACTTGACTTGACTCATACACTTCATGACTGGACCATGTGGACATGTTTAAGACTTATTGACACCTCTCACTTACTTCATGGACCTTTTTTACCTTTATACCACCTTTGGAGACCCCTAGATCACCTAGGCCACTGTGACATCAATGGACTTGACATCAATGACAACACAAGTGACACACACTTCCAACAAACTCCCCTTTGTCATTGATGACAACCTTCCTAGAAACATTGATGGAAATCATGACTATTCACACACTTTGATGACCTCATTTACATGTTTCTTAGCACACTTCTCCCCCTTTGACATCTATGACAAAGGTATGCATGGACTTGACATGAAATAATGACAACCAAGGACAATTCACAATAGAAACAATGCTTGAAAATTAACTTATTTGAGAAAAAATCTCCCCTTAGAATTGAAACCTCTCCTTCTTTGACCCCAATGGCATAAAAATGATTCTCTAGACCTTTTATCAAGCTTTAAAGATACCCTTGCCTCTTTTCCACAGTTCCTGAAGACATTTTATAGTCTTTTCTAATCTTTTCAAATGCTTTCACAATATTCTAACTTCAAGTTCATACTTACCATCTACATGACATCATCTTATAGCTTATGCACTAATTTCTAGTCATCTTTACAAGTTGTTAAAGATTCAAGAAATACTCCCCCTTGGAATGACACCAATCATTATCAAATTTTTTCTTCTAGATTTCTTAAAACAAACACTTGAGTCACTCTCCTAGATAGTTTCAAACAACTTTCCATGCCTTAAACTTCTTTCACAGACCTATACATGTTCATTTTCATGTTATTGTACATGTTATGGAGTTATTAATCAACTATTTTAATTTCTTCTTAGATTTCACAAACTATCGACTTAGGTTTATAGAAACAAACTCTTGACCTCTGTTTAGAAGATTTCCTATCAACCAAATCGGTGAAGACATTTTGAAAGTGAGAGGGAATCTACTTAGTTTTTATAATGCCCAATATAACACCAAAAATTTTCAAGCTTCTCTATTATGTGACCACCTATGCATAATGAGGGTTTTGGGATTCAAAACCTATTTTTTTTGTAGGACTTTTAGCACATCATGTTTCACTTCTTGGAATTTTTCATGCACTTTAAATCATATTAAAACCACCATTATTTGCCTCAAATGCTCCATGAATTATCCTTTACATAGCTCCCAAAGCACCTAAACTTCCCTTAGTCCTTTTACATATTATCTCATTCTTGTAAGAAATAATTGTTCCTTTCATCCTTGATGACTAATTGAATCAACTTTGACCTAGAGTTCACCTCTTCACACTTTTCTAACTCACATTCTAAGGCAGTTATTATCCTCTAAAGTCTCGGGTTTGAAATCAAACCCTAAGGTATAATTCCTTTGGTAATTTGACCACCGCTTAGGTTCATAACTTTAATGTTTTCTTCTTTAGGATTTTGGGAACATATTACCACCTCAAACCCCTGGCATTTTGTGTAGGTACACATGTTTTCTCAAGGATCTAATTGATCAACTTCATGGATCCTACAACATATTCAATTTCACATACCTGTCAACAAATTCTTTTTCTTGGCCTTGTAGGGCTTCACACCATGGTGTCCCTTCCTCTATTAGCATTAACAATCCTTATTTGTGATAATATAGAAGAAATATTGTCAACTAATACCCATACAATCCTCTTCGCCACCATACAATATGGAAAACACCGATTTGGAGTTTCTTGTGATCTTCAAACTATTCACATAAACCTTCAAAACTCATAATTTTGACTCTTTATGACACACTAATTAGACTCATATTTAAACTACCAAGGCTCCATATTATGGTGATTTAGAGACATGATTTCAAGACTGAATACCACCATCATTATTATATGAATGAATGGCTAGATCTTTATATCTTTGTAAGCCTCACCTTATTGACACTAGTTCCTTGTGTCTTCTATGATGGTAGCCTTTACTTTTCCTGATAATCCCATTATTCATCTATTATATATTCAAGACACCCTCTACAACCTTCATGAAGTCTTCATAGCCTCTTCAAGGAACCTTTTGATTTGATAATTCATGTACTCCATCATTGATTCTTTCTTGAAGTCATGAAGGTAGATCGGATAAGTCACCTATAGATTGTTCATTCACGGTTGATGTAGATGCATGACCTTATTATAACCTCTTTGATTTTCTCTTGCAATAGTAAATTGTTCATGCCTCGCATCCTTGGGTTACTCACTTGTACACACTAGTATACCTTCTCATCAATCTTCCTTGAGTATATTCTCATACTCCTAGTTTTTGTCAAACCTTCTTGACCTCATAAACCACCTTAATTATAAGATTTCATTTGAGAACCTTTGATAGACTTAAGTAGTCTTATTACATAGTAATGTTGTAAACATGACCATCTAGAGATACTCAAGATAAAATAATACTATTTCAGTGTATTGAAGCTATCAAGCTCAACCCTACATACACTAACCGTCATTGACTTGAGTTATCATTTTAAGACTTTTTCACATCATATAAACATATTTCATTGAGTTCATAAGCAACACTATATTATTCTAAAACTATCTCTTCATCTTCTATTCATTTTCTCCTTGATATTTTTATCTTGTTCAACAAATTTTCATCTCCTTTATCAAGACCATTCCACCGTGACTCTTCATGATCTTTTTAAGATCTCAAAAGACCTTAACAACGTGAGGGAGGGAAAGAGGTGACTATCAAACTTCCATTTGAGATTTGTCACTAAATATGAACTATCTTAAGCCCTCTCAAGTTATACTTCACATCGATCAAGGACTAAAAAAGATATATTATCACTTTTGAATTAAATTACACCTTGCAATGTAGATGGAAACCCTAGTTAGATCATTCTATCTTGACATTATAAAATAAAAATAGTCTCTATTGAGTGTAAGATGTGCATAGAATTTATTATGAGAAGATGAAATTTGTATTTGAATGAGATGAGCCATGTTCAAACAATGCAGAATATTTTCAACATCTATCCATGTCCTTTCCACTTTTACTCAACAAGAAAACAAACCAAAGTTGCATGAGTTGTTGAAATCCCAATTTAACGATCAATAACACAACTCAGTAATTGTATGAAAACAACCCTATTCACTTGAGTAACAAACTCTTCATCGATCAAAAATCATTTCAAAACAATATTTAGTAGGAGGAATATATTATTGGAAAGATTTAGCTTTAAAATGTTGTAATACCCCATTCTACAAAAGTAAAAAACAAGACTGTGCATGGAAAGTTGAAAAATTTTGTCATTTAATTATTTTTCTACACTTGATCAAACTTTAAATCTCCTTTTGTAAATGATTTTTATGAAATTCACAAATATTTTTACTAGATTGTATGAGATTTGGTTGGTTGAAAGGCATCATTCGATCAAAAACATTTATAAGAAACCTAGATCAGGTAGGTATCGGGGTTGACAAAGAGGTCACGTGGCTTATAAAAATTGATTTTCTTCATCATTTCTCAGTAAAACATAAAGTTTTCACATCCTATGGACTTATGGAAGATCCTTTCACATTCTCCAAACATTCAAGTAGTTTGATATTCTTCAATTTTCTCTCGACCTCAAGAATATAGTGTATTGAGAGGTCTACAAGGTGACTGAACAACAATTGGTTGAACTATATGCATGCACCTAGAAGATATTCAAGCAAATGGATTGATGTTGAAAGGTTATTGTCACTTGTTGAACCTCCTTTGGACAATTGACCCAGAATTTGAAGACCAAACATCCAACTTGGCATGAAAACTTCATTTTTCTTGCTAGAGTGTAGTCAACACTATGACTATCAACAAGGGAACCTAATCAATATTTTTTCACTTTGCTTTAGTTTACATATTTGAGACCTTTATCTTGTCACCTTGACATAATTATTACCTTCACTATTTTTATATGCTTTTTTACAAGGATTTCTTGGAAAATCAACAAGGGTTTTGTACTCTGCAACCTACTATAGGATTCATCTTATCATTTCAATTTCCCTCTATTGTTATATTGTTTTTCCGAGCTTGGTGCACTTTTTCTTAGATGCTTTGTCTATATACCAACTGATCCCATAGATTAAAAAATCCAACTCAAATAATTTGCAACATGAAACAAGGTTCAATGAAGTAGACCAGTATGAGGCTTACTTAAGCATTATCTAACAACAACTCTTCTCAGAACTTGGAATTACCATGTTTGTCTTCCTTACACCTTTAAAATTTTGGTTCATGTCCACTTGAACGGTGGTTTATCTTTCTCAAGGTAAATTCAAAATATAAGTCACCTTTCTCAAACTCTTTTTCCATACTTATATTGAGTTAAGACCACAAGAACCTACATTCTGTTTTAGTAGTCTAGCATTAGCATAAGGACCATCAACATCTTTTGGATCTCATAACACAAAAATTTTATGACAAACATACTTAGGTTTGATACAAAGGATCTTTTGAAAAAAATGATGTCTTTTGAGGAGAATGAATACTCAGGGGACTCATGATGACCTTTTACTATTCCAAAACATTTTGATATCTTCATTAAGGACTCATAAATACAATTAATACATCATTTTACACCAAGACTGGTCTTATGACACACCAAGATTTCTCACAGACCACATCGATTGTAAACCATAATTCAAGAGTTCCACCATACTCACATACCCTTTAGTACAAGACCATGGGACTCATAAATAACCAAAACTGATTTAGTTAAGAAAATTTATCAAGAATAGATTTACACAAACCATAGAAACACTTGCATGATCTTATGCACCATGGAGAATACTCTTAGACATCCCCCCTTACTCCAAGGCTTCACATTGCATCTATACCATGGAGGAGCTTGATGGGAGATCTAAGAAAGTCTCAAACCTTCTTTTGGTTTCTTGACTAATTTATATTCTCTAATTTTTCATTTGTCACATGAGACTCCTCCTTTTGATCATTTACACTCTTGAGATTATTTTGAGCACTTTGGCTAGCTTCTCACTTCTTCTTGTATTTTTGAGCTTGTTTCTTAGACCCATGAGTCACTTTCTTCAACTGTCCTGCATCACAAAACTTTGCAATGTGCCCTATCTTGTGCCACCTAAAGCATTCCACTTATCTTCCTTTGCATTCAAAAACCATATGACCATATTCATTGCAGGCATAGCAATAACCATTAAACTTGATTACATACCTCTTTATGTTGGATGGCTCATTTTTTAAAGTACTTTTTAGATGTCCTTTCTCATGACAGTGATAGCATTCAAATCCATATATTTGTCCTACTTTTTTTCTCTTCCTTCTTTCCTTTAGAGTGATGTTATTGAGTTTCTTCCTTAGTTTATTCTCTCTTTTCCACATTAGGATTACACATACTAGATCTATGTCCATAATCACCACACTTATAGCAATTACCATGAAAAGCAACATACATGTATGCATTTGGTTGTCTAATGGATGATATTCCATGAGATGAAAGATTTGAACTATCTCCCTTGCTTGACTACATTTTTCCATTTGATCCTTGACTTGATTCACCTTCATTTTTCTCTATACTACATGAATCTTCTATGAAACCTAGACCTGTTCTGTCACCATATGCCTTTTGTTTTCCTAACATCTTATTCATATTTTCTAAGATCTCTTAAAAATATGATACCTTACTTATCATGATGCTTAACTCTTTATTCAATTCTTCATTCTCTTTCTTCAATTATTCTTTCTCAGCTAGGGCTTCCTTGAGTTGAGTATACACACTTGATAACTTCCTCTTGTGATTGAATCACTTTTTCTATCTTCTCTTTACAGATCTCTACTCCACATATCATGTGATAAATATCTCTGATCCTTGTCACCAAAGATATCCCTCCAACTTGTTAAAGTTTCTTCCAAGGGCCTACTTTGATACCAATTGTTAGAAATGAAAAAGGACTGAGAGGGGGTATGAATCAGTTCTGTAATAAAACCTTTCACTTTTTTATTTCAAACATCAAACATACATTCTCATAAATCACATACACTAATGTTTGTTCACAATTAGATATAGTTCATCAAGAAATGCATACAGATCAAGAACACAAGATATACTTAGAAACCTTATTTATTGGTATTCAAATAAGATTACATCCAATAGATACTTCACCATTTTTCTTCACTCACATCCTCCTCATGAAACTCCAACCAACTACTAACCTAGAAGAGACTTCTAGGGTTTTTCTTTCCAAAAAGGTTTTCTTCAATAGAAGAGAAAAGGTTTTTTTCAAAATTCACCTCACCTAAATGTAGAACACAATTTTAAAGAGAAAAACCTTCATGAATATGACTCTTATACTTCATTTTCCACTTGACTCTTCAACTTCCTAGCCTTGAATTCGAATTGGGATCAGATTTTGTCTTCTTCTTAAAAGAGCTCATATTTTGTCTTATACATCTATAAATTGTCCAAAAGTATTAAAAATTTTATTCACATGGTACATAGTCCCACCAAGCCAAATAATTCTCTTTTATTCTTATAAACTCGCCACATTATCCAAGACATTCATTTAGGCTCATAGGTGTGCTTAAATCAACTTCTAAAAAACTATCCTGAAAAACTATCTAACTAGACCACTTACACTTATCTTCATGACCCAAGTAATATATAAAAATTAATCTTAGGATTTCTAATTTCATAAAATTTACCAGAAAGATCCAACTCAAGACTTAATACATAGATAAATTCCACTTTACAAGACTTTCCTAGCTGGTTTCAACATCTCTAAATTTGGTCTTCAAGAATTGAGTTGATACATACCTCAAATATCTTAATCATGATGAAAGTAACATATAAATGGAAATAATTAATTCCAATATCTCATACACTTCTCATACTTCTCCAATTCATGGCATAAGGCTTCCAAAAGCTTGGATCTCTGCAACTAGTCTAGGCTAATCTTGAAGACACAAAAACTAGTCTTCCCTAAAACAAGAATAACTTTGTCTAAACATCACTTCATGGGGCCTACCATATCTTTATATAAATTTATTTATATTTTGAAACTTTAAATATTTCTAGAAAGGTTCGGTTCATGGATCTTAGCATGAAAAAACATGCATTACAAAGGTAGATCAAACTAAGTTTTAGAGCTCCAAAACAAGTTTTGTGTTTGAAATGTATAGAACTTAAAATCATGCTTTATAATAAAATAAAATCATGAAAAAATTCCCATTGGATATCTACTTCACTCTATAACTTTCACTTGTAGATATTTTATGGAGAAAAACTTAGTTATCCTTCCAAAACAAAGACTAGTTTTTTTCATGTTTAGCCTTCTTTGTGCTAAGACTGAAACTATAGCTATATCTTCAAAATTATCCATAAAAATAAATAAATAAGAATTCATGAAAATAACTAAAATAATACCAACATCATCCACCTCAAATTTGAGTAGGTGTTCCTTTGCAAGTTTCTCTTGTACACTTAAATCTTCACAAAACACCTATTTTCAGTAGGACCCACCAAGAATCATGAAACCAAAAATTCATGGAAATGTTCCTTTAGGATTATTATTCATGTTAAAATATTTTTCCAACTAAAATAGTTGATTTAAGACACTTAACCAAATCAATTTTCCAAAATTGGTCCAAACTAGGGTTTGGAGGGTTACAAACATGCTCACAAAAATGGATAGAACTTCTAAAATACTCAAGCAATCACCGGAATAATTTTTGTACCATAATTTTATAAAAATTTAATCTATTTTTTTCTGTTATGATTTATATAAAGGAGGATCTAAAATTTTGTTTTACTACTAATAATTTTGGTGCTTAATTTTCATACTTTGAAAAACCCAGTTTTGGAAATACTTGCATAACTTGCAAAATATTCATCCTCAGATTCTGAAATTTTTCTCACACATTAAAGACACATCCCTATAACACCTCCAAGTGATATTTTTCTCTGATTAATCCTTAATCTTTCAATCCCATCTCATCTAGGTGCCCTTTGGTCTTTGATTCTCAGCAGTTGAACTATGCTGACCTATAAAAGTTCCTAAAACACTTCAATAACTACATGTGAGGCCTTTTACACACCATATATCATCATTACATGCTCACACCATTTTTTTTTCATCATCACACATTGGGTCAACATTTCACACCTTGCTTGCTTGTGGATTGGCTTAAGAAAGCTCCATACTGACTTGTTTCAGTCTCATGAACCTATTTTTGTCACTTGTAGCTCTTTTTGAACCTCCTTTTCTACCTCATGGTGATCCAAACATGCTTTAAATTCTTTTTTTTAAATTTATTTATCATGTTTTCTTAATTTACACCATGCATTTGCACTAGGCCAAGACCTAGAAAGACTTGACTTGACTCATACACTTCATGACTAGACCATGTGGACATGTTTAGACTCATTGACACCTCTCACTTACTTCATGGACCTTTTTGACCTTCATACCACCTTTGGATACCCATAGATTACATATCCAACATGCCTATATCACCTAGCCAACATACCTAGATCACCTAGACCACTGTGACATCAATGATCTTGACATCAATGACAACACAAGTGACACACACTTCCAATAGAAGAATCTCTCTTGGACATACCCTTAAGAAATGGATCTTATTGTTTCTTCCTAATGAACATCCAAGGAAAAGTCCTCAAGACTAGAAACTCTATGAATACCATCAACCATACCATGAGTGTTTAATTCCTTCAAATATATGTAATTAAGATGTCCAAATATTTCATGCCAAATCTTACTCACTAAATTTGCATGAGAAACCAAATCCTGTCCCTATTGTGGAAGTGTCTTCAAAACCCTATAAGTTATATAATCTAGAGCTATGATCAACAATACCTTGAGCAACAAGTGAATGAGGATCCAACAAGGTTCTTACTTCTTCTCCTTGTGGTGTAAAATTCATAATCTTTCCTTAACTAGAATGAAAAATTTGATCAACAGAGAGTAGATTTCTAGTGATGTAAGGAACATACATTGCATCATGGTTGCTTCCACCATGAAGTTATATGTCACCTTTTCCTCAATAGAAAGAAAGGAAGAATCTCCAAAACTAGAGTTTAAAAATATTCCTTAGAAGAAGTTATGTGATTAGAAGTACCGGGATATATAACCCAACTATTTGTAATTGTTGATTAAAATCTCCCAACAATATTAAGTGATTTGTCATGCTCATTTAAAGGAGGTGAAGTCGAGATAGAGATCTTGTGTTTCATGACAACATCCTTTAAAGCTTGCATTCACATACAACACCTAGTTTCTACATGACCACTACCCCCATAAAAGGGCATGAAAGGCTAAAATTATTCTTGGATTTAAAAGACTCCTTGGGTTTAGTTATTTTTGGGTTTATGAAAACTTTAATCTAGAGAAGGGGTGACTTTGGGTTTACTTTTTGTTTTTCCCTTTCCTTTAGAATTAGATTCTACTAATGCCTTTGTATAGGTGGAAGACTCAAGTTGAGACATTTTGGATTCTTCCCTAGTAAGTTTTTAACAAACTATTTCTAATGAATGTATTTGGAATGTCTCACCTACTACATCCATGCTAGAGAAAAAGGTAGGATAAAATATTTGGAATGGACCTCTCAACTTAGATAGAAGTAGGTAAAAACACTCTTCATTTTTCTCATCTCTTCCACTCCCCTTCAATTGTGTTACACATGCTTAACCTGAGTAAGATACTCTATAATTGATGGAAAATATTCAAGACTAAGAGAAGTCATCTCAATTTCAAGTAGGGATTTTTTTAAGGAATCAACCTGAAATTTTTTTATAGAAATCATGGTGAATATGGTCTAAACTAGATTCATTTTGTTTGTGAATTATCTAAAATTAGTGTTCGTGGCATTGGTGAAATAGAATATATTTTTTGAAGGAAATTTTTGATGGAGTTGTGAATGGAACCCCAATTTTTTTCTACTTTCCACCCACTTAATCTCACCAAAATTTGATTGTGATAATTCCAAAATGAATATCACAAGGAGACCTTTCCAACGAGATCAAATTTTTGTAATTTTGATCTCTCTCGAAGGAAGTTGTAAACACAAAATCAATGCATTGGGTAAATTTCTAGGTCCTAAAGCATACTGATGTATATATGATTCCTAAGCAAGAAAAATAGTGGTTGACAACTTATTTTGGTTCTTTGATTGTTTTATCTTTTGCACTTTACTGGCCTTATCCAACTTACAACTTTGTTGGTACTTAACTAGTTTATATTTCAATGAACTCGGACACTAACACCTAGTTAAGATGGAAGAACCTATGCACTCATGTCCTTCCCTGGGTGTTCTTTCCCCTTTGTTCCTTATTCTTACCCTTTTGGGTCCTTTTCACCTCTTGGGAATCTTTTAACACTTTGGGTCATCCTTTTAGTTGTCAATTATGAAATTCAAACAAGGGTATCATTTATATACTTACCTATTGCTCTCAAATAAGGGGCCAAGCACTATAAACATTATCTATCTCACCTAATATTGAATCGGAGGAACAAGAGAATTATAAGGAATACATCTAGCACATACATTCAAGGAACAAAGGTTGCATTGATCTATATACACATAACATAGGAGGGTATGTCATTTTATTCCATCACACACATTCTACATACTCAGTATAATCTAGATCTAGCTGGAAATCATCATGCAAATTTCACAAGGGAAACACGGGAATCATTACACACACACGCATAAATAACTACATGGGGTCTAAGATGTAGTGTAGCGCGTGATCATAAGTTCACTCTTCATGTGACCATCGGGGTCAATCTAACTCCACATATTGCATCATTTTTATTGGATTTGATGTGGATTTCTGAAATTTGTAGGTAGTTTTCTATTTTATAGGTTACAGGTATGATCAAACCCTAACAACAAAATTTTAATGACAAGATAATATCAGCAACAAATCTCCTCCAACCTAGAATATATCAGATCCCAAGAAATTACACATTTACTAGTTCCCATAATAGTCACTAGAATCTTGGGTGTTCCTATCCTCATGTGGGAACTTTTGTCCTACGCATAGTTCAATTCCGAACCCTCACTAGAGCCTATACAACAATGTTCCCAACTAAACCCAGCAGATAATAAGTCCATATCACCTCTAGGTTTGCACATAATTAGCTAAGTCATATTCCTCTCCCACTTTTTAGGGTTTTATATTGTTGAATTATTATTTTATTTTTTCTTATTACAATTAATTAAGTAAAATATAATACATTACATTAGTTATTTTGAAATTAAGGTTTAAATCAATTTAGATTAAATCATTTGGTGAACTTGTACCCTCATTCGAACACTAAATTTTGATCTTGTATTTTACCTCCATCTTTCTTATCACCCTAGATACCATTGAATCCTTCCATATTGACCACCATGAATGTCTCTCTCCCCACTTTCTTATAGGAAATCCCGGTTGTGAATAAAAATACCTTCCTTTTTGTCTAACACTTACATTCATCCCAACACTTCTCCTAAGTATGTGTATCATAGATTCACTACAACGTTATCTTTTAATGAAGAGAAATTACCTTTACATCTACTAAAATTTATTCTCAAGTTGTTTTTAACAATGATCCATCACTTTATATTCAATTTTGTATTAATTAATTAGGGGTTAAACGAGCTTTAATTGATATTGGATCTGGGCTTAACATTTACAATCTAGCATTTCTTTAGCAAATTGACATTTTGAAGCCTTCCTAACTCCCTTGTCTATTTCCATCCTAGCTTTGAAAATATTCCTAAATGCGTCTTAGGTACTATCACACTCCCCATTTTTGTTGGGCCATACATGCTTCCCCACCCATGCCATGAAATGCCTAATAACCTTGATTATAATATTTTTCTCAAATGACCTTAGATCTATGCCATGTTTTTGGTCCATTCAACCCTTCATACACATCTTAAATTCATATACCAAGGTGTGGTCTATGAGGCCTTAGTAGATCCCTTCTCATTCGCCTTTTATAACACTATTTCACATTCACCTGAATTTTTCACTTATACCATATCTCATCCTCCTTTCACACAATATGGTCCTAGCTATAAGTATATGCTCCATTATGATTTCTTGGCACTAGATTGGGAAAAATGGGAAAATGAGTCAAATAACCTCTTTCCATTCCCACACAATCTACCAAACTAGGCATTGGATATCTCCCTTCTTTCTGCTACTTTTATTTCCACTTTGCATCTTCTTCTAAGGTTAAAACTAATTCACATGACTCTAGTGCTCCCCTACTATACCCTAAGATTATTAACGATACCGCTTCTCCCTAATTGGCCTGAATTGGATACATTCCTTACTAATGATTCTCTATTAGAATACATGGGTACGTATGACCATTTCCCCTCTTACCATCACAAAATCATATTCCATCTTTTCTCAATGTTACTACTTACTTTGGAAAATCTAATCATCCTAACATCAATATCGATACTCCTAACACCATTCCTACTAATCCATACATAGAATACCAATCCACCCTCTTAAATGAGGAAACTATTCAAGTACAACCTTGGCACCACTGAAAACCCCCGTATGGTTCTATTATCCACCTCTCTTATGCCTTCCGAAAAATATGATATCAAACAAATTATTCACGAGCTTTTAGATATATTTACATGGGATTATAATGCATGCCTAGTATAGATACTTTTTTCCATGCATAATATAGTCCTTAACCCTGGCACTAAACCATCATAAAAAAATTGAAAAATGCATCCTAAAGTCACATTATTAGTCAAAGAAGAAATAAAACAACTTTTGGATGTCAACTTCATCTGCATTGTTGAATACCATGAATGGGTATCTAATATAGTTCTTGTTATGAAACTAGATGGAAAATTTTGCTACTGCACTAATTTCCACGACCTTAATAAGGCTTTCCCCAAATATATATTCCCATTGCCACACATCAATCGCATCATCAACTCTACTACAAGATATGACATTCTTTCATTCATGGATGGATTCTTTGGTTATAATCAAATTAAAATCAACCCCATTGATCAAGAAAAGACATCATTCACCACACCATGGGGTACCT